>BSBM01001005.1:18827500-19480000 GCA_027924585.1 Larix kaempferi | reverse complement strand
TAAGGTTAATTGTTATGGAACCAAGACTTAAGCAAAATGTGAAGTATTGAATCTTCCAAGCGAGGCCTATAGGGTCTTATTCAGAAGGCCATAAATCCACAACATGCAAGGCAACATTTTTTCAGATAATTTGGAGAGGTTTTTTTTTAAAGGCAAGAAGAATATTGTTATCCGTCTAGACAAGAGAAAATGCATGCACATCTAAACTTGAACCCATCTAAAATTAGGCTAAATGTCAAACAATTGATGAAAAATAAACAAATACAAACATTTCTATACTAAAATAATAATAAAAACTTATTAGCCTCCAACAAGTTCTAGAGGTATCCTAGTTCAATACAATCAATGTTGGGTAAATATGCACCCCGAGGTGGCACTTTTCCTCATTGTTAATGTATTTCTAGAGATGCTAGTAGTAACTCTTGTGGATACCACTTGGTTGGAATTTCCACCCAACAAAACCTCCATGTGCAACATAAATTGGTCATCAAGGTACACTTTGCTTATGCTTGCATATTATATAGGTATATTTTCTTGATTTACTATCACAATGGTTCATCCATCAATTTTTACCTCCATTAATTTAAGATGTAATATATAAGATGTAAGAATAATATATTAAATTAATTGATTATATATATATATATATATATATTATTCTACACATTTCTTACCTTAAACCCTCCGCTAAACCTTCATTACCCAATGCAACCATCGATGGCTGGCACGAGACCTGTTATCCCTGGATAATTTGTTTCACTAAGTGCATCTACACTACGCCATTTTATTGTTTTCGTCCATGTCCCTTCCCTGCCCGATGACCGTAGTATCTCTGTAGCAGATCCATGGGTATTCCATTGCATTTACACGAGCAGGAGAGCAAGCTGGGCATCGCAGGGCTTCCATTTCACAAGCACAAGCAAGAAAGAAAGAGTTTTGATTGGAAGAAGCAATGTCTTCGGTATGTGGCGAAATCCTCTGCTCATAGGTTTTGATTCCTCAATTTTGTTTTCTAATTTTGTGGAAAGGAAGGTAGTTAGTTGTTTCTGGAGTTTGTAATTAGAATTAGGCAAGAGATAGAGGAAGATTCTGGAGGTGTAATTGAGGGAGAAGAAGGACAGAGTTCCTTCTCTAGGGGACTTTATCAGAGAGTAGAGCTCGACTGGTGGAAAATATAGCTCTGTATAACTTTAATAAACATAAAACTTAGTGAATGTATGATACTGTGTATGTGTTCAATTATATTTCTGAGACGCTTGTATGATACCGTGTATGTGTTGAATTATAGTTCTTCTGCACGAATGCATGTTTTAGGGTATCTTCGTGGATCCCATTATTTTTTCTTTTTCAAATGATCCCATGAGAAATGCCCAGGGCACACATTTCCTCTTTCTGTTTCTAGACACTTTATTGAGAAGCATTGCACTATCATATCATTTCTAGTAACATAGATAACAGTTCATGGCTAGAAACTCCCTCACAAGATGCTTTCATAGATTGGAACAGACAAACAAGGTTAAAATGCCTTATTTAAGTAGAAGCACAGTGCCCAACTTTAAGGAGCTTTTGATTAATTTAAAAATATTTTCCTGGATATCCCACTATATTACAAGGATCAACTGTGAATATATCGATGCTTTTGTCTTTAAATTAGAATAGACGAACAATTGTTGTATGTAGGCAGGAACCAATGTTTTCTAGGTCTGCTAGTGTTGTCAGGTATATAGTGTATACACCTTTCTATATCAAAGGTTCATTCTTGGGTATCAAGAACATGCCTATCCTTTGGATCATAGCACTTCAAAGGATTACTTACTTCGCAGATTTATTGGATAATAACCCAAACACAAAATAAAGGAATAAATTTCAAAACTTGTAGAATATCTCAAAACCTTGATGTAAGGTAGTAAAGAATGGAAGTGTTCACAGAAACTCCATTGAAAGCTTATAACAATTCCTACAAATGTAACAAATTCTGGTTTCACCATTGATGCTTCCATTTGAAGGTAGATTTCCAAGGATTTATCTTAGTGTCCATTCTGGGCATACCTTGTAATCATGGAATTCCAAGAGACAACATCTCTATCATACATTTTGTCAAACACTTGGCGTGCATCCTTTAAACTCTCACATTTTACATACATAGAAACAAGAGAATTACCTGTAAACAATTCCTTCTCCAACCCATTTATGATTACGTGAACATGAATTCCCTTACCCCGATGCAAAGATGCCAGGCCTGCGTAGGCTTTCAGAACGCAAGGAAAGGTGAAATTATCTATGGGTATATCTTCGTGATGCATTTGGGTATATAGTAAAAGTGTTTTCCATGGGTTTTCCATGTGAATTTCCCAGGTCTGGGATATCCTGGAAGCAAATAATAGATGTGGTTTGGTCATAGGTGTGGAATCTCATGGGTCAGTAGGTGTGATTCTCTTCAACCACTCTAAATAGGATTTTGGGATAAAGGTTGGAGATTGGAGTGCATAGTTGATTATTCAGAAAATTGTCATCCCACAAGTGTTGGAGGTGGATGATTTGGATTCCTCCTTTGGAGGGGTGGGTGGGTTTGGTGCTATGGATAATTTGGTAAGCAATCTTTAAAGGGTTTTTAACATTTTTTATTTGTTTAGAAAGGCCTATATAGGTTGAATTCACAAACATGGTTTCAAATTTTTGTAAATGTGGTGTTAAAGACAACCAATGATATGTCCAAAACTAAAACTATTTTTCAGGTTACCTTCACAAAATTCTTATTTTTTAGGAATGTGTTGAAGTTTCTAAATGCATGCTTCTAGGTAGGTTGCAATGTGTGATAAGAGACTTGGTCCATGACAGTTGTTTCTACTACTTCCTACTGGTTTGTAATCCAATGTTTGGGGTTAGTTAATGCTTTTTATGAGAGCTACTAGGTGTTTAAAGAGATTACCCTGGCACTTTCCTCCATGTGGCTTTTGTTGGGACTAGTGATAAGGGTAAAGATGCATAAAATTATCAAGTCATGCACCATTCCAAGCTTTCCCTATTAATGGTTCTTCACACCATTCTTTCCTTTTGTCCTAAAATTAGATCATTGCTGACAAGAATCTCTTCCAGTTATTGCTTTGAGTTTGTGCTGGCATTCTCCAGACAGCATTGGTTACTGGTACTATCTTGGATTTTTATTTCAACATATATATAAAACTCCTGTTACTTTTTCCATACATCCTTTTGTCATTTTATGCATGTATAGTGTGTTATGAAACACAACGCATGAATTGATCCTTTTTTATTTCTCAGCAAAAATTGTTAGATTTATGTTCCATTAATTTCATTATCATTTAGTGATAATTGTTTTTTGTCATTATATGATTTATGTTATTAAATATTTAAATATTGTTTCATTGGAATATCGATTGTTTATTAGTGTTCTTTTGAAACAATATTCATGATTAGATTAGAAATTAATAACAATTTTAACTCTCTTTATTTATGCTCCTGATCAAGATAGAATTAGTGTTAAAATCAGAATTACGTTTTATTTCGTAGCGGAAACCTACAGAAAATTTAGCAGCTACTAAAATGTTGTTTATAGTGTAGCAGCTACTAAATTTCTATGTTTGATTAAATTAAAATAGATATTTTCTAATAGTACAAATAACTTAGTTTTAATTTAATTTGAATAGGTAGGGACTAATCACATAGCTAACACAAACCTAATTGTGAGACTCTCTATTCTAGATCAGAGCAAACTTATATAGGCAGCGGGGCCTTTGCTAATGCGAGAGATAGCTACTTTAAACACATTGAGGGATTTTTTAAGCACTCTATGTGGGATATTTCTCCTTGTTGGCCTCAGGACAAAAAATCCGGCCAACAGGTCTTGAATGCAATTTATCACACATCTCTTAACCTTAATGCCACGTGTGCATAAATTTCCATTGAATTCTATAAGAGAGTTGTGAAATGCCTGGTTCATCACCTTTTGTTACTCTGCCATATTCCTCTGCATCGCATTTACTCTTGATATCTTATATTTCTTGGACATGGATTCCTTCTACAAGAAGATGAATGACTCCCTTGAAAATGTGCGCCTTTCTATCTAATCCCAACAATCCGAGTTTTCTTGCTTAGGAGTCGACATGGGAGTTTGACAGGGCAAAATGGGGGAGTCTAAATTCAAACACCAATATGCTCAGTCGTAGGTAAGTTATGAGCATGATTAATGACTAAATAGTCTCAACAATTGGGTCGTAATCCTGAAGCAGCAACACCAACAAATTATTTATGAGTTGTATTTGATTTGGACTCAGCATCCTTATGGACAATCATCATTTGAAACTCTGTAGCTTCTTCCTTTGCATCCAACTTCTGAGTGTAATGAGATGGTTTCGACGGATTTGGAGCTTTGACTCTCACAACAACTAGATGTGGAGCTAAACCTTGAATCGCGGCTTTGAATTACTCCATGATTCACAATTTTTCCTGATACAACTCACCTTTTTGGTCTCGGCATGAAGTCTCTTTTGATATTCAATTTTGTAGTCGACTCATGCATTTTGTAATTGCATCAGTTTGAATATAATAGAATATTCATTTATGTATCTATATCTCTACGCAAACTTGTGTTTAATTTTCAACATTATTTGTTTGCACTTTTCTTCATTCTGTCACATGCAAGTAATTTTGTGCAATGACATAACTTCAATATAACATAGAAGCTAATGTATATACACACATATTTGTTTATCAATAATATTAAAGATATTTTCTGCAACAATCCAACTTAACACATATAACCATAATCTTCACTAACATACTCGAATTCCTAAGATGCATCGTGTTGAATTCAAGGAACTCACTTAATCTTCTTGGAGATCAACAAGAGGGGAAACAATTGCTCGCTTCTTTGGATGTACTTGGATTGTCTGCTTCTTCTGCACATTTTTTAGGAGACTTCCTTATTGATGTTTTCATGTGTGCACTTTCATTCTTATTCTGCTCTTGCTTGCCTTTCTTATGAATCTTTGCATTGTTATTGTTTTTGTGCAACATGTTTTCATCTGGATAGTTCATTATTCTTTGACAGTATAAAGCCTTATGTCCAAAACCATCGCATGCATAGCATATTATAGTTTCAAAATACTTTGGAATATGATCAATGCAATTACATCTTGTGCACTTCACTCTGTTAATCCTTCGTTTATTAGTGTAATGAAAAGAGTTGAAATCATTGAAGGAATTGTCATACCTCAAAGACTTCACTTGATTTGGATGATGTTCACTGTCGCAGACCTTCATAGATGTTCTTTCATAACCAAAACCTGACTTGTCTTCAGGTGATCTCTAATCATTTGGGATTTTGTTCAGAATTGATCTTCTTCCTTTGAACTTGTTCTTTCTTTCATCTTCAAGACTAGTCTTGCTACTTCCTGGATTTACACAATTTGGAATGCCGCACATGATGGGATCTTGAACTTGTTTCTTTCCCTTTATCTCGATCAACTTGTTCTCTAGACGAGAGATCTCTACGTCCTTTAGATCAACCTGAATTTACATTGTAGCTAGTGTTTTCACACCAGCTCGTGCTAAAGAGAACCTACTAAGGATTCATGAACCCTTAGTAGAAGTTCATATAAATGGGTAAAAATTAAGAAATAAACAAATTAAGCTAATATATGTGAGTGCATCAATAGAAAGAAAAATTAAACTAACTAACTACTGCAGTAATAAAACAAATAGGAACCCATTAATGAAAATATGATTTTCTTGTATTAATGTGTAAAAGATGTCTTACAATATGATGTTACCTCAAAAGGTGAGGTTGTAGGTGATACGAACCGTTACACCAAAACCCCGAGGTGTTAGTGAAGGCCTCCCACTAGGATCTTAACATCACACCACGCTCCACAGTCCAGACTCTGGGCTGGATGTGCGCCCATACGGTGGTGTCCCCTTTGAGCCGTACGAGCCTCGGACGAACACTGCAATGCCGACGTTGCCACCCTCTCTATGACTCGAACCTGGGTGGAGGCTTTGATACCAGATGTGATGAACCTACAAGAATTAATTAATGGAAATACACGAGATAGCAGAAATAATAGAACTTAGAATTGCTTTTATGGATCACAGGCCACTTTAAGGGGGAAACCTCCTTTGAGCAAGCTCAATAAAAATAACTTCACGGTACCTTCATTGGTCTCAACACAAACTTATATACTAATTCTAGGCTCCAATACCATGGGTCAATACCATATGTCAATACAAACCATGGGCCAATACAAACTATGGATCAACAATTACTACAGGACGACTTACAAAGCATCTGCGTCCAACAACAATAAGACAAACTATGGATCAACAAATACTACGGGACGAATTACAAAGCATACGCGTCCAACAAAAATATACTAACAAAGTAAATAGAAGGGTTGACATGGGTTCCTAACATCCCCTCTCTCTTAGAAAAAACATTGTCCTCAAAGCTTTAGATGTGGAAATTGATGCAGAATCTGAAGTAGTGGTTCCCCTGTAGCATCCTCGGGTTACATTTCGGGCCACTGACACCTTGTGAGTTTTAGGGAGGGTTGCTTGGAAGGCTGTGGACAAAGAAGAACCATATCAACTGCATGAAAAGTGCGCTCATAATGGTGTTGATCGGCTTGTTGTTTAAGTCGAATTCTTGCCATGTGAAGATTGTCCTGTAGAATGAGAAGAATCTGATTGCGGTTTCGAAGAACCAAGTCAATTGCATGTCCATAGACTGCTTCATACGGTGTCCTTTTAGATGTGTTATTGTACCACTGGATTGCTTCTAGGAAATCCATAGAAATAGTTATCCAAATATGTGTAGGGATGGGCAAGGGTTCGATCAGTCCCGAAAGGAGTGTCGTTTCACCCTTGTTGACCTGGCAAGTATCATAGTCAGCCACCATCTGTTGAATTGTCATTTCCAGTCCCTGCCAAAATAAGTTACATTATTCCCGGTCATACATTTTGAGGGACCCAGAGTGCCATGCTGATGAAGAAGCATGGAGTTCATAGAAGAGATAGCCCTGTTGAACATATTGCAACCAATTTGGAACAAGCAGAGAAATATTTGTAAGAGAAACTGGGTCATCAAATGTGCGAGAAGGAGCATCTTCCACCATATTGTCCTTACCCTTCTTGTAAGTGATTACATAGGCATAACCCATGAGTTGGCTAACCCATTTCAGGTGTGCTGGGGAGGAGACCCATTGTTCCGGGAAATTTTCCAGACTCTGGAGATCAGTCTTGATGCATAAATAATTCCCTAATAGGTATGGCTACACTTCTGTACTGCATGCAAAATAGCCATCATTTCTTGCTGAGATGTAGATGCAGCTAAATTCTTACTGGAAAGGTCTCTTGAAGGTGACAATCCCACTGGTTCAGCAAGGACACCTACATATCTATCCAAGGAAGCAAGGGAGACTGTTGATGGGTGCATTTGAATGGAATGGATTTGAGCGATGACACCATGTGAATTCTTCTTAAGGATCTTTTCCATACGATGTGAACTGATGATGCGGAGAGACCCTTGTTGTAAGCCCTTAAATTTGTGTTGTTTCCCATTGACTGAAAACTACATCCAAAGTTCAGCAAAATCCCATAATATGGGGCTAAGTGTGCATAACCATTGAATGCCCAAAACCACATCACATTCGCCTAGGGACAAGGCAAACATGTTAGAGCGCAGGTTATAATCTTCCAGAGAGATACGCACATTGTGACACTTCCCCTTGCAAGGTAAGGTGCCCCCATTGGCAACCATGACTTCAAAGTTGGAGCAAGGATGGACAAAACAATCAGCATGTTTGGCGATCCGAGGGTCAATGAAGTTATGAGTACTACCAGAATCAATGAGTATTGTAAGAGGAACCTTCTTGAAGTAACCCCTGACCCACATTGTTTGGGGGGTGGTGACGCCGGATAAAGTGTGGAGAGATATCTCTAGTTGTTCATCCTAAGATGGGGGGTCAATAGGCGGCTCCTGAATTTCGACCTGGTCATTCATTGTATCTGGAGTTTCTTCACCAATTGTAGAGGCATGCGGAGAATCCATATCCAAGAGATAGAGATTTTGTTGAACACATCTATGTCCCCAAGTGAATTTCTCATCACAATTATAACAAAGCCCTTTTTTTGCGTGCCTGCATCTCTGTTTCAAACAAATGCTTGATAGGAGTTGGTCGAGGAGCTGGCGGGATGGGAGGTCATTGAGAACCCATATTTCGAAAGGGAACAAAAGTGGGTTTGGAGTGTTGTTGGGATGCAATATTCTCTTCTTCCAACTTATCCAACCCTAGGACTTCCATCATTGTGTTGGGACATAACATTTTAACCTCTGACTGGATTTCATCCTTAAGACCACTGATAAAACAACTCCTGTAGAATTCATCAGACAATCCTTCTGTGTGATTGGCTAGTTTCTCAAATTCTGTCTGATACTCTCTCACATTGCCACTTTGACAAAGTTTAGTGAGTGCTCTGATGAAGTCATCAAAAGCACTAGGACCAAATCGTTGCAAAAGGAGTTGGCAAAAATATGTCCATTTTGGCTCGTCATGAGCCTTGATGTACCAACGGTACCATTGAAGGGCTTCATGTTCCAAATGAATGGATGCAAGTGGAATTCTTTGGACATCAAAAGTATTATGCAGACTGAAATACTATTCTGCACGATAGGTCCATCCAGTCAGATCACTACCATTAAAGCAAGGAAATTCAAGCTTCGGACCACGGAAATTGCTGGAAGAAGAGAACCCATTGGCTACAGAAGATTCTTGCTGTCGATTATTGTTCATGGCTAAATGCTGAAGATGGAGGCTGAGAAATTTTTCATACAGATCTTGGAGTTTGGTTTGGATGGCTACAAGTGCTTCCTCCATTATTTTTTCTCTTGCGCGGGTGACAACCATAACCAGGAGTTTTTTTTTTGGGGGGGGGGGGAATGGATAGAAAAACACAAACAAAAGATTATTTAGTAAAGGGAAATTTGGATTTGGGAAAAACTCGGAGGGGTAATTGGGGTTTGACTAGTTTTTGGACACTTTCTGATGGACAGGGAAGCAAAAAATGGGGATTTCAGAAGCGGGGTGAAAGAATGAGAAAAATTTTCAAATAGGGACAAAGAAGCAGAAATAGGGAATGAACACAGTGGCAAAATTTGGAGGCAAGTGGGTGAAAATTGAAGAAGTTATGGAAAACCCTAAAAATAGACAAATGTCGGACTTTTGGATTTGGGAAGTGGAATTTGGGATAGGGTCCTCAGGACTGAAATATGCAGAATGATATTGCAGGGGTGTCAGTGAAGTTTCCGGGAAAATAGAGTTAAAACAATGGAGATATGGCGAAAAAACAAAATTTTATACTTGGGTTTTTTTTTTCCAGAATGGATCTGAAATGACTATCGGAATGGATTGGAAACGGCAGAATCTGTAATGGCTCAGAATGGATCGGAAATGGCTGGATGTGAAACGAATTTTAGAATGGATCTGAACTGGCTTTTAGAATGGATCTGCAACGACGCGGAAGTGATCGGCCACAGTTAAGCTAAAAATAAATATGGACCCCAGGTATGTTTGGCTTCCTATCGGTTCAGGGGATTCACTTGGCCATCAATGCTGTCTAACGACTTGCGTATTGGGGAAATACCCCTCACTCCATGGCTCAGGTAAAACTGATAACCGCGTTGCCACAAACGACAGCTCTTGGTTTACCTCACAGGTGGGAACTAGTCAATCAGGTAGGGGTCGTTGCCATTTTCGTTGGTAGGTCCTCTCAATGGGATAGCTACTTTGGGGTTCTTGTTGTACTCCTCACAATGAGTTTTAGGGCTTATTCCCAAGTACTTCCCACAAATAGGGATTATTCCCAGATCCGAAGCTGCAACAAATGCGAAAAAAAAAATTGGCAGAAATTTCACCCAGCGAGCCCAAGAAAGTGCTCTGATACCAGATGATACGAACTGTTACACCAAAACCCCAAGGTGTTAGTCAAGGCCGCCCACTAGGATCTTAACAAGAGGAGCCCTTGCAACTGTACGTGCGTAGTGCACCAAGTTTCCAGGGTTCCATTCTCTTCTCAAAATGCTCAATGGGTTGGCCAAAACTCAATTGAAATGGTAAACAAAAGCTCAAGCTGAGAGGCTAAAGTTCAACAGGAATTTCGGCAGCATAAGGGTGTGAAAAGTTGATCATGGATGTGAAAATGGGGGTCCTCCATCACATTTTATAGAGGTTTTGGATGGTGGAGTATTAAACCATGGTTTTGGGCAACCAATAGCATTGGTAAATGGTTTTATGTTTTTTCCCTCTTTTGGAAATTATTTTTTACTTTTTTCCCTTTTTATTTTATTTTTAGGAATTTTGGACCCTTTTTTGAGGGTTTTTTACCTTTTTGAATGAATTTCATTAATTGAGGAAGGAAATAATGATTTTTTTCCTTTTTGGTAACCATTTGAGGTTTTTTTAGGGTTTTGGAGGCCAAAAATGTAGGAAAAGTGGACAAATGGGTTATGTGACTAGGGAGATGAGCTAGTGAACAATTTTTGGGTGTTAATAGCCATCATCTTGTTTTTCTACACTAAATCTTCCAAAAAATCCTTTAGTATATATTTTTCTTCTTGAAGTACTTTGACCTTGTCTTGTGCGCAATTGAGTTGTTTCTCATAGTAAATCACTTTTTCACAAACTTGTACTATATCAAGAAACTCTTGAACCTTTCTTACTTGCTTGACCTGTTTTTCAGAATTCGGCAGTTGGTCTTGAAAGAGTTTACTCTTCTTTCTAGACTTCTTTAAATCATCCATAGCACTGATCAATTCCCCTTCCCAATCAACTTCTACAACTTCTTCTTCTTCTTCAGATTGATTGCTCGTTTTGACTTCTGCGACAGGATTTGGAGGTGTATTGAAGGACCCACTAAAGAAGTACTTATCCAGTGATCTTGGTTTTCTTTGCGTAATTGGTGTATTCTTCTTGACAGGTGGAAAACTCTTCTTCTTTTCATTATTGCTTTCTTCTTCCATGAAGGCCATGAAGAATACCTATTTTGGCTTCTCGTCATAGTCACTTTCTCCATATGCATTACTATCTTCCTCAGTATATAAAATCTTCCTTTGTTTTAGAATATTCTTTTTATTTGTTGGTCTGTATTGAGTATGCGTAGTTCTTTGTTCATGGAAGCTGGGTTCATCTTCCTTATCACTTTATCCATCTTTCCTGTAAGGACACTTAGAATAAAAATGACCTATTCCTCCACATTTGAAACATTTGAAAGGAAATTTGTTTTTGTACTTACCACATACTCTTTTTAGTTTCCTTACGAATTTTGACTCTTCTTCATCTGATTCATTGCAAGTGTCCTTGTCATGCTCATGCTTAGTCTTTCCAGTAGATTTAAAAATCGCTCCCTTTTTATGGGAATTTCTTTCTCGGTTCTCATCTCATATGTAATTAAGATCCATTGAATTTGTCCTTCTTCAGGTCTTCGAGATTGGCTCTATCCTCTAACACAGATACCTTTGCATCAAATATTGAAGGCATAGTTCTCAGTATCTTCTGTACAACTAACTCTTCTTCTAGAGTAACTCCAAGACTCTTCATATCATTAACTATCTCAACGACTCACAAGAGGTAAGAGGTAATATTCTCTTCGTCTTTCATTTTCAAGGATTCAAACAATCCAGAGTAATTCTACAACTTTTTCTTCTTAACCTTCTCGTCACCTTCATAGCACCTTCATAGACACCTCTAAGCTTTTCCCATACATCTTTGGTTGAGGTGCAATGCATGACCTTAAACTAATTTAGTGTCCGTTAACCCACACAGTAGTGCATTTCTGGATCTTTCGTTGCACTCATATAGCCTCCTCTAAGCTAGATCAACTGGTACAGCTTCTCAGACATTGTAACCATCAATAATGGACTGCCAAATGCCATATCCTAGATATTGAAAATACACTTCCATCCCAACCTTCCAGAAGGTATGTTTGGTGCCATCAAACCTCGTTGGTTTGTTAGTGGAGAGGATTTCTTGTTTGTCCATATTTGTGCACGGATCTATCTTCCATATGTTAAGCTGTTACTAAATACACCCACTCTGATACCAATTGTTGGAATCAATTTAATACTAAGAGGGGGGGTTAATCAATATTAACATAGTTATGAACAATTTTTAACTTCTTAACAGATTAATCTGAGATTTAATCTTGATCATCAATTATGAATCCACTATAAATAAAAACATCCAACATCACATGAGTACAAAACACAGAACACACATAATTTTTATGTGGAAACCCAAATGGGAGAAAACCACAGAATTTTATATTATAATGCAAGATTACATTCGAGGAAGCACCAAAGTCCTAAGTTTTCCAGCACCAACTGGAAGGAGGCACTGATCCCCTACTTTACAAGAACTGACCTGAAGGAAACACCAACTCCCTGAATTATCTAGAACCAACTGGAAGGAGGCTACGTACCCCTGCTCCCTGCCTCATATTGCCACCCATATATACAATAAAATATATTTCCTTGCTATACTTCTGATCTTGTGCACACTTGAGATATTCTACTGTTCGTTCTATTGTGCGTACCTTCTGTATGTTGTAGTATTGATATCAATGTGTTGCGTACACCACTTGAATTTACATCCAACTCAACACTTTACTAACCTTGCACTTCATATACTATGTGTTGCTTCATCAACTTTAGTAGGCTGCGCCAAGATTCAATGTTTCCTTATGCTATTATGCATCTACTCTTTCAACTGATACTTCGTATCAATTAGTAACATGTGGTTATGAGATCACGCATCAGTATCATATGGAACTGTGCACCTTCTAAGATATGTTCATTCTGTTTAGGTGCAACATCCTTTAGACAATCTACAATAAATTGTACATCATATGATTCATCCTTTATGTTTCACGCATTTGTCTCAGATCATCCTCATCATAACATGTTGATTTATTTTTAACTTTGAAAGATATTCACTTGTATATTGTATGTATTACATTTGTACTTTATTGTATCCCCAATGGAGATGTATTATTCCTCCGATTGGAAGTGTCGTAACTTATATTTGATGGGTTATTAGACCACCTTAGAGGGGTCAGCCCAATATGAGTTAAAGGGTTATTAGACCACCCTAGTGGGGTAGGCCCAGTGACAAGTGGTAATGGGTTATTAGACTCTCCTAAGGGAGTTCAACCCAGTTAGAGTAAAAGGCAAGTAAAGGTAAAGTATAAATAGAGAGGAGCACCTCTCTATTTATCCATTCATTCACTCACTCACTTCGCATTAGTGAGAGAGAGGAGGAGTGCGCACAAGTGGAGGAGGAGAAGATGCTAGGAGACTATCTCTAGTTTTGGGGTTTTGTATTGGTTCTCATTCTATCTCTGAGGAAGTTGCGGGGTTTTTCACCATCTTGGTTTTCCCCAGTTAAATGTTTTGTGTCTCTTGTCTCTTGTGGTTGATATGCTGTACATGTTGTTCTCTCAGTTAATATCCTAGATCATATTGAATTAAATGATGAAGAACTAACATAAAACACATCCTTGATTCTACTGCAACTCTATCTTTGCGCATTTGATGGGATGCACTCACTTCACACACATCAGTTCAATCTTCGTACTTCACTTAATCCTATTCACTTCGTGCATCATAAGATAAACTTTAGATCTGATTCTGCACTTCTATCTTAGAATATCCGTGACTATCTATGTGTTGTCTATGATACTGTCATTCAGTCTTCACGCACTTGCGCATCTTCTATAATTCAACCTTTATGTCTTCGCACAACTGTCACAGATCTACATCATCATTTTTCCCACCATCAGTGATTTTGTTCCTTTGCTTGTGAGCATTCGGATCTTCAGTTAGATCATTCTATTATGATTCCACAAGCCCTTGATGCCCCGAAAACAATAAAAATGTATCTTTTAGCTTTCCTCTTCAAGCTTCAGCCATCAATCTTAATTCATTCTCCATCACCACTTCTTATTTATACTTGTTCTGTGTGGATGGTTATGTACACAAGTTAGTTGTGGTGTCCTTTCTTCCTTGCTTCACGATTTTTCTTACTTCATGCTTCAGCCACTTGTCATGTTCTGTGTCGCTGAGGTGTCATCTCTTGTGGGTCTTACACATACATGGTCCTTGACTAGTGATACTTTTACCCTCATGGTGTGGTCTTTCATCCTTGATTTACCAATGTCTGTGGAATTTGTGCATATGATAACTTTAACCACTACATCCTTCATGGTACTTGTGTGTGCTTCAACAACTAAAAGCTTCTTTTTATTGGTGAGTCTTGTGGAAAATTGAGACTTGCTTAACTGAACTACAACTTCTGCTTGTGCACTCCCGAACATTGTATAAACGCCTATTTTTTAGAAAAACAGGATCGTAGAGCAATAAAAATAAACAATATGCAAATATAAATCCCATAAAACACATTACAAGAGAGACACCAATATAGCATGGTTCACCCAATATGGGCTACATCCACACAGAAATTTCCAGTCCTTATTATTATACCATCCAACAAATGAAGGGATACAACCTACAACACATCCGCTGCAACTTACTCTTCACTCTCTCACAGTCTCTCTCACACAATCATAGATATCTTTACATTTATACAATACACAACCATATTAAAATGCCTTCCTTTTAAAGAGTGAATACCATGGGAAAATACTATGGAACACCCAATACCACAGGCCCATAAATCACCCATTATTGACCAAGTCATGACTATGAAACTACAACATTTTACAAGGCATTTTTCAAAAACTTTCGCTACGGGGGCGCTTCCCTTGAACCCTCACTAGTGGGGGTGTTTGCACGAGTTCAGAGCTCACAAGTGCGGAACCCCCAAGTGGCGAAAGGGTCAAAGACAAGAACAAAGGACCATTCGCAAACATGAGATATGCGGAAGTGTTTTGTTAAGTTAGTTAGAAATGGGTCATTAGGACCATTTTGTAACGGCCATGTGAGGCTATAAATAGAAGTACGATTGTAAGCATAAAAGACATCATTTTTCACATTTGTAAGCTTGAGGGAACCTTTTTGGCATTACGCATTATCAGATGATATCTTTGCATCTATCTGTGTTTTATCTTCTCGATCGATCTATGGAATTATTTATTTGGTTTTGATCTGTTAGATCGCAGCAATTTATCTGAGTTCATAGTAATTCTGCAATGCATGATAAATATTAGGAATGATTGATATATATCTTTGTCTTTTTCTCTATCGCAATGTCTGATGTTTTTATGAGATCGCAGTAGATGTTTCCAAAACTATGTTATGTACTGCAGATTCCTTGAACATGCTTTGTTAATTTGTTTCATTCGTTAATTATGAGATGGAAATATAGTTAAAGCGAATAAGGATAATGGTTAATAGGGTGATGGTATGATATCATGATGCGAATGCAAATCTCTAGCTGATGTTGTGAATGAGAGTGAGGTAGTGCATGTCTTCTCACAACTGTGAAACCTTGGTTCCTGAAACCCCCCTTGGACATCTCGGGTGAGACTTCACTCGCTCTGCGGGTGTTGCTGGGAAGGGTAAAACCTTCCTGGGTTGATGTTTAACGGTGTCTGGTTGATGTTTGTTGATAGAAGTGCGAAGTGAACCCCTGTCAACATAAATATGTCAAAAAATGGTTTTGTTCTCGGGAACATAGTGCGAAAGGACAGAGGACATGCTGTGGCATCTGACAAAGCCAGATATCGAGGAATGCTTACACAAGAAGGCGCAATAATTTTGTGAGGAATAAAATCAGAAACCTAGATGGTCGACAACTGACTGGTTACAGAAATATATATACTCTAATATTCATGAAGTATTCTTATGTGAATTTCCTATACTGCTACACGAGTGGTTGGCACAATTGAATTTTCAAAAGAATAACTTCCAAGGGGGTGAGCCTGAACACCAGATGCTAGAAAAGATCCAACAATTGAAACGAGTTCAAAACAAAGCATCTAGATTTGTAGAGGTTTGGTTAGACAATATTTTGGAAGGTGTTACACCAAAATGTTGTCACCCTTGTGCAAGTGTTGCAAGTGTCGTCATCATGACCATTTTGTAAAATCTTTTCTCTGACCTCTAAACTCATACTGGGATAAAAACACATTCAAACTTGGAGGTTATCCCTGCCCTTTTGACCTTGTTGAGTAGGCTGGCGCACTTTTCCTTCAACCAGGGTGAGCCACTGGCACCCTTTGTCCTCCTACAGGGTGCGCCTGACCCTCTCTTGTGCTCTGTATCCTCTACCTGGGTGCGCCAGGGTTAGTTAGGGGCTATTTTGGGGAGTCTCGAGGTATTTCTAGAGTTTTTTTGAGGTGGATACCTATCCCTAGACTTTAGGAGAGGTGGAATTTCGGTTCCTAGCCTAATGGGAGGATCCCTTAACCATCTCCCCCTAATACTCAACCTACCCTATCTCTTTAGCCTTATATAAACACCCCCTCTCTCCATGGGAAGGGGAGGAAGTCTATAGTGCTTGCATGCTAGTGAAATTAGCTTAGGAGATTCCTACTCATATATTGGGAGACTCATACTTCCTTTGGAGGATTTGGTTTGGCTTGTTGGAGGAGGATTGCGATGTTAAGTCTTGGTTGTAATCATCTCTCTACTTTTTACTTCCCTCTTTTAATACAGTAATATAAACTCTTTCCACCAAATGTTGTGTTGATTATGTTTGTGTAGTTTACTTAGATCTGTTACTGTTTAGATATGTTTTACTGCTTGTATTGTTTCGGTATGTCTTGACAGGTCTTGCAGTTGAGATTTGATGACCGTGAAGCTTGGAGCAACAACAAGGAGAAAGATCTGCAATCTAAAGGTAAGACATCTATTCACTCGATCTTTAACAAGATCTAGGAAAGTAGTTCTATGTTCTATCCTACTTGTTCTAGATTCATGTTTAACTAGGGAGATCACGCCTTAAGTCCGCTTTCGATAGATTATCCGGTAACAAGTTTGGCGACCATACTGGGGACTTACAGTAGAATTGATTTCATATCTTTTGTATGAGCCATTTCTATCCTTTTGAGCCTTCCTACCATCCTATCTCTATCATTAAAGAGTTTCTTATGTATCCTTGATTCTCTTTGGGATCATCATCAGGCCTCCTACCCTTCTACCTTAGGAGATCTCACACTTTTACTGCTCAAAATTCGACAAGCGCACTTGGGCAGTGCCTCCCATGCGCTTATGTGTGGCCAGCTCACTTTTCCTGAAGGAAAACTACGCCAGTGGTGCACCTTTCCTGTATACTACCTGCGATAGACCCCCTCTGGTGCTATGTCTAGTGAAGTAGGGTGTGCCGGCCTCTCTCAACTGAGTTTTGTCAGTGATTTCCTTAAGTTTTGGGGCCTTGGTCTGATAGAGGCTAATTTTTGGACTGTACTTTCCAGCTATAGACCTCCTAGACACAGCATACTATCTTTTTCCTCCATTTTTTGGGCCTTTTGAGATTTGGATCCAGGTTTGTCCCTTTGAGTAAAAACTAGTTTTTGCTTGCATTTTTAAGCGAAATGGTGAATCATGTATCCTACAGTCATTTTGACCCATATTAAGGTTTTGAGATCATTCTTGGTTTGGTGTGATTGGCTTGGTTTAAAAGATTTGAAAAGTGTGGGATATCCATGTCTTTTTGAACCTGTTTGTCTTGGGTTGTGCATCTTGTTTCCTTTGAGTGTTGATCTGTCTAATGATTGTTGGAAAATATTGATTCTTTGTCTCCACTTTAGTTCAAAGAGAAGCTTGATTTGTCACTCTTTTGCTATATTCATGAAATTGGAAAACATAGGTATTCTTCTTGCTTTAATTTGATCATTTGAAATTCTTGCTCTTACATTCATAAGAAGAAGAAAGGCTTTTTTTCAAATTTGTGTGCATTTGAGTTAGATAAGATTGTTAAGTGTTGAGTTAGAAACGTTTCTGGAATTTTTCTTTCCGTAGAATAGATTTGTCTTTTTCAAGTGTAAAAAGATAGGAAATGAATTATAATTATTGCATTTGGTACGTAGAACAGATTTGTCTTTTTCAAGTGTAAAAAGATAGGAAATGAATTATAATTATTGCATTTGGTAGATTTTGAGCCTTTCTTGAGTGCCTTTGAGTTGTTTGGGTGCTTGTCATTTTTCTTTGGGAATTTCTGAATGACTAGAGTGTTGTAGATATTCTCTCACTTTCTGTATATAGATATGAAAAGCGTTTAGTTATCAGGTTCCATTTTTTATACATGCATTTGAAAATTGAAAGTGCTTCATTATTTTGTCTTATACATTGTTAAGATTTGTCACATCTTTCATTCTCTTTGCGCTTTTTGGCTTATTATTATAGAAAGTTAGAGTTATTGCACTCTAGGAAGGAATTATTGTTTTCTTTACTACTTAAGTACTTTTTGGTTTGAAAGAAAGAAAAATCTCTCCTTACCTTAAGTAGTTTTCATTGAAAATGAAAGGAAAATGTGCATCGTCATGTAGTTACGATTTGCATTATTTTTACATTTCCCGTCTACACCTCATGCATCCACCTAACTGCATAAGATAAAATTAACGCTATCTTAGGTTAAAATAATTTAGTAACTGTGTGTAAGTTAGAGACGTGTTCCGACGTCGTAAAATGTGGTAGCTGTCGTTATTTTCCTGCACTGCACCCCGGGGGTATTGTAGTCTTCCACATACCAACCGATATATCGAAGCTCTTTCACGTACCAACCAATATATCAAAGGCTCTTTCACGTACCTTAGGGTATATCGAAAGGAACTTCACGTAATTGGCATATATCAAAAGGTGTTTCACATACTCGATACTATATTAGAAGGTCTTGTGCCGTATGGTTGTGCATTAGAAAACACCACTATGGGTTTGAGCTCCCACGTACCTTGAGTATATCAGGGACACCATTAGGATTCCCGAGACCAACTGAGTTAACCATTTGGTCGTCTTGGCATCACAATACACCGAGAAAAACACTCAGGGAGATTACTACGCACGTGCCGTCTAGGTAGTCCGGTATTCAGGCAAGGGTGCAGTCCCAATCCTCCTTGTCATGTTTTACTATTGGACCCTGCGGTATATAGCGAGTTGTGGAGCCTTGACAATCATGTGAGGATCCTGACTGCTTATCCACTCCTATTCACACAATTTTCTTGTTTCTTTTAGACTTGAGTAGAGTTTGATTTGTGTGGTACTTCAGATACTCTTAGGAAGTTTAGATATGGAAGATTCTTCCGGGACTACCAACCAAGAGACCCCTTTCCAAGGTATGCCATTGGTTATTCCCCCTTGTGGAACTGTTGGTCCTCCCTTTATGGCTACGTTAAGTCTTCTTGGATTGATGATAGGATTACCAGTATGGTTATTCTCCAATCCAGTTACACCAAGTGCACTCATTGTGTCGAACCCAGGTCCTTCATCACATGAGCATCAATCTCATGGTGACCCTTCTCCTTCTTCATCGAATGTTGAATCGGCTTCCCTCTCTTCCTCTTCTCCTACTAAAAACTCTAATGTTAGTAAGAAGGCGGGTAAGAAGAAGAGGAAAGGGAATACTAAGAAGAAGAACACTCAGCAGAAGTTCACAACTCCAGCCTCTGACCATCATGCTGGGAACCCACCAACCACTGCTCATCATGCTGGGGGAACCGATACACCTATTTCAAATTTGCATAAGCCAAAATTCCCTTGCAAACTTTGTAAAGGGTCCTATTTTCTTAAGAGATGCCCTGGTATCTCCAAGGTCTTAGAAATATGGTCGCATTCTGAACAGCCCATGTCATCAGTCTTTGGACATCATACTGATGATACCCCATCAACTAGTGACATTGTAATTAAGGGTCGAAAGGGTAGAGCTGCAGATCCTTGTTGGTTATGCAAGGGAATGCACAATACTTACCTTTGTCCTCGTATGGATGAAGCTTCACAATTGTTTGAAGACATGGACATATCCCATAAACATCTTCCAACTGAATATTGTAGTTTGTCCCTTGATCCTGCATTGGTCGATAGGATGTTCAATCCAACCCCACCCTCGGTTGACCCCACTCTTTCATCAGAGAGTGAAAATGAAGCGGTTGACTCAACAACATCCTTGATCGAGCCCACTCCTCCCTTGAGGGATGATACCCAAGCGGTTAATCAAGTCTCATTCTCGGTTGACCCCACTCCTCCTTCCAAGAGTGAAATGCAAGTGATTAATCAAGCATCACCCTAGGTCGATCCCACTCTCCCTTTGAGGAGTGAAACACAAGCAGTAGATCTAGTTTTATCCTTGATCCACCCAACTCTTTCATTGGAAAATTCCCAGATTGAAGCAGCCACCATCACAAAATCTTTGTCGTATCCTGCTTTTCCAACTGAAAGTGAATTAGAAACCGTTGATATCTTTCTGGTCAGTTCGGACAATTCTAGGTAAGGAGAAGTCTCGTCCACGGAACCTCCTCCAAGTACTGAGGTTATTTCATTTGACTGGAATAGTCTAGCAGAATCTCGTCTCCCCTCAGATGTTCCTTTCCAGATATCTGTAGGTGTTGCCGATAAGGAAATCTTTCGCACTATAGTTGATGAGAGAGATTCTGTTAGTATTTTGTCCTCAAATGCTTGGAAAGCTATAGGGTCTCCTCAGCTTGTGCCAATTACCAACCAGATTTTGGCTTTTAATAGAAGGCCTACCGAACCTTTAGGGATTCTTCCGTAGTTACCTATCACCTTGGGAGGTAAAACTATTATGTTGATGTCATGGTTGTCCAAGGTCCTTTATATTTCAATCTACTCCTTGGAAGTGATTATGTCTATGCTATGAAAGCCATAGTGTCTGTTAAAATTTGAGCATTAATTCACAATACTCTTGGATCTTTACTGAGAGAGTAACATATACAGTATATCAATGCATAACAATCACAATAAGCATGACAAGCATCACAAGAGTCAAAAGCATGAGAGACAAGAGACACAGAGTTTCCGTTGGGAAAACCCTAAGGTGAAAAACCCCACAACTTCCTTAGAGATAGAGAGAGCAATGGCTCAACCAAAGTACAACCAAAATACACTTGAGATAGTCTCCTAGAGCAGATGATCCTCCTCCTCACTAGTGCGCCACTTTCTGAGTGAGAGAAGTGTGTCTTTCCGAATGATCCAAATAGAGATCTCCCGATCTCTATTTATACTTAACCTATTTTTCCAGTGACCTTATGGGGACGACTTGTCTATCTAGATACATCCACAATATAATATATATTTTAGGGCCAACCCCACACATGGTGGTCTAATAACCCATCGGCAAGTACACACACTTGCGACACTTGTCAATCCACATGACGACACTTCCTTATAGAGGAATAACACATCTCTTATAAGGGTACAATAAATATATATATAATACATAGATGAAATACATTCTGAACTTACATATACATCAACACTCCCTCTTAACTAGGAAGGTATTTATTGACACAGTTCTGCTAGACAAGTCTTCTTCTCGGGATCATCGTCATTGATGCATCGTCATCATCATCGTCACTGATGTTGCTATCTCAACCAATATCTGACTCTACTCGTCATAGGAAGTTCTACAGAGCCAGTCCTTTTTCATACTGGATGTAGGCCCACCACCTGCAGGTCTTCATTATCTGTACGAACGGTCTGATAGAGGTGGCCTCTCAGGACTAATTTTATGTGTGGATGCAATACTGGAAAGAGTATCCCAGGAACATTTATGTGCCTAAGCACGACCGAAAAGATCTCCCAGGACTGATTACATGCATCTCCTCCACAATACCTTTAAAGAGCATCCCAGGAACATTTATGTGCCGCAGCACGACCGGCAAGATCTCTAAAGAGCATCCCAGGACTTAGTACGAGCATACAGCTCAACCTCTCGGATCTCCAGGACTGATTACATGTGGATAGACAAAACCTTTAAAGAGCATCCCAGGACTAATTACGAGCACACAGCTCAACCTCTTGGATCTCCAGGACTGATTACATGTCTCCGTAGTAATACCTCATCCTAGGACTGATTACGAGCACACAACTCAACCTATCAGATATCTAAGGACTGATTACATACTACATAGAAATACCGGAAAGAGTACCCCAGGAACATTTATGTACTGCAGCGCGACCGGCAAGATCTCCCAGGACTAATTACATGCTATTTGCACAACCTGCCACATATCATCTCTGACCTCCAAGTATCAACCTGATACTCATGATCCAACGGATCATCATCGCACAAGGCATCATCTTGACGCCCATGATCATACTGATCATCATCACTGTACCATCCTGGTACATATCATTTGGAGCAACATCTTGAAGCTCATCATCATGATCAACCTGATCATACAATGCATCCACCTAATGCATACCAAGTATCTACCTGATACATATCATCATACATGATCCATTTGATCATACAGTGTATCCACCTGATACAAATACAAATACATGATACATATCAACATACATGATCTACCTGATCATACAATGTATCCACTTGATACATATACGGAATCATGGTCCAAGCATCCAACATGATGCATATACAAATACATACATATGATCCAACCGATCATATCCAGCATCCAGCATGATGCATATACACATACATACAAATGATCCAACTGATCATATCCAGCATCCAACATGATGTGTACATACATACAAATATAAATGATCCAACTGATCATATCCAACATCCAACATGATGCATATACATAGCAGTAACTGGAGCATCGTCCTGATACTCATCATCCAGCACTTACATCCACAGTCATGTGAAGGATCATTCCAACATTCTTGGGATGGCTTCAGCAAATGTGTCCATCACTTGTTCCTCGAAGTGTTGTCGATCTGAAGAACACCAATCCTCTCCGTGAAGTACTCGAACTTCACCCTGGCTAGTGGCTTCGTTAGCACATCTGCAATATGCTCGTCCATCGCAACATACAGGAGCTTCACGGCTCCTCTCTGTACCATATCCCTGATATAGTGATATTTGATCTCTCTGTGTTTTGACCTGTCATGAAACACTGGGTTCTCAGACAGCTTCACACAACTTTGGTTATCGCAAAATATACCAGTAGCATCCAATGGGAGATCAAATAACTCAGACAGTAGCTTCCGTAGCCATACTACCTCACAACTAGCTGAATAGGCTACAACATACTCTGCCTCAGTTGTACTTAGTGCTACGTAGGACTGCTTCCTGCTGAACCAAGAAATCACACCTGATCCCATACTGAAGCAACACCCAGATGTGCTCTTCCTATCTGTAGCACTGCCAGCCCAATCTGAATCAACATAACCCTGCAGGTTATACTTTTGATTCGCTTCATACTTGAGCCCATAATCCATTGTACCCTTCAGGTACCTTAGGACATGATTTACAGCAACCAGGTGAACACTCCTCGGATCCGTCAGGAACTGGCTCAATGTGTTCACTGCAAAGAAAATATCTGGTCTCGTGTTCGTCAGGTACATCAAGGACCCAATCATCTGACGATACATAGAGACATCAATCGGCTCAGATGAAGCATCACATAGAAGCTTTAGATTCGATGCCATGGGTGTGGCCATGGCCTTGCAATCCATCATCCCAAATCTCTTCAGGATATCTACTGTGTACTTCCCTTGACCAAGGAAGATACCACCTTAATTCCGCCACACCTCCATACCTAGGAAATAATGCATCATTCCCAAAAATTTCATATTGAACTCAGTAGCAAGCTTCCTCTTAATATCTGCAATTAGTCTGTCATCTCCTGTTACAAGTAAGTCATCCACATACAAGAGTAGAATCACAGGATTCCCTTCCTCAACCTTGTGGTAGAGGTTGGAATCCGCTTTACTCTTGGTAAAGCCCAAGCTAGATAGGAAACTGTCCATCCTACCATACCAAGTTCTGGGAGCTTGCTTTAAGCCATACAAGGTTTTCTTCAATCTGCACACATATGACTCCCTGTCGTGTATTTCAAAACCGAGTGGCTGCTCCACGTATACTTCCTCTTCAACTACACCATTCAAGAAAGTAGTCTTGACATCCATCTGGTGTATTTTCCATTTCATTGTTGTATCCAGGGTAAGTACTGTTCTGATGGAAGTATACCTGGCTACAAGTGCAAAATTTTCTTCATAGTCTATTCCCTCTTTCTGAGAGAAGCCACGAGCTACGAATCTTGCTTTGTATTTCTCTACACTACCATCTGCAACATGCTTGATTTTGTAGATCCATTTGGAAGTCACAACAGACTTCTCTTTACATCTTGGGACAACATCCCAAACATCATTCTTCATTATTGATTGGTATTCCTCAACCATGGCATCCTTCCATTCTTTTTTTTCCGCTGCTTCTTCATAACTGGAAGGTTCTTTGTTCATAATGTCACAGAGTAAAGCAACATAGCTGGTATGTGATCTGGTTCTCTTCTTTGCTCTGTGTTCTTCTTCTGGAATGCCAAATCTTTCTGCATCTTGAATGAGCTCTCTAGCCCATGCAGGTTTCCTCTTGTGAGAGTTATCCTCACGGGGTGGATCTACATGTTCTTGCGGATCTTCAAACTCACAAACAACTTCTAGAATTGCTTCAGTCATGGTAGTGTCTTGAAATCTAGTTTCCTTAGGTTCTTCATAAACTTCGATAGGTGCCTTCCTTGATTTGATGAATGCTGAGTTTTCATCAAATGTTACATCCCTGCTGACATCAATCTTCTTGAACCCTAGAAAGTATATTCTGTAAGCCTTCGAGATTTCATTGTAACCCACAAAGATACCCTTCTTTCCTGAAGGATCTAGTTTGGTCCTCTTTTCCTTTGGGACATGAGTGTATACTGGACAACCAAATATTCTGAGATGGATGACTTCAGGTTTCTTACCAGAAAAGACCTCTTCTGGTGTCTTGTTGTCCAATATCTTGTGAGGTGTTCTGTTCTGCACATATACAGTTGTTCTAGCTACTTCTGCCCATAGATGCATAGGGAGATCATGGTCATGCAGCATTGCCCTTGTTGCTTCCATGATTGTTCTGTTCTTCCTTTCTGCAACTCCATTCTGTTGAGGATTATAAGGAGCAGTCAACTCCCTCTTAATCCCTGAATCGCGGCAAAGCTTCTTGAAGTCAGCTAAGGTGAATTCTCCACCATTGTCGGATATGAATGTTTTGATCTTTTTGTCAGTTTGATTCTCCATCAAGGTTTTGAATTCCTTGAACTTATCAAACACCTCATCTTTGTTTTTCAAGAAGTATACCCAAGTCTTCCTGGAGAAGTTATCAATAAATAAAACATAGTAAACATACCCACTTAGAGAACTGGATGATATAGGACCACATACATCTGAGTGGATGATTTCCAGGATATCGTTTTCCTTGCTTTCACTGCTTGGGAAAGCCTTCTTAATATTCTTACCTTTTGCACATCCTTTGCAAACACCTTCATGTTTGGTATTGATTTCAGGAAGACCCTCTACAGCCTTGCTTGCAATTGGAAGTGCCCTATAGTGCATATGAGCAAGTCTTCTATGCCAAAGTTCACTTGGCTCCATGGATTCATGCACCATGGCATGTTCAGGTTGTCCTTTTAATTTATACAAACCTCCCTCTTGCTCTCCAATCACAACTGCATCATCTATTGTCTTTCCCTTTGGCCACATTAGGACTTGGCCATCCACAAATGCAACCCTCATACCTTTTGTATCCAATGCAGAGATGGAGAGTAAGTTATTCTTTAGCCCAGGTACATAAAGGACTTCTTTCATCTTCAAAGATTTTCCAGAATCTAGGTTGTAGGAGGCTTCACCACTTCCTTTGATGGGATATTGATAATCATCTCCAAGTTTCACTTTATGGGGTGATTCATGTTCAGACAGATTTACAAAGGATTCTTTAAACCCAGTCATGTGTTTGGAAGCCCCACTGTCAATTAACCAATCATTACAACCATGGGAGATAGTACCTCTGAGAGCAGAGATTAGAACATACTCTTCTTCACTTGATGAGTCATCATTACTATCATCACTTTCTGCCCTAGCCTTCTTCTTTGGAGGTTCATCATCTTCAGCAGCATGAGCATGGTACCTTCTTTTGTTACCCTTCTTCTTCTTACTGGAGTTGTTGTTGTGTTTGTCCCTTTTGTTCTTGGGACATTCTGAAGAAAAGTGACCATTCTCATTACAAGTGAAACACCTTAGATCTTTCTTGTCTTTGTGAAAATGATGAGAAGATTTCTTCTTGTGATGGGATGGCTCCCTCTTGAACTTGCCCTTCTTAGTGTGAGCTGTGAGAGCTTGATCTTCATTTTCCATCTTCTCTTCTCTTGCCACAAGCCTTGCTTCTTCTTGAGAACATTCCTCCCATAATCTGCTGAAGGAGATTAACTTCTTTCTAGCACAGATCCCCTGGATAAAAGAGTCCCATGACCTAGGTAGGCCATTCAAAGTAGTCATAACAATTTCACCTTTCTCCACCATTTCATCTACAGCTTCAAGTTGTTCCTTGATCTAAGAGACCTTGGAGAAATAGGCTTGAATGGTTTCTCCATTCGACATCTTGACTCCTTTCAATTGATTCCGCAGGGTCATCTTTCGATTTATGTTCTTTCCTTCAAATAGCTTGGTCAAAGAGTCAAACATAGCCTTGGGCGTCTTTAGAGAAGACACATGGGGTATGAGATGGTCTTTGATAGAATCGGCAATGATTCTCTTTGCCTTGACCAAGTTCTTCTTATGCAATACCTTAGCCTCCTCATCCTCTGGGATAGGGATGTCTTCTTTTATATATGAGTCCAACTCATTCTCTTCCAGGATTAACCCAACCCTATACTTCCAAGCTCGGAAGTTATCAACCCCTTCAAGCTTATCCTCAAGCTTGGTGTGGTGAGACATCTTAAATAGTACTTCAAATGAAATAGAAAATATTTAGGTCTTACCACTTGAAATGCTGAAAACTGGATCTGGTCCCGGATTAGGGTTTGTCGGAAAAACCCTAAAAATTCAAAATGTGAATTTCAACTTTCTGAAAGGATAGAATGATGCGCCTTGATGAGCTGATCATCCTGGTGTATTCGGAATTTGAGATCAGCAAAGCTTTACCCTTCAGATTTGCCTTTGTGTCCTCTCGGGTTCACTAGAGAGAGCCCTGAATTAGGGTTTGAGTTTCCCGGAGATCTACCCAGCCAAAAATCTCGATCCAAAGCTCTAAACTTTGATTTTTGCAAGGAGCTTCCAGCTATGGCTTCAGATTTCAAAAATTCCTATTTTTGTGGAAACCCTAAGTTTTAGGGCCAAATCTGAAAATGCTCAGAATTGAATTCTGATTGGACGGATAGATTCTCCTTGATGAGTAGAGTCAATCTACTATACTGCTTTTCCAAAAACTGTGGAGAGAAACCCAATAAACAAGAAACTCAAGTTTTCGTCACTACAAAATGTCTTCTTCTCAGGTTAGCTTTGATACCATGTTAAAATTTGAGCATTAATTCACAATACTCTTGGATCTTTACTGAGAGAATAACATATACAGTATATCAATGCATAACAATCACAATAAGCATGACAAGCATCACAAGAATCAAAAGCATGAGAGACAAGAGACACAGAGTTTCCGTTGGGAAAACCCTAAGGTGAAAAACCCCACAAATTCCGCAGAGATAGAGAGAGAAATGGCTCAACCAAAGTACAACCAATATACACTTGAAATAGTCTCCTAGAGCAGATGATCCTCCTCCTCACTAGTGCACTACTTTCTGAGTGAGAGAAGTGTGTCTTTCCGAATGATCCAAATAGAGATCTCCCGATCTCTATTTATACTTAACCTGTTTGCCCAGTGACCTTATGGAGCCGACTTGTCTATCTAGATACATCCACAATATAATATATATTTCAGGGCCGACCCACACATGGTTTTCTAATAACCCATCGGCAAGTACACACACTTGCGACACTTGTCAATCCACATGACGACACTTCCTTATAGGGGAATAACACATCTCTTATAAGGGTACAATAAATATATATAAAATACATAGATGAAATAGATTCCGAAGTTACATATACATCAACAGTGTCCACACTCTTTCGAGTGATGTATTTTCCCTATGATGGGAGGATTGTGACCATTGATTAGCTTTCTTTTGTGACACCTAATCATCGCATGACTTCCATTCAACAAACTTCCCTGAACGTTCCACACATATTAGTGGTTTCTTCCCCTTAACCATGAGGGGCATATCTCCAGCCTCTGGATATCATGCTGGGGGGCACACTACTAACCTCTAGAAATCATGTTGAAAAGTGGTTTGAGCATAGAAGCTCATTAAAAAATGAAACAGTACCCCATGAGCATAGCTCCCTTTCTATGTCAAGCTCGTTAAAAAATTAAATAGGTTTCCATGAGCACGGTTTTTTTCCTGTGTCAAGCTTGTTAAAAAATGAAACAGAGCTAAGTCACTTACTTCTAGCAATCATGATGGGGGTACGCACCAACCTTTGGATACCATGTTGGGAAAGAGACCACCAATGGGAACATTTTCAAGCATACTTTCCTTTTTGGTTTTCGAGCTCATTAAACCATGAAAATAATCCTGAGCATTTCCTGTATCAAGCTCGCTAAAAAACAAGTGAGGCACTCATCAGTCATGATGGGGAAAAAGGGAAGATTTTGTATTACACTTTATTTATGGAAGTACATAGCCGCTCTTGAACATGGCACTCATTTTGCATTTGCATTTAGTACTTGGGTAATCCGTTTGTCTTCGAGTTCTGTCGATTTCTTGAGTCGTGTCGCTCCTTTGGGTCATCCAAAGAATGCTTCTACTATCACTCCCATTGGGTGTTAGTTTCGTTCTCGTCATGTCAATACTGCCAAGTCATGCGATGCCCATGTTCAAGAGATGTTCATTGCTCATCATCTGTAGTCAGTACACTTTCCATCATGTTGGTCTACCTTGATTCAGTCTTGCACACTTCTCTATTGTTCGATTCACTCCAAACATCTGTCATCGAGTTTCGTGTTAATGATGGGGGATTCATCATTGCCCTCCTTCAATGGATTCATCCTTTTCGACTTCAACACATCATCCAAGGATTGAATCTAGAAACCAATCGAGTACCTTGGGCCTGCATGCCTCAATGACAGGTTACCTCGCTTTCAACATGAGTTTACATCATTGACTCTTGATTAAAAGATCTCATCGAGTGTTCGACTTCAAGCCCTTTATTCACATTCGATGGTTTGTACTATGATACCTTGGGGATCATTGACATTAATGGTGATTTACCTCATGCTTGTTAATGATATACATTAATGACCGGTAATCAAGTGGTTTCTACCATGTTTGATGTCAAGACATTTGTAATCACATGGATAGATTCGTGTCATTGCGGGTTCGGCTTGAAGACCCTGGGTAAGTCATATTTTACCCAGGTTGCGATGGATATTGTTTGATTCATATTACACAGATCCACTTTGTATTGTTCGTGGCTGTGTTATCATCTCATCATGGATCTACGATTGTGTCTAGTAGCAATGATTATGTTCAGTCGGTCTTTACTATGATGGATCTGCAATGTATTGGTCGGCAGCCATGTTTTGTGTCGTATGAGACTTGTGGGTCTCAGGGTCATTTTTGCAGCAGCTCCTTCCAACTGAAAATTCCTTGCCATTATTATTTTCTTACTACAAAGCATTTCACCTGTCTTATTTTCGTCAATTCCATGCTTTGGGGGGCATTCTATTACACCAAAATGTCATCACCCTTGTGCAAGTGTCACAAGTGTTGCAAGTGTCATCATCATGACCATTGTGTAAACTCTTTGCTCTAACCCCTAAACTCATATTGGGCTAAAACACATTCAAAATTGGAGGTTATCCCTGCCCAGTTGACCTTGTTGAGTAGGCTGGCACACCTCTCCTTGATCCAGGGCACGATGACACAATTTTTGGTCAGCTAGGGTGAGCCACTGGCACCCTTTGTCCTCCTACAGGGTGCGCCTGACCCTCTCTGGCGCTCTGTCTCCTCTACCAGGGTGCGCCAGGGTTAGTTAGGGTCTATTTTGGGGAGTCTCGAGGTCTTTCTAGAGTTTTGTTGAGGCGGATACCTATCCCTAGACTTTGGAGAGGTGGCATTTCAGTTCCTAGCCTAATGGGAGGATCCCTTAACGATCTCCCCCTAATACTCAACCTACCCTATCTCTTTAGCCTTATATAAACACCCCCTATCTCCATGGGAAGGGGAGGAAGTCTATAGTACTTGCATGCTGGTGAAATTAGCTTAGGAGATCCCTACTCATCTATTGGGAGACTCATACTTCCTTTGGAGGCTTTGGCTTGGCTTGTTGGAGGAGGATTGCGACGTTAAGTCTTGGTAGTAATCATCTCTTTACTTTGTACTTCCCTCTTTTAATACAGTAATATAAACTCTTTCCACCAAATTTTGTGTTGATAATGTTTGTGTAGTTTTTTTGCTTAACCATTTAATTAGATCTGTTACTATTTAGATATGTTTTACTGCTTGTATTGTTTCTGTATGTCTTGATAGGTCTTGCAGCTGAGATATGACGACCGTGAAGCTTGGAGAAACAATAAGGATAAAGATCGGCAATCTAAAGGTAAGACATCTAATCACTCGATCTTTAACTAGATCTAGGAAAGCAATTCTATGTTCTGTCCTACTTGTTCCAGATTCACGTTGAACTAGGTAGATCACGCCTTAAGTTCGCTTTCGGTAGATTTTTCGAGAACAGAAGGATATATCACAGAATTCACTATCGACACGATTAAGTCATATAGCACGTAGAAAGGAAATTTTTCAAAGGACCTGGAGGAATCTTTCTACTGTCACTGAACCTATGGATTAAGATGCTCATTTGTGAAAAGGGCATACTGAAGATGAATTCTGATGAGTAAAGCTCAGGTGTGCAAAGGCTGCGTGTACCGCATGGGTGCGGGTCTAATAGAATGATGCAGGGTAGATGGATATGAGTTATGACAAAATTTTGAGGGAAGCTGTGGAAGATTGTGGTACCCTGTGAAGTGGGGTGAGGTTCCGACCGAAGAAGAAGAGGAGGACTAAGAGAGAGAGAGAGTCTCCTAGGGAGACCGGAATAGAGAAATATGAAATGGGACCAAAAGGGACTAAGTGACCTTACTGTGAAAAAGAGAGCAACCAGGCTACCCATGAACCCGAGGAAGGATGGACCCAAAGCTACAATGTACCCATGACCCCGCACACTACGCCAAATTTCAGAGGAAGAAATATAAGCTCTTCACAGGGTTGTCCTGCGTGTCGAAAAAGAAGTAGGAGTAGTGGATCTACGAATACCAGTAGGAAACCAAGGATGGTAGGAGACGATGTAAATATGTCGATCTTTCATGGTAATGGGACAGAGGATCACGAACAATACTAGTTTATATGAGGAGCAGTATGGACGGTGAAGCAATTCCAAGATGATTATATTAAGAAGGGACAACTAGCGATGACCTTGTGCGCTGGATTGGTTTATGAAGTTTGTAAAAGTACCTACAGGGAATCCTGAGAAAAATTTGGCACAAAGGAGAGTAGGATTGATTGATGAGTTTAGGAAACCAAAATCAGAGTCGCAATATATGACAGAAATAAAGGAAATAAAGCAATTTCCTAATGAATTAGTGTGGGAATTCGATCAGAGATATAAAAATCTGATGGCCAAAGTAAGTTTTGGAATGAGCGACATGCAACACAAAGAATGGTTCATTGTGGGATTGGTACCGCACATTTGTATGCCACTAATGCAGCAGAAGATTGCATCGCAGGAGGAGGCACTGGAAATTGTGATGAAGCTTGAGACTTCACCAATTGGATAAACATGGATAGGTATTAACCAAATCCAAGCATAGTTAGCGAACCTGACGATCCAAATACAAGATATCAAGAAGGGGAAAGAAGTTCGCGAAGAAATATGGTGCATTCGATGCAAATATGAAGGACACCATAAGGATCAGTGCCCAGAATTCCGTGAATAATTACAATTCAGTGCACCAAATCCACTCAGTCAGGGAGGGATTCCATGGTGTCAAATTTTTCAGACAAGGGGACATCGATCAGATGAATGCATATACTTACAAAAAATTGTGTCGAAGCCGGCTAACCTTTTTTGTAATTTCTGTCGATCAGTCGTCGATGAAGAGAAGGATTGTAGAGAATATGATTTACTCAAAGAGAGAACTGCGAATACGTTTTTTATCAAGGGAAAGGAGAAACTCTCAGTACAAAAACAACAACAATATAATCAGTAGCACCCGCACTATAATCAACTGCCGCCACAGTATAACCAGCTGCAGCCGCACTATAATCAACCACAACCTCAATACAACCAACCAACATCGAAGTACAACCAACCATAGTAGCAGTTGCCACTGTATAACTAGAAACCGTACAGTCAACCGCGAGGAGGTTTCAGAGGAGGATTCCACGGAGGCCGCAGTGGAGGATTTGGTCATGGAGGAACTTTTGGATGAGGTTGATGGCCGGTAAAATGCTATAACTACAGCCAGATTGGACATTATCAAAGGTAATTTTTGAATCTAACTCCGCAGTGAACCTATTGCAGTGCAATGAACCATGGTGTTGAGGAGTTTCCCTAGTTGATTGTGAAGTGGAAAAATAAGAATCCACCACAACCGCCACTGAATCCAAATGTGAATTAAATCAAAATCCAAATATTAGTGTACACAATATCTCAATGGAGATAAGAAGTCGACCTGTGAACGTCGCAGTAGTGACCAGGGGGGGACAACGACTGGAGAAGATAGGTCACTGCCTAGTATCCGGCCTACAACATGGAAACACGTTCGATTTGATTTGGAAGCGAAAAATGAGACCTTTTTGGAAGCGCGAGATATGGTGATAAATACTAAGTTTCCACCTATAATCCAGAAAGAACCCGTTTATGAGATGCCACCAATATTCGATATGACAAATTCGCGGAAGCCACCAGGGAGGGTCAGCACTTTGAGGAATTTCCTGGAAAGTTGTCTGAAGCTGGAAAAAGATTAGGATGCACTAGCACATATAGCCACTTTATTATATTGACAAGAGGATGGACGGCATGATCAAACAATGAATCGATTGCAAAGAAATAAGACAGGAAGAGAAATGAGGATGACTGTGCAAATCGGTGCATTCGATGTCGATTCTATCATTCTAGACTTAGGATCAGATGTAAACATCCTGACTAAGAAAAAATGGGAGACAATGGGGAAAACATAGTTGGCATGGTCCCCTGTACAACTTTGACTGGAAAATCAGAGCAAGGTCACACAAGTTGGTCGATTATGTCATCTTCCAGTCGAAATAGAGGGATTGAAGACTTACACAGACTTCGATGTTATAGAAATAGTTGACAACACAATCCCCTATCTAGTGTTGCTAGGAATAGATTGAGAAATAGAGAATCAAATTGTTATCAATTTTAAGAAGAGGACAATGTCTTTTGAAAATCGTGACATGAGGGTATTCACCCCACTTCATCCATCAAAAGGACATAGGTACATCGAGCCAATGCAGGACGAATTGAAAAAAGGATGGGACAACGTCTACAACTCTTAGAAGATTACATCAATCCCACCTCCGATGGGGAATTAGGATGGCGAAGTGTTAGTTCAACATCGTCAAAATCCAATGAGGCACTTGAAAATTGGCAGAATCGATTACATGAAGTATCATTCAGAAGGTGTGCACGAATCACTCAGTCATTGAGGTGGGTAGAGACGGAAGTATGCGAACTACCAATATATGAAGGATTTCCTAATTTGACTATATTCATCACCAAATTTGAAGAAAAGTTATCATAACCACAACAACTACTGGCAATGGACGAAGTACTAAATGCTACACCAGCACGGTGGTAGGCAACACACAAGTGGTCGATAACAAGTTAGACACTATGTCGACAACTGATGGAAGTCAGATTCGGAGAAACTGAGGGTTACTATGAGAGAAAATACAATGGAAGGGGTGATCCAAGGGATCAAAGTGAATGGGAGATGAAGTATCAAGGGGTGATCCAAGGGATCAAAGTGCATGGGAGATGATACCAAAACAAGAATGGGTCCATGCATTCATCCATACACTAGATGAGGTACCGCAAAGCTCGTACATTGCAACAGAACTGCAACACAGAACAACTACATGGGAAGAGTTAACCATTAGTTTCAGCCATACTTGTATAATTCATTCATCCATAGTGCACTACATGAGATTCATGAGAAGGTACTCGAAGAAGTTCCGACGGAAAAACCGATGGGATTACAGTGGACCGCGACACCATAAATGTTGATGGAGTGCTACAATGTGATGGGAGGACTTGAAGAAGAAGATGATCCATGAACTATTTATGTCCCATATTCGGAGCGAAGCCGATATGTCGAAGCACCAGAGATGGCATTCAACAAATTCCAACAACCGCTGAAAATAAAGAAGGTTAATATTGGGTCGGAAGAAAATCCCAAGTTCGCAAGTATTGGATATTACTGGGATGACTCGATAATTGGAAACATTATTGATCTACTACATGAGTTCCAAGACTTTTTCCCAACAAAATTTTTAGAAATGAAAGGAATTTCCAGGGACTTGGGAGAAATGAAGATTCCGCTAAAATCTGATGCGAATCCAGTAAAGAAGCGACCATATAGATTGAATCCTAGGTATAAGGATCGAGTGAAAGCTAAAATAGAGAGAATGTTGGATGCATGAGTCATAGAACCTGTTGAAGAATCATAATGGATCACCCCAATGGTTTTCTAAGATAAGAAGACTGGCAAAATCAGGATTTGTGTCAATCTAAGGAAACTGAACAATGCATGGCTTCACGATCCATTCCCTACACCATTCACTGATGAAGTACTGGAAGGTGTCAGAGTTCAGGAGATATATTCATTTACAGACAGACTCTCAGGATACCACCAAATAAAGATCACGAAGGAGGATCGACATAAAACAACCTTCATAATGGAATGGGGTTGCTTTCAATACACATTGATGCTGTTTGGTCTTAAAAACACCTCGGCAATCTTTTCAAGGCTAGTTGTGGCTGCATTTAAAGACTTCATGCATAAGTTCATCGCACTTTATATGGACGATTGGACCATATATGGACTAGTTAAGGACCGCATTGCGAATCTAATGCTGAAGCTGGAAAGGTGTCGACAACATCATATTTCGCTGAACTTAAAGAAGTGCATTTTCTGCGCTCCATTTGGAATCCTATTAGGGAACATTGTATGTAAGGAAGGGATGTTGGTTGATCCAGCAAAGATTGCAATCATCATCAACTTACCACCACCAACGACAGTGAAGCAACTAAGGGCAATGCTGGGACATATTGGGTATTACAGGAAGTTTATCAGGGGATATGCAACGATCACAGCAACGATGGAAAATATGTTAAAAAGGGATGCAAAGTTCGAGTGGAAAGATGAATTCTAGAAGAGCCTCGACATACTGAAAGCAAAGATGGTCGCAACACCAATATTAGTTTTCCCCGATTGGAAAAAATAATTCCACGTTCATGTGGATGCATCATCAGTAGCACTGGGAGTGATATTGGCCCATCCAGGAGAAGGACCAATTGATCATCCGATCACATTTGTGAGCAGGAAGTTGTCCACCACAGAGAAGAATTATACGATGACAGAAAGAGAAGGCCTAGAAATGGTCTATGCACTGCAAAAATTCTTACACTACCTGCTTGGAGGACATTTCAAATTTTTTACTGATCACTCCACATTTAAATAATTAGTCAATAAGCCTGCGTTGGGGGGGGGGATCTATCGATGGTTGCTTCTATTCCAGGAGTTTGATTTTGAAATAATTGTGAAACCAAGGCGATTGAATGCAAGACCTGATCACCTATCCCGGGTCAAATTAGGAGAAGAACCAAGAAGAATTGATGAAGGCTTTCCCGATGTGCAACTATTCAGAATTGGAATGGTCTATGACCATTACAAGTAAATCTTTCAGTTCTTGGCTACAGGACATGCACCAGAAGAATTCACTACCAGTCAGAATAAGCAACTAGTTGTTAGGGCTGTTGAATTTCAACTAATCGCAAGTCATCTCTATAAAATAGGACAGGATGAAGTCCTCCGTCGATGCGTCCTTCTACATGAACGAGAAAGAGTATTGGCGAAATCTCACGATGGGATCGCAAGAGGCTATTATGGAGGGCATGGCACTGCTAGGAAAATACTTAGGGTTGGACTATGGTGGCCAACAGTGCATGGTGATGCCGCAGATTATGAAAAGAGCTATGATGTATGAAAAAGAACAAGGAGACCATTGTGAAGGGATGAAATGCCACTAGTACCTCAACTGACATTACAAGCCTTCAAAAAATGGGCAGTTGACTTCATGGAACCCATCAACCCACCATGGAGGAGAACATGGTCGTACTACATAATTAATGCTACTAATTATTTGACGAGATGGGCTGAAGTAGCATCGGTAAAGGATTGCATGGCTGCGACATCATCAATTTTTCTCTTTGATAACATGGTCACTAGGTTCGAGTGCCCAAAGATACTAATGAGCGATCAAGGCACTCACTTTGTCAATAAAACTATCAGGGCCATGAAGGAAGAATTTCAAATTCAGCATCGAAGGAGTACCCCATATCATTTGCAGGAGAATGGTGCAGTGGAGGCACTGAATAAGGTACTGGAGCATGTACTCACAAAGGTGTTTAACACAAGCGGTGATGACTAGATTTAAATATTCCATTGATACTCTGGGTTTACAGAACAACATGTAAAAGGTTGACATGCAAGACTCCATTCAAGTTAGTCTATGGACAAGAAGCAATAATGTCGATGGAGTATATCATCATGAATCTATGCATCGCAGTAGCAAGAGGAATTAGTGAAGACGGAGCCATCAAAGAACGGTTGGTGCAGCTGTTACATCTTGATGAGCATAGCTTCATCGCAAGATTCCATCAATAGGTAGAAAAAGATCGACAAAATGCTTGGCATGATTATCATGTTAAGGTGAAGCACTTCTAGCATAGAGACATGGTCCTACTGTTTGACAGTAAGTTTGCAAAGTACCCAGGTAAGCTACAGATGCATTGGTTGGGTCCATACATTATCAATTTTATTACTGACGGAGGTGCAGTGCAGCTACAAAATTTAGATGGGACACTATTCACAAATTTAGTGAATGGAAGCCAGCTGAAGCCTTATCGCGATACCCAGGCACATAATAACTAAAAATGACATTAAGCGGAAAAAAATGAAAAATGATGAATGGAGGGTGGGAATCTGTCGACAACACTGGGTCTGTCGATGGAACAATAGCGAAGTAAGGAGTAGTGACAATTTTTGGCGCTTGTCGACATTCAGCACGAGTGAGTCAAATAAGGTAATAATTACAAAAAATTAAGCCTTGGCGGACGATGGCGGAGGTGGATGATGACATAATTGATGACAAGATTTGGTAAATATGTGAAGGATTTGACGGAGGATTTGGAAATCATTGTCCAAAAACAACAATATGGATGGGGAGCGGGCAAGTGAAGTTATAAATACATGTGAAAAGGGATAGTTAGAATCATTGATCCTTATGCAAGTTACTTGTTAGACTCATTGATCCTGATGCACGCTTCTGAAGAAGCTGCAGAAGCAACGAGTGAGATTAGAGGGTTACAATGGCACATTTCATTTCTAGAAAGAGCACACAAGGTGCGCTAAGGGAGGGGACGACAAGTTTTCATGAACAAACAATGGTTGCATCAGTGCAGACGATTAGGAACAAGAGAAGTACCAGCCGACCGATGGACGAAGTGGGGTGCTCGTAGCTCGACACGAGCTGCAGTTGATGGAGAACCGACGGATTTTCCGACCGGCGTAGAACCAACGCAAGGGACACTCTGGCTCCAGTGAAGGATGATCAAATTTGTGAAACTGATTTTCCAGAACTGGAACAGTTGGATTTCACATGCCTCGTCCACCATGGGTGCTAGAAATATTGTTTGTTGACACCGGAGCAGTTTGATTTTGCATGCCTCATCCACCATGGGTGTTATAAATCTTGTTTAACATGACAAGGAGGATTATGTGTTGGTATTTTTCCTTTTTACTCTCTCTATGGGGCTAACCCGGGTTATGCGTAGTTCCCTTTATTTTGACCCAACGAAATCCCCTTCACTGGCCCTTTCTACATCAAATTGTGAGCAGGATGAAGTCTCACTCGAAGTGAAGATGGGTTTTTGTAACCTAGTGACGCGCGGTTATGTTATGCGATCTTGATATACGCAACTTACTTCACATCTACTTCGCAGATCGTTACAAACATGTATTTGTGCACTTCACAGATCTCAATAACCTACAGACTTCGTTGAATCGTTGTTACTTCTCTTCTATGACTACACATTTACCATACTTAACACAAATTCGCAATGTTCATACATGCATGTCCCGCTACTTAACATATCATTCACATTCACATTCATATGAAAAAACATATATAAGATTAAAAATTCTTGAACATACCATATAACAAATATTGAAACACATAAGACGGTTATTTATGTGGTTCACCCCCAAGATGGGAGCTACATCCACGTGAACTGTTCTTATATTTATTGGAAGGGGTTAACAGTTCCAGTCTGCGCACTCAGCTGCAAACTCTTCTCTACAATAGATATCTGCACACACAGCTACAGATTCTTTTCATCTCTTATATCTCTCTCAGCATAGATCTAAGATCTAGCATAATTCTAAGAAGATCTCTAATATCTCTCAAGAATCTAACTAAAATATCTAACCCTTACTTATACAAAATTTCCCTTTATATAGATTGTGCCCGATAGTCACAACTTTACAATAACTATGGGCCACCCCCATAGTATCCTTAAACCCAAAATGGCATGGTTCTCCTATTGACCACACTTTATCTTTACTTCCCTGGAGCTCTGTTGTCCTTTTAGGCCGCTTCCTCTAGCTCTAATGCTTCTCTCAAAGTCACAGTTTTGACCGCGCGGCTCTGATGCTTCAGTGTCGCTTCCTTTGCACCATTTTGTTTCTTTACTCTTTTCTTTTGTAGCTGACAGCCCACCGCTTCATTCATAACTGCTCCAACTACCTCGACGATCCTTAGTACTTCACCTTTACTAAAGGGACATATCCTTTTCTGCCTCTTTGCTTCGCTCCATACACTTCTCCTGAGAATTGCGGAGTTGTTTCTCCCAAAACTCGTTGATGTTAGGCCTCGCCTAAATTGTACTTTCTCCATCAAAACTTCTTCTACTTGGGTTTCTCCCAACAGGCCCCTAACACTTACTCATGGCTCACCCCTGAGCCACTTTGACTGGGTTGTTTCAACTACGCATCCTTTGAGATGTTTGATTTTGCAGCGAACTCTTGAAAAGTTGCACTCAAATTTGCAATTGTGTCCTTGGCTTCTTTCTCAAAATCCTTAATTGTTTAAGGCATCTCCTCTGAGATGGGTTCTAGAAATTTCTCCTTCACATTGTTCTCTGTTGTCTGGAGTTCTTGCAACTTCTGCAAAATTTCATTAGAAAGTGCAAGCGCCTCTTCCTGCATTGGTTGTAACTTCGATGAATTTTCAATTTCCTTCACCCTTAACGCTTCCATCTCCTTCTGAAGTTCTTTCTTCTTTGTGAACTTCTGGATACGTTGCCTTGGTGGAAATCCTTCATAGCCATTTTCATGGAGTCAAGATCTTTCTGTCGTTGTTGTACCTCGTCCTGAATTTTCTGTAACTTAGGTTCTTCCTATAGCATAGCCCATACCTTGGTAATTTCATCAAGTAGGTCGTGACATCTCACCACTTTTGCAGAGATGTTTTATGTGGAAGCCTTCAATTATTCAGCTCTTGCTTATTTATCTTGTTGTGGGGTTCCATATTGTTGTCGAGCTTCTAAGTCAGAAATCTGCTCCATATATCCATTCTCCATGTTTTCCATCTTAGCCTTGAGATTTTTTACCGCGAAACCAATCCTCAAAATAGTGGCTTCTTCCTCAAGCTCTTCTAGGCAGTTTGGGATCTTTGCACAAACTTCGGAAAAATATTTCTTCAACTTCTTATGCTTCTCTTGCACATATGTTAACTCTTTGTTTTTTAGTGCGCATTCATCCTTTATCTCCTTGTAGCTTTCCTCCAGCTTCAAATGCTGGTTATAAGTGACTATGTCTCTATATCGGATTTCTTCCACAACCTGCAGATGAATACTATGTAATCCCTCGATGGGCAACATACCAACATTAATATCCAGATGTGAGAGATGATTCACACCTTCAGTGAGCTCATCGGTTGGAAATATGACAATCATTGGCTCAATTCTAGCTAGTCGAGGTCTCATTGTTAAGGCAGGCGCCTTTCTTTTCCTTTGGCTTGACTCACCTACCCGATCATCAGAATATGGTTCTCTCACCAATTCTCGTTGGAATTGCCCAACCCTTGCTACCAAACTCTTCAGTTCCTCATGGCTCTCAATAATTCCTGCTTGGACTGTTTCTTGCTTGCTTTCCTTTAATGCAAGTTTTTTTTCAATATGCTCTGACACTCTGACTGTGATGCAATCATAGTCATCATCATGCAACTATGCATCGAGTGGAATCTTAGTAGCTTTATGTTTCTTCCTGTGAATTTGTTATGGCATGGCTGTATCAATTTGATTTGTTTTCTCTCATGCTGACAACCAACAGCTTATTGTTGTTTTGTGCCTTGACTTGGTTCTGGGTTCCACGCACTTGTTGTATCATCACCTTGGTCTTGTGAATTTCCATCTTAGCTTTCTTCTGAGGTGGTAATTAATGTGGATGGTGCATCAACCTTCCATTATGGTGGCCAGTCTTCCATAATCATATCGATTTTCTGTGCCTCTAATTGATATAGTCCTTCAAACCATTGAGGAGGAATGAGCTATACTCGTGGATGAATGTAAATAAAGTGCAATCCATCTTTGAAAGTCATCTTCCGGATATAGCAAGTTGTCACTTCCTTAGCGATACATGAAATCCTCTGAATGACTTCGCATAACTGATCATAGTAAGTATACAATTGTATGTTGTTTACCCTTTGTCGATCTAGCTTCGAGTTTTCCCACATGTTCGCAAACCTCGGTCCTCGACAGTCTCCAACTAATACCGAGACATTCTGTTGATAGCTAGGCTCCTTCCATCCTACAAAGGCGATCAGTACTAGCAACCAGCTATAGTGGAACTGACTTCCATTTTCTTCTGTATCTCAGATGTATTCTAAGAATTCATTCAACAGGTAGTGTTGGCATGAGGTTAGAGCGCAGACGAAAGTAGAATTTTTAGTCCAAATTAGTTAGAATTGGTCATTTGGACCATTTTGTAACTGCCATAGGCGTCTATAAATAGAACATAATTGTAATAGATAGGAATGGAATTAATATTGAAGAATCATCCGATAAGTCGATCGAGTCTGATGTATTTTGTATGCCTTCGGCAATTTTTGCTTTGAGTATATGAATCTTTGTTAAGTTGCTTGGAACTATTTTCTACAAAGTTCATTTCGTAGTCCTTTTGATGAGTTAATGACTGAGGGTGTTGGGCTATGTCTCTATTCTTTGTTTTCTACTTGTCCACATGAGTTATACTATGTGCTTTCCATTTGTCGCTATGTTATGAAGAATGAATGATATCTTGTGATGATGCAATTTTGTTGCTTTGTTGATTGAATAGTAATGTTGGTTGATATGAGTTATATTGCACATTCGAATTGCTAGTATAATGCGAAGAAAAATATCTAGTTTCTTTAGAGACGGAGTAAGAGTTAATGCACATCTTCTCCCTACTGCGGAAACTTCGTTCCTGTACACCCCCTTAGACATCTCGGGTGAGACCTCACTCACTCTGTGGGTGTTGTTGGAAAGGGTAGAACCTTTCTGGGCCGATGCTTAAGGGTGTCTGGTTGATGTTTGTTGGCAACAATGTGAAGTGAACCCCTTTCGACAGAACCGTGTCAAAAAATGGTTCCGTTTCCAGGACCATAATGCGAAGAGAAAAAGAGAGGACATGTTGTGGCATCCGATGAAACCGGAGATCGAGGAATGGTTCGACAAGAAGGCATGAGAATTTGCTGAAGAATAAAACCGCAACCCTGGATGGTCGATGACTAACTAGATATAGAAATATATCTATTCCGACATTAACGATATATTCTTTTGCGAATACCCAATACTATTGCATGAGCGGTTGGCACAAATGACGTTCCAAAGAAGAATTTTCAAGGTGGTGAACCTAAACATTGGACACCCGAATTGATACAACAATTGAAGCAAGTGGATAACAGAGCATCTAGAGTTGTCGAAGTTTACGTAGATATTATTCTGGATGGATACATCATTGAATTCATCGTTGAAACAATCAAGTCATATAGCGACGCGGAAAGGAATTTTTTCAAGGGATCTAGAGGAAGGTTTCCACTGTCACTGAAATTGTGGATTAAAATGCTTATCTCTGAAAAGGGTAAACTGAAGATGAATTCCGATGAGTAAAGCTCAGTGTGTGGAGGCTGTGGGTACCGCGTGCATGCAGGTTTGGTAGAATGATGTAGGGTATATGGATATGAGCAATGACAGAATTCTAAGGGAGGCCGTGGAAGATTGTGGTACCCTGTGAAGTGGAGTGAGGTTCTGGCCAGAGAAGAAGAGGAGGACTAAAATTGGGAGAGAGTCTCCTAGAGAGACCGGAATGGAAGACTACGAAACAGGACCAAAAGGGACTAAGCAACCTTATTGTGATGAAGAAATTGACCAGGATACCCCTGAAGCTAAGGAAGGACATACCCAAAGCTACAACGTACCCACAACTCCGTGCACTAAGCCAAATTTCGGAGGAAGAGACATAATTTCTTCACAATGTTGTCTGATGTGTCAGAACAATGGTAGGAGTAGTGGGTCTATAAATAATAATAGGAGACCAAGGATGGCAGGTGATGACGTGAAAATGTCGATTTTCCAGGGTAACGGGACCAAGGATCCCGAGCAGTATTGGTTTTTATGCGAAGCGGTATGGACGGTAAAGAAGGTCCAAGATGACGATATCAATAAGGGACAACTAGCGATGACCTTTAGGGGTCGTGCACTAGATTGGTGTTGTGGCCACAACAAATCCCATGCTTCGGCTGAGCACGAGAACCCCATTTTGAAAATAAAAACAAAGGTATTTGGGTAAGTGTTATCATGAACATGAGGTTTTGGACTTTGTTTCTATGATCTCATTCCTGTACATTTGGTTGTGTTGATTGTCTTTTGTTTTCTTTCTCTCGGAAATTTCTAAGTGTTTTTGGTTTGCTGGAAGCCCTAATTTTTTATCATTTTGTCATTTATTCCTGCCAACCCGAAACCCAACAGGTGCGGGTTGCGGGATTTCATTTTAGGTCTTTTGATTTTTGGTGTTAGGAACCCATGTCAACCCTTCTATTTACTTTGTTAGTATATTGTTGTTGGATGTATATGCTTTGTAAGTCGTCCCATAGTATTTGTTGATCCATAGTTTGTATTTTTGTTGTTGGACACATATGCTTTGTAATTCATCCCATAGTAATTGTAGATCCATATTTTGTATTGGCCCATGGTTTGTATTGACACATGGTATTGACCCATGGTATTGGCACCTAGACTTAGTATATAAGTTTGTGTTGAGACCAATGAAGGTACCGTGAAGTTATTTGTATTGAGCTTGCTCAAAGGAGGTTTCCCCCTCGAAGTGGCTTGCGATCAATATAAAAGTGATTCTGAGTTCTGTTATTTCTGCTATCTCGTGTGTTTTCATTAATTAATTATTGAAAGTTTTTCACAGTTGGTATCAGAGCACTTTCTTGGGCTCACTGGGTGAAATTTCTGCCAATTTTTTTTTCGCATCTGTCACAGCTTCGGATTTGGGAATAATCCCTATCCGCTTAACTGTGGGAAGTACTTGGGCATAAGCCCTAAAACTCATTTTGAGGAGTACCACAGGAACCCCAAAGTAGTTGGCCCATTGAGAGGACCTGCCAGCGAAAAGGGCAATGACCCCTACCTGATTCACTAGTTCCCACCTGTGAGGTAAACTAAGAGCTGTCGTTTGTGGAAAAGCAGTTATCAGTTTTACCTGGGCTGTGGAGTGAGGGGTACTGCCCCAATACGCAAGACGTCAGACAGCATTGGTGGCCGAGTGAATCCCTTGAACCGATAGGAAGTCGCACATACCTGGGGTCCATATCTATTTTCAGTTGAACTATTGCCGATCACTTCTGCATCATTTCAGATCCATTCCAATCCGTTTCAAATCCATCCATTTCAGATCCATTCTGACATTCGTTCCAGATCCAACCATTTTAGATCTCTTCTGAAATCCATTTCAGATCCAGTCATTTTTTATCCATTCAGCGTCGTTTCAGATCCATCTGTTGTCACTCCATTCCGCGCCGTTGCAGATCTATTGTTTCCCTTGAAAATTCCCAGACACATTTCCAATCCCATTCTGCATATTTCATTCCTGAGGACCCTATCCCAAATTCTACTTCCCAAAGCCAGAAATATCACATTTGTCTATTTTTAGGGTTTGCCATAACTTCTTCAATTTTCACCCACTCGCCTCCAAATATTGCCACCGTATTCATTCCCTATTTCTGCTTCTTTGTCCCTCTTTGACAAATTTTCTCATTCTTTCACCCCGCTTCTGAAATCCCCATTTTTTGCTTCCCTGTCCATCAGAAAGTGTCCAAAACCTAGTCAAACCTCAATTACCCATCTGCGTTTTTCCCAAATCCAAATTTCCCTTTACTAAATAAGCTTTTGTTTGTGCTTTTCTATCCATTCCCAAATAAATAAAAAACTCCTTGTTATGGTTGTCACTCGCACAAGAGAAAAAACCATGGAGGAAGCACTTGCAGCCATCCAAACCAAACTCCAAGATATGGATGAAAAATTTCTCATCCTCCATCTTCAGCATTCAGCCAGGAATAATAACCGACAGCAAGAATCTTCTGCAGCCAATGGGTTCTCTTCTTCCAACAATTTCCGTGGTCCGAAGCTTGAATTTCCTCGCTTCAATGGTACTGATCCTACTGGATAGATCTATCGTGAAGAATAGTATTTCAGTGTGCATAATACTTTTGATGTCCAAAAAGTTCCACCGGCATCCTTTCATTTGGAACTGGAAGTTCTTCAATGGTATCATTGGTACATCAAGGCTCATGACGAGCCAAAATGGACAGATTTTTTCCAACTCCTTTTGCAACAATTTGGTCCTAGTGCGTTTAATGACTTCACCGGAGCACTTACTAAACTTCATCAAAGTGGCATTGTGAGAGAGTATCAGAAAGATTTTGAGAAACTAGCCAATCACACAAAAGGATTGTGTGATGAATTCTACAGGAGTTGTCTTATTAGTGGTCTTAAGGATGAAATCTCGTCAAAGGTTAAAATGTTTTGTCCCAACACAATGATGGAAGTCCTAGGGTTGGCTAAGTTGGAAGAAGACAAGATTGCAGCCCAATAACGCTCCAAACCCCCTTTTGTTCCGTTTCAAAATATGAGTTCTCAATGACCTCCCATCCTGCCAGCTCCTCGACCAACTCCTATCAAGCATTTGTCTGAAATAGAGATGCATGAATGCAGAGAAAAAGGGCTTTGTTATAATTGTGATGAGAAATTCACTCGGGGACTTAGATGTGTTCAACAAAAGATCTATCTCTTGGATATGGATTCTCTACCTGCCTCTATAATTGGTGAAGAAGCTCCAGATACAAAGGATGATCAGGTCGACATTCAGGAGCCACCTATTGACCCCCCATCTCAGGATGAACAACCATAGATATCTCTCCATACTTTATCCGGAGTCACCACCCCCCAAATAATGCGGGTCAAGGGTTACTTCAAGAAGCTTCCTCTTACAATACTCATTGATTCTGGTAGCACTCATAACTTCATTGACCCTCGGATCGCCAAACAGGCTGATTGTTTTGTCCATCCTTGCTCCAACTTTGAAGTCATGGTTTCCAATTGGGGCACCTTACCTTGCAAGGGGAAGTGTCACAATGTGCGTATCTCTCTGGAAGATTATAACTTGCGCTCTAACATGTTTTCCTTGACCCTAGGCGGATGTGATGTGGTTTTGGGCGTTTAATGGTTATGTACACTTGGCCCCATCTTATGGGATTTTGCTGAACTTTGGATGCAGTTTTCAGTCAATAAGACACAACACAAATTTAAGGGCTTACAATAAGGGTCTCTCGCATCATCAGTTCACATCACCTGGAAAAGATCCTTAAGAAGAATTCACATGGTGTCATCTCTCAAATCCATTCCATTCAGATGCACCCATCAACGGTCTCCCTTACTTCCTTGGATAGATATGAATGTGTCTTTGCTGAACCAGTGGGCTTGTCGCCTTCAAGAGACCTTTCCAGTAATAATTTATCCGCATCTACATCTCAGCAGGAAATGATGGCTATTTTGCATGCAGTACAGAAGTGGCCACCATACCTATTCGAGAATTATTTCTACATCAAGACTGATCTTCAGAGTCTAGAAAATTTCTTGGAACAATGGGTCTCCTCCCCTGCACACCTGAAATGGGTTATCCAACTCATGGGTTATGCCTATGCGATCACTTACAAGAAGGGTAAGGACCATATGGTGGCAGATGCTCCTTCTCGCACATTTGATGACCCAGTTTCTCTTACAGCTATTTCTCTACTTGTTCCAAATTGGTTACAATTTGTTCAACATGGCTATCTCTTCTATGAACTCCATGCTTCTTCATCGGCAGGGCACTCTGGGTTCCTCAAAATGTATGACCGAGAACAATGTAACTTCTTTTGGCAAGAAATGAAAATGAAAATTCAACAGATGGTGATTGACTGTGATACTTTCCAGGTCAACAAGGGTGAAACGACATTCCTTCCGGGCTTGCTCGAACCCTTGCCCATCCCTACATAGATTTGGACAACTATTTCTATGGATTTCCTAGAAGCGCTCCAGCGCTACAATACCACATCTAAAAGGACACCATATGAAGCAGTCTATGGACAGGAACTGCTAGTTCTTCTTCCATACACCCACTGTAGCTCCCCAGTTTAGGAAATTGACTCAGTTCTTTGAAACCACGATCAGATTCTTCTCATTCTACAGGACAATCTTCACATGACAAGAATTCGACTGAAACAACAAGCCAATTAGCACCATTCTCAGCGCACTTTTCACGCAGTTGGTATGGTCCTTCTTCGTCTACAGCTTTCCAAGCAATCCTCTCTGAAACTCAAAAGTTTTCAGTGGGCCGGAATGCAACCCGAGGATGCTACAAGGGAACCACTCCTTCAGATTCTGCATCAATTTCCACATCTAAAGCTTTGAGGACAAAGCTTTTTCTAAGGGAGAGGGGATGTTAGGAACCCGTGTCAACCCTTTTATTTACTTTGTTAGTATATTGGTTTTGGATGCATATGCTTTGTAAGTCATCCCGTAGTATTTGTTGATCCATAGTTTGTATTTTTGTTGTTGGACGCATATGCTTTGTAAGTCATCCCGTAGTAATTGTTGATCCATATTTTGTATTGGCCCATGGTTTTTATTGACACATGGTATTGACCCATGGTATTGGCGCCTAGACTTAGTATATAAGTTTGTGTTGAGACCAATGAAGGTACCGTGAAGTTATTTGTATTGAGCTTGCTCAAAGGAGGTTTCCCCCTCGAAGTGGCCTATGATCAATATAAAAGTGATTATGAGTTCTGTTATTTCTGCTATCTCGTGTGTTTTCATTAATTAATTATTGCAGGTTCTTCACATTTGGTTAACCCGCAACCTGAAAGGTGCGGGTTGCGGGAATCCTTAGCTAATAATTTTTAGAATTCTTCATCTCGAAACCAGAAACCCGTAATCACGGCTTTTGGATTTCAGAAAAAATAAAAAAAAAAAAATAAAAAAAAAATAAAATAAATAAATAAATAAATAAATAAATAAATAAATAAATAATAAATAAAAAATAAATAAAAAATATCGTCTAGTTGCATTGTGTGTTCACAAAACCCGCAACCTGCAATTTCGAGTTGTGGGATGCAGGAAAATCTTTTTAGTTTTTAACATTTGTTTCCATTTGCGAAACCCGCAACCCGCAAGTTTCGGGTTGCGGCTTTCGAGAATCATCAATAAACTTGCAAATAAGTACCTACCACCTGATCCCGGACCCTACAAAGGCTAATCTCGGCTGTCCTTTCCTTGGATCCAACGAATCTGATTCCATCACTGCTTATACGTTTGATTTCTTAGTTCTTCGTTTTTTTGGCGATCGGGTTTCCGACTGTAATTCTCACCTCATGATTACCTCTGAACATATGATTACTTGATTGGATTGGCTTGTAATGACAGGTTTCAGATGTGACTTCAAACCATGCATGATTCCGTTAAAACTGTACTTTATTATGATCCAATTTGGATTAACACATGTTACGATGTCATTTCATTACAGTTTGGATGATTGTAGCTTCCAATTCGTATGATTTTAATCATAACAGTTCATCATATTCAATCATTATGATCTTTTAAGATTTTCTTAAATATGGAGACAAGTATGAAGCACTTAGTTTGTCGTCCATATTCGTTAGAGAAGCTTTGTGTTTTAATTTTGAAAGGTTTCCTTCTGACAATCTGGTGTGAGCAATATGCAGATAGGTTATGAATCCTTCGATGGATGTTATATGGAAAAAGAACTCCAGCCCTTGCTATTCCAAGAACCTATGTCGCCACTCTTTGACGCAGGTGTTCCCGATACCAGCAGTGATAGCGAAGACAAATATTATGAAACTCTGTTCATTTGCATACCATCCCCTCAGAAGAATGAATAGAAGATCAATGAACAACCAAGTGATCGAGATGACTCCATTATCCATGATTTTATAATCAATGAGGAACCTGCTACTTCACTATCTCCTGCCAAGCAAGACCCGTTGTCCGATTTTTCTGTTTTCGAAAATGTTATGGATCACCAATAATATCCTAAGGGGATTCATTTGGAGGATTCGCTAGACCGTCTGTTGCTAGTTATCGACAGCCGGTAGGTCATTGTTGAATTCCACAATTTCGTTACGGGATTTCTCCCGAAATTAGAAAATGACCCTTATTTAAAACTTTATCATAAGCGTGGAAGGAATCATTTGAGCTAAAATTGTTCAGATTATAGTGGCAGGATTTTCTGGATCAATAGCTTGATCCGAATTTTGTAATCCCTACCTTTTGGGAATTTCCATTTGTACTCTGTTGTAATTCTTATTTAAGGAGGAATGCCTCTCTGTGTTAGGGGTTGATAATTTTTGGGTTAGAAATCAGCAGGAGACGACTGGAGATACTTTGTCTTAGCAGAGCTTTGTAATTTTGTTTACAGACTTCATTAATACAATAAAGTAATCCCTTTGAATCATCTCTTATTTATTGTTCAAATTTATTTGACAGTATCTGATTTCTTACTTCGATTTATCATCTACATTGTGTGATTCTTTTTCTTATATGAATTAATGCACAGATCTGTAATACTGATTTTTCTTTATGACTGATCTATGTATGAAAATGTCTTGTTAAATTTATTTAATTAAGATATTTTTCTTTATTGATTTCTGCAAATGATCCACAATAACTTCAATCATTGTTAATTTTTCAATTAACAAAGTGATTACAGGTTGATCTTGAACAGGTTTAAATACTTAATATGTTTTCATTTAATTTTCATTAATTGATTATGATATAAGCGAATAAGTGAATGCATCTTTTAACATTTTTGTTGAAGTTGACAAACATACTTATCCACTTCACATCAAGATTGATCTGCACAACAACAAGCTTTTCCTTAGAATATGTCTAACCTAGAGTAGATCCTTTTTCTTGAATAGGTTAAGTTAGAATAGACTAAGTTTTTTTTTCAGACTTTTTTTTTCCTTAAGGGGAGAACCGTTCTATTGATCAAACCCATCAACTCTTAGAGTGCCAGCGGAGGCCGAATATCCGTGGGAGATTTCCATACCAAACAGGCTGGGGATAGAATTGCCCTTGCGTAGTGTCTTTCAAAGCCTTTCAGTCTGGGTTTTCACCCTCTGTTGGGAGCCTTGGAACCCATTCCAACACCTTGCACTTACCCTGCACCCCCGAGGCCTCAACAATTGATTCATAAAATTCATACAGGTACCTACAGGGAGTCCAGAGAAAACACTACCGAAGATCAAGGAAGGATTGATTGATGAGTTTAGGAAGCCAAAATATGAGTCGCAATATATGAAAGAACTGAAAGAGATCAAGCAATTTCCAAATCAATCAGTGTGGGAGTTCGACCAAAGATATAAAAAACTGATGGAAAAAGTAAGTTTGGGATGAGCGACATACATCACAAGCAATGGTTCATCGTAGCGTTAGTGCCACACATTCGTATGCCGCTAATGTAGCAAAAAATCACATCCTAGGCAGAAGCACTAGAAATCGCAATGAATTTGGAGGCTTCACCAGTTGGAGAAACAGGGTTAGGCATGAACCAAATTCAAGCGCAGCTAGCAAACCTGACAATCCAGCTACAAGACATCAAGAAGGGAAAAGAAGTGCATGAGGAAATATTGTGGAGTCATTGTAAATCAGAAGGACACCATAAGGAGTAGTGCTTGGAGTTCCACGAATATTTACAGTCTTGTACACCAAATCCACTTAGCTAGGGAGGAATGCTGTGGTGCAGAATTTGTCAAACAAGGGAGCATCGATCAAAATAATGCCTATATTTACAAAAGATGGTGTCAAAGCCGACCAATATTTTCTGCAACTTCTATCGATCGGTCGTCCATGAAGAAAAATATTGTAGGGCATATGAATTAATCCAATAAAGGACCACGGATACATTTTTTATGAAAGGAGAAGAGAAACCCCCTGTACAACAACAAAAATAATATAGTCAACAGCAACCGCACTAGAATCAACCGCTACCACAGTATAACCAGTCGCAGATCCACTATAGTTAACCACATTTGCTGTACAATCAACCACCGTCGTAATATGGCCAACCACATTATCATACTGCGTAATATAACCAACAGCCATATGGCCAGCCATGAGGAGGATTTAGAGGAGGATTCTGCAGAGGTCGAGATGGAGGCATAGGTCAGGGGGATTCTTTGGATGAGGTCTAGGACCCGTTGTATGTTATAATTGTGGTCACGTCGAATATTATCAAAGGGATTGTCCAAACACAGTTCCGCAGTGTACTTATTGCAACACAGTTGACCATAGTGTTGAGGAAGTTCCCTAGTTGATTGCGAAATGGAAAATAAAAAATCCACCCCAACCTCAACTGAATCCAAATTAGAATCAAAATCCACCTCCAAATGTATAGAAGATTCTAGCAGAGATAAGAATTAGACCTGTAAACATCGCAGTAGTGACCAGAGGAGGGGCTGCGATAGGGGAAGACAGGCCATAGTTGAGTGTCCGACCGACAAGAAGAAAACAAGTCCGATTTGATGTGGAAGTGGAAAGGGAGACCTTTTTAGAAGCGCAAGATACAATGAGATGTATGAGGAAGCCACCTATTGGCCAAAAAGAACCCACCTATGATATGTATTTGGTATTCGATACGACGAACTCAAAGAAAAAGAGTAACACCTTGAGGGCCTTCCTAGAAAGCTGTTTGGAATTGGCGAAAGATCAGGATGCGCTAGCAGAGATAGCCATCCTGCTACACCGACAAGAGGACGGACGACATATTTGAACAGTAAATCGACTCCACAAGAATAAGACAGGAAGAGAAATGAGGATGAATGTGCATATTGGTGCATTCAATGTCGACTCTATTATTCTAGACTTGGGATCAGATGTAAATATATTGATGAAATAGACATGGGAGAGAATGGGGAAACCAGAGCTAGCATGGTACCCATTAAAGCTTTGACTAGTGAACTAGAGCAAGGTCACGCCCATCGGTTGATTATGTCACATCCCAGTCGAGATAGAGGGACTAAATACCTATGCAGATTTTGACGTGATATAAATAATTGATAACACAAGCCCCTATCCAGTGTTGTTAGGGAAAGACTGGGAAATGGAGAATCAAGCTGTGATCAACTTTAGAAAATGAACAATGTCGTTTGAGAACCGTGAAATGAGGGTCGTCACTCCATTGGATCCATCATAAGGACAGAGGTATGTCGAGCCAATGCGGGACGAATTCACAAAAGGATGGGATAATGTTTACAACATCTCGGAGGACTACATTAATCCCACCACCGACAGAGAATCATGGGGTGGCGAAGCATTAGCTCGGCATCGTCAGATTCTGATGAAGCACTTTAGAATTGGTAGAATCGATTACATAAACTATCACTCAGGAGGTGTGCACGCATCACCTAGTCGCTGATACGAGTGGCAATAGAAGTCTGCAAACTACCAACATATGAAGGATTTCCTAATCTGACTAAATTCATCACCGAATTTGAAGAAAGAGTAGCAGAACTACAGAGACTACTAGAATTAGAGGAAGCACTGAAGGCTACACCAGCGCGATGGTGGGAAACATACAATTCGACAATAGAAGATGGTCACTATGTCGACAACTAATGGAAGTCAGGTTCGGAGAAAATGAAGGGTACTGCGGAAGGAAATACAGTGGAAGGAGTGACCCAAGGGATCACTTGGAGGAATATCAAATTGCATGGGGAGTAAGACCACAACAAGAATTGGTCCATGCGTTCATCCATACATTGGATTAGGTACCGCGGAACTGGTACGTCGTAGTAGAACTACGACACAGAACAACTACATGGGAAGAGACAACTATTAAAATTAGCCAGACTTTCAGCTTCTTGCATGAAAACCCCTTCATTCATAGCGCACTGCAGGAGATTCAGGAGAAGGTACTTGAAGCAGTCCTGACCAAAAAACCAATGGGACTACAATGGACTACTACACCAGAAATGTTGTTGGAATGTTACAACGTGATGGGATGACCTGATGAAGAGGATGATCCACGAGCAGTTTATATACCATAGTCGGAAGGAAGCTGGGATGTCAAAGCACTAGATATTCCCTTCGAAAAATTTCAACAGCCGATGTACATCAAGAAGGTTAATAGTGGGTTGGAGGAAGAACCCAAGTTCGCAAGCATAGGAGATTATTGGGATGATGCGACAATCGCAAAAGTCACTGATCTACTACATGAGTTTCAATATCTGTTCCCTGCGAAATTTTTGGAAATGAAAGGAATTTTTCAGGGAACATGGTGAAATGAAGATTCCATTGAAATCTGATGCAAAGCCAATAAAGAAGAGGCCTTATCGATTGAATCCCAAGTACAAGGAGTGAGTGAAAGATGAAATAGAGCGAATGTTGGATGCAGGCATCATAGAGCCGGCAGAAGAATCTAAATGCATCAGTCCGATGGTTGTACAAGATAAGAAGACTGGAGTATTTTCACAACATGCAACGGGGTATTTTCACCAGGTAACATAGCTACTATCAACATTAAGCAATGTAGTCATAGAGACAAGGTTTCCGCAAGGGGAAGTCTCACCCAGTATATCGACAAGGAGGATCGAGGTAAAGATAGGAACTTGAAACCAAGGTTAGTACAAATACTGTCGAATTCCATGACAACAGGCGATGAAGAGTTGGACACGGAATTAAGAAAGCATGATCAAATAATGGTATATTTTAACATACTTTTGATATTGTGCCTACATTGAGTTCACACAGCAGCAAGTGAAGAATTAAGCGACAGCGAAGCCGCAATACATGACCAGATGGTAACATACAAATAGCAGGCATGGAACAGTGAGGTGGAGGTACGTCGTCTCCAAAAAGAGAAATCCAAAACATTGGATGAAAAAGCAAAGGCAATGGAAGATATAAAGAGGTTGGAGCATGCAATATCCAAGGCATGTGAGGAAGCCCCTAAATTAGACTAGGATATGTTACCAGAAGCGAAATCTATCCTGTTAGGAGTAGCTATCGCATATCTGCGAAAATAAATGAATCGGCATATCTGATATTCGCGCAGTAGGTATGCAATCTATCCTATTATTTCTTCATCCCAGTAATCCCCAATAGAAGCAAATTTTGGTTCATTCTCGATACCAATATTGATCTTTCTGGTCTTCACAGGATTACTCAAGTTTGTAATTTTTAAATCAGGTCCTTCAACATCGTGTTCTCCTTTTGACTCAGGTATATGCACATCGCAAAGATCTTCATCTAGTGCGAATTTATAACATTCAATGGAATGCTCAAACTGTATTTCCCAATCTGGTTGTTTATATATTGGTAACGGGGTATCGTTGAATATATTCATTTTAATGACCTACAGAGCCCCACTCATACTCAGAAAATCATCCTCAAAACTGAAGTTGGATCGAAAGTCAGTTATCAATATGTGCCAATCTATTGTGCCTCTGTGAAGTTATGCTTTTGTATACCAATTATTTGTTATTTGATCCAATGTGTGTATAAACATGTGAACCCATTCTTTCTTAGGTGTATGTATCTAACCTTTCAAGCAAAGTTCTATATGATCTCTGGGATCAGTCTGTCCATTGTATTTTGCTTGTGCTATCTCAGTATCTTCTACAAATATGATTTCCATCATGGGCTTACATTCTTCCCATGTGTTTAGGTTCTCTTTATGCGCATCCCACCATCTAGCAGGTGTAGCTCGCAATGTTATATCTAGAGTGGTTAACTTATGTCCTCCCGGAACTGATACTAGATATTCATGAAGAAATGCATGGATATTTCCTAAACCATCATAAGTAGGAATTGGACTTACCTCTGTTTCAATCCAACATAGTGACTTTGTTATCTTCGCAGATCGTCTTGTTGATACTTCATGCATTCGAATCTGCCAGTTCTCCATTCCTGCATTTGATTTTGATATGCAAGAACTGTTGCATCTCCAACTCAATGTTCCATCATCTGTAGGATTAGTGTAATCTTCCTAATTCACTGTCATCTTGTATATATTATCACGTTCTTGAGATCTACATTCTTCTTGGACTGGTTCGATATATCTAGGTCCTTTTGAAGGATCCAATGGTGCAATGACCTTGATATTCGGCCCTTCAAATATCCTTTGTTTTTTCTTGAGATTGATGATTGTGAGGTTGTCAATTTCCTAGTCAATCCACAATAATATAGGATAAAGATTGTTCTCATCTATGATCTCAATAACCTCAAAGTCTTCTTTACTTTGTACTCCATCAATGTCTACAAGAAAACTCGGTAATCTCCTGAAGGGTATAACCTTTTGTTGATTAGATAATCTTAATTATATGGGCGACCAAGATAACTTTGGCTTTCCCATTTTTTCCCATGTTTTTTTTGTCAGGACATTCACCTCTGAACATAGATCAAGAATGACCTAGTTCATTTCATAATCTCCAATCTGCGCATTTAGCCTCATTTCTCTTCCTGTCCTTCTATGGTTCTTGATATGATGAACTGCTTTGTGTGCATCATTCACTGTATTACGTTGTTCGTAATTTTCCAATATGTTCTATAATTCCCCTAAGGCATTTCCATGCCTTAGCAACTTTATGCAACTCTGTAAGAATTGTGTTAAAGGACTTAGCTGTTCTGGTGAAGTTCGTGATCCATCATATGAGATCGGCATATCCATTATCGATGTCTGATCACTTCGCAATTGGGTTCTTGTGGTTCCACATTCTGAAAGCTTTTTCTTGCTTCCATGAATTCATTTTTCTCTTGGTCGGGGTTAAATGTGGTCATTTTTCTAGTTGCTTTTATTACCCAAGGCCCATTAGTAAGCTTTGGTCTATTTAAGTGATATTCGGAAGTCGAAGCTTCGTGTGTCATGTCGTCTCTTGTCACGACTCCACTTCGCATCACAACATGAATGTTGTGATCTTTGTTCCTCTTCTCAACTGTGATCATCTATATATTCTGGTTTTGTCCTTCTAGTCTTTTCTCTTGCATTTCATAATGTAGCTTGGGTGGTGAAGTCTAGTGCTATGAATGCATAAGCGGGTAAAGAATGCATGTGTTGAGCTACCAAGGAATTGATAACCCCCAAAGAAGCTAAAGCAAGACCCAATTGAAAATGAAGAGAATTATTGATTGTGTTATAAATACCCTTATGTCCGCGTCCTAATAGGCCTCTTGGATGAACATGTGCCTCCAAAATATATTCCATACTGTGACCAATCCCACAAAATGGGACATGGTTAAATGACTTACAGTACTTATAAGTAGTGCATGGATTCTGACAGTCTCTTGCTAAATGTCCTGGTTTGGTACAGTTATAGCATACAATCTGACCTCTTCCTCGTCCTTGGCTAGTGTTGCGTCCTCTTCCTCTGTATCCACCACGTCCTCTATATGCTCCTTGGTCATACTGCACATTTTCATTATTATGCAGTGTTTCTCCTTGGACTCTGTAGACATCATGCTTTCTTTCTATCATGAGATCATAAGCTCTGCAGTTGGTATCATCCTGTCCAACTAACTTAGAGAATGTACAGTACAGATTCTTTGGTGTCTGTACATATTTCTGAAGCAGGTAACATTCTTTTGGGCGATGTCCTCTACATCGACATATCTCACACCATGGTCCTTTCTCTTGATTCAATGGGTTCGGGGCTCCACTAGTGATGTAGTCTCTGAATACATGACAATGTTCCTTGGAATGTCCCTCTCCTTTAAATTTTGTACACCAAAACTCTTCTCTTGTTTATTTTCCTTTATTCATATCTTGTAGCTGTAATGTAAAATTGGATAACTATTCTGTATTTGTACCATACCTGTTCTAGTTTCTCCTATGGGAGAAGCTTCTAGCTTCATCGCAATCTCTATTGCTTATGTTTGCGAGGTTACCTTCTGTTGCATCAGTGGTAATCTAATATGGGGTAATAGAGAAGCTGTAAACCATTCTTGATGATGTTGCAGTGCTATTTCAAAGCTAACTCGATCTAATAATGCTTTGAACTTTTGATCAAACTCCCACACAGTCTCATTAGGTTTCTATTTCATTTATTTTAACTATGTGATGCACTGAGATTCTAACTTATTTTTCTTGAATTCTCTAACACGCGCAGTTTTGATATCAACTAGTGATTTGTTCTGTCCAACAGAATACTTCATGAACCATGTTAGATATCTGTCTCTAAAATTGGTAACTAGCTGAGGTTGTTTTATAGCATCATCATGTACTTGCTTAACATTCCATATGGCTTCACAGAGAAACCAATGTTGTTATGGGTATTCTAGGTCATTTCCTTTAAAAATAGGTAGTTTAATGTCTTATGCCATTCTTCTTCTAGGAGGTTTAGTGTTCTGAGATGATGAGGGTATACCACTACTTAACTAATTCTGAGTACTTGCTCTTGCAGTATTACTACTACCAGTGTTCTGCGAACTAGTAATATTTATATCCTCGACTATGGGTTTCTGCAGAGTAATGGGATGATAACCAATGCATCTAGGTTATGTTTCTATATTAGGCTCACCCTGATATGAGTTTCTATTTCTTCCTAACTCAGTTTCTAGGAATGTGCAAGGTTCAGCTTCACGAGACCTCTTTCTAGTGCTAACTTTATATCTCTTTCCACTTCTCAAAATACCAATATCTTCGCCTGTGTCACTATCTGTGTTACTGAACATTACAGACTCAAACCCTAGGAATGTGATTGCATTCTTAAGACTCCTTTTTCATCTAGTAACATTTTAATGTATAAATTGAGGTTTTTTAGGTACTTACCTCTAAATACTTCAAAGAAATATCCTTATGCTACGTTGTAGGACTTCAACGTGTCCACAACAAATTTTGTAACATCGCCTTCCAATAAGCTATCCAACCAAAAGTCTAATGCTCTTGAAATTTGATTGTCAATGCCTTTAAACCTCTGAATAAACTCTAGATTCCAAACTATAGGTTCTCCACCCTAGAAACAATTTTTGTGTTTTGTTATCCTAGCTATCCACTCATGCAACTCAGTAGCGAAAGATGCAAAGAAAATTTGATGCAGGTCAGTGAATATATACCTCTGCAACCATTGTTATGTGGTAAGACACAAATGTTTGTTCTCTTTCTTCACAAACTCAAGTTTTGTCTGACTGACCCAGTTCTCTATTTCTGTCTTTCCTGGATACCACATAACACATTACCAGTTATAGTATGGTCGTAGAACCTTTTATTGCGCTTCCTTCTTCATATTCTTATAACATAACAACATCGCATATCGCCAGTTCTTTAGCGCGGTAACATAACCATTTGTTGGTATTTTTCCTTTTTACTCTCTCTATGGTGCTTACCCAGGTTTTGCGTAGTTCCCTTTCTTTTGACCCAACAAAATCTCCTTCACTGGCCCTTTCAGCATCAACCTGTGAGTAGGATGAAGTCTCACCCGAAGCGAAGATGGGTGGTTATAGAATCAGGTTTCTTTAATCGAGTGACGTGCGGTTATGTTATGCAAGCTTGATATGCGCAACTTACTCTACATCTACTTCGCAGATCATTACCAACATGTATCTGCTCACATCGCAGATCGTTACCAACATGTATCTACGCACTTCGCAGATCTCAACAACCTACAGACTTTGTTGAATCGTTGTTACTTCGCTTCTATGACTACGCATTTACCATACTTAACACAACTTCACAATGTTCATACATGCATGTCCCGCTACTTAACATATCATTTTCATTCACATTCATATGAAAACACATATATAAGCTTAAACATCATGAACATACAATATAACAAAGATTCAAACATATAACATGGTTATTTTCGTGGTTCACCCCCCAGATGGGAGCTACGTCCACGAGAACTGCTCTTATATTTCTTGGAAGGGGTTAACAGTTTCCAGTCTACGCACTCAGCTACAGAATCTTCTCTACAATATATCTATGCACACACAGCTGAAGAGTATTTTCCTCTCTTAGATCTCTCTCAGCATAGATCTAACATAAGTCTAACAACATCTCTAATATCTCTCAAGAATCTAACTAAAATCTCTAACCCTTCCTTATACAAAATTTCCCTTTATATAGATTGTGCCCGAAGGTCACATCTTTACAATAACTATGGGCCAACCCCCATAGTACCCTTAAACCCAAAATGCCATGGTTCTCCTCTTGACCATGCTTTATCTTTACCTGGTTGGAGATTTGCTTTCTTTTTGCACCGCTTCCTATGGCTCTGACGCTTCTCTGGAAGTCATAGTTCTGACCGTGCGGCTCTGACGCTTCAGTGGCGCGTCCTTTGCACCATTCCGCTTCTTTACTTTTTGCTTTTGTAGCTGAAAGTCCACCGCTTCATTCATAACTACTCCAACTACCTCGATGGTCCTTAGTACTTTTCCTTTACTAAGGGGACAGATCATTTTCTGCCACATTTCTTCACTCCATACCCCGCTCTCGGGAATCGCGGAGTTGTTCCTTCCAAAACTAGTCGATGTTAGGCTTCACCTAACTTGTACTTTCGCCTTCAAAACTTCTTCTACTTGGGTTGCGCCCAATAGCATGAAGCATTAACTGCCAACGAAACGGTCGTCCAAGTTTTTAGGATATTCCTATACTCCATCCTAGTCCTACTAGCATTTTCATTATTTTGCATGCATTCATTCAATTGCATGCATCACAGTCATCAGGTTGGTGTCTCCCAACACCTAGAGCTAAGTTTACTAGCCCTAGGAGCCTGTTTCTGCTCAGTTCTAGCCCTCCTAGTCAGTAATGCACCCTCCTTTCACCTACCACATGAGAAAGGAGCCCTCCCTCACCTACCACCAGTTACACTTCAGTTAGTTGAGTGATTTGTGGATTTGTTCCTTGATTTGAGACAGATTGACTAGTTTACTGACTGAGACACTTTGATGGACCTCCAGTGAACCTATATTTCTAGTTCTAAATCCAGTCAACTCCTCTTGCGCCCTCCTTTGAGCCTCCTTCACTACATTAGTGCACCATGGATGTGTTACACCTACTACATGCAGTTAGACTCAGTTTTCCACCTGGTTGAAAGTCACTTGTGTATTGATGACACTCCACTGATGATGATTAGGACTCCTATTGGTGTATTGTTGACACTCCACTGATGATGATGATGACTCCTAGTGCAAATAATCCATTCCCATGCAGGCTAATTCGAATTTCCACCTTGGCATTCGAATCCTCTCCACCATTGTATTATTTATTGTTCATATTATGATTAATGAATTATTGTGTGATGTTATTCTGCTTCTATCCGAGTTCTACTGTATCATAATTTTGTTGCTCCTTTACACTGCGTTGACCACTCTTCTTCTATTTTCCTGCTTAATCTTAATCTTTCTTGTGAGGTATACATCATCTCTTAGATCTACTGTGAGGATTTTCACACAAGTCACAACAAATTATGACGAGTTCAAGAAGCAAGAAAATGCACCAGCAGTTTCCAGCTGAGGTGGCTCAAGGGAGAGCCACAATTTTGTGTTGGGAACCTGTTGGCATAGGTTCAGAGTGCACAAGTGTGGAACCCCCAAGCGGCGAAAGGTTCAAAGACAGGAACAAAGGACCGGTTACAAAGACGAGATATGTGGAAGTGTTTGGTTAAGTTAGTTAGCAATGGGTCATTAGGACCATTTTGTAATGGCCAAGTGAGCCTATAAATAGAAGTACGATTGTAAGCATAAAAGACATCCTTTTTCACGACTGAAATCCTGAGGGAACATTTTTGGCATTGCACATTATGAGATGATATCTTCGCATCTATCTGTGTTTTATCTTCTGGATCAATCTATGGAAGTATTTATCTTGTTTTGATCTGTTAGATCGCAACAATTGCTCTGAGTTCATAGTGGTTCTTCAATGCATGATAAATATTAGGAATGAATGATATATATCTTGTCTTTTTGTCTATCGCAATGTTTGATGTTTTTATGAGATCGCAGTAGATGTTTCCGCAACTATGTTATGTACCGCAGGTTCCTTGAGCATGCTTTGTTAATTTGTTTCATTTATTAATTATGATATGGAAATATAGTTAAAGAAAATAAGGATAATGGTTAATAGGGTGATGGTATTATATCATGATACGAATGCAAATCCCTGGCTGATGCTGGGAATGAGAGTGAGGTAGTGCATGTTTTCTCAAAACTATGGAAACTTGGTTCCTGCAGACCCCCTTGGACATCTCGGGTGAGACTTCACTGGCTCCGCGGGTGTTGCTGGGAAGGGTAAAACCTTTCTAGGCCGGTGTTTAAGGGTGTCTGGTTGATGTTTGTTGACATCAGTGCGAAGTGAACCCATGTCAACAGAACTGTGTCAACAGGGGGGCTCCCAAACTAGTTTCCCCTATCCCCCCTAGACCCCCCATGGAAACTATTTTGGGGGGGAAATCCACCCCAAATCCCCCCATCATGGGATGGGATCCAGACACGGCCGAAACATGACCTATGAATAACGAAGATCAGGCTCCACAACCAAAATTATCCCACTTGGAGACTGATCAAAGCAACTCCACTGATGCTAGACTTACTGGACTATGCTCTGAACCTTGGATATGAAAAATTTCTCATGTTCACCTTCATGTTTGAAGGCCAACTAAAACCGAGCAAGAACTCAATTTCTATGTGGTGACTACCTTGGTCAACATGTCTGCAGGATTCTGGCTAGTGTGTATCTTTTCGAGCTTCAACAGTTCATCTTTCATAACAGACCGTATGAAATGGTACTTGATTTGTATATGTTTAGTCTTAGAATGAAATGATGAATTCTTTGCAAGATGAATGGCACTCTGGATGTCACTGTACAACCTGCTATTCTCCTGCTTCTTACCCAATTCCTCCATGAATCTCTGTAACCAAATCTTCTATTTACTAGCCTCTGTAGAAACAACATACTCTGCTTCTGTTGTTGAAAGTGAAACAACCTTTTGTAGTTTCTAAATCCAACTTATTGTTGTTCCACCTATAGTAAATACATACCATGTGGTGCTCCTCCTGCTATATTTATCACCTTCCATATATGCATCAACATATCCCTGTAGAACAATGTATGAACCTCCAAAACATAATGCATGAGTGGTAGTACCTCTCAGATACCTGAGAATCCACTGTACTTCCTTCCAATGTTCTTTACCTAGATTGTCCATATACCTTCTCACAACGCCCACTGCGTGTGCAATATTTGGTCTTGTGCACACCATGGCATACATCAGGATGCTAACTGTTGATGAATAGGGAACCCTGGACATGTATTCTATCTCTTCATGTGTCTTGGGACACGTCTCCTAACTTAGTTTGAAATGGTTGGCCAAATGTGTACTAACTAGTTTTTCGTTCTGCATTCCAAACCTCTACAACACCTTTTGTATGTACTCACCCTGAGACAATGTCAATTTGCGATTTTTCCTGTCTCTTGTTATTCTTATACCAAGGATTTTCTTTGCAGCACCCAAATCCTTCATCTCAAATGAATTATCTAACTTCCTTTTGAGCACATTTATATCAAGCATGTTAGACCCTGCAACAAGCATGTCATCCACATACAATAACAAAATAATATATCTTCCATTTCTAGCCTCTTGAAATAAATACAGTGGTCAGAATGACATCTACTATAACCTTGTTCTGTCATAAACCTGTCAAATTTAAAATACCACATCCTTGGAGCTTGCTTCAGGCCATACAATCTCTTCTTCAACCTGCATACCAAATTATCCTTCCCTTTAACCTCATACCCCTGTGGCTGCTGTATATAAATATCTTACTCCAAATCCCCATGGAGAAAGGTTGTTTTTACATCTAACTATTCAAGATGCAAATATTCAACACCACTAGACTTAAAATAGTTCTAATTGAAGTCATTTTAACAACATGAGAAAATATTTCATCAAAATATATACATTTCTTATGTGCAAACCCTTTTACAACAAGTTTGTCCCTGTACCGCTTCTTTCCTCGATCTTCTTCCTTCAACCTGTAAACCCATTTATTCTGCAATGCTATTTTAGCTACAGGAAACTGAACCAAATATCAAGTATGGTTTCTTACCAATGAGTCCATCTCCTCATTCATGCCTTACTCCCAGTTCTTTCTAGTTTCCACCTGCATTAATTCTTCATAACATTCTGGTTCACCGGAATCAATCATCAATAAATAATACATTGAAGGAGAGAATCATTCAAGGGGTCTAATTAACCTAGTATATCATCTAACACTTGCAGGAGTTTGAGGTACTTGCTCCCGTTCTTGATTATTTGCCACCTTTGGAACTTCATTTTCTTTGATTTCATCAAGCATTGTGTACTTTTTGTTTTCCTTCTCTCGTTTCTTTCCCTGCAACTGATCTTTATACATGGCCTTTTCATTGAATACCACATATATATTCCTAATTATTTTGTTATTTTCATAATCCCATAAGCGATAACCAAAATCATCAACCCCGTATCCAATAAAGGTGCATTTCTTTGATTTAGCCTCAAGCTTTGTTCTATTTTCTTTATCAATATGGACAAATGCTTCACAACCAAAAGTTCTCAGGAAATAGTAGTTTACCTTTTTACTTGTCCATGCTTCCTATGGAATACCACCATCTAAAGCACTTGAAGGCTCTCTGTTTATTAACTAAACATCAGTATCTACAACATCTTCCCAAAACTGTAAGGGAAACCCTTCATGCAATCTCATACACCTTACGCGCTCCATGATTGTTTTGTTCATCCTTTCTAACACACCATTTGTTGTGATGTTCTTGGGACTTTCTTCTCTCTACGAATACCGTGGTATGAATAGTAACTATCAAACTCCTTACTGCAGTTTTCACCTCCATTATCAAATCTGAGACACTTCAACATTTTTCCTGTCTCATTCTCAACCAAAGATTTCCATTTCTTAAAAGTAGAAAACACATCAAATTTCCGTCTAATGCAATAAACCCAATTATTTTTAGTTGCATCATTAATAAAAGTAACATAATAACGAGAGCCACCAAGATATTGTACTTGAGCTGGCCCCCGTACATATGTATGTACAAGCTCTAACTTTTCACTCTTCTTTTGTTTCCTAACCCTAATCAATCGGATTCTCTTATGTTTTCCATAAACACAATTCTCACATAATTCCAAACTTACCTGCTTCAGATATGGAAGCAACTTTCTTGAGTGGAGAATCTACATCCCCTTCTCACTCATGTGGCCAAGCCTATGATGCCACAATGTTGTATATGTTCCCATGGAAACTAAAGAGATAGAACAGTCAGTATTATGAGGACATAAATACAACTTACCTATCCCATCTCCTTTTTCTATCACCATTGATGCTTTAGTGATCTTCCACCATGTTTCTCCAAACATAGACAAACAACCACCATCTACCAACTTCCCTATTGAGATCATATTTCTTTTCATACCAAGAATATGCATTACATCTTTCATTAGCCATTCATGATTCTTTAAATTTATTTGTACCTAACTCATTCCAACAATTTTGCATGGTTCATCATCACCCAATAAACATGTCCAAAATCGTCTGGAACATAATCATGAAAGAATTTCCTATGGGGTGTAGCATGACATGAAGCCCCTGAATCTACTACCCAGTAATCACTAGTAATATCTAATGAAAGAATCAAAGCATCTTGTAACATATCACCTTCTAAATTTGCTTCCTGAGTAGTCTCCTGCTGTCCATCTCCTTTCTTCTTTAGAGATCTGAAATATTTCTTTAGATGTCATTTCTTTCCACAGTTCTAGCACTCTATCTTTCCCAATATGGACTTGTCACATACCCAAATTCTAAACATTTTATGTTGTCAGAAAAACATTATGTTTTATGTTATTGACCAAGTGGGTCAAGGATGACTGTAATTAATTACTTTGAATATTTTATTATTTATAAATAAAAGAGGAGACAAATATCCAAAGGATACTGTTGAATGAGTGTTCACTGACCCACTAGGAGGAATGGACTGGGGTGGAGAGAAAACTGACACTTGGCAGCATCCTCAACTCACTTCTAGTTGTTGTAGGGGGAAACTTCCCTATTTTTATGGTCATGTTCCCCAAGAAAGTGGAACTGAGCAGGTGGCTCATTAACTAAAAACAACTGACCAAAAGACCTAGGCATGCTTATCTACCCATTGAATTCAGCAGGAGGCTATTCATTCCTACCTTGTGTGATAATTTTATGAATTGTGAAAGACAAGAGAACACAAGAGATTCGATGAGGGGAAGGTTAGAAGTGATTGAGTGAGTTAAGACTGCATTCTGAACTAGTGTAGCCACATTGCTGAGTTCAATATTGCTAAAATCAAAAGTACTACTGTCAAGTGGTACTGCTGAGTTGCAAAGGAATTTATTCCATTTCTCCACATAGCATCTTCATCCTGGTGGTTCAGTGAACATGCTCAGGGGCCCTAAGGCAAGTAACTTGGTTGTCTTTAGGAAAATGTTGGGTGGAAAGGGATCCTTTGGCTGTTTGTCTCTTCTATAGTAGGTTCAAATTGTGTTATCTTATTTATTTTCTGTCAAATTAGTTACTAAGGATCTTAATGTTATTATGTTATCAGTTTTTATTACATCCTAGATATTTGTTGGACTGTTAGTAAGTTTTTATTTGCTGCAATATTAACTACTCTAAAAATCCTTATACCTGTTAGGTTTAAATGCTAAATGGATAGTTAAATTTTATGTTTAAATGTGAATGATAAAATAGAATTGCTCCCCTGTATTTTTCCACAACCTATTTCAGTGTCGTACTCTAGTATAGGGGAGATAAATTTAAATAGATTTGAATAATGATAACATGCAATAAATATAATCGAATGTTTGATCATCATAGATAAAATCTATTAGGTTTCAGTTTCCAACCTTTCTGTTTTATTTTTCAATGAAGTACCTTCTGTACTAAATACAGAAAAACATAGCATTTATCTATTAAATAGAATATTTAAATAGCAGTTCATTCATAGTAACAGAAGTAATAGTATACTAAGCAATCTCTTGCTCTTTTCAAAACCTAATTTTAATCATGGCTTAAACCTTTCATTTTAGAAATCAAATAACATATAAGTAATAGAAGAATCTTCTTAAAATAAGAACCTTTTAAGCAATATAGTTTATGTATTGCCAACCCTAAATAGTATAAAAAAACTCATAGTACAAGATTTTATAAACAGTAGCATTATATTTTACCATCAACGAATTATTGTCTAAACAACTACAGAAGCACGCTATAAATCTATCTTTTGTATAAATAACTTTTGTTGCAAAACCCTTAGTCATTTCTTTATTGACTTACAGAAGTCTTGTAAAAACAGTATCGAAAGGAATCATCCTTTAATCACACTAAACACTTAACTAAGTAATGTAAATTCTAAAAGAGTCGAGAGGCCGTATCAGGATTTAAAAACCTGTTCATAATCTACATTTAATGTTCCTAAGATAACATTACATTCATCTACCAAAACAAAGAAGTATTACGAGACCAGGGTTCGAAACCCTTAGCATGGCCACAAGCAAATCGAAACACAATAATAATTTATGGTAGGGTGTTAAACCCAGCCTTACGGATTTTGTTTACAAACAATATTTTTAAACTAAGATATTACATTATTCCACCAACAGCGATGGGCTCTGCCCTAAAAACATAAATAACAAGCACTGCAAAATAACAACGAATGCTAAGAGCATTCTCTCTGGTTTACCATTCAAACTTCCTTTAATTTTTGCAAAAACCTTATCTCATTATCTTTTAAAGTTTATACACTTACATTACGAAAGGAAGCAACGTGAGACAAGGTTGAGGGTTTGACCCTCCCTATAACTAATTATTAATAAACAGAACCGGGTTTTAAAACCCTAAATTTTTATCAACACATTTCATTCCAAAATATCAAAATGTCGAGGGTAAAACCCCTTTGAAATCATTTCCAAGCAAAAACCATATATATTTATCATTAAAATTTTACACAGTAAAACGTTGAGAAACCAACGTAGGACAGGTCGAGGGTTCAACCCTCCTTGTAACTTAAAAAATGCCATAGGGCTTATAAATTTACAAACAACTAAGAAACCAAAGTTTAAAATAAAAACCGAACTCTCAGTTAACCAAATGAGGACTGGCATTGTGTCAAAGTTCCACCAAGAATCTTCTGAGTACTATGGATGCCCACAAGGGAGTCACCGAGGCTTACCAGGGCTTTTAAGCTCTTATCCCTGTCTGTATAAACTTAAGACCAACGCCGAGGAAGAACCTGTCAGGACAGTAACACAACTTGTGGTTAAACTTTGACGTAGCTCAGACTTAAACCTAAAACATTAATAATGTTAAAACCTTCGATGAAACACAAATAGGAGACCTAGACATTACCTACGAAAACTCTCGTAGTATGCAATGTTTAAGCATTCAACATTAACACTGGAGGTGCACGGTTCACCATCGAATGTAGTAAGATATAGCTCTGTAATGGCTCAGCTCATATATCCTACTGGTAAAAACACATAAAAGTTACAGGTCTCGACATCGAACCCCGAGAGCACTGTATTACAAACCCTAAAAACCCGAGGACCTGTCGGCCTCTCTTCCCACCTGTTTTACAAAATGAATGCTCCAAGTTAGTGCTTTGTCGAGTTAGTACATAGTGCAGCTAGGGTTTTACACATTAACCAAACCTTCATGTGGAGACCTGCCACGGTGGATGTCAACAGGCATTCCACCCAAATGCTTTTAATAACATTTAAGAGCTTTAGATACCGTTGCACATATGCCTGCCAACGCATGATCCACCGAGACATTAGTCATGGTCTTCATTATTGCTTCGATGCATAGTATGTTAGGCTTATAATCAAACTCATAGTATATAGTTTCTAATTAGAGTAATTCGAATAGCCCGAATAGTATGTTAGGCATATAGTTAAGTTTATAATGTATAGTTTCGACTCGTAGTAAATCGAAGATGCCATACTATGCATAAAGCATAAGGTTTTTGCATATAGTTTTTAAATATCAAGCGATAGTATAGATGCATAAGGATTACAACTACTAGCAATAGTATATAAGCTTTTAGTTATGACTAGTTCTAACACATAAGTGGGTACATGGTATAAAATCCTAGTGCAGGGTTTTGTGGCCTACAACAATGTAATCAAAGTTCGATAAATTAAACAATCACTTAATACAAATCAAATTTAATGATTTAAACATGAGGTATAAATGTTTTGTAATTATACAAGACTTTAATGAATTTCGAATTCGTGCCTTTCAAACTATATAAAAATATAGGTAACATCATAAACCTGTAAAATCGATGATTAAAGCTAGAGTAGATCTCACCCTGGAACAAGTCAGGTTTTCTATACTTTATAAACATTGAAGGCTATTTGAAGTTTTAAATAAGACCTCTTTACATATTTCGTAATACTTGGAAAGAAGTATCGCTCTTACTTGCGATCTGCGACAGAAGTTCAAGTGCGTTAGCTAAATAGCTAAGTAAGCCTCGGGGTGCCCATAGGACCTCTTCATCATCAAGAAAACAAATAGTTAGCACTTATAATTAAAACAGCACCATAGTAAATCTACGATGTTTATACATTTAAATAAGTATCCATCTTTAATTAAAAACACAAATGATCTTAAGACATCCAGTAGTAATGACAACATAAATACATGCATTTAATCATTCATAAGCAGAAGGGACATTTATGACAAACATAGAATGTACTTGATGTAACAAGTTTTTAATGTTGACGACAATTCGAAGAAGGTGTCGTCTTAATACAATGACTAGGCTGTCATTTAATTAAGCTAATCTTCATTTATTATTCTTCCACATGACGAATGTACACTTTTAAAGCTACATAGAAAATTTTAATTTTTTGTGAATTTTTGGGATGTTACAGGACTTGGATATGCCCTTCTTGGACTTTCTGCGATTACCTGGGCTCTTTCCTCTCTCCCTTTCTCTTCCCCTTCTCTCCATGGTCAATGCATTACCTGATGTCTCGCCTGTTCTTTTCCTTTGCATTTCCTCGCTATGAATAACACTAACAACATCATCAAATTTCAAAGTGTTTGAACCAGAGACGAAGTTACTTACAACCATGACCAATCCATTCCATCTTTCTAGCAATGAACACAAGATTAGAAGTTCCCTAACCTCATAATCAAAGTTCACTTTTACAGAACTTAGCTGATTTGTAATCGTATTAAATTCATTTAAATGATCAACAACAAATCCACCTTCTAAAATCTTCATATTAAATAAACGCTTCATTAGAAATACCTTGTTGGAGGCTGAGGGTTTTTTATACAGCTTACCCAATGCGCTTATCAAACCCTTCATTGTCTTTTGTTTATTGAAATCCACTGACGAAGCCAGGCACAACCATATTGTTTCCAGTGCCTTTCTGTCAAGAACCTCCCATCTTCGTCCTTCATAGTCGCCGACTATTTTTCTTTTCCTCCCAACGGTAGGAATAGATCCTTCTGGTATAGATAGTCCTCCATTTGCATCTTCCATAACTGGTAGTTTTGGCCGTTAAATTTCTCGACCTTAAACTTTCTTTCTTCCTCCATTGCTCCCACGCGAACTGTGAACCCTTCTTTCCCACGAGTTTTTCTTCCAAATAGACCTTTGGCTCTGATACCAATTGTTAGAAAAACCGGATTGCAGAGCAATAATAATAAACAAGATGCAAATATAAATCACATAAAACACATTACAATAGGGACATCAATATAACACGGTTCACCCAAGATGGGCTACGTCCACACATAAATTGCCAGTCCTTATTATTATACCATCCAACAAGTGAAGGGATATAACCTGCAACACATCTACTGTAAATTCCTCTTGAATCTCTCACAGTCTCTCTCACACAATCATAGAGATATTTACAATGCTACAATACACAACATATTACAATGTCTTCCTTTTAAAGAGAGAATACCATGGGAAAATAGTGTGGAACACCCAATACCATGGGCCCATAAATCACCCATTATTGACCAAGTCATGACTATGAAATTACAACATTTTACAGGGCATTTTTTCCAAAATTTTTGCTATAGGGGCGCTTCCCCTGAATCCCCTCCAGGGGGGGTTCCCAAACTAGTTTCCGCCCCCCTGGATCCCCCATGGCAACTATTTTGGTGGGGCAAGCCCACCCAAATCTCCCTATCATGGGCTGGGATCCAAACACGGCTAAAACATGAACTCTTAATAAGGAAGATCAGGCTCCACAACCAACACTATTTTTCTTACTTGTGCACTTGAACATTTGTTCAACCAACTCTTTTAGCTTTTACCTTGAAGGAGTGTGGCTTGGTGGACTTGATATATGTGCATGTACCGGATGTATTCCTTCAAACTGAATATGCTTGATGTACCTTTGGATATACTTTTTCAGAATGGCATCCACATACTTCTTCATCCTGCTTACACATATACTTCTTCAAAGTAACCATGAAAAACAATGATTCTTTAGCACAAAAAAGTAACCACGCAATCGACCATTTAGACATTTGAAGTTTCAAGGATCCATCTAGATCAATAACATTGTCATAGGCAGGGTTGCTTTCCTTATGGCGTCTCTTCAAGTTTAATGTGTTCTTGGGCATTGATTCTATCAAATTATTTGGGGACTCTTTGACTACTGTCAATTGGGCAAGAAAGACCGTAGATCTTCCAACTATTGATCTTATTCAATGGTGCAATCAAATCAATGGAATTTTGGACAGCCTCCACAATTGGGAGATTCAACACATTTATAGAGAATTAAACACTACTGCTAACACACTTCAAAAGAAGCTTTGCAGCTCAAGGATGGTCAATTACATTGGGAGGAATACATAGAGGACATGCTGGAACATAAGGGCCATATCACCATTTTTTAGTTTTAGCTTTAAGTTATTGTGACTGGTAATCTGTAGTTATTGTGGACTTCATACCATATGTTGTTTATGCTTTCTGTTAGATTGTTTTTGAGTTATGTGATCTAGTGATTGGGCTGAACTAATCTTGATAATGCTTGGACAGTACTTGGACTTATATTTTGTACTTTTTAATTCTTGGAATAGCAAAAATACTATTTTTTTTCTTCTTATAAAAAACATTTTCATAATCATGTGGAAAGACTATTATTACAAACCGTCAAAGTTGAAATGTCCAACATCTAAAGTTAAGTTGATAGTTGAAATGTCCAAAATTGATACCATTAGTGACAAAAACACCCATTTTTAAATATTATCTAGATAAAAATATGACTTGGTACGTTACGATTTTTAATGGGAAATCGCCCAAAATTTTGTAATTACAATTAAATGTGTCCTTGGATTTAGGAAGAAGACTTATAAAAATCATAAAACACAAGGAATAAAATAATACTAACAAAACAAAATAGACCCGAAGCATCTCCGGAAGCCAACGGATCTCTTTCCATAGTCGATATAGTCGGCAAAAAGTGTAAACCCATGGCCACGTGGAATTATTTGATTGATACATGTGCTGGTCGGGGGGTAATTCGGGGTCCTTAAGTTCTTTAAAGGCCCCAACTCAACTCATATTCGACCGAGTGCGTTTGAAACCATATTGTAATATTATTATTGTGATGAAATGCACCTGTCTTCTTCACACTAAAGAATCGCGACTTTTCTGTAGTGCATGATCTTTACCTACTAAGATGATTAAATATAATTTAAAAAATAAAAGATATAATTAGAATATGAAGGATATATTGGAAACAATTGTATAAATAATTTATGTATTAGAGTATACAATTATGTTTCGTAGAACAATTTAGAAATTTTGTTCGATTCAGAATTAGTTAAAAAAATTGGTGCAATATATGAAACTTGAATTACGGTGGAACTTTTACTAATGGCCAAATCTTTTATAGTTGTTTTTATCATATTCGTGATTAGAGAGAAGGTTTCATTATTATTAAATTAACGTGGTATTAATAAAATGTTTATGATAAGATTCATGTTGATCTTTAAGAAAGGTCAGTTTTCTCCTTTAAGACAAAGATCTTATGGATTTATTTACTTGAAGTTATATACATAAAAGAAGAGTATTAATGTGTAACAAAATTTCAAAATAGGATAGGCCATAATCCAATATTCTTTAAGCAATAAGTGAAAAAGGACCCACTAAACATGATATAGTGGGAATATGCCACACAAAAATAGGATCCATCAAACATGGCATAGTGAGGATATGCCACATAAAAAAGGGTTCACTAAACATGACCTAGTGGGGATATGCCACATATAAAGATAGATAAGTCATAAGCCAAAGAGGCCCCACAATATATCATATCAAAACTTTAGATGATGTTATAGATCCATCTTAAATCTGAATCTATCAAACACTCAGAGGGATCCAATTTCTTGAGGTGTAATTTTTGTTTTGATCTTAAATGTTTTACACATCTTGAAAAAATTTACACCTCAAAAAATTTGATCCCTCTCTATATGCTTGATAGATCACTGTTTAAGATAGATCTATGCTAGTTTTATTTTTTTTATGAGCCAACATGGATTTTTTTTAATAACTTTTTATTTGGTTTTAAATTTTTATTTTATGAACCAACATGAATTTTTTAATGACTTTTTGGTCTTAAATTTTTATTTTATGAGCGACATAAATTTTTTTAATTACTTTTTATTTTTGGTACATAAGGCTACGTTACATGACAACATCTACCCATACTGAGTTGTAGAGCACCTTGCTACTCTCGGTACAATAAGAAGCAAAAAGAAGAAAAATAGTGGAATGAAATTTGAACATAGGAATATGACAATGTAATAATATACCATGTAACATCACTTAGATAGCAACAAAGTATGACTATTAGAGTGAAATAGGACGCAATCACATCTTCATGACTTGTACCTCAAAGCTAAGTTCTCACCTTATACCATCTTCATCCCACAATGGTTATATATAATGAATTATTCACAACACCCACCTAATGATAGTGTTAGCAAACACAAAGTAGAAAAGACAACTATTAATGTAGAACACAATATAGCATAGATTTATGCCATTATAACAAGATAGCTTGCAACATCTTATAAATAACAAATAACAAATAACGTCGTGATCTTTATCTACATAAATATCATTTAAGAAAGAAAGGGAGTATACAATTAGAATATGAAAGATGTATTGAAAACAATTGTATACATAATTTATGTATTAGAATATACAATTATGTTTCGTAGAAAAATTTAGAAATTTTTTCGATTTAGAATTAGTTAAAAAATTGGTACAATGTATGAAACTTGAATTACGGTGAAACTTTACTAATGCCCACAATTTTTATAATTGTTTTTATCATATTCGTGATTAGAGAGAAGGTTCCATTATTACTAAATTAACGTATTTTTAATTAGTGTATTATTAATAAAATGTTTATAATAAGGTTCATATTGATCTTTAAGAAATGCCAGTTTTCTCCTTTAAAACAAAGATCTTATGGATTTATTCACTTGAAGTTATATACATAGAAGCAAAATTTCAAAATAGGATATATCACAATCCAATATGCTTCAAGTAATAAGTGAAAAAGGACCCACTAAACATGGTATAGTGGGAATATGTCACATAAAAATAGGACCCATTAAACATGGCATAGTGGGGATATGCCACATAAAAAAGGGCTCACTAAACATGACCTAGTGGGGATATGCCACATATCAAGATAGATAACTTATAAGCCAAAGAGGCCCCACAATATATCATATCAAAACTTTATATGATGTTATAGATTCATCTTAAACCCAGATCTATCAAGCACGGAGAGGGATCCAATTTATTTTTTTTAATCTTAAATGTTTTACACGTCTAGAAAAAATTTACACCTCAATAAATTTGATCCCTCTTTATGCTTGATATATCACCGTTTAAGATAGTTTTATTTTTTTATGAGCCAACATGGATTTTTTTAATAACTTTTTATTTGGTTTTAAATTTTTATTTTATGAACCAACATTAATTTTTTAATTACTTTTTATTTGGTCTTAAATTTTTATTTTGTGAGCGACATGAATTTTTTTAATTACTTTTTTTTTTTTTTTTGGTACATAAGGCTACGTTACGTGACAACATCTCCCCCATACTGAGTTGTACAGCACCTTGCTACTCTCGGTACAATAAGAAGAAAAATAGTGGAATGGAATTTGAACATAGGAATATGACAATATAACAATATACCATGTAACATCATTTAGATAGCAACAAAGTATAACACCAAAACTATTTCTAATGCAAGTATTAGAGTGAAATAAGATACAATCACATCCTCATGACTTGCACCTTAAAGCTAAGTTCTCGCCTTATATCATCTTCATCTCACAATGGTTATATATGATGGATTATTCACAACACCCACCTAATAATAATGTTAACAAACACAAAATAGAAAAAACAATTATTAATGTAGAACAAAATATAGCATAGAGTTATGCCACTATAACAAGATAACTTACAACATCTTATAAATAACAAATAACATCATGAGAAAAAAAATAACACATATAAATAATAACACGAAAATGACTAATAATATCATTACTATAATGAAAAAAATATTTTCATATAAAATAAAAAATGCTTTCACATACAATCAAACATACAATCAAAAGTAAAAAAAATAAAAATCACTTTCTATATTGACAAAACTTTTAATATAAATGATGTTTTATATATTCTGAAACCAATTCTATATCAACAAAGCTTTTAACATAAATGATGTCTTATACACTCCCAAACTAATTTCTAACTTTTAACATAAATAACATCTTATCTTATCCCCAAAAAAATAATGTCGTATATACCCATATTTCAAACAAGACACTCCTCAATCAATCAATTCTGCATAAAGAACTATTCACCACATCATAAAACAATTAGACTTTAGATATATACAAGGCCTCTTTCGTTCCATATCCAATGGTGGTTGTCTATTCTTGCAATGATGTCTCTTTCCGTATCCAAATCCAAGGATCATAAGTATTCTTGCAATGATGTGATGGTATCATCCTAAAAGCCAAAGCCTATAAGATGAAGGAGGCATGTGGGGTATAGACAAAAACACTCTAAAATCCTAGCCTATAAGAAAATAACAATTGGCAACTAAATGTGATATATACACAAAACAAAAGTTGGCTACTACATGTGATATATGCACAAAACAAATTACACTTAAAGTTAGTGGTTCATGCCCTCGCATTCATTGGGCTTCTTGGGGTGATGGATAAATCCATTGCCATCATTTTCTGGGGACAAGGTCACTCTACATTCACTTTATTTTCATAGTATTTACTAAGTAATTAATATTTTATCTTTTTATTAGTACGATTGAAAATGATTATTTTTAATAAATTTGAATATTTGAAAAATATTTAATTTGCAAATTTTAAGTTAGAAATGATGATTGTAGGTATAGGTAGAAATTGTAAACAATTTTGTTAAGCAAGTTATTTTTTAATATGTTGACACATCATGTCAACTCACTTTGGAAATTTGTTTATATGGGAGATAGCCTTATGAATTCACTTCAAACTGGATTTGGAATCATTCTGATTGGACAAGAAAAAAAAAATTATGGATGAAATATTGTCGAGAAGTCTTAGATGGCCATCATTTTTTAGCACGTAAAAATTGAATTTTTCTTCTTTTATCTTTCTTTGGATTTGTTTTATTTGCATTGTTTGTAGTTGTTTTGCTTATTTGTTGTCAGAAGAAAGAGCGATCACATTCTTCCTCCATCATCTCATTTTTTATTGCAGGAAAATGCTAAGTTTTTTGTAGGTTCTAGAAGGATCCAGAAAGATAAAATCAATGAACGAGTGATTTTCAAAATCAAATTTTAAATATCTATGAACGAGGGTGTGAGATCCATATTTTCAATCCAAGAAAGTGCAATATCACGTGACATTGAATTCATAAAAAAACCTCAAAATCCTTGGAACTTGCTATAGGAACATTTCAATTGTTGACCAACAATACCAATTTTTTCAAGATGGATCGAGATCAAGGTGAACAAAGAAATGCTATGAAGGCCAATATAAAAGAGAAGTCAAGTTCCATACTATGCCAAGTCACAACCACCATACCATTGCTATATATGAAGTCTTCTCAAGAAATCTACTATTCATCCTACTTACTCACCCTGTAATGCCCATATATGTCCTTCTTCCAAGCTTAAAAAACCATGCATGTTGAAGTCTAAATTTTCATTTGTTAATGTAGTCAATCTTAAAATTTTCATGATACTGATACTACCACATTATGACTTCAACGTATTTTTCCTTCACAAAATTTCCATACTTTCCTGCTACACCCATCTCTAACCCATGCAATAATGTCGCTCGGCTCACTTACATTGTTGAGCTACCTTATGTTCCCCATACCCTTTTCTAAATAAAATTTGATGGTGAAATTTTTTCTCAAGCGCCATTGGACTGTGGAATGCTTGAAAACCAGCTTGTTAGTGGGTATTCCTAGGGTATAATAATTTATGCTTGTGAAAACCCTGTGGACACAATTAGATGCATCTTGTTTGAAAACCAACTTGATGGAGGACAATATTTCCAAATAATGAAAGCGTAATCAAATTTCAACCCAATTTCAGTTGCTCATTGCATCACAGATTTACAAGCTTGTTGTTCTATCAAAATATTATTTCAAATCTCATCTTACAACTCATTGTGCTGCTAGTTCCAAGTTCCACGTGATCCAGGTTCCACATTGTTCTTTCTAGTAGCATTTGACACCATTGTGGACTAGCTCAACACTCCTGCCTCTTATGATTTCATGTACTTGTTGTGGATCTCGTGGACTTCTCAGGTAGGTGCAAGTATGTTTCTATTTTCTATTTTTTAATTAGAAATTACTTTAATGCTATATGAGTGTAATTATAAAATACATAATGCCTACTATGATCTTTTTGTTTCTCTCTTGCATTGTCACATCCCCAGCCATCAATTTAACCAACAGAGGGGGATATTTCCAAATTTTGGGCTTCTAAATTTTTCCCCATGGCCATATTACAAATCCATCAAAAATGAAATGTGTGTGTAGATGCATAAATGGAAAACATATCGGAAATAAACTCTATCTACATACACATAATGCATATACACACATATTCAATATAGGAACAAAAAAAAATTGCACATTAAAACACAAAGTGAATACTTATCTTTAAACCAAGAAAATCTAAGCAATTGGTTGTGTAAAATAAATTTTCCACCCACCTATAGGAACTCTATCCAGCATGTACTCTTTCTACTAAGAGGACACCCATAAGTTGTGCTATGAGGCCACTATGGAGAAGGGAACACCTCCAGGCTTCTCTCTCTTGGCCCACAACCCATTTTGCTCTCAATGCTTAGCCAAATGCTCATCCAAAGCTCTATAGGGATCTCACTTAGCCATCATGGCCATGGAACTCCTTCCAACTGCCCCACATAACATAAGGAAGGAATTTCCCTTCATTGATCCAGAGTTATCTTAATAAACCCAACCATTACAATGCTTAACAGTGTAGGTAGTAAGAGTCCAATTTGTTGTATGATGTTGGAGAACCTCCTATAGTGTTAATTCATGGCTTCTCAAGCATGAAAAAGTAGCAAAAAAAATATAGGTAAAGGTTCCTAGCTTTTCCAACCACTATGCTCACCTAAAACCATCTATTTTTCCATCAAATCTGCAACTCTATTTCCAAGTTCAAATTTATTGGTAATACACGGTCTGGTAATGGCAATGAACAACAAAAGAGAGAATTTTATGCAGTGCCCAAAATTTTGTCCCAAAATATGCATACTGAAAAATGAATAGTAGAATCCAAAAGATAAGAGAATAATGGAAAACAAAACTGACATAACTTTTGAACATAGAAGAGAGGACCCTTACAATAGTCATAGAAGTATATTCATTGCATGCTTCCATAACTACATGAGAAGAACTTCCTCACCAACCTCACACATGCATTCAATGATTTGATTTAACTGTCAAAAGGAAGTAATTGGATCATTTAATGGAAATGACAACAATTGGATGGGTTCTAAGGTTGACACTTAGCAAAAGAGGTTTTAATCTCCCATAGGCCCCCCTTTCCTCTTCCCCTCTAGTGGAAGCATAGCCCCTCTATTGTTGTTTACACAACCATTTTGGACCATTTTATTTTGTTTCATGGTATTCACATAGCATTCGAATGTGCATGATAATCCAACCACACGGTCCATAAAGAAATATTTACATTATACATGCCTAGCCATTCACTAGTCGGGCCTTGGTCTTGAGCTCTGCACTAGGAATCCATACTAGCATATTTGCATCACTTACATGATTTGATTTAATATATTCCAAATCAAAACGAGGGTTATTACAATCCCCTCCCCCTTGGAATAACATTGTCCTCAATATTTGCTCAAAATCAAAACAAAAATGGATATGCCTCTTGTTGGAATCTATTTAATACCGAGAGGGGGGATGAATGAGTATTAGCACGGTTATGAACAATTTTTAACTTCCTAATAGATTAATCTTGATCTTCAATTATGAATCCACCATAAAGAAAGCATTCATCGACATATGTGCAAAATACAGAACACACAAAATTTTTACGTGGAAACCCAAATGGGATAAAACCACATAATGCCCATTTATAATGAAAAGATTACATTTGAGGAAGCACCAACTTCCTAAGTTTTCCAGCACCAACTAGAAGGAGGCACCGATCCGCTCGTTTTATAGGCACTGATCTGAAGGAAGCACCAACTCCCCGATTTTTCCAGCACCAACTAGAAGGAGGCTACGACCCCCTGCTCATTTCCCCGTCCTGCCACCCAAATATACAAGAATAGGATATTATTCTATTGTACTTCTGATATGCACACACTTTAGATCTTTTGATGTTCGTTCTGTTGTGCACACCTTCTGTATGTTGTAATATTGTTGTCATTGTGTTGCATACATTACTTGAATTCACACTCAACACTTCGCTTCAACTGACATCACACTTCATATAGTATGTGCTTCTTCATCAAATTATGTAGTATGCGCTAAGGTTCAATATTCAATTCCGCTACTGCGCATCTGCAATCTCAACAGATACTGCACTCTTACTAATAAGCTTATGTTATGACTTTCCGCATCAGTATCATATGGAACTGTGCACCATCAAAGATATGTCCATTTTGTCTTGGTGCAACAAGTTTTAGACAATCTGCGACCTTCTTTGCATAATAGGATTCATCCTTTCGGTTTAATGCACTTGTCTGAGATCATCCTCATCATGATGCACAACCTTGACGATGATGCAACTCTGTCTTTTTCACATCTGATGGATTCCCTTACTTCACACACATCAACTTAATCTTAGTGCGTCAAACAAACTTCTTCACTTCGTGCATCACAAGATATACTTCAATTATGTCTCTGTGATTCTGTCTTAGAACTTCTGTGACTGTCTGCATGTTGTTTGTGATAATGTCATTCATTCCTCACGTAGTTTCGCATATTCTGTAATTCTTCCTTTTTATCTTCACACAACTGTCAGATATCTACGACATCATTTTGCACACCATCAGCTATTACATTTCTCTGCTTGTGCGCACTTGGCTCACTAGATCATGTTGTTCTGGTTCCACAATGCCTTGATGCCTTGAAAACTATAAATATGTATCTTCCAACTTTCCACTTACAAGATATTTATCCTTGCTCTCAATCTTACTTCAAATATCCAACTTGCTTCTTATTTATACTTGTCCTGTGCGGATTGTATTCCCACAAGTTGGGTGTGGCATTCCTTCTTCTTTTCTTCACGTTTCATGCTTCTAACACTTGTCATGTTTTGCGCCACTGATGCGTCATCTCTTGTGGGTCTTTGCGCATACATGGTCCTTGCCTTAGTGGTACTTTCACCCTTGTGGTGTGGTCTTGTGCCCTTGATGTACCATTTCCTATGGAATTTGTGCATATGATATCTTCAACCGCTACACCCTTCTTTGTACTTGTGCACACTTCAACAACTAAAAGCTTCTTCCGATTGGTGATGTCTTGCGTGCTTTCAGGACTTGCATAACTATTCAACCATTTCTTATTCCAAGATGCTTGTGCACTCCCGAACTTTGTCCAATCAATTCTATGGCTTGTTTACACACTCTCGAACTTTGTCCAATCAACTCTTTGGCCTGCTTGTGCACTCCCGAACCTATGTCCAATCAACTCTTTGAATTTTACCTTGAAGGACTTGAGACATGCACCATGTATCACATGTATTGGATGTATTCCTTATGTACTTCTCAAACTGGATATGCTTGATGTTCCTCTAGATATATTTATTTAGATTTGCATCCAAGTCCTTCTTTATCTTGCTTGTGCATATACTTTTTCAAAGTGGTTCCATCTACTTCTTCAAAGTATGAGATGAACCTGCAACAATTAATTAACGAAAATACACATATATCAGATCACATAATACTTTTATTGATCACAGGCCACTTCGAGGGGGCAACCTCCTTTGAGAAAGCTCAATACAAAATAACTTCACGGTCCTTCATAGGCCTCAACAAACACTTATATACTAAGTCTAGGCACCAATACTATGGGTCAAAACCATGGGCCACTACAAACTATGGATCAACAATACTACGGGCGACTTACAAAGCATATGCGCCAACAACAATAACACAAACTATGGATCAACAGATACTATGGGACGACTTACAAAGTATATGCGTCCAACAACAATATACTAACAAAGTAAAGACATGGGTTCCTAACATCCCCTCCCCCTTAGAAAAAGCTTTGTCTTCAAATATTTAGATATGGAAATTGTTGTTGAATCTGAAGGAGTGGTTCCCATGTAGCATCCTCTAGTTGCATGTTGTGCCATTGAATTAAGACCTCTGTGATAGAGCGAGAGCGAAGCTGATGAGGGCGCCGATTGAGGATGGCCTCTGGCTCCAAAAGGATGGATCCTTCATTATCCAGTTCTGGTAAAATAGTTTGTCCACTGATGTTGGTGCCAATAACTTTCTTCAGACAAGAGACATGAAATACTGGATGAATGCGGGAAGAAGGAGGAAGTTCCAATTCATAAGCCACGGACCCAATCTTCTGAAGAATTCGATAGGGCCCATAGAAATTTGGAGCGAGCTTATGACGCCCTTTGAGTTTCAGGGAGGATTGCTTGTATGGCTGGAGACGAAGAAAAACCATATCGCCTGCTTGAAAAGTGCGCTCAGAACGGTGTTGATCAGCTTGTTGCTTCATGCGATTTCTTGCCATGTGAAGATTGTCCTGCAAAATGCGAAGAATCTGATCGCGGTTTCGAAGGACCGTGTCAACTGCCTGAACTGGTGAACTGCTGGGGGTGTATGGAAGAAGAACTGGAGGTTCCTGACCATAGACTGCTTCATATGGGGTCATTTTAGAGGCAATGTGGTGAGAGGTATTGTACCACCATTCAGCAAGAGGGAGCCACTTTTCCCACTGATGTTGTTGTTCAGAGGTGAAGCAATGAAGATAACTTTCCAAGCATTTATTGACAATTTCAATCTGACCATCTGTTTGTGGGTGATACCCTGAACTCATCTTCAGTTTGGTGCTAGTGTGGCGAAATAGTTCTGTCCAAAAATGACTAGTGAAAGTCGTATCACGATTCGAGACAATGGAAGAAGGGATGCCATGAAGACGAAAGATCTAGTCCAGGAAAATTTGAGCGACTGAGGAGGCTATATAGGGATGGTTGAGAGCACAAAAATGACTATATTTGTAGAGGCGATCAACCACAACGAGAATCACTGTCTTCCCGCCAGATTTAGGGATCCCTTCAATGAAATCCATAGAAATTTTATCCAAATTCATGTAGGTATGGGCAAGGGTTCGAGCAATCTTGGAAGGAGTGTTGTTTCACCCTTATTGCGTTGGCAGGTATCACATTCAACCACCATCTGTTTAATTGTCCTTTTCATGCCCTGCCAAAAGAATTTATGTCGTGCCCGTTCATACGTTTTGAGGAACCCAGAGTGCCCTGCCGATGGAGAAGCATGGAGTTCATAGAAGACAGCTTGTTGAAGATATGTGCTTTGGGGAAGCACCAGACGACCCTTGTATCTCAGAGAAGCACCATCCCAAGAGTAATGTGGTATAGCAGAAGGGTTGTTGGTCAAGCGTTGGATGATTTGAGATAAGGAAGATTCATTAACATAACCCTGTTGAATAGATTGCAACCAATTTGGAACAGGCATAGAAATAGCTGAAAGAGAACCTTGGGCATCAAATGTGCGAGAAAGAGCATCTGCCACAATATTGTCCTTACCCTTCTTGTAAGTGATCTCATAGTCATAACCCATGAGTTTGCTAACCCATTTCTGTTGTGCTGGGGAGGAGACACGCTGTTCCAAGAAATATTTCAGACTCTGGTGATCAGTCTTGATGCAGAAATGATTCCCTAATAGCTATGGTCGCCACTTCTGTACTGCATGAAAAATAGCCATCATTTCCTTCTCATATGCAGAGGCAGCTAAATTCTTACCTGAAAGGGCTTTGCTAGTGAATGCAATGGGGTGTTCATCTTGAAGGATAACAGCACCAAGTCCATTGCCGCAAGCATCACTCTCAATAGTGAAGGGGTTGGAAAAATTGGGGATAGCTAGAATAGGTGTAGTACACATAGCTTGTTTCAGGTTGTCAAATGCACACTGAGTAGCATGTGTCCATGTAAAAGCATCCTTTTTCAATAGAGCAGTTAATGGAGCTACAATATTCCCATAATCCTTGACAAACTTGCGGTAGTATCCAGTCAACCCCAAAAAACCATGAAGGCTCTTGAGTGTCTGAGGATGCAGCCAATTGTTCATGGCAGCGATTTTGGTAGGATCCATGCGAACCCCTTGTGCTGAGATAATGTGCCTGAGATACTCAACCTCCTTCTGTCCAAAAACACATTTAGATTGTTTGGCGTGGAGATGATGGTCAAAGAAAAGTTGCATGACAAGATCCAGATGCTGGAGATGTTTAGCCCATGTTTTAGTGTAGATGAGGATATCATCAAAGAATACCATAATGAATTTCCGCAAGTAGGGCCAAAATATTTTATTCATTAAGGCCTGGAATGTGGAAGGAGCATTAGTGAGGCCAAAGGGCATGACCAAAAACTCATAGTGGCCATCATGTGTGCGGAAAGTTGTTTTAGGGATATCATCCTCATGAACCCGAATTTGATGATACCCAGAACGAAGATCCAACTTGGAGAAAAATTGAACCCCATGAAGCTCATTAACAACATGAATTGGAAACTTATCCTTGATGGTGATGTGATTAAGTGCTCGGAATTCAATGCAGAGGCACCATGACCCATTTTTTTGCGGATAAGAAGAACTGGAGAAGAAAAGGAACTAGTGCTTGGGCGAATAATACCTTGATTCAATAAGTCTCGAACGAGCATTTCAATCTCTGTTTTTTGGTGAAATGGGTAGCGATAGGGCCTAATGTTGGGAGGAACGCTGCCAAGGAGGATATTAATACGATGTTCTTCTGGCCTTGAAGGTGGCAATCCCACTGGTTCAGCAAAGACACCTGTATATCGATCCAGAATTTGTTGTAGATCCAAAGGAGTAGTGGAGACCGCTAATGGTTGCATCTGAATGGAATGGATCTGAGCGATGACACCATGTGAATTCTTCTTAAGGAGTTTTTCCATGCGATGTGAACTGATGATGCTGAGATACCCTGGTTGTAATCCTGTCAATGTGTGTTTTTGTCCATTGGGGGAAAACTGCATCCAAAGTTCAGCAAAATCCCATAAGATAGGGCCAAGTGTGCGTAGCAATTGAGCACCCAAAACCACATCACATCCACCTAAGGTCAAGGAAAACATGTCAGAGCCAAGGGTATAATCTCCCATAGAGATACACACATTATGACACTTCCCTTTGTAAGGTAAGGTGCCCCCATTGGCAACCATGACTTCAAAGTTGGAGCAAGGATGGATAAAACAATCAGCTTGTTTGGCGATCCGAGGGTCAATGAAATTATGAGTGCTACCAGAATCAATGAGTATTGTAAGAGGAAGCTTCTTGAAGTAACCCCTGACCCACATTGTTTATGGGGTGGTGATTCCAGCTAAAACATGGAGAGATATCTCTGGTTGGTCATCTTGAGACAAAGGGTCAATAGGCGGTTCCTGAATGTCAACTTGAGCATCCATTGTATCTGGATCTTCGTCACCAATTTCAGAGGCAGGCGGAGAATCCACATCCAAGAGATAGAGTTTGTGTTGAACACATCTATGTCCCCGAGTGAATTTATCATCACAATTATAGCAAAGCCCCTTTTCTTTGCGTGCCTGTATCTCTGTTTCAGACAAATGCTTGATAGGAGTTGGTCGAGGAGCCAGCGGTATGGGTGGTCATTGAGAACCCATATTTCAGAAGGGAACAAAAGTGGGATTGGAGCGATGTTGGGATGCAATCTTGTCTTCTTCCAACTTAGCCAACCCCAGGGCTTCCATCATTGTGTTGTGATAGAAAATTTTGACCTCAGAGCGGATGGCATCCTTTAGACCACTGATAAAACAACTCCGGTAGAAGTCATCAGACAATCCTTCAGTATGGTTGGCTAGTTTCTAAAATTCGGTTTAATACTCTCTCACAGTGCCAATTTGGCGAAGTTTAGTGAGGGCTCCTGTGAAGTCATCAAAAGCACTAGGAGCAAATCGTTGCAAAAGGACCTGGCAAAAGTCTGGCCATTTTGGCTCTTCATGAGCCTTGATGTACCAATGGTACCATTGAAGAGCTTCCTATTCCAAATGAAAGGATGCAATTGGAACTTTGTTGACATCAAAAGTATTATGCAGACTAAAATACTGTTCTGCACGATAGATCCATCAAGTTGGATCAGTACCATTGAAGCGAGGAAAATCAAGATTCGGACCATGGAAATTGTTGGAAGAAGAGAACCCATTGTCTAATGAAGACTCGGACTGTCGTTTGTTGTTCATGGTTGAATGCTCAAGATGGAGGCCGATAAATTTTTCATCCAGATCCTAGAGTTTGGCTTGGATGGGGCAAGTGCTTCCTTCATAGTTTTGCTCTGGCGCAGGTGACAACCATAACTAGGAGGTTTTTTTTTTTTTTGAGTGGGTAGAAAAACAAAAATAGAGACTCTTTCAGTAAAGGAAAATCTGGATTTGGGAAAAAATCAGAAGGGTAATTTGGGTTTGACTAGGTTTTGGACACTGTCGAAAGGATAGGGAAGCAGAAAAGAAGGATTTCAGAAGCGGGGTGAAAGAATGAGAAAATTTGGCAAAGAGGGACAAAGAAGTAGAATTAGAAAAGGAACTTTGTGGTAAAATTTGAAGGCGATCGGGTGAAAATCGAAGAAGTTATGGCAAACCCTAAAAATAGACAAATGTGAGATTTCGGGTGTTGGGAAGTGGAATTTGGGATAGGGTCCTCAAGAATGAAAGATGCAGAATGGGATTGCAGGGGTGGCAGAGAAGTTTCAAGGGAAACGGAGTTAAAATAAGGGAGATATGGCAGAAAAACATAAATGGATTGGCAACGACGCGGAAGGGATCCGCAACAGATGGATCTGCAACAGCGTGGAAGTGATCGGCAATAGATGGATCTGTAATGGTGTGGAAGGGATCTGCAACAGATGGATCTGCAACGATGCGGAAGTGATCGGAAACAGATGGATCTGTAACAGCGCGTAAGTGATCGGTAACAGTTATGGACAGAGGAAGTCTATGATGCATCAGCTGAAAATAGATATGGACCCCAGTTATGCTTGGCTTCCTAACAGTTCAAGGGATTCACTCGGCCACCAATGTTGTCTGACGGCTTGTGTATTGGGGTAGTACCCCTCACTCCATGGCTCAAGTAATACTGATAACCGCTTTGCCACAAACGACAACTCTTGGTTTACCTCATGGGTGGGAACTAATCAATCAGGTAGGGGTTGTTGCCCTTTTCACTGGCAAGTCCTCTCAATGGTCTAGCTACTTCGGGGTTCCTATGGTACTCCTCACAATGAGTTTTAGGGCTTATTCCCAAGTACTTCCCACAGTTAAGCGGATATGGATTATTCCCAAATCCGAACCTACAACAAATGCGAAAAAAAATAAATTTGGCAGAAATTTCACCCAACGAGCCCAAGAAAGTGATCTGATACCATATGAGATGAACCTGCAACAATTAATTGACGAAAATACACAATATATCAGATCACAGAATACTTTTATTGATACCAGGACACTTCGAGGGGGTAACCTCCTTTGAGCAAGCTCAATACAAAATAACTTCATAGTCCTTCATAGGCCTCATCACACACTTATATACTAAGTCTAGGTGCCAATACTATGGGTCAAAACCATGTGCCACTACAAACTATGGATCAACAATACTACGGACGACTTACAAAGCATATGCGCCAACAACAATAACACAAACTATGGATCAACAAATACTATAGGATGACTTACAAAGCATATGCATCCAACAAGAATATACTAACAAAGTAAAGACATGGGTTCCTAACAAAGTATCTTTCATATACTTATTCAAACTAGCACAGGAATATTGATTCCTCTTTGACATTAGTTGACATCAATGACAACCAAAGTTCAACACCTATTTCATGGCATCCTCTAGCTCTCATGTAGCTTCATCAGGACCAAATTGATTCCATTTCACCTTTACTTGTTTGATGGCCCAGTTCCAGAGCAATGTTACATTCTTGTCAACAATACATAGTGGATTTGTTTGGAAATTTTCCTTGGGTTCCACTTGGATCACATCCCAATCAATCACATGGTTTCATGTATATATTTCTTAAGGAAAGAAACATTAAAAACATTATGAGATCTAGTGTTAGTAGGAATGCAAGTCTATATGCAACTAGCCCTATCCTTTCCAGCACTTCAAATGGCCCACAATATATTGGTGATATCTTGGCACAATTTCCAATATTCAAAAAAAAATTCCTTGGCCTCACTCTGAGGTAAACATGATCCCCAAGATTAAAATCCCTATGCAATCTATTCTTATTTGCATAGATTTTCTGTTTATCTTGTTTTTTCTTTTAAATTATGCTTAATCTTTGAAATCTCTGGTTCCATTTCCTTAAGAAATTTTGGCCCAAGCACAATCATGTTCATTGAATTATCCCAAGTCATTGGCGTCCTACACCTTCTACCATACAAAGCTTCAAATGGACTCATTCCCAATGACATGTGTTTCCCATTGTTATATGCAAACTCTACCGACTGTAGACAATCTTCCCACTTGGATGGTTTTTCCATCACATACATGTGAAGCATATACTCATGCACCCAATTTACTCTTTATGTTTTTCCATTTGTTTTTGGATGGTAGGAAGTGTTAAAATTCAACTATGTACCCAAATTTGCAAAAAGACTTTTTAAAAATTAGAAGTGAATTTTGTATCAAGGTCAGATGCAATTGCTTTGGGTAAACCATGCAATTTGAATATTTCTCTCATGAATATTCTTCCTATCTCATCATCCTTGTAAGTATAATTAACAAGAATAAAATGTGCTTCCTTTGACAATTTATCCACCACAACCATGATGGAATCATGCTTTCAAGAAGTAATTGGAAATCCAGTAATACAATACATAGTTATTACTTCCCATTTCCATTCTGGAATTGGAAAAGGATGCAAAAAAACTGTTGGGTGCATCAACCACTTTATTTTCTTTCCCCTTTTATGTGTTTGATCTCAAAATCAAGAACATATTGTGCCTCCACATTTTCCAAGAGTGATCCCAAAATCTAGCTTTCCTGGCAATTAATGTTGGTTTTTCAAACAAATATATCATACCACAATGGTATGTTCTAAGCTCTCTTTTTTTTCTCATCAAATAGTGTCTCCACATTTTCCAAGCATGCACTATGGTAACAAGTGTTCGGATATCCACATCATCTTTTTCAGGATCTTGCTCAGGATCTTGCATGCAATTAGGGTTTGCATGCAGAATCTAGGGTTTGCATGCACCGGCATGCACTAGCATGCATCCCAGTCACCAGTTTGATGCCTCCAGCACCTTATCCACTTCATTCTAGCACCCGGGAGCCACCTACCACAGAGTTTTAGCCCTCCTAAGCTGAAAGGCGCCCACTTCTCACCTACTGCCAGAGAAGGGCGCACTTGTTCACCTACCACTGCAGTTCCACTTCAGTTACATTCAGTTAGCTCCGATTCTCCCTGATTTGAGGCTAGTTTCACTCCCGACTGACTGTATCACTTCCGTTGGACCTCCAGTTCGATTAGGTGACTTGTTCTGACTTCAGTTAGCCTCCCATGCGCCCCCACTGAGCCTCCAGATCCTAAATCAGTGCTACACACTTCAGTTACACTTATTACACTCAGTTAGACTCAGATTGACACCTGGATGACTGGTTGTTGTGCATTGATGAGCACCACCGATTGATTGATGAGGACTCCTAGTTAGAGTCAAGCCACTCTATTCTGTAATTCGAATGACCTCCTTAGGCAATTCGAATTGCTCAGTCATTGTGACAGTTTGTATTGTCATTCATTCACCCTTTCTGGGATAGAGAGCACTGCTGCATGTTTTGCACAGTTTTTGCACCATATTTTCTATGTTCATCTGTTGTGATTGATTTACTTGTTCATTGGATCTGCTATGACTAATTTTACATGGTATCAGAGCCATTGCAGGGACAAGATCTCTTTTCTACAGGTGTTTATACAAGAAGATTTGACTGAATTGCTAAAAATTGCAAAAAGTTTGGCATGAGATATCTCAAGGGCATTCGCTCCTGTGCATGCAAAGCTTGAAAAATATTCCAATACCACTCCAGAAGCTTGAGTTACCACATAATTCCTGGATCTGATACATTGGACCTATTCAACATTGCTTGAAATCCAATCCCAGGCATGATGCAACTCTCAAAGGGTGGATTGTTCGACCTTATTGTGGTTGTTTTTATGTGATTTGCAGGTTTATTGTCTCCTTCAATTGCACTCGCTACATTGTGCATGCAAGCTTCCCTACAGCAATTGCATTCGCTATCTTGTGCATGCAATCCTATTCTACATCAGTTTGACTCGCTCCTAGCAATGGAATACTCTTCTTCAAAGCCTATCCTCACCCCATTCAATTATTTTGATTGGAAAGATGATATGGAGATCATATTACGTTCAAAAGGTTACTACCGAGTCACTCTTGGTCTTGAATTGGAGCCAAACAATGTGTCAGATCGAACCAAACACTACAACAAGCTTGATGAAGCTTATGGTCTTCTTTGTCTCTCCATCTCCAAGGATCTTCACTTCCATCTCAGCGGATTGAAGACTCCAAAAGCCATATGGGAGCAACTTGAAATACTATTCGGCAAGCAGGATGAGCTTAGGGCTTTTCAATTAGAGAATGAATTGATTGGCCTTAATCCTGAGAATTTCGAGACCATCAATGAATTCTTCACAAAATTCAAGAACTTGAACTTGCAATTGAAGAACAGTGGTGTTATCAAAGAGGATAAACAGTTGATCCTCTCCATTCTAAGCAAGCTTGGGAAAGATTATTCGGTATTTGTCTCTACTTTCAATTCCGGTCGGCTAACTACCCCGAATTGGAAGATGCCTACCTTGAATGCCTTCATTGATTCCGTTACAAAAGAGCATGACAAGTTGATTCAAATGGGGTCCATAAGCTCCAAAGATTCAGCCCTATTTGTTCAAGGACCCAAGATCTCGAATGGTAAAGGAAAGCAAAAGAAGGAGAAGCCCAAATTCGAGCCTCACAAGCAAAAAGACAAAGGCAAGCAAACGGATGCACCATCCAGTTCGAAATCCAAGCAAAAGGGCAAAGAAGGTAACCAAAAATCTAAATGTACTTATTGTAACCGTGGCTTTCATCCCGAAAGTTCATGTATGAAGAAGACTATAGATCAAATGGCCCTCCTTTTGGAAAAGAACAACATAACCCTTCCTGACGGTGCAAGGAAGAAGGATTGGAATGATGATCATGAAAGAGGACAAGCACTCATGGAAACGGTTTCGAATCCCACTACTCTCTTGATAGATTCGGGTGCATCAAATCATATGGCTGCAAATATTGATTCTTTTTCCTCATTTGATCCAAACAGCTCCATCCCCATCCATTTGGGAGATGACTCAAAAATTTCTTCAAAGGGCAAAGGTACGATTCATGTAGAACATGGAAGCTTTCAGAATGTTCTCTATGTGCCTTCCTTAGCTTCGAATCTCCTTTCTGTGTATCAAATGACACATACTGGTGAACCAAAGCAAGTCACATTCAGCCCTCATACAGTTGAAATTTCTGATATCAAAAGTGGAAGACTAGTTGCGGTTGGAAAGGCAAACCACACTGCAAAATGTTATGAGTTTTCGCACTTTATTCCGCTTGCAAAGCCCACTGCTCTTCGCACACATGGTAATGAGGTTAGTAGGCTTTGGCATGAAATATTTGGACATCTAAATTATAATTATTTGCTGCTGCTATCAAATAAATCCATGGTAGATGGGCTTCCACAACTCCGTTCCTCGAAGGGAATATGCACTGGTTGCATTATTGGGAAGCACCCCGAGCACAGATTCGACCGCGGCAAGGCTAGCAGAGCCTCTACTATTTTGGGATTTATCCATTCTGATATCAGTGGTCCGCTGCCCCATATGTCATTAAATGGTTCAAGGTATGTTTTGACATTTATTGACGATTTTTCCCGCTTTACATGGGTATTCTTTCTCAAAAACAAGTCAGAAGTGCTTGGAAAATTCAAGGATTTTAAGGCTTCTGTTGAGACCACCACTGAGAACAAGATCAAAGCTCTTAGATCTGATAATGGTGGGGAATATATCAAGTCCGAGTTGCTGCAACTTTGTTCCCAAAGCAGAATTAAGATCCAACATACAGTTCCCTACACACCCCAGCAGAACGGTGTAGCGGAAAGGAAAAACCGGTCACTGAAAGAGATGGCTACATGCATGATTGAATCAAAAGGTTTGGCTGCAAATATTTGGGCTGAAGCAATCAATGTTGATGCATATATACAGAACCGTGTTCCACATTCATCCGTAAAAGGTATGACTCCTTTCGAAGCATTCTTTGGTCACAAACCGGATGTGTCAAATTTGAGAGTTTTTGGCTCTACTGCATGGGCTAGAATTCCTTCTGAGAAGAGACGAGCTTTGGATCCACAAAGTATCGAGTGCATATTGATAGGATATGGGGAAGAATCAAAAGCATATAAACTCATGGATATCAGATCTAAAAAGATATTCATAGAGCGCAGTGTGCAGTTTGAAGAACCGCTTCAAGAATTGCAACTAGTCGAGGAGAAGACTGCCGATTCACCGCCTTCACCAGAAGAAGATTCGAGCAGCGATAATGAAGGTATGAGTTCTGATATTTCTGATATTGTAGCAGCATATGATGATCATGACATATCAGGTTCGGAATCCGATCATTATGATCCTCCTCAGTTACCAAAGTGGGCCCAAAACACTCTACAATTTGCTGGCTCTAGTCTTGGAAATCCTGCTGATCCGAGACGAACAAGAGGAGACTTTCAAAGAGAAGGTATGGATCTTTCTATTGCTGATCCATTTATTCCTGAGATTTGTTATTTGATGGCTGGTTCAGATCCTACATCATACTATTCAGCCCATCGAGATCCGAGATGGAAAAGTGCCATGGACGAAGAGTACAGTTCTCTTCAAAAGAACAATACATGGGAGCTAGTTTCTCTTCCACCTGGAAGAAAATTAGTGAAGTGTAAATGGGTCTACCGTACTAAAGTTGCTGCTGATGGCACTATCAGCAAATATAAAGCAAGGTTGGTGGAAAAAGGTTTTTCCCAAGTCCAAGGAGTGGACTACACAGAGACCTTTGCACCGGTTGCAAAGATGGATTCCATCCGCCTTGTTTTAGCTATTGCCGCATCCAAGCACTGGGAAGTGCACCACATGGATGTGAAGAGTGCATTTTTACATGGAGACCTTGCTGAAGAGGTCTATATGCAGCAGCCAGAGGGTTATACATCAGATCCATCATTGGTTTGTAGATTGAATAAATCTTTGTACGGGTTAAAACAGGCCCCAAGAGCTTGGTACGCAAAGATGGACTCCTTTCTTCTTTCTCAGAATTTCCAAAGATGCAAATCTGATCCGAATGTGTATCTTCAGCGAGTTAAAGGTAATTTGTTGGTTATTGTACTTTATGTTGATGATCTGCTTATTACTGGTAGCACACTTACTTCAATAAACAAGCTAAAATATGCCTTAAATCTAGCTTTTGACATGAGCGATTTGGGCTTGCTGAGTCACTTTTTGGGCTTGGAGATAGCTCAAAATTTTGATGGGATCACTATATCTCAGCAAAAATAAGCTTCCGACCTGTTATTGAAGTTTAATATGGCTGAATGTAAGGAAGCCCCGTTCCCATTCCTCTCAGGAATCAGTCTTGAGGAGGGAGATTCCACACCGCTTGCAGATTGCAGTATGTATCGACAGTTGATTGGTTCACTACTTTATTTGACACACTCACGGCCTGATATCTCATATGCCGTGAGTGCCGTGTCAAGATATATGCAGCAGCCACATGAGCTTCATTGGCGAGCAGCCAAGCGGATATTGCAGTATGTGCAAGGTACGAGACAGTTTGGCATACATTATGCTGCAGATTTTGAGCTAGATTTCATTGGTTTTACTGATTCAGATTGGGCAGGTGATAGCATTGATCGGAAGTCCACTTCCGGTTATGTTTTCATGATTGGTCATGGTGCTATTTGCTGGTCCAGCAAAAAGCAAGCAGCCATTGCACTTTCTTCAGCAGAGGCAGAGTATCGAGGGGCAGTCAATGCCTGCATTCAGGCAGTTTGGTTGCAGGGTATTCTTTCCGAGTTTGGTTTTGGTGGCACTACTTCGACTGTCCTATTTTGTGACAATCAAAGTGCTATCAAGATCTCCACAGATCCAGTTCAGCGGCAGAGGACCAAACACATTGAGATTCATATGCATTACATTCGACAGTTGGTGCATGACCTCACCATCATTCTGCAATATTGCCCTACTGATGAGCAAATTGCAGACATCTTCACCAAGAGCTTCACTGAGAAGAAGTTCTCTTACCTCCGTTCACTGTTGGGGGTGAGTTCCATCATGGTGGAGACAGATTGATTCATTATTATGCTTTAGCTTGAGGGGGGGCTTTCTTCCCACTGGGTTTTCCCTCTTTCCTCACTTAGTTATTTTCAGCATTTTTTTTTGGGATTATTGTATTGGGGTGACCTTTGGTCTTAGTTACCAGGGCCCCACATTATTTTTGTTGGCACATCATAGTCTAGCTTGAGGGGGGGTGTTCGGATATCCACATCATCTTTTTCAGGATCTTGCTCAGGATCTTGCATGCAATTAGGGTTTGCATGCAGAATCTAGGGTTTGCATGCACCGGCATGCACTGGCATGCATCCCAGTCACCAGTTTGATGCCTCCAGCACCTTATCCACTTCATTCTAGCACCCGGGAGCCACCTACCACAGAGTTTTAGCCCTCCTAAGCTGAAAGGCGCCCACTTCTCACCTACTGCCAGAGAAGGGCGCACTTGTTCACCTACCACTGCAGTTCCACTTCAGTTACATTCAGCTAGCTCCGATTCTCCCTGATTTGAGGCTAGTTTCACTCCCGACTGACTGTATCACTTCCGTTGGACCTCCAGTTCGATTAGGTGACTTGTTCTGACTTCAGTTAGCCTCCCATGCGCCCCCACTGAGCCTCCAGATCCTAAATCAGTGCTACACACTTCAGTTACACTTATTACACTCAGTTAGACTCAGATTGACACCTGGATGACTGGTTGTTGTGCATTGATGAGCACCACCGATTGATTGATGAGGACTCCTAGTTAGAGTCAAGCCACTCTATTCTGTAATTCGAATGACCTCCTTAGGCAATTCGAATTGCTCAGTCATTGTGACAGTTTGTATTGTAATTCATTCACCCTTTCTGGGATAGAGAGCACTGCTGCATGTTTTGCACAGTTTTTGCACCATATTTTCTATGTTCATCTGTTGTGATTGATTTACTTGTTCATTAGATCTACTGTGACTAATTTTACAACAAGTTCTAAATCATGGGTAGCATAATTATTTTCATTCTCTTTTATATTTATTAATTCATAACATAAAATATGAATTTCTTGCATAATAAATCCTCCAATTCCTTGTTTACATGGATCAGTACACACCATATAATCATTTTATGGGCTTGCAATTTTCAAAATTGGAGTACTTGTAAGAATTTTTTTCAAAAATTATTTTTTTTCCACATTTCTGTGTCCACTCAATTTGTTTTCCCTTCTTTTAAAAAGAAGTGATGGGGTTTGCAACCTTGGAAAATCCCTCAATGAACCTCCTATAATAACTAGCAATACCCATAAAAGATATCACATATGTCACATTCTTTCGAGTTGGCCAATTCATAATGGATTCAATCTTTTCAGGGTCAACCAAAATTCTTTCCAGTGAAATAATGTGACCCAAATAATGAATTTGGTTTTTATATAAATTATGTTTTCTTATCTTTGCATACAAATTATTATCCCTTAGAACTTGCAAAGTAATTCTCAAATTCTCTTCATGTCCCTCTTCATTCTTAGAATAAATAAGAATGGCCTCTAGAAAAACAAGCAAAACTTTGTCCAAATACTTGCTAAAAACACTATTCATGAGACACATGAATGTAGCTGGTACATCAATGTATCCAAATGGCACTACTAGAAAATTATACTGTCCATACCTTGTTCTAAAGGATGTATTATGGATGTCTTCTTCCTCAATGCTCACCTGATGGTAACCATACCTCAAGTCAATCTTTGAAAATACCTTTGTCCCTCTCATTTGATCAAAGATATTATCAATTAAAGGTAATGGATACTTGTTCTTAATATCACTTTGTTCATCTATATGTAATCAATACATAACCTAAGTGTTCTATCTTTCTTTTTTACAAATAGCACGGGCTCTCCCCATGGAGAAACACTTGGTTTGATATTTTTTTTACAACGACTCTTGTAATTGCATTTTTAGCTCTTGCAATTCTAGTGTACTCATTATGTAAGGTGTCTTAGACACTGATGTCATTTTTGGCAGAAGATCAATTATGAAACCAATGTCTCTCTTCAGAGGAATTCCTGGCACTTCATTAGGAAACACATCCCTAAATTCTTGCAAGACTCGATAGTTATTCAATTTGGGAACTTCATTTTCTGTTATATCCTATACATGGGCTTCATACAATTGGAATCCTATTCTAAACAACTTTTTTTGCTGCAAGGATGAAATTTGTGTAATAGAAACAACCTTTGGAATAATTTTTGATGGCAAAAGTACAAGTTAGTGAGGCCTACATCGACCAGTTTTGGGAGAAGCAACTCCGCAATTCCCGGGAGAAGGGTATGGAGCGAAGCGAAGTGACAGAAAAGGATCTATCCCCTTAGTAAAGATGAAGTACTAAGGACAATCAAGGTAGTTGGAGCAGTTATGAATTAAGCGGCGGACTGTTAGCTACAGAAGCAAAGAGTAAATAAGAAGAGTGGTGCAAAGGACGCACCACTGTAGCGTTAGAGATGCACGGTCAGAACTGCGACTATCATAGAAGCGTCAGAGCTATAAGAAGAAGCGCAAAAGTATTGTAGAGCTATAGTGAAATGAAGACAAAGTATGTTCAACAGGAGAGCCATGCCATTTTGGGTCTAAGGGTACTATGGGGGTTGGCCCATAGTTATTGTAAAGATGTGACATTCGGGCACAATCTATATAAAGGGAAATTTTGTATAAGGAAGGGTTAGATGTTGTAAGTTCATATAGACTTATGTTATAATGAGAGAGATCTAAGAGCGAAAAAGTCTCTGCAGCTGTGTGGGAAAAGATCTATTGTAGAGCAGATTCTGTAGCTGAATGAGCAGACTAGAACTGTTACCCCTTCCAAGTAAGATACAAACAGTTCTCGTGGATGTAGCTCCCATCTGGGGGGTGAACCACGTAAATATCTACGTTGTGCGATTGAATCTATATTATGATTTTTGTTCATGTATGTTTATGCTTATATATGTATTTTCATATGAATGTGAATGAGAATGATATGTTAAGTAGTGGAACACACATGTATGAACATTGCAAAGTTGTGTTAGGTATGATAAATGCATAGTTATAAGAGTAAAGGTAGAAATGATTCAGCAAAGTCTATAGGTTGTTGATAATTGTGAAGTGCACAGTTACATATTGGTAATAATATGTTAAGTAGATATTGAGTAAGTTGTGCATAACATAGTCGTGCATCACCAGGTTGCAGAAACCTGATTCTATAACCACCCATCTTCACTTCGGGTGAGACTTCAACCTATTCGTAGGTTGATGTCGAAAGGGCCAGTGAAGGGGATTTTGTTGGTTCTTGAAGGAAGGAACTTCACCCAACCTGGGTTAGCCAGATAATAACAAGAGTTAAACCAACAAATGGTTCCGTTTCCGCGCTAGAACTGGTGAATGTGTTATGTGGACATGAAGAAGAAGTGAATCAATGAATGGTCATGTTGCCTTGATACTTGTTATGCGAGATTGATGTGGTATCTGGAGAAGACAAAAATAAAGAGCTGGGTAAGCTAGATAGAAATTGAGTTTGCGCAGAAAGAAAACATACATCTACATCTCACTATAGAACAATGGTTACAAAGGTATATATTCACTGACCTGCATCAAATTTTCTTCGCATATTTTGCTACTGATTTACATGAGTGGATATCGAGGATAACAGAACGCAAAAATTGTTTCCAGGGTGGAGAACCTATAGTGTGGACTCCAAAGTTGATTTAGAGGATTAAAGGGATTGACAAGCACATTTCAAGAGCAGCAGAATTTTAGTTGGATGGCCTGCTGGAAGGCTATGTTACAAAAAATTTTGTGGACACGTTGAAGTCTTACAGTGCGGCAGAAGGATATTTCTTCCAAGGATTTAGAGGTAAGTACCTGAAAAACCTCAATTTATACATTAAAATGCTACTAGCTAGAAAAGGAGTCTTAAGAATGCAATCAGATTCCTAGGGTTTGAGTCTGTAATGTTCAGTAACATAGATAGTGACACAGACGAATATATTGGTATTTTGCGAAGTGGAAAGAGATATAAATTTAGCACTAGAAAGAGGTCTCGGGAAGCCGAACCTTGCACATTCCTAGAAATTGAGTTAGGAAGTGATAGAAACTCATATAAAGTTGAGTCTGATAGTGAAATAGAACCTAGACGCATTGGTTTTTGGCCTATTACTCTGCAGAAACCTGTAGTTGACAAAATAAATATTACTAGTTCACAGAACACTAGTAGTAGTAATACTGCAGGAGCAAGTACTTGGAATCGGTCAAGTAGTGGTATACCTTCCACGTTTCAGAACAACACACCTCCTAGAAGAAGAATGACAGGCGACATTAAGCTACATATTTTCAAAGGAACCGGTCTAGAAGATCTAGAGAAACATTTGTTAAGATTTAATATGCTAAGACATAGAATATCAGTATTACATTCCATTTCACAACAATATCATATACATGATCACTGAAAGAACAACAAGCACAGCATAAACACAAGAGACACAGATTTGTCCTGGGAAACCCTCATGGGGTAGAAAAACCAGCAAAGCTTTCTCAATATAGATGACCAGCAAATACAAAGATGTAAACCCTAAACATGATCTCCTTCTCCTCCATAGCATATCTCTCCCTCACCTATGCGCCAATCACAAGTGAGTGAATGTGTGTTAAATGAGGAACACACCTCCTCTAGTTATACATAACTCCGACTTGAACTTTACACTAACTAGGTCAGCCCCAACTTAATCATTTAACATAATGTGATAGGGCTGACCCCACTAGGTTGGTCTAATAACCCTTTAACCCACATGACTCATATAGGGCTGACCCCCACTAGGGAAGTCTAATAACCCAAGTTACCACATTCTCCACGGAGGAATAAAACATCTCCGGATAAACAATAAGGTCTTCACGGAGGAATGAAACATCTCCGGAATAATAAAGTACAAATATAATATTCATAGAAGTTACAATATTTCAAAACTCCCCCTTAACGAGAAGGATATTATAACAACATCTGTAGGAGCAAGGATTCATCGACTACGTGATACATGATACATCTATAAATCATTGGAAGCTTTCTTTATACATCATCATCAGTAACTCATTCAGTTACTGCAACATAATCAATATTGGAACATTATCATTGTCAGTATTGAGTCTTCATCTTCTACAGCACTCGATCAGCTACATCGACATCATCTGGATCTATCAATAAACATCATCATCTGGATCCTCACAATCAACAACATCATCATCTAGATCATCATGATCAACAACATTGTCATCTAGAACATCACGATCAACAACATTGTCATCTAGGCCATCACAATCAACATCACCATCATCTAGACCATCACAATCACCAACATCGTCATCTAGACCATAACGATTAACAACATCATCATCTAGACCATCACGATCAACATCTGCATCCTCTTGATCAACAAAATCAACATAGCAGCATACTCTGCAATGTACAAGATCCAATTACAGGATGATCAATCCCGCTCACTTTAGGACATAAGTCCAAGGATGATACAATCCTATCACGTGCATTTTGAACCAAACGTTTAGGGATGATGCAGTCCTATCACGTACATTTTGAACCAAACGTTCAGGGACGATGCAGTCCCCATATGCTTACAAGATGATCAATCCTTATCACTTTAGGAAAACTCTCATGTCTAGGGACGATGCAATCCCGATCTACTTACAGGATGATCAATCCTTATCACTTTAAGACACCTCTCATGTCTAGGGACGATGCAATCCTGATCTACGTACAGGATGATCAATCCTTATCACTTTAAGACATCTCTCATGTCTAGGGACGATGCAATCCTAACCACAGTGCTAGTCCTTTTTCATACTAGATGTGACCTAGATTAAATCTAGGATTTTACCACCTGTGAATAATCACCTACTACTGCACCGAGCAGTCCAAGAGTGAACATTACATCATTACAAGACCTGTGAATGATCACCTACTGCTACACTGAGTAGTCCAGGAGCGAACATTACATCATTCCAGTCAACCACAAAGCCAGTACTATTTCAACTGGGGTGTGACCTAGATCAGATCTAGGATTTACAACCTATGAATAATCACCTGCTAATCCAGGAGAAAACATTACATCATTATAGGACCTACGAATGATCACCTGCTGCTACACTGAACAGTCCAGGAGCGAACATTACATCATCCCAGTCAACCACAGAGCCAGTACTATTTCAACTAGGGTGTGACCTAGATCAGATCTAGGATTTACAACCTATCAATGATCACCTGCTAATACAGGAGTGAACATTACATCATTACAAAACCTACAAATGATCACCTGCTACTACACTGAGCAGTCCACTACTACACTGAGCAGTCCAGGAGCGAACATTACATCGTTCCAGTCAACCATAGAGCCAGCACTATTTCAACTGGGGTGCGACCTAGATCAGATCTAGGATTTACAACCTATGAATGATCACCTACTAATCCAAGAGCGAACATTACATCATTACAGGTTTTGTGAATGATCACCTATTGCTATGATGAGCAGTCCAGGAGCGCACGTTACATCATTCACCGACATCTTTCTCGAAGACAAGAGTCTACTGATCAATTCAAGGACTAAAGTCTGGGGATGATACAATCCCTCTCGTCCACTAGGGACTACTTCTCGGAGACAGATGTCTACGGATCAATTCAGGGACTGAAGTCCAGGAATGATGCAATCCCTCTCGTCCACTAGGGACCACTTCTCAACCTTATCATTGATATCATCAACCCCATCGTCGGAATAGGTAACCTCATCATCAAAAAAGGTAACCTCATCATCGATACATGTATCCACATCATCGACCATATCACTCCCCCTTTCGAGGAGGGTCCTTCTGAAATACACCAAGCTTGTCTCGACAATACTCAAACTTTACTCGAGATAGAGGTTTGGTCAATACATCAACAACTTGTTCATCAGTGCTCACATACTCGAGCTTTATAGCTCCTTTATGCACCATATCCCGTATATAGAAATATCGAATCTCCATGTGCTTTGACTTATCATGGAACACTGGCTTCTCTGTCATCTTGATACAACTCTGGTTGTCACACATGATCACAGTGGGGTCCATCTCTAAGTCAAACAGTCCTGATAACAACTTACGAATCCATATCGATTCACAACTAGTAGAGCAAGCAGCTATATATTCCACTTCGGTTGTGCTGAGAGCCACACTAGACTGCTTCCTACTAAACCACAAGATCATGGCAGATCCTAGACAATAACATCCGCCTAATGTGCTCTTCATGTCTGATACACTTCCTGACCAATCAACATCCATGTATCCATACAATCTGAAGTCATGATCTCCAACATAGACCAAAGTCTATTGTACCCTTTAGGCACCTCATCACATGCTTTGCAGCTATCAGGTGAACATGCCTAGGTTCCACTAGATACTGACTCAAGGTGTTCACAGCAAAGCATATATCTGGCCTAGTATTCGTCAGATACATCAATGACCCAATAATCTATCTGTACAGAGTTACATCCACTAACTCTAATGAGTCATCAGCTAACAGCTTCAAGTTGGAATCCATGGGAGTGGTCATGTCCTTACATTCCAACATATCAAATCTTCTCAAGATTTCCACAGCATACTTTCCCTGGTTGAGAAATATTCCTTCTGCGCCTTTCCATACTTCCAGACCTAGGAAGTAATGCATCAATATGAGATCTTTCATCTCAAATTCTGTAGCTATCTTCTTCTTGATTTCCATGATCTGTTTCTCATTCCCTGTCAAAAAGAGATCATCCACATACAGTAATAGTATGACATGTTCATCATCCATAACCTTAAGATAAAGGTTAGGATCATCTTTACTTTTTGTAAAGCCCAATCTTGTCAAGAAGCTATCAATTCTCCCTCTATGACTAAACATCATTCACACTTTGCATTGAGTGATCTTCTACATATCTATTCGTGCCATCTCTCGTCAGATGGGTCTACTGACATGAGCCTCAAGATCATTCGAACTCTGTGGTGAGTTCCTTCTTGCATCCATCTAAGAGAAGAATGTCATCTGTATATAGACACCATCTTCAACCTTGTAGCAAAGGTTTAAATCCACATCACCCATGGTGATCATTAAACTCATCAAATGACTATCGATCCTGGGTACCCGTGCAGAGCTTTCTTCAAATGAATCCTGGGAATTTTCTCAATTCGCACTTCTTCTTCAATTGCACCATTAAGAGAATGGTCTTATATATCCACTTGGAGCAAACACCTCATCATGATCCTCTTCCTCTTTCTAAGAGAATCTTCTAGCCACGAGCCTTCTATAGTATGTTTGATTTGTAAGTCTTCTTGTTGAACATCCATCACTTTTTCAGTGTTCATCATTCTTCATGATATTTCCTACAAATCAAAGTTAATTACATGATTAATAATACTTCATAATCATCAAATCATGTTGACATGATAACCTATTATGCATACAAATATGATTCACATGGTTATGCAACTATCTTGACCAATACTTTGGCACAACACTTTTCCATATCCTGTATGCATACAGTGGTTATCTAGATGTCTTCCATCTCTACCAGAATATATTATCGAGAGTGTGCACATCTCTCAACATGTCAGCAAAGAGGTTTCATTCTAGACAAGCAACAATGGAATGTTTGTCCAACTTACCCATCATATGCATATTAGTAGTATATTGTTCAATGCCATATGAATGCTTACACTATGCATGATATATACAAATATGCATAAAACTATTACGAGCAATATTATTGACTATTTAGATATTCAAATAACAACTCAAATACTTATCTTTTATGTTTATGTGGTTGCCTCCCGCTTGATCTCTATTGAACTTCTATTCATTTTGTACCACTATGCATGCTTAAGTGTGCACTAGTGTCATCCTCATGATCTCATACACAAACATACATTCATTAGTATAATCTCAATAGTATCAAAACATTATAAATTCTAAATAATCTTAAGTATGTATGGTTATGATTATTTCATACACAGGTATACTTACCTAATATCTTAACAAAGTAGGATTCTAACTTGATATAGGAAAGCATACCTGGATTATCAAGCTTGGTTATGTCTTAACATACCCAAACAATATGTTCTCTGTTATCTTCAATGATTTAGAGACCTTGTGCTAGAACTTGCATGTCTCATGGGTTAAGCATAGTAGAACAAAGTCATACATACCTCCTAAGTAGAGCTTCTATGTGGTCAAAGACTATGGATGAGTCTTTGTATCCATGTCATCATGGTCATAGAACATGATTTGTATTTCTTATTGAACCTGTATCTTGTTAGCAGACAACATCATCCTCATACAACGCCACAGGTGCATTAGTACAATCATATAACCCTAATCAATGAATGCCTTCTATCATGCATTCAAACTTTTACTAGGGTGATAAGACAATTCTAAGATTAATCAAGATTTTACTAACCTCAATAATATGAAGACAAACATATCATAAACTTAATCATGAACAGATTTCAACACATACCTATATCTCCTCAAGTCGTACCTGTCTAGATTTCTTGTGGTCTTCTTATGTAAGGCCTTAACCTCATCTCCCTATGGAATGGGAACTTCTTCACTTATGCAAGTGTCCAATTCATTCTCTTCTAGGATTTAATCCAATCCACTTTGATTTGCTAAAAATAGATCTGGAGATGGATTAGGGTTTGTCAGAGAAACCCTAGAAATTCAAATTTTTAATTTCAAACTTTTGAATGGATGGAAAGATGTGCCTTTCTAAGCTGATCAAGCTGGTATACTTCAATTTTGAAAACTGCAAAATTTGACCCCTCAAAATTGCCTTTGAAACTTTCGGATCTTTTGGAAAGGATCCCGAACTAGGGTTTGATAAAGCCAGGTCTTCTGCCCAACCAAAAGGTTTGATCTTGTACTCTAAACTTTTATTTTTCTGAGGAGCTTCTATCCGTGCTCACAGATTTCAAAAATTCCAACTTTTGCAGAAGCCCTAATTTTCCACCTTTCTTATCAAAATCCCGAACTAGGGTTTGATCAAGCCCGACCTTCTGCCCAACCAAAAAATTCGATCTTGGTCTCTAAATTTCGATTTTGATGAGGACCATTCAGCCGTGGATTCTGATTCCAAAACTTCAAACTTTCTCCGAAGCCCTAAATTCCCGCAACAGTGATAAGCCAAGAATGAAAGTGCTCAGAATCCAATTCTGTTTTACAGAAATATGCACCTGATTGTTTTTGGTCCATCTCTTAAATTACAAATCCATAGGGTCTGAAACCTTGGCCTATGGTATCCTGACATGTTATCTTTCCAACCCCATGGGTCTGACCTCAATTGGATTCTTTGAGAGAGGGTTATTCCAAGTGTCACAACGTGACCTGTTTATGGGATAAAACAGGAGAGAAAACTTGTACGGCATGCCACATGTCACTGGTTCAACTTCGGCCTCTAAAACACTTACTTGAGAAACTAAAGTCCGTGCTATACCTTTCTCATTTTATGAAATTTCATTTGGAGCTTCCTATCCCAAGATATGACTTTTTTTCTAGGTCACCTGTTTATGACTGAGATCTAGAAGAGGCAGAAACCCTAACTTGGAATGATCATATCTCACAAATTACAATGAATCTAAGGCTTTCCTTCGGACACGAGGTATAGGGGGATTTTATCTACGACATGTAACGTTTTTAGATCATGAACCTTCTCCAAAATGGATTTATAGCGAAATTTCCACGATGACTGGTTTTTTCTATATAAAACCCTAACCTTCAAATTGTCGCAAGTGAGACAAGTGTCGTAAGTGCCATACATTGCCTTCCTTCAGGATAGATCTGATACCATGTTAAGATTTAATATGCTAAGATATAGAATATCAATATTACATTACATTTCACAACAATAGAATATACAGGATCATTGGAAGAACAACAAGCACAGCATAAACACAAGAGACATAGATTTATCTTGGGAAACCCTCATGGGGTAGAAAACCCAACAAAGCTTCCTCAATATAGATGACCAGAAAATACAAATATGTCAACCCTAAACATGAGCTCCTTCTCCTCCATAGAATATCTCTCCCTCACCTATGCGCCAATCATAAGTGAGTGAATGTGTGTTAAATGAGGAACACGCCTCCTCTATTTATACATAACTTCGACTTGACCTTTACACTAATTAGGTCGAACCCAACTTAATAATTTAACATAATGTGACAGGGCCGACCCCACTAGGGTGGTCTAATAACCCTTTAACCCACATGACTCATACAGGGCCGACCCCCACTAGGGAAGTCTAATAACCCAAGTTACCACATTCTCCACGGAGGAATAAAACATCTCCGGATATACAATAAGGTCTTCACGGAGGAATGAAACATATCCGGAATAATAAAGTACAAATATAATATTCTTAGAAGTTACAATATTTCAACAACATTGGTTTCTCTGTGAAGTTGTATGGAATGTTAAGAAAGTACGAATGATGCTATAAAACATGCTCAGTTAGATACCACATTTAGAGACAAAGATTTAACATGGTTCATGAAGTATTCAGGTTGGATAGAACAAATTGCTAGTCGATATCAAAACTATGCTTATTAGAGAATTTAAGGAACCTAAGTCAGAATCACAGTGCATCACAAAGCTAAAAGAAATCAAACAGAAACCTAATGAGACTGTGTGGGAATTTGATCAGAAATTCAAAGCTTTGTTAGATCAAGTTAGCTTTGAAATAGCACCACAACAGCATCATGAATGGTTCATAGCTGCATTGTTTCTCCACATTAGATTACCACTGATGCAATAGAATGTAAGATCGCAAACAAAAGCATTAGAGATTGCAATGAAGCTAGAAGCTTCGCCCATAGGAGAAACTAGAACATGTATGGTACAGATACAAACACAACTAACAAATTTAACATTACACCTACAAGATATGAAGAAAGGAAAAGAGATAAGAGAAGAGGTTTGGTGTACAAAATGTAAAGGAGAGGGACATTCCAAGGAACACTGCCCTGTATTCAGAGATTACATCGCTAGTGGAGCACCGGAACCATTGAATCAACAACAAGGACCATGGTGTGAGATTTTTCGATGTAGAAGAAATCGCCCAAATATTGTTACCTACTTCAGAAGTATGTACACACACCAAAGAACTTGTACTACACATTATGTAAGTCAGTTGGCCATGATGATACCAATTGTAGAGCTTATGATCTCATGATAGAAAGAAAACATGATGTCTACAGAGTCCAAGGAGAAACACAACATAATAATGAAAATGCGCAATATGATCAAGGCACATATAGAGGACGTGATGGATTCAGAGGAAGAGGACGTAACAATGTCCAAGGAAGAGGAAGAGGTCATATTGTATGCTATAACTATGATCAACCAGGACATTTAGCAAGATACTGTCAGAACCCTTACACTACTTGTAAGTAATGTAAGTCATTTGACCATGTCATTGAAGTATGTCCCATTTTGCAAGAAAAAATGCAAGAGAAAAAACCAGAAGGACGGAACCAGAATATTCAGATGATCACAGCTGAGAAAAGAAACGAAGATCGCAACATTCATGATGTAACGCGAAGTGGATCCGTGATAGGAAATGACAGGACAAACGAAGATTCGACTTATGAAGATCACTTAAATAGACCAAATCTTACTGATGGGCCTTGGGTAAGGAAATCAACTAGAAAAATGCCTAAATTTTACCCTTCCCAAGAGAAAAAGGTATTCATGGAAGCAAGAAAAGGATTTTAGGACTTGGAACCTTCGACCACAAGGACCCAATTGCGAAGTGATCAGACATTGGTACTAGACATGCCGACCTTGTATGATGGATTGCAAACTTTGCTAGGATAGATAAGTCCTATTACGTAGTTCCTACAGAGTTGCATAAAGTTGCTAAGGCACGGAAATGCCTTAGGAGAATTACAGAACCTTTTGGGACATTACGAACAACGTAATACAGTGAATAATGCACACAGAGCAGTTCATCATATCAAGAACCATATAAGGACATGAAGAGAAATGAGGCTAAATGCACAGATCGAATATTTTGAAATGAACCAGGTCATTCTCTACCTAGGCTTAGAGGTGAATGTCTTGAAAAAACAAACAAGGGAAAAAATGGGAAAACCAAAGTTATCTTGGTCGCCTATACATTTGAGGTTATCGAATCAACAAAAGGTTATACCCTTGGGGAGATTATCAAGTGTTCTTGTTGACATTGATGGAGTGTGAAGTAAATCAGAATTCGAGGTTATTGAGATCATAGATGACAACAATCCTTATCCTGTGTTATTGGGGATTGACTAGGCAATTGATAACCTCACAATTATCAATTTAAAGAAAAAGAAAATGATATTTGAAGGACCATATATCAGGGTCATTGCACCCTTGGATCCTTCATAAGGACCTAGATATGTTGAACCAGTTCGAGAAGAATGAAAAGCTCAAGAACTTGACAATGAATCAAGCAGATTACACTAATCCTACAGATGATGGAACATTGAGCTGGAGATGCGACAGTTCTTGTGTATCAAAATCACACGCAAGAATGGAGAACTGGTAGAGCCGGATGCATGAAGTATCAGTAAGACGATGTGTGAAGATAACAAAGTCACTACATTGGATTGGAATAGAGGAAATTCCAATTCCTACTTATGATGGTTTAGGTAATATCCATGCATTTATTCAAGAATATCTTGTATCATTTTCAGATGAACATAAGTTAGCATCTTTGGATATAGCATTGCGAGCTACACCTGCTAGATGGTGGGCTGCGCATAAAGAAAATCTGAACACATGGGAAGAATGTAAGCACATGATGGAAATCAGATTTGTAGAGCAAACTGTGATAGTACAAGGAAAATACAATGGATAGACTGATCCCAGAGATCATATAGAGTTTTTCTTGCAAGCCTAGATACATACACCTAAGATAGAATGGGTTCATATGTTTGTGCACACATTGGATCAAATACCAAAGAACTGGTATACAGATGCAGAACTTTGTAGAAGTACAATAGATTGGAACATAATGATAAATGACTTTCAATCCACTTTCACTTTTGAGCATGATTGTACAGGTGTCAATGAGGCTTTACAGATCATTAAAAAAAAATATTTAATGATGTCGAGTTGCCTGTATATAAACAACCAGATTGTGAAATACAATTGGAGCATTACCTTGAATGTTATAACTTTGCACTCGACGAAGATGGAGAGGAAGACCCTCGTGATGTGAATATACCTAAGTCTGAAGGAAAACACGATGTTGAGGTACCTAAATTAGAAATTCCAGACCTGATTAATCCTATGAAGACTAGAAAGATCAATATTGGTACTAGGAATGAACCAAAATTTGCTTCTATTGGGGATTACTGGGATGAAGAAACAATAGGATAGATTGCAGACCTACTACGCGAATATCAAGGTTTATTTCCTACCAAGTTTTCTGAAATGAAAGGCATTTTAGGCGACTTGGGATTTATGAAAATACCTCTCAAGCTTGATGTGAAGCCTATTAAGTAAAGACCTTACAGATTGAATCCTAGATATAAAGAAATGGTGAAGGAAAAAATTGATAAAATGCTTGATGCAGGAATTAATTAACCAATAGAAGAATCAAAATGGATAAGTCCTATGGTAATTCAAGACAAGAAAGCTAAAGGTGAAATTAGAATTTGTGTGGACCTTAGGAAATTGAATGATGCATCTATGCATGACCTATTTCCTACTCCATTCACAGACGAAGTGCAAGATAACGTAGGTGGACAGGAGGCATAATCTTTCACTGATGTATTTTCTAGATACCATCAGTTCATAATTGATATAGAAGATAGACATAAGACCACATTCGCTACTGAATGGGGATCATATCAGTACATTGTTATACCTTTAGGATTGAAGAATGCACCTGCTATCTTTTCAAGAGTTGTTGTAGCTGCATTTAAGGATTATATTCATAAATTCTTAGAAGTTTATTTTGATGACTGGACAGTATTCGTCCTTTTGAATAACTATCATGCAAACTTAAGAAGGATGTTAGTTAAGTGTAGACAGTATCATATTTACTTGAACCTGAAGAAGTGCATCTTATGTTTTCCCTATGGTATTTTATTGGGACACATAGTATGTAAGAAAGGATTGCTGGTTGACCCAACAAAGATAGAAATCATCGTAAATCTCCCACCGCCTAACTTAGTGAAACATCTACACACTAGGGCACATAGGATACTATAGGAAATTCATTAAAGGATATGCGCAGATCATTGCGCCTATGGAGAAATTGTTGAAGAAAGAAGCGAATTATAGTTGGACTGAATATTGCCAAAAAGGATTGGACACATTGAAAGAGAAAATGGTTATAGCGCCTATTCTAGTCTTTCCTCACTACATAATTTGAACCCAAAATCCAATGAGAAAATCCGACGACATCCGACGAAAAGGACTGTGTCATCAGATTTCACCTTCAAAATTACGAAATTTGATATAAAAAAATTAAATTGATAGAATTGGTTGTCGGATATCCGATGACATTCAGATATTCGACGGTGTCTGTCAAATAGTGACCAGTGTCATTGGCTATCTGACATAATGTTATGCCTGCAGATGTCGGACATCGTCGGATATTCGACCATATATTATGCCCAAGGATGTCGGATATCTTACGGTTTCTATTGAAAATATCAAAATATATATATATATATATATATATATATATATAATATTTTGCAAATCTTGTTTTATCTAATGCACTTTCCAAGAACGTACTAAAACCCTACCAACACAGATATCATTTGGATGACATTCACTTTGCACGCACATAATGAAAATATTTCAATGCGCATTTACCAAAGACCATAATGTTGGTTGTCCAAATTTGAGACCCAGAATACAGGCTAGGTTAAGGGAATATGGCAGTTGAATCTGAACAACTACAAAGAAATATATGATAGCAACTGAGCTTGAAACCAGTTTGTTTCTAACTTTTTCTCTCACTTCGGCTATTGTTAGTGCTATTACATGCATAACCAACGCAACTCTTCCTTGTTGAAAGCTACACTATTAACGTAAAGTTAAACATATTAAGATAAAATTTATGCTCGAGCACAATGATATTTGCCCGACGTGTGAAAGCGCGTTGTGTTTGCTTACTGGACTCTATGTAAGAACAATTGAACAAGAGAAATGTAGTCCATTTATGTTGAAAATATGTTGCATGGTTGTTTATAACTATGGCAACTTAGCACTTAGCAACTACTTGTAAATTGCATAGTATTAAAATGAAGGAAGGAAAATCGTCATCCAAAATAGTGACAATCTATGTAGGGACTCAGGATTCGAAACTGATCGAAAGAGACATTGTGATTGTGACCGTTTGGATGCGCACCCGTTGATGAGTTTGTTTGATTGTGACCATTTGGAGGCACAAACATGATGAAATTGTTGTACACAATTATGACCGTTTGGATGCGCACATGTTGATGAGTTTGCCGTGATGAATTATGATTAAGATAATATTAGATTATGTTGCCTAGCCACCGGATGCTCGGGTTTGAGATAATGCAATAACATCATTGACATTCATTTCATTTCCATATTCTTTTTTGTAATGGCTTTGTAAGATCGTACTGCATACTAATTTTAGATCATGGCAATTGGCAAATATTTTATAAGTTGCATGGGGATTAAAGTTAAAAAAGAGGTTCAGTCATCGAATTGTATATTGGAGGCATAGATATTATGAGACTGGTGTACACTCACTGTCAGAATCATATTATGATAACAATTAAATCTTATTTCTTTGGGGATGCTCTGAGTCCGATTCCCAATGTTGTTTGCTAGAGTTTCCATTTTTTTTACTTTTTCCACATTATGCTGGTTTGGATTTGTTATTTAAATGTTATCCCTATTTGTGGCTTCCCACTTTCACTTGGAAAGGCAAGGAAGGCATAGTTAGAGCATAGTAGGGTAGGTGTTAGCTTGGTTTCATTTAGTCTACAGAGTAAATATGTATTTGTGTTAATAGTGAGGCTATTCGATGGTAATTATGCCCAAGGATGTCGGATATCCGACCTCATGTTATGCCCATGGATGTCGGATATCCGAAGTTGAATTTTTTTTAATTTGTGCTTGCTTGGACTAAAATTTGGCATGGTTAGACTAGACGCATGCATTGACGGTGTGGGAGGGTTTCCAAACTCAAACATGACTGAAATTATAGAAATTAGCTCACTGCAATATAGCTCACATGATACTTTCACTATTATTTAGAGTAGTGTGTGTTGGTCACCCTATATGTCAATTAATTAAAGTTAACACACGGGATGGTCAATATAAATTGTCAAACCCAGGAAGGTATTTTATTTCAAAGGAAATAAGCACAATCTATGCATAAACATATCAAGCAGTTGATTTACTAAATGTAGATAATGACCCTACCTATATGCTCAGCCAACTCATTCCATAAGAAAACTAATCTAATTCATACATCTAAGAATCCAAAGGGAAATAACCTTCCTACAGAAATCAACCCAACAAGTTAATGATCTAATAATAAAATGGAACTAGATTACTTTTGCAAGAATTTAAATCCTATAATGATCAAACTACAGTGTTCAATCTTAACCAAAATGATCTATCCAGTGGCTACTGTAACTCTACCATTATCTGTCTAATCTATTAATGAAATTGAAGATACAACAGCAACCAGAATTAAAATACAAGCTTGAACTCTAAACTGATAATTACTGGAAGTCCTAGAAAGCATAAACAACTGAAAGATATTGGAATTGAGCTTGGATGTCACAGCTGATTAAAACACACATGCAATTGAACAAATTATCCTACACAGTTGACTGTCACACCAATCTACTACAACTATTCAAGATGCAATTATGAACTACCAAAAGGAAAGCTAATTCTCTATTGCAGCTACCAATAACATCTGCAATAATTCCACACCACACAACAGAAGTAAAACTAAACTACTCTACCTACTTAAATTGGCTATCTCTGTGAGAAGGTGGGCCCTGGCCTTCTAACATAGATGCCGAGAGTCACAACAAATTAAGACACATAAATGAAGAACTCTGCTCTCATATTAATGATGGAAAATCATCAGTATCAGTGCTTTGTTACAGCATATGTAAAATGGTAATTGTCCAACCCGAGGCTATGAGAGAGTTCTGGAATTTATACAAGGAAAATACAGTTTCTAGATCCACTATATTCGTGCAGCAATGAATATCTATGATCTTCATGTTGCGGAGTTACAGCTAACTGATACAGCCGTATTAAACAAGGTTGTTAATTGTGAAGGATGTTGTTGCTCTAATAATTAATGGATCAACAGACTCAATAATTGGAATGCAACCTGTCTGCTGCAGCTAAGCTCTGTTTCAGTGGAATCTGTTACAATAAGGATCTGTTACAGCTCACGTGGAAGATGTGTTGTTCCTTGGGGTATGAGGATCTGGTGCTTTGAAGAGTAACAGCTGGCGCCACTTGGCTGATACACCTGCGCTTTAGATTTTGACTAAATGAACTCACAAATGTTAGCATAAACCAAGGGTCAGGATTCGTAACCATAACAATCTTAGGCATAATTAAATGAAACAATAATGACTTATACCTTGTCAGGATTGCTAATTGATTTGGAAAAGGTATGTATATGGTTTACGAAAGTAAAGTAAAATTTGGCAAAATGATGAAATAGGTAAGGTTAAAAAAGGACATTTCCAGGGCCCGACATCTCCTCCCAACTATCCATTTGCATGTCCTCATGCAACAGCTGATTAGTTTGATTCTGAGGCTGACCCCTGTTCATATTATGCCATTTGAGGAAATAAAATTTTCCAATCAATTATTGGGAATGTTGGTTCTTGTGTGACAGCACCCTCCTTCCCTTAGAAGCTTCAATCTAAAATACACTTCCAACAAAATTTTAAGGTGGCTGGTTCTTGTGTGACAATGCCCTTTTTTCCTGATAATTTTAGTCTGTTGGATCATCTTGATGCCTTCAAAATGATGAGGTTGAGCTCGAAAAGAACTTCTCTGATTTCCTTGCTCTTGTAGATCCCTAAACTGCTAAGTATGCCTTTGTAAATTTAAGCCCTGCCAAATTAAAAATATCTCCACATTCTAGAATATTATCTCTTGTTGTACTCCAATTCCCCAAATAATCAGTAAATTCCTCAATTGATCTGCAGCTTCCGCCATTGCATCCACATATTTCTTTTCCTGTTCCCTACATGTCTCCTTCCATTTATCTAATTATGCCCGAATATCTTGCACCTCCTTCTTTAGAAACTCATTTTCAAATAGAATATTATCTAATTGAGGTTCTTCTACAGCAGGTTCTTGTGTGTCAGCAGGTGGTTGGGGTTTAAAAATAGGAGTCCCACTGTCTACCCTGACTAAACGACCTGCTTCTGCTGCAGTCACAATTTTGATTCTCCTCTTCTTCACTGAATGAGATGACTGGCCCATGCTCATCGTCCCTCCCTTTCCCTGAGGCAAGGAAAATCCCATTGCCTTAGAAATAGATCCAACTCCCTCCTTATGATAAAGAGTCCTTATGATTGTGGGAGAAGATTCTACGTTTGGGGATGCTTGTTCATTTTTTGATATTGCCTTTGCCTGAAGGTTTTCATTTTCCATTTCAGTTTCAGCTGCCCTTGTTTCATCCTCCTCTGTTTCTATCTCTTTAGGTATTCCATCTTCCCTCCCCCCAACTAAATTTGAGGAACTCCAGTCCTCATGCAATATTTCTAAAGACATTTCACGAGGGAGGTTTGGCCGGTCCAGAAATTGATCCCATGTCAAATTATGTTGTGCAAGGGCTCGTAATATCAGCAATTTAATGATCCCATGATTTGTGAGGGATGCTAAGGGGTGTTGAGCACCTTTAACATAGTAAGCCATGCATTGCAAAGATTGAAAAAAGAAAGTACGGCATGTTTAGCAATCGGCTGTGTTGTAAATGTGATAGGAGTAAAAATTCATTGATATAAACAACACTATACCTTCCCTCGCAAGTAATATATTTCTTCAAAAAGATTGAAACTTGGTTCCATGGATGTGGAAGAGTTTCCAAGGTTGTTCCCCTGTGCAATGGTCGGACCCTTTCTCTAGCTACAAGAAAGTCTTCAACTGCGGTTGGATGATAGCGCTTTCGACTAAACCAACATCTCCCAACTCTGGGAAGTCCTGTTACTTCCGCCAGATTTACCTCTGAAACATCTACCCTTATTCCTCGAACCTTTGAATGAGTGTTCGTCAAATTTTGAGCAAATTCAAGGGCCGCTTCCTCATGAAAACCACTCAGGCGTTGGAAATAAGTCGTCCATCCTGCTTCTTGAAAAATGACAAAGACATCTCTGTTTCTGTATAGGGATTATATTGTTAGAGGTTCATATTTCACAAGAATACCCATATCACTAGACTTCTGCAAGAAGTTGTAACGAATGCGCCAGTCATAGCTCCAACTATCGAACTGTCAACATGCGGGCACGGTTGACGGATAGTCAAGAATTGAATTGAGCTGTGTTGGAAAGGTGGCAGCATTAGTTTCGAAGTAATATTTATGGCTGGTTTGTCACACGAATTAGATAGAATGATTATCATGATCAGGAGTACGGGTAATGGCTTTAAACACAATTTTCACCGAGATAAATGACAAGCATAACCATTATTATTCGCGACATCAATAAATTCCTAATCATGATTATAGTTAGAACCCGTACCTTCGCGCTATGCATCCATCTGTGAATTAATCGTCATGGTGTGCCAACCATCATAGCCTGCCTTCATCATCTCCGTCTTAGAAATAAGCATAAATGCACATGTGCTGAAGTGATGTGGCCACTGCTACTTGGTATGACAGCTACTCAAAGCACTCGAAATTTTCCTTCGTGGCAAACCATGATTGGATCTTGTGGAGTGAGCGACAAAACTGACGCCTAATCACATCATTATTGGCATCATCAATCGGAGAGCAGACAAACTAGCGGAGTCACAGCTGCTAGACTTAGAAAAATAAGCGAAAGTGGCAGAGTCGCAGCTGTACGGAAGGAGCGGAAATGAAGTGGAAAGAATGGAGTCGTAACTACTAGATTTAGCGGAATGGACAAAGGTATTGGACTCGCAGCTACTGGAAAGGGGTCAAAATGAAACGAAAATAGCGGACTAGCAGCTACCAAACTTAGAAAAGTAAGCGGAAATAGCGGAGTCGCAGCCATGGAAAAGTGAAGTAAAGGGAAAATGGTGGAGTCACAGCTGCTGGGTTTAGCGGAATGGAAAAAGGTAGCGGAGTTGCAGCTGCGGAATTTGGCAGAACAGGAAAAAGTGGCGGAGTCACATCTGCAAAAATAGGAAGAATAGCAAGGCAAGGAGTCGCAGCTGTGTTAGAATGAAGTAACAAGCAATTTTTCAGCTAACGGCTGAAAGACAATGAATCATCCATCTCCCTAAAAAGAGATTTATTAGATTAGGAACATATGTGGAGTATCTACAATTGTCTGGCCCAGTCACAGATGCTACTCCTCCAATTAGTTCCTGCACACAGTTCTTCAAAACAAACCGATCAAGTGCAAAAATAAAAATAGATAAAATACAGAATGAAAGAAAACCAATTATTTATGTACAAAATATGTATGGAAATTGCAACTTTTAGGAATTCACAGGGTTTGAGAAAGATCCCTACCCTGGCGTTAACTGATAGTCTGGATCACCTGCAACATGTGAAACAAAAGCTTCCCTTGAGATCGGCTTGTGATACAGTCGCAGACGATGACCATTTGCGAATAATGGTACTTTGTTTTTATCAATGGTTATCAACCGGAGTGTTCCATTATTGAATACCTGATCTATTTGATAGGATCCCAACCAACGGGTGTGTAATTTTCCTTCAAAGAACAGGGCCTAGTCCCCTTCTTGGAAGACTTTCTTCTTTATAAATCGATCAGGCCACTTAGAGCGATGTTGTTGGATTAAAGTTGTATGATGTACTGCAGTTGTGCGCTTCTCATCCAATTCATTGAGTCGATTCAGTTGGTTCCTATGTGCCTCTGATAAATCCAGGTTTGCTTCCACAGCTGTTTTCAACGTTCTGATTTCAAATTCTATTGGAAAAACAACGTTCTTACCATACACTAACTCATATGGGAAAAAACCAGTGGTGTTATGCCACGTAGTACGATATGCCCATAGTGCCTCTGGAAGCCTTTCATCCCAATCTTTATGATGGCTCTTCACTGTTTTTTTCAGAATGGCCTCGATAACCTTGTTTGTGCTCTCCACTTGGCCATTGGCCTGTGGATGATATGGCGAGGTAATTCTGTGCTAAATATGGAATTTCTATAATAGTGATTCCAACTTGTGAGATACAAACTATGGTCCACCGTCTGTAATGATCTCCTTAGGTACTCTGAACCGAGTAAAAATCTATTCATACAGGAAATCAATCACAGCCTGATCATTGGCCTTAACCAAGGCTACAGCTTCTACCCATTTGGTCATGTAATCTGTGCAAACCAAGATGTGAACTTTCTACTTTGAGGGAGGGTTGATAGGCCCTACAAAATCTAGATCCCACCCATCAAATGGTTCAAGCATAAGCTGTGGCTGCAAAGGCATCTCATCTAATATGTTGGGTTGGCCCATCCTTTGGCAGCTATCACATTCCTGAACATACTTCTTCGCATCCCTGAACAATGTAGGCCAGAAATAACCCATTCTCAAAACTTTATGACCTGTCCTTTTGTCAGCAAAATGTCCCCCACAGGGCTCATCATGGCAAGCTTTAAGAATGCTAAATATTTCATCTTCTCTAACACATCTTCTGATCTCTAAATCAAGCCCTGTGTAGAAAATATGGCCATCAATCCAGCAGTACCTAGCACTCTATTGTATGATCTTTCGTTTCTCCCTCTTTGACAGATGTGCTGGAAGATTTGTAGCTAGGGTTTTCACCCTAGCTTGTGCAAATGAGCACCTACTAAGGAGAATGGACTCCTTAGTAGCAGTTCAATAAACAGTAAATCAAAGTGCTAAAACAATACGAATTCTAAACTAGCATGATCATTAACAAACATAACAAAACATGGAAATATAAATGGTTTTTTGTATTAAAGATTATACCTCGAATGTGAAGGTTGGTGAAGTTCTTGCAATAGTCCAAGAGGGTTGCTCCAAACTCCAGCCTTGCTCCTTCTCTTTCTCCAAAGGGTGGAAATGGGCCAAAGGGGCACTCAAGGGTGAAAGTAGCTCAATGGTGAGCTAAGGTTTCAAGAGTGATTTTGGCAAAGTAAGGGTGTATTTTTTACTGTGGATATGAAATGAGGGGCCTCCATCACCTATTTATAGGTTTTTAGTGGTGGAGTGTTGGCCCATGGTTTTGGGAACCATATGGTTTAGGTCAGCTGTATAGGGTTTTTTTCCTCCTTTTTCCCTCTTTTTCCTCTTCTTTTATATTTTGTATTCCCTTTTTAGAGGGTTTTTGCTATTTTGGAGGAATTTTGGATAATTTGTTTGGGGAAAAGGGGTTTTTTAGCCTTTTGGAGGCTTTTTAATGGGATTTTAAGGTTCTAGAGGTAAATATGGTAGGAAATATGGACAAATGAGTCATGTAATGGGGTAGATGAGGTAGTGAGCACTTTTTGGGTGTTAATAGATTGCCCCCTGATGTGTGAGGGCAGGAGCTCATCGTATGGCCAATAGACATCATAAGTCTTTTATGGTTTTCCTGGGGTGTGGAGAAGAGAAGGAACGAACTACCTGGAACAACGGTCCCGAACAAACTGCAAAAACTGAAAGTACATGACCTCAATAATGAATGAGGAATAATCTGAATATATGGATGAGGCGGGCATTCCCATGCTCGTATCAAGATATAGAACAATAATAACAATGGGGTCCAAAATATGGGGACCTGACATATACATGGCCTCAAATAAGGAATGAGGAAGGATCTCAATATATGGACGAGGTGGGCATACCCATGCTCGTATCAAGATACATAAAAAATAACAGTGAGGCCTGAAAAGGGGGAACCTGTAGGATAAATAGAGAACCACTGTGTACATCATAAGGGTCCAGAGGGGACACAAATCTGGGACATACTACTGGGCTGACCATGTCTGAGCTGAAGAACTGATACATTAGAATGAAAACAGTGCTACTGAGTGTGGTACCAGACGAACTGATGAGCTGCTGGATCATAGTGACAAGGGGTCATACTCTCAATGGTACACTGAACTGGAACTGGACTGGGTACTCAAGGAAGCATATAACTGGATGGATTCTGAATACAATCGCCAATGCAACCCGAACATCCACGGGAACATATAATTGGGCGTTCCGAAGTGACTCACCAATGTGCTAGAGTCGGGCGAAATCCGAGGTCTTCAACCAATAACAGAAGGGATATATACCCTACGCGATTTGTTAGGACTCAGAAATGTCATATTTTCATCCACCTTTCCCTTCACTATTCCTTACATTTCATCGCCCTATTAAACCTTTGTCATATCATTTTCATAAATACATTTGGGTTTCACATTATTATTTTCCACTTTATTCATTTTAGTATTAAGAGTGAATTTATGATTAAATATTAGAAAATATACATGTTTTCATATATATCTCAATTATGTGTGAGCTTTGTAATGTGTAGGAATATGTGAATGATTAATTGAAAGAGACTTCTCGAATATATCTTACACCATTCCAAAGGAGATAGTTATTCAAGCCTCTTTTCAAGGAGAAGATCATGGAAGATTTGGTTGGCATATCTTATCTAGGATTCATGAGAGACATGTGGAGGATTTGAAGGAACCATATCTTGTAATAATAGGAAAGTGGTTGAGAGTAGTTGAGAGAATAGTGGATCTGTAATTAATGCATTCTTATCTTTTTCTTAAGGCCTCTCATGTATAAAGGAGAGTGCTCCCTCTCCATTCCATTAAGTTGGATTGGATTAGATTTTGTATTTGTTAGATTAGTCTTTGATTTGAGATTCTTAATGTGATTTAAGCTTTCATTGTTATGCTTTCATGTTTGCCATTTGATTATGGATTTATAGATGTGAGCTCACTTATGTCATTGTCGTTAACTCTTCACATGTTGTATTTCCCTTATGCAATTTCCTGCTTTCCTAGTTAGTGTTTCAATGCTTTCCTAGATTAATTTGATTTCAGCAAATTAGATTAAGTTAGATTAGTTCTACTTCAGTCCTGCACAAATAGTGCACCTGCTTCATCAGTTTACGTACCCCGGGTTGACAAGTAAATAGTTGGTCAACTGTACTGCAACATAATTATTACGACATATATTTTTCCTAACACGATTCTCAACGATGTGATCAAGGTGTTGAAGTCGAGCATGTGAGAAACAACCACTCGGAGAGGCAATGATGACTCCTCTCAAAATGGTCTGTAGACACTCACCACAGATGGTGATGGGTCCAAGGTGCAGGGACCTCTGGGTCTATCCTCTGGAATAGAGGGGCTGTCGTCGATAGAGGGAGACCTGCAACTAGAAAGGAAATGATGTTTCCTTGATAGGAGCGCGAGGTGGAGAACCGAAGTGTGAGAGTATTGATGGTAGGACTGACATACTGTGGGGGATAACTGGGCAAGTAGAGTGGGTGGACTCAAAATTTCTTTGTTTAGAGTATGATGGCGGGGATGATCGGGCAGCATATGAAACTGACTGAGGGGAAAGGGATCATAACTGTAAGGGATCAAGGATAGTGACTGGGATGAGTGATACTCAAGCTAGTGTAAAATGGCAGGAGATTGCAGAATACTCTGAACAAAGGCGACCTGATTGGGGGTGCTACCGAGATGATCGATCATCGTTCCAGGAGGCACGGGGGGACTTCTTCATGGGTTAAGGAACTAGAAGAAGTGTGTGTAAAATGGTATTGTCGTGTGGATTTATACGAGCCCAGGACAGTTCATGCTCGTGATTGCTTTCAATTTTAAAGAGTCTGGAAGCAATAAGAAGACTTTGAAATAATGGAATGGTACTGTCGTGTGGATTTGTACGAGCCCAGGACAGTTCATGCTCATGGTTGATTTCAATTTTAGAGATTCTAAAAGTGATAAGAAGACTCCAGGGGGTTGCTTTTTCGTGTGTTAGTCTCCAACGCCTGAAGAAGCATAAAAGGATGCAATGAAGAACTCTTCTAGCCGGTGTGACTAGAGTATTCCTTTTTCGTAATTAGTCTACCAGGTCCGGAAAAGGGGTAAACTTATACCAGATAGATGCCCTTTCAGGTACTTTAATGAGAATGAAAGGAAGCAATATTGCTCGACGATCTTTTCATTGTTTTAGGAGTCAGAAAAGAGCTTAACAGAAACTCCCTAAGTGCCTTTTTTGTAAAGGATTTGTCCGGCCTGAAAAAGGGATAAAATTATACCGAACAACAGGAATGGTCAGGCAAGGAGGAAGTGCTCAATCAAGGAACATTGATGATGACCAAGAACGAGGGTAGGGGGGAACACTAGTGGGCCTCCTTGCGGGATAATGAATGGTGGAAAAATAACGAAATAATTGCAGTATGACAGGAGTGAATGGCTCATGTAAAAAACATGGAACAATCCGATGGCGCCCGATGTGGCGCGTGAACCGAGGCAGCAAGGTGTCGGGACTATTGAAACTATACCAAGTGAGAGCGCGAAGTGATTGCAAGCATCATCGTGAGCTCAAAAAAATGAATCTAGCGATATATCATGTGTCAAAAATGGATAACGGCTGATGGGGTACGCAAACCGAGGTGATGGGGCGTGTTTTGGAAAAAATACCCAAACAATCATGGGGTGAGAGTGAGAAATGATCTCAAGCATCATCACCGTCTCAGAAAAATGAATCCGATGATATAAAATATACTAAAAATGGAGAGTAGCCGAAGTGGAACGCAAACTGAGGCAACTAGTGGCGTTTAAAAAATGCACAAAAAATGATGTGGAAAAAATAAGAGAACAAGTTGACCATCATGACGGTCTCGTCGTGTTGATTCCAGTGGTGGAAACGGTTCAAAAAATGGACTCCGTATGAGTTCAAAATGGCCAAAACAAGAAAAAGTCAACGGACTATAAATAGTGAGTGGGTCCAACATGACAAGTGTCATTTGTACTTGTTGACTTTGACTAGTGATCAAAATGGACCCGAGTTGAGGTGGCATTTCTGGATGATCCGACCGGTCGATTTCAGATCCAGGAGTGACAGGTATTCCGACAAACTCATACCTGCATTGTCATTGGGTTCGGGGTAGGGTGGTGGGTCCCAGGGGATTTTATTGTACGGTCCACGTGGGTGGACCGCGGGTTTGTGGGGTGGAACCGAGGTCTAGGACCACGGGTTCTAGGGTGGATCACGTGGCTAGGGACCGCGATGTTCGGGTTGAAATACGTGGTCTGGTACCACGGGTTCCGATTTTGAACACGCGGTTCGGTACCGGGAGTTCGGCTCCTACATGCGCAGTTTTGGACCGCGACTGTAGCCCTGATAGCCGCGGTCGAAAACCGCGGCAAGGGGACCTAAAGCTACGATTGGGATCGAGTTGTTAGGGTTCCCCGGGGGGGGGGGGGTCAATTTTACTTTGGTTGACATGAGTTTGGTGAGTTTGTCTTATGTGATTGACAGGATGCCGCTGGTGCTGTGGCGAGAGCGGGAGGTCCCGGACGAGATAGTGGAGGTCATCCAGAGGGATTGCCATGTGCGATCGACGTTGGGATTGTGCAGACTTCTAAAGTTTGCACAGGTACCGATGATGCGCTCAGCAGCGCTGCTGCTGAACCGGCTAGTGAGTTTTTGGGAGCCAGACATTCAAGCATTCAGGGTGCAGGGGGAGAGGGTGGATCTCACCCTTACAGATGTTTACTTTCTGACGAGGTTGCCTTGTCTGGGTAGGGTGGCGGATACACAACCATGAGTATCCACGGATGTAGATATGGAGGATATGCTGGAGTGGTACTGTGTTCTAGAGGCGAGGGTGCAGAGGAATGCACTCCGGGTGGTGGACCTTCAAGAGCCAGCCATACAGGCTATTGCAGCGTGCGTGGTTCGAGTGTTGGGGTCCCAGTCACCTGAGAAGGTGTCCAGGGGCCAGATGCAGCTGGTGGAGCGCGTACTGGATGGTGTCTACTATGCATGGGGCCAGATGTTCCTCACTTGTGTTCAGTGGCAGCTGACATCGGTGAAAGAATCTGGCAAGGGATTCTGTTATGGATCCTTTCTATGTGCCTTTTTCATGGAGCGAGTACCTACACTGTGGCCACGGGTGCCGGTTAGGGAAGGAGGACTGAGGAAGCCATGTATGGTGCGATGGGGAGAGATGATGAGCCACCGGGGGTGGCGGTGAGGTGGGTATATACTTCACGCAGGAGCTGTACCTGCAGTGGCTACAGATGCCGTTAACACTGGATGACCATCCATACAGGGATATGGACTACACTGGGGATCCGAAGGCACCACGGGCGCCAGGACAGGCATGGGGACCAGATGGTATGTATTGAATTGCTTGCATGTTATGGATGTCAAGTCTTGTGTATGATAGGTGTTATGATATGTACTGTTATTGACTGATGTGGGATCTACAGATGTTGGTCCGAGACCACCACCAGGACATGTAGCGCGCAGGGGGCATGTGGCAATACCAGCCCTGCCAGGCCGAGGGGAGCTACGTCGACGGGACGCGGAGGGGACTCTGGAGGTCGTACGGATGCTTTTGGATTGGTTGTTGGTTGGAGTGACCAATGACGGGTGGCGGGACGTGGATCCCGAGGTGATCCAGGATTGTCTGAGGGTGCCACGGGAGTTCCGGTCAATTGCGATCCGGATGGCTATCTTGGAGGATAGGGGTCGTGCACAGGGGCCCGCAGGGGATGAGGAGCTACCAAAGGAGGAGCAAGGGGAGGACTCAGAGGCAGCGGATGCAGGCAATGACGTAGGGTATGACTCTCATTAGGGAGTACAGGGGACTCCCCCCGATTTTGTAGCTACGGCATGTATTCTATGAGGCGTAGGGATGTATAGATATATTTGTATAGCTGAGTACAAGGGTACTCAGGACATGTGTAGCATATTGACATTCATTTTTTGATATATATATATGCACATGGATGCACCTTTTTTCGATGATGATTTAGTGTACGCACGTGGATGCGCTTATGGTTTATTATATGTTTGTATTGCACATGGATGCAAGTGGTATAGAATGATGGGCACATAGATGCCCCTTGTGTATTGTATGTGATGCAACATGATGTATGTAGGATTAGGCACGTGGATGCCCCTGTATATGAATGTGTTTTTATTTTTATTGCACATGGATGCAAATGTTTATGTGATGATAGGCACGTGGATGCCCCTTGCAATGTTTTTGGGTTTTTATATATTTTTTGATGAGATGTTATGGGATGATGATGCATGACGAAGGTCTTACATGGTGTGATTGATGTGCCAATCTAGGATGGTGTTAGTCATTTGATCTGCGACACTATTTTGAGCTCTTGGGACATGGGTGAATGTTATGGATTCAAATTGTCGGCTGAGTTGTTTTGTGCGCAGGAATTTTCTAAAGAGGCAGGGATCATGCACCTGGTAGTAGCTGTTGAGCTGGGAGACAAGTAGCTAGGAGTCAAGGAACATATGAAGGTGACATATGCCCATCTAGAGTGTATCAGTCAGGAGACCGGTCACAGCATCATACTCCGCCTGGTTATTGGTAGCAGTGCCTATACACATTCCGTCAAGGTGAATCAACTCATGTGAAGGGGAATATAAGACCCATGCTGCAGAAGCTAGGTTGGGAGACCAGCAGCTCGCTCCATCGGCGAAGCCAATGTAATGAGGTGGAAGATGGTCCATCTGTGATCATGCAAAAATGATGAATGTAAGATCGTGGTAAAAAAGGTGAAAAACAAAAAGACAGCAAACTGTACAATACGGACCAATGGGACCGTGGGGTTATTTAGGGATAAAAGCATTTAAGATACAACCCGTTACGGGGGTTGCGCAAAGGGTGACCTTCTGAGTCAGTTAAAATGTATGCCCCATTGCCGAGGCAGGTCTGCACGATATAAGGGCCTTGCCACATAGATTCAAACTTTCCTTTACCAGTTTTGTCATGGGCTTGGTCATAGGTGAGGACAAGGTCCCCTTCATGGAAAGTTCGAGGATGTATATGTTTGTCGTAACCAGCTTTGGAGCGGTTCTTGGTGGCTTCAATGGTCTAGAGAGTGGCACGACGGTCTTCATCATCTTGTTCTAGTGATAGCAGACGTTGCTCGAGTGGGGAGGTGTTGGGGAGAAGCTCGACGACGATGTGTAAGGTAGGGATCTGACACTTGATGGGGAGGAAAAATTCTACACTGTGAACTAAATGAAATGAGGTAAAATCGGTGGCGGTTTTGGTGGATGTACGGTAAGCCCATAAGGCAGGGAATAACATGTGGTGCCAATTGGACTTATGCCGGTCAACAGTGCGTTGGAGGATGGTTTTTAAAATTTTGTTAATAGCCTCTACTTGGCCTTTCCCTTGAGGGTAGTACACAGAGGAATACTGATGTTCAAACTTGAGGAGGGTGGATAACTTGCACCAAATGGAATCTTTGAAGTGGGAACCATGGTCTAAGACCAACTGTTCGGGGACCCCGAATCAAGTGATAACGTGGTTGAAAAAGAAACGGGCAGCGGTGTCAGCTGTACAATTGAAGGTGGGCATGGCTTCCACCCATTTGGTAAAGTAATCAACAGCGACAATGATGTACTTATGGCCATTGGAGGATGGGGGTTTACATTCCATGAAGTTGATGGCCCACTTACAAAAGGGACCAACGGTGACGACTGAGTGTAACGGAGCAGGTGGTGTCCGGGCCTTGGGGGCAAAAAGTTGGCAATTATGGCAATGTTTGACCGCAGTGATGCAGTCAGTAAAGAGTGTGGGCCAGAAGTATCCATCACGGATGACCTTTTGGGTGGTGACCATCCTAGAGAAATGGCCGCCGCAGGCACCGCTATCACAGTCATTGAGGAAGTGTTCGGCTTCCTTGTGTGTAAGGCAACGACGGAGGATCGTATCAACCCCTCGCCGGTAAAGGAAATCGCCTAAGAGGAGATATCGAGAGGCCTGGTGACGGATACGACGGCGTCCATCACGATTGATGTTGGGTCTAAACTTTTGCATGCGAAGGTATAGCAAAATATCACCATACCACGGGTCATCAGACGAGATGGTGAACAAGTGATTGTCGGGTAACTCATCGGAGATTTGGGGGGACGGCAGAAGGGAGGGGAGATCAATGATGAGCTGGGAAAGCGTGAGGGCTTTAGTGCTCTTAGGGGTTCTGAAAGTGAGGTCATATTCCTGGAGGATAATGACCCATTTAGCAACAAGACCTTGCAGGAGTTGTCGGTTTAAGAGATAGACCATAGGGTTGGAGTCGATGACAACAGTGGTATGACTGAGCAAAATGTAGTCTCGCAATTTTTGGACAGAAAAGACCACAGCAAGGGTGAGTCTTTCCTCATATGGGTACCGTAGGGGTGGTCCAGAAAAGGTCTGGCTGACGTAGTAAATGGCGTGCTCTTGGCGAGCAGCGTCTTCTTGAACTAGGACTCCGGACACGGCATGTTCGAATGCCGAGACATAAAGGATGAAGTCCTGAGAGAAATCTAGAGGAGAGATCAAAGGGGCTTGTGTGAGAGCTTTCTTGAGGGCTTCGAATGCAGCTTCTGCTTGCTCATCCCAAACAAAGGGTATGTGGGTACAGAGCAGGCGTAAGAAACCATGAACGGTGGTGGCATAGTCGGGAACGAAGCGACGGAGGAAATTAGATCGCCCCTGCAGACTCTGGAGTTTTCGAAGCGTGTGAGGAGAGGGAAGGTCTAAGATGGCTTGGACTTTCAGGGGATCAACAGTAATTCCTTTCTGGGAAACAATGAAACCCAACAACCGGCCTACTGGAATGCAAAAGACACACTTGTGTGGGTTCAAGCGGATTTGATATTTGCAACAACGTAGAAAAACTTGCCGGAGGTCGTTAAGGTGGTCTGATCATTTCCGAGAGCGAGCTGTAAGGTCATCAAGATAGACTAGCAGGATATGGACCAAGTCGTGAAAACAATAGGTCATGGCCTGCTGGAAGGTGGCACCAGCATTTTTGAGGCCGAAAGGCATGACGCGATAGGCAAAGGTGCCCCATGGGGTGGTAAAGGTCGTCTTGTACTGGTCCTCCTTACGGATCTGAATCTAGTTGTATCCGGAAAAACCGTTCATGAAAGATAGGACTTCATGTCCCGCACATGCATCGATGAGTTGGTCAATGAATGGCATGGGGAAGTTATCTTTGGGATAAGCACGGTTTAAATCGCGGAAGTCAGTACATACTCTAATGGTGCCTTGTTTTTTGTTAACAGGAACGGGGTTTGAAACCCAGGTGGTATATGCGATAGGATAAATGAATCCTGCTTTGCGAAGTTTCTCAACCTCTGCCTTAACAGCGAGGAGCTTTGAAGGATGAATGGGGCGCTGTTTCTGGCGAACGGGGGGTACATCGGGCCATGTGTCAATGTGGTGCTCTATAATAGCGGGATCGAGACCAGGCATTTCGGTATAGGAACAGGAAAAGACATCACGGAACTCTTGGAAAAGTTTTTTGTACGCTTCAATCTCATACTCATTGCAGGATGCTCCTAAGGTAATGATTTCAAGAGCACCAGGTGGGTCTGAGATATCGATGTGGATGACGGGTGAGATGTTAGCCATGTTACCTTCCTCAAAGGCCTCAGGAGCAGGAATAGGATCCTTAAACCAGTCGAATTTGGTGGGAAGGAAATCTTTGGACTCAACCTCGAATTGGGTAGCTGTGGTAGAGGAGGATTCTTCTGGGAGGAAATAGGAACGATGGTGCATGTCATCTCAGGGATAATCCAGGGCAGTGAGAGCCTCTAGAATCTCCTCATCATTGCGGAAAATTTGAGTGGTCAAATCGGTTGACTAGGGAGTGGTAGTCGAGGAGATCATATAAATGGTGTTAATCTCTTCGGATGGGGATGATACTGGGGGGTGGATCTCCTCAATTGTGGGGGGTGCCGTCTCAAGGTCCAAATTATTCATCTCGTAGAGAGCTGCTCTATAATCTGGGAGATCAGGATAGTGATGTGAGTAATGGCCGTAAATACCACATATGGCACAAGGGTGGTGGGTATGCAGTGATTTATCACGAGGATTAAGGGTTGGATCGAGATCGACAACCGGGATGTTGGGTTCATCGTCAAGCATCTGCATGTGTATGGATGGCCTAATTCATCACACAATGAGCATTTGGGAGGAACACGAAACATGGGGGGGGTTTTAACTGTCTTAGGAGGGGGTACAGCGGTGTATGGTTGTGGGCCTCTGCCCCCAGTGGGCTTGATAAGAGGAGGGGGATTCGTAGATGACGAAGGGGTAGTGACATCGGGAGGCAGTTGACTAGTAGTGACAATGGGTTGCACTGGTTGAAGGATGACATTTGGTGTCGATGGGGGAACGGGAGGCGAAATATACCACACGGGTAATCCTAAGGTTAACCCGGGGAGGCTGAGAGTAGCCATAAGCGGGGCGCTTACTACTCCCGAGGGAGGGTACAGGAAAGGGATTGTGTGGGTGGGTGTAACACCAATGTGACTAGGTACCAATGGCGGTTTGGGTAACAAGGGCGGTTGATTGTTGGGTGTTTGTGTATTGTGGGACAAGGTACATAGGTCAGATACTTCGGTCGCAGGTGACGGGGGAGGATGGATTGGAATATTGAGGCCATCGGTGGATCTGAGTAAACTCCGGGTCCCACGGAGGAAACAAACGAGGTAGTTGCACCACCAATAGGTTGTTCAACCATGGGGAGAACATTTTGGGGTGCAGCGGGGGCATTGGGATCGTAATAGGTGAGTTGGTCGACCTTGACCACACGTCCGTCATGGGGGAACATCATGGTACGAAAAACAAATGAGGAAACCGCCTGCATGGCATACATGTAGCTGTGGCCAAGTAAGAGGTTATAATCAAGTTGGGCATTGATGACCTCTATGTCAATAAGCATGGTTTTTCCAGCCAACTGGATGGGAACATTGGCTAAGAGACCTTGGGGTTGAGCCGAACGGCCGTCGTAGGCTCGCAACGCGGTGGTGGACTGCTGGAGGGTAGTGGATCCCAACTTCTGCCAAACGAATGTGGACATAACGCATGTAGAGGCACCTTCCTCGATAATGCACCGATGGATGACAAGATTCTGAATGGAAACAGAAACTTGGAACGCTAAAGTGGAAGGTAGGCATGGTTTAGACTGGTCCAAATCGAATGCCATCGGTTGTGAATCATTGGGGTCAATAGCACCAATGGTGGAGAGTAAATTCTTGCGCTATGAAGGACATTTTTTAGGACTTCTAACATAGACATGGCTGCAGGAGACTGGGCTAAGTCATCTACAATGTTGTAATTTGACGCAGCGCGAGCATTGGGATTATTATTGATGCGACAAAGTGGGAAGCGAGGTACTTTAGAGGCACCATCGAGTGCAGCCGGAGGTATACGTAACGTCTGATCAGTGGGATGAACATTAGTGTTTTTGTCAGCGGGAGGGGCTTCGGGGTGTTAGGATATTCCTATACTCCATCCTAGTCCCACCAGTATTTTGATCATTTACATTTTCAATCATGCATGCACTTTTAGGGTTTGCATGCATCCCAGTCATCAGTCCAGCACCTATCCCTCAGTTAAACAGCCCCCAGGAGCTTCTCACTATTCAGTTTTAGCCCTCCAGTTGCTTAATGCACCCTTCTTCCTTGATTTTAGGGAGCAACTCACCCTTCTTCACCTACCAGTCCAGTTGTCACTTAGTTACACTCAGTTACACTTAGTTACATTGAGTTACACTCAGTTACACTCAGTTACAGTCAGTTACACTCAGTTACACTTAGTTACACTTAGTTACATTGAGTTACACTCAGTTACACCTACCAGAGTTAGTTTGACTGATGGTTGACAGTTACTTGAGCATTGATTACTCCACTGATGATGATGAAGACTTCCAGTTGCGCTCTGATGATCATGAGGACACCTAGTTGTGCTCCGATGACACTCTATTGATCTTATGATCACTCTGAGAGACTAATTCGAATTGCCACCTTAGGCATTCGAATCCTCTCTACCATTGTACTATTTATTTGTCCATACTGTGATTAATTAATTACTGTGTGTGAAGTATTATTGCTTCTATCTGAGTTCTATTGTAGCATATTGTTCTGTTGCTCATTATACTGTATTGTTCACTCTTCTATTTTCTTGCTTAATCATAATTACTCTTGTGAGGTACACATCATCTCTTAGATCTGCTATGAGGATTTTCACATGGTATCAGAGCATGTTGAGAGTATTGTTTATCTCCTTTCTTGAGAGTTTTTTGCAGGTTATTACCAAGATTTCGAGTGCAGCAATTGCAGCAGTAGCAGTTGCAGTGATTCTATATTGTTTTTGCAGGTCCTCTACATCTTCAATGAATTTAGAAGAAATCCCTCCTCTTTCTCAACTTAACTATGTTGAATGGAAACAAAAAATGATAGCATATTTAAAGAGCCATGATCTCTTTGATTGCTATTTTGAAAGAGAGTTCGAATCCTCTACAAAGAAGATTAAATGGTTGAATAAAGGTGACATGCACATTGGAAGAATGAAGCTTACTATGACTGATTACATATTGTACCCGACCATCTTTGATATTGAAACTCTAGAAGAGTTATGGGCTCATCTGGATGAAAGATTCGGAAAAAAGAATGATGTATTTGGTCCAAATCCCTTCAAAAGCAAGCAAGGTGATGCATTTGCTCCTCCTAATGGTCTCTCAGATCATGTTGCATTCACTCTCCTTGATGATCTCTCAGATCATGAACCAATATCATCTCATATTGAAGTTGTTGACAAAGAACTTGCAGATTCTCCGCTCATGCTCAAACTTTCTTCTCTTTCTGTGCCAGCTCACACTCTAGATATTGCAGAAGGTCCTAAATCCTCTCTTGCACCAGAGTCTGTTAGTTTGCATCATGATCACATGATTATTTCAGAGGTCAAAACAGCTACTGAAGGTAATGTCTGAGGCACCTGCAACAATTAATTAACAAGAATGCACGAAATAGCAGAAATGACAGAACTCAGAATCACTTTTGTATTGATCACAGGCCACTTCGAGGGGGCAACCTCCTTTGAGCAAGCTCAATACAAATAACTTCACGGTCCTTCATAGGTCTCAACACACACTTATATACTAATTCTAGGCGCCAATACTATGGGTCGAAACCATGGGCCGTTACAAACTATGGATTAACAATACTACGGGCGGCTTACAAAGCATATGCGCCAACAACAATAACACAAACTATTGATTAACAAATACTACGAGACGACTTACAAAGCATATGCGTCCAACAACAACATACTAACAAAGTAAAGACATGGGTTCCTAACATCCCCTCCCCCTTAAAAAAAGCTTTGTCCTCAAAGCTTTAGATGTGGAAATTGTTGTTGAATCTGAAGGAGTGGTTCCCATGTAGCATCCTCTGGTTGCATGCCGTGCCACTGAATTAAGACCTCTGTGATAGAACGAGAGCGAAGCTGATGCGTGCGCCGATTGAGGATGGCCGTTGGCTCCAAAAGGATGGATCCTTCATTATCCAGTTCGGGTAAAATCGTTTGGCCGCTGATGTTGGTGCCAAGAACTTTCTTCAGACAAGAGACATGAAAGACTGGATGAATGCGGGAAGAAGGAGGAAGTTCCAATTTATAAGCAACGGATCCAATCCTCTGAAGAATCCGATATGGCCCATAGAACTTTGGAGCGAGCTTATGACGCCCTTTGAGTTTCAAGGAGGATTGTTTGTACGGCTGGAGACGAAGAAAAACCATATCGCCAACTTGAAAAGTGCGCTCCGAACGGTGCTGATCAGCTTGTTGCTTCATGCGATTTCTTGCCATGTGAAGATTGTCCCGCAAAATGTGAAGAATCTGATCGCGGTTGCGAAGGACCTTGTCAACTTCCTGAACTGGTGAACTGGTGGGGGTGTATGGAAGAAGAGCTGGAGGTGCCTGACCGTATACTGCTTCATATGGGGTCATTTTAGAGGCAGTATGGTAAGAGGTATTGTACCACCATTCAGTTAGAGGGAGCCACTTTTCCCACTGATGTTGTTGTTCTGAGGTGAAGCAACGAAGATAAGTTTCCAAGCATTTATTGACAATTTCAGTATGACCATCTATTTGTGGGTGATACCCTGAACTCATCTTCGGTTTGGTGCCAGTGTGGCGAAATAGTTCTGTCCAAAAATGACTAGTGAAAGTCGCATCACGATCCAAGACAATGGAAGAAGGGATGCCATGAAGACGAAAGATCTGGTCCATAAAAATTTGAGCGACAGAGGAGGCTGTATAGGGATGGCTGAGAGCGCAAAAATGACTATATTTGGAGAGACGATCAACCACAACGAGAATCACTGTCTTCCCGCCAGATTTAGGGAGCCCTTCAATGAAATCCATAGAAATATCTGTCCAAATCCGTGTAGGTATGGGCAAGGGTTCAAGCAATCCTGGAAGGAGTGTTGTTTCACCCTTGTTGCGTTGACAGGTATCACATTCGGCCACCATCTGTTGAATTGTCCTTTTCATGCCCTGCCAAAAGAAGTTACGCCGTGCTCGTTCATATGTTTTGAGGAACCCAGAGTGCCCAGCCGATGGAGAAGCATGGAGTTCATAGAAGACAGCTTGTTGAAGATCTGTGCTCTGGGGCAGCACCAGACGACCCTTGTATCGCAGAGAAGCACCATCCCAAGAGTAATGTGGGATAGCCGAAGGATTGTTGGTCAAGCGTTGGATGATCTGAGATAAGGAAGAGTCATTGACGTAACCCTGTTGAACAGATTGCAACCAATTTGGAACAGGCATAGAAATAGCTGAAAGAGAACCTTGGGCATCAAATGTGTGAGAAAGAGCATCTGCCACAATATTGTCTTTACCCTTCTTGTAAGTGATCTCATAGTCATAACCCATGAGTTTACTAACCCATTTCTGTTGTGCCGGGGAGGAGACACGCTGGTCCAAGAAATATTTCAGACTCTGGTGATCAGTCTTGATGCAGAAATGATTCCCTAATAGGTATGGACGCCACTTCTGTACTGCATGCAAAATATCCATCATTTCCTTCTCATAGGTAGAGGCAGCTAAATTCTTACCTGAAAAGGCTTTGCTGGTGAACGCGATGGGGTGTTCATCTTGAAGGAGAATAGCACCAAGTCCATTGCCGCAAGCATCACTCTCAATAGTGAAGGGCTTGGAAAAATCGGGCATAGCTAGCACAGGTGTAGTACACATAGCTTGTTTGAGTTTGTCAAATGCACACTGAGCATCAGGTGTCCATGTAAAAGCATCTTTTTTTAATAGAGCAGTTAATGGAGCTGCAATCTTCCCATAATCCTTGACAAACTTGCGGTAGTAGCCAGTCAACCCCAAAAAACCACGAAGGCTCTTGAGTGTCTGAGGATGTGGCCAATTGTTCATGGCCTCGATTTTGGCAGGATCCACGCGAACCCCTTGTGCTGAGATAATGTGCCCGAGATACTCAACTTCCTTTTGTCCAAAAACACATTTAGACTGCTTGGCATGGAGATGATGGTCAGAGAAAAGTTGCATGACAAGATCCAGATGCTGGAGATGTTCATCCCATGTTTTACTGTAGATGAGGATATCATCAAAGAATACCAGAATGAATTTCCGCAAGTAGGGTCGAAATATTTTATTCATTAAGGCCTAGAATGTGGAAGGAGCATTAGTGAGGCCAAAGGGCATGACCAAAAACTCATAATGGCCATCATGTGTGCGAAAAGCTGTTTTAGGAATATCATCCTCATGAACCCGAATTTGATGATACCCAGAACGAAGATCCAACTTGGAGAAAAAGTGAGCCCCATGAAGCTCATCAAGAAGCTCATCAACAACAGGAATTGGAAACTTATCCTTGATGGTGAGGTGATTAAGTGCTCGGAAGTCAATGCAGAGGCGCCATGACCCATCTTTTTTGCGGACAAGAATAACTGGAGAAGAAAAGGAACTAGTGCTTGGGCGAATAATACCTTGCTTCAATAAGTCCCGAACGAGCATTTCAATCTCCGTTTTTTGGTGAAATGGGTAGCGATAGGGCCTGATGTTGGGAGGAACGCTGCCAGGAAGGAGCTGAATACGATGGTCTTCTGGCCTGGAAGGTGGTAATCCCACTGGTTCAGCAAAGACACCCTTATATCGATCCAGAATTTGTTGTAGATCCAAAGGAGTAGTGGAGACCGCTGATGGTTGCATCTGGATGGAATGGATCTGAGTGATGACACCATGTGAACTCTTCTTGAGGAGTTTTTCCATGCGATGTGAACTGATGATGCTGAGAGAACCTGGTTGTAATCCTGTCAATGTGTGTTTGTGTCCATTGAGGGAAAACTGCATCCAAAGTTTGGCAAAATCCCATAAGATAGGGCCGAGTGTGCGTAGCCATTGAGCACCCAAAACCACATCACATCCGCCTAAGGGCAAGGCAAACATGTCCGAGCGCAAGATATAATCTCCCATAGAGATACGCACATTTTGACACTTCCCTTTGCAAGGTAAGGTGCCCCCATTGGCAATCATGACTTCAAAGTTGGAGCAAGGATGGATAAAACAATCAGCTTGTTTGGCGATCCGAGGGTCAATGAAATTATGAGTGCTACCAGAATCAATGAGGATTGTAAGAGGAAGCTTCTTGAAGTAACCCCTGACCCGCATTGTTTGGGGGGTGGTGATTCCAGCTAGAGCATGGAGAGATATCTCTGGCTGGTCATCCTGAGACGGAGGGTCAATAGGCGGTTCCTGACTGTCGACCGGAGCATCCAATGTTTCTGGATCTTCGTCACCCATTTCAGAGGCAGGCGGAGACTCCACATCCAGGAGATAGAGCTTTTGCTGAACACATCTATGTCCCCGAGTGAATTTCTCATCACAATTATAGCAAAGCCCCTTTTCTCTGCGTGCTTGCATCTCTGTTTCAGACAAACGCTTGATAGGAGTCGGTCAAGGAGCCTGCAGTATAGGTGGTCGCTGAGAACCCATATTTCGGAAGGGAACAAAAGTGGGTTTGGAGCGTTGTTGGGCTGCAAGCTTGTCTTCTGCCAACTTATCCAACCCGAGTGCTTCCATCATTGTGTTGGGGCAGAACATTTTGACCTCAGAGCGAATGGCATCCTTGAGACCACTGATAAAACAACTCCGGTAAAATTCATCAGACAATCCTTCGGTGTGGTTGGCTAGATTCTCAAATTCGGTTTGATACTCTCTCACAGTGCCAGTTTAGCGAAGTTTAGTGAGGGCTCCTGTGAAGTCATCAAAAGCACTAGGACCAAATCGTTGCAAAAGGAGCTGGCAAAAGTCTGGCCAGTTGGGCTCTGGATGAGCCTTGATGTACCAGCGGTACCATTGAAGAGCTTCCTGTTCCAAATGAAAGGATGCCAGTGGAACTTTGTTGACATCAAAAGTATTATGCAGACTGAAATACTGTTCTACACGATAGATCCATCCAGTTGGATCGGTACAATTGAAGCGAGGAAAATCAAGCTTCGGACCACGGAAATTGCTGGAAGCAGAGAACCCATTGTCTACTGAAGACTCGGACTGCCGTTTGTTGTTCATAGCTGAATGTTCAAGATGGAGACCGAGAAATTTTTCATCCAGATCCTGGAGTTTAGCTTGGATGGCTGCAAGTGCTTCCTCCATGGTTTTTGCTCCTGCATGGGTGACAACCATAACCAGGATTTTATTTTTATTTTTCTTTTTTTTTCTTTTTTCTGACTGGGTAGGAAAACAAAAACAGGAACTACTTCAGTAAGGGAAAATTTGGATTTGGGAAAAAATCAGAAGGGTAATTGGGGTTTGACTAAATTTTGGACACTGTTGGATAGATAAGGAAGCAAAAATGAGGATTTCAGAAGCGAGGTGAAAGAATGGGAAAATTTGGCAGAGGGGAACAAAGAAGTAGAATTCAGAAAGGAACTTTGTGGTAAAATTTGAAGGTGATTGGGTGAAATCTGAGGAATTTATGGCAAACCCTAAAAATAGACAAATGTGGGATTTCGGGCTTTGGGAAGAGGAATTGAGGATAGGGTCCTCAGGACTGAAATATGCAGAATGGGATGACAGGGGTTCCCCGAAAATTTCAAGGGAAACAGAGTAAAAATAAGGGAGATATGGAGAAAATACTGAGCGGCTACAGCTCGAAAGAAATCTGGAACAGCGCCGAATGGACTGAAAATGGATGAATCTGGAACGGCTTGCAAAATAGATCTGAAACGGCGCAGCAGTGATCGACAATAGTTCAGCTGAAAGTAGATACGGACCCCAGGTATGTGCGGCTTCCTAACAGTTCAGGGGTTTCACTCGGCCACCAATGTTGTCTGACAGCTTGCGTATTGGGGCAATACCCCTCACTCCACGGCTCAGGTAAAACTGATAATCGCTTTGCCACAAACGACAGCTCTTGGTTTACCTCACGGGTGGGAACTAGTCAATCAGGTAGGGGTCGTTGCCCTTTTCGCTGGCAGGTCCTCTCAATGGGCCAGCTACTTCGGGGTTCCTGTGGTATTCCTCACAATGAGTTTTAGGGCTTATGCCCAAGTACTTCCCACAGTTAAGTGGATGGGGATTATTCCCAAATCCGAACCTGCAACAGATGCGAAAAAAAAAAATTTGGCAGAAATTTCACCCAACGAGCCCAAGAAAGTGCTTTGATACCAGATGTGAGGCACCTGCAACAATTAATTAACAAGAATGCACGAAATAGCCGAAATGACAGAACTCAGAATCACTTTTGTATTGATCACAAGCCACTTCGAGGGGGCAACCTCCTTTGAGCAAGCTCAATACAAATAACTTCACGGTCCTTCATAGGTCTCAACACACACTTATATACTAATTCTAGGCGCCAATACTATGGGTCGAAACCATGGGCCGTTACAAACTATGGATTAACAATACTACGGGCGGCTTACAAAGCATATGCGCCAACAACAATAACACAAACTATTGATTAACAAACACTACGGGACGACTTACAAAGCATATGCGTCCAACAACAACATACTAACAAAGTAAAGACATGGGTTCCTAACATAATGCATTCGCTCCTCTCCAGCTATCTCCTCTTTTATACTACTATATGATCATAAATTCATGCTTTCAGAAGGTCATTGAAGAATATGGCCATTGCCATTCGCTTGGGATAATTTCTCATGCATCTACTGGTTTTGATCTCACCTTTCATGGTTCAAAGGAGATCTCAAGAAACCATGATTCAAGTCTTGGATCTAATTTGGATTCTAAGCAATTACTGCTTGGGATAATTTCTCATGCATATGATAGTTTTGATCTCACCCCTGCTAGTTCAAAGGAGATCTCAAGAAACTGTCTTTCAAGTCTTAAATCTAATTTTGATTTCAAGCAAACATGTAATAGTTATTTTTGGCATAATCTCACCCATGGTGTTTCGAAGGAGAAGACAAAAGACTATATGCACTCTCACAGATTTGATCCTACCTCAGCTGATTCGAATCACAGGTTCAAGGATCATTCTCATATTGTTGGATTTGTTCTCATCACATTCGATCTGAAGAGCAAGTACAAGCACATGCTTTTTGAGCATGATCCACTTCTTCCCGAGAAGAACATACCTCCAAACATATGACCAAGCATCACACCTGCTTGAGTTTGGAGCATTTATTTTTGTGTGTGCCTTACAGTCTATTTTTTGAGGAGGGGGTATGTTTCCCATGAAATTTTCCCACTTCCTTGGTTTATTGATTGTTATTATTCATTGTATGGGGTGACCTTTGGTCTTAGTTACCAAGGCCCAGGATGGATTAAGGGGGGGTGTTAGGATATTCCTATAATCCATCCTAGTCCCACCAGTATTTTGATCATTTACATTTTCAGTCATGCATGCACTTTTAGGGTTTGCATGCATCCCAATCATCAGTCCAGCACCTAGCCCTCAGTTAGCCAGCCCCCAAGAGCTTCTCACTATTTAGTTTTATCCCTCCAGTTGCTTAATGTGCCCTTCTTCCTTGATTTTAGGGAGCAACTCGCCCTTCTTCACCTACCAGTCTAGTTGTCACTCAGTTACACTCAATTACACTCAGTTACACTCAATTACACTTAGTTACATTGAGTTACACTCAATTACACTCAGTTACACTCAGTTACACTTAGTTACATTGAGTTACACTCAGTTACACCTACCAGAGTTAGTTTGACTGATGGTTGACAGTTACTTGAGCATTGATGACTCCACTGATGATGATGAAGACTTCCAGTTGCGCTCCGATGATCATGAGGACACCTAGTTGTGCTCCGATGACACTCTATTGATCTTATGATCACTCTTAGAGGCTAATTCGAATTTCCACCTTAGGCATTCGAATCCTCTCTACCATTGTACTATTTATTTGTCCTTACTGTGATTAATTAATTAGTGTGTGTGAAGTATTATTGCTTCTATCTGAGTTCTATTGTACCATAATATTTTGTTTCTCATTATACTATATTGTTCACTCTTTTTCTATTTTCCTGCTTAATCATAATTACACTTGTGAGGTACACATCATCTCTTAGATCTGCTGTGAGGATTTTCCTCGCAGCGGATCTAAGAGATGATGTGTACCTCACAAGAGTAATTATGATTAAGCAAGAAAATAGAAGAAAGTTTGAGCATGAGCGGAGAATCTGCAAGTTCTTTAATGGTTCCAACGAGTTTGGAGGTTGACATCAGTGGATAACATCATCAACAAGTGGTGAGTACCTGAGTCGAACATGGGTTGATCATGAGCGGCATAAGTGATCTGTTGTTGTGGGGGCACGTTGCCTTGAGGGGGAGCCAACAGCTGAGTGTTCACTACGCCTTGGGTTGGTAAGGGGTTTTGCAGCACCAAAGGTTGCTGCTGAGGGGGTGGGGGGTTGGGTGGCGCCTGAGGAGCCGCGTGCCCTTGGCGATGGGCATCATTAGTCTAGAGTTGCCAAGCTAGCTCCAAATGTGGGCAAGCATGTGTATAGTGGCCATAGACCCTGCAAATAGAACAAGGATGGTTTATTCGTAGGTTAGGATTTTTGGCCTGCTTAGGTGGCTGATCAGGGTTCTGGTTGGCAGGTGCCGCGTTATTGTTGTTTGGGGGATTGGGAGGTTGACCACCTTGGTCTGGAGGTTGGTTGTTCCCACGGTTACTACCTTTGCCATAGTTTTGCTGGCCCTGTTGGCACTGGTTGTTTTGGTTCTGCTACAGATTCTGTTGGGCGTATACTTGCCCTTGGGCAGCAGGTGGGTTCTAGGGTTGTGCAGGTGCGGGAGCGGGCTGCAGTGGATAATACGTAGGGGGAGGCTACGCAGGTGCTGAACCTTGTGAGGGTTGCTGATATGTCTACGGAGCGGGTTGGGGGTTTGCCGCAGGGGCTGCCTGTGGCGGGTAATAAGCCGGTTGAGCTTGAGAAGACACAGGAGCTTGTGCAGCCTGTGGGTGGTAATAGGGATGAGGTGCAACCGGGGGGGCATAAGCGGGGGACGCATGACCAAAGCACTGAGGTGGAAAGGAGGGTCTGTGGAAATGGTGTTGATGTGCCATAGGAGCATATGAATTGGTTGCTCTGGATTGAGATGTATCCCGCGAAAGGTCGGGGCCATGGCTAGGACGTGCTATGTAAAAGGGTTGGGGAAGCAAGGCAATATGGCCAATGATTCCATTTGCGGCATGGGATGCCCCCGGTGCATCGTGTTGGGAGGAATCGTCGTGAGGGGCATCAGGTATGATGGTATATAGATAACCCGACTGGGCGTAAATGAGGTCAAATTGCTGGGCTTTGAGGATGGCCTCTTCTTCGGACTGGGGTCGTTCGGATGCCACATCCTTGGCAATTAAAAGAAGGAGGGATTTTAGAAACCAATATAAGAAGATACAGTCATCTAACTTGATTTTGCAGAGGCTGCGGCATCGACGCCACTCATGAATGTGGTCAGTGATGTGGGTAGCCGTATTCTGTCTGCAAGACAGTAGGATCTCAACTCTCGCGTCATAGCGGACAGGTAACTGAAAGAACTGCAGGAAGGTTGGGGCAAGGGAAGTAAAGGTGGCATGGGTCCCATGGGGCTACTCGATGTACCACTTAGCTGCAGAGCGAGTGAGAGTGCATTGTAACAGACGGAGGTGGACAGAGTCGTCCACTATGGAGTTGGAGGAACACCATAGATGGAAGGACATAATATGTTTCTGGGGGTCTTCACCTGCCTTGCCCTCAAACTTAGGGATGTCGGAGGGAAGCTTGGTGGGCATGTGAGGCCACGCAGGGTCGTGTCTGATGGGATCGTTAGTCAGTCAAGCTAGGTCAGGAAGGTTGAGACTAGCCATGAATGGAAAACTAGTAGAAGGATGTGACATACTAGTGGGTTGGACCATGTTGGGGCCAATGCCCCCAAGTGTAGGGGCAGGGTTTGGGATGTTTCCCCCAAGTGAAGGGAAGAAAGTGGTATGGGATGGTCCTGCGCCGTCAAGGGTAGTGTGAGTCACTAATGGAGTGGGAATAGGAAAGCCAGCTACTGGAATGGGTGCAGTGATCGGAATGGTAGATGTGGGCCCCATCGAGGGCATACCCAAAGCAAGGGTGGCAGCTGGTGTGGTGGTGGATGCTCCACCAATGGTCCCTACAATGAAAGGGGTGGAAGTCACGCCAGCCATGGGGCTGGTTGGTGCAGTGTAAATGGGGTTCTCAGACTCTGCCTCAGAATCAAAGGTAAAATAAGGGGCGTCTAGCTCGGGTGACGGAGTTCTATGCCGCTGACGAGGGGAGTCAAGTGACAAGGCTCAGGATCTATGATGAGTGGTATCAAGCGATGAATATCTATGTCTATGACGGGTGGTGTCGAGTGAACCGTGCTATGGGGGCTCACCCCAGAGGCACTGAGAATGTCTCGGGGACTCAATGGTGACAGATGGTGTCAAGTATCTGGGGGTTGTGTTGAGTGAAAAAAATAGCTCAAAAACCCTAATGCAACCGAGTGTGCAGAAGGAGAGCTCAAAAAAGATGGCACTCAGGACAACAACCAACTCAAAACACCTACTATAACAATTGTGCTACAATAAGTGGAGTGTCAACAGAAATGGTCAGAATACCAACAAGAAGTAGGTTTCCTAAAAAATAAAAATAGTGGACTCGCTAGACCAAAAGGAGGTAAGGGAGCATGCAAACACCTAGCTAAATAGTATTCTAACTCAACTAGACATATCCTCTGCAAGGTGATGAAATCCAAGTTAGACAATATGGATAGTAGAGCCAAGTGGCTAAAGATATCCCCCTACCGGTAGGGACACCGGGTAGTCAATCCTAGAAGAAAGGCAACTAAGATACCTCGTTCATGACACGTCCAGAAAAGGTGAATCTATCGTTTGGTTCTATCACCGTGGTATCCCCATACAGGGATACCTCGAGAACTGCAAAAGGTGGCCTTCGGTTACTGAATGGATTGCGGTATTCCACTCAGGCCTTCGGAACCAGTCTAGCGACTTCAACCCTCCTAGGGGAGAGGCCCTCTGATAAACTGGTTGTGACCGTGCCAAAAAATACTAGGGGATTTTGGTTCCCTAATGGACAATAGCTATGTCTCAAATTTAAGCAACCGAGGGGTGTTATTTGGATACCTATCCCTCCGATCCTACCTAACTACAAAAATTCTTATGTGTTCCCCAAGTGGGGTTAGAATGTTGGTTGTGTTAAGTAGTTTTTAGGGCTCACTTGAATTAGGTGACAGAGTGTGTGCGTGTGAGATGATGAACCCAAGTAAAAGTGCCACAAGGGGGGCAACTTTCTAACTAAAAATAACAATACAAAAATTAAACTTTGAAATGAAAATTTTTCTCTTTTTCAATTAAAATGCTGAAATTTTAAAAAATTATTATGTAAATGGAACAGAAATAAAACTGCAGAAAAGGTTGAAGAGAAGTATGGCTGCAGGTAGGACAGATGGCTGTGCAGGTGCAGAAAATAGTGCAGCAAAGTGTTGGGTTCAAAACAGGAAAAAAGTGCAGAGGATAGACCGCGGGTCTGTGGCAATTCTGGGTAGTCGGACCATGGGAAATAGCTCAACAGTCGCGAACAAGTTGCGGGATTTTGGCCGAAAGATGCAGTCGGGACGCCAAAAATAGATCGAAAGCCGCAAATGGGTTGCAGGAAAATGGCTGAAAGCCGCAGTCGGGACGCGGGAAAAAGGCCGACAGGCGCAGGCGGGTTGCAAGAAAATGGCTGAAAGCCGCAGTCAGGACGCGGGAAAAAGGCCGACAGGCGCAGGCGGGTTGCAGGAAAATGGCTGAAAGCCACAGTCGGGACGCGTGAAAATGTTTAACAGCCGCAATCGGATCGCCCCAAACAAGCTAATAGCCACAGTCAGATCGCAGGTAATAGACTGAAAACGGACGGGAGGTCGCTGGAAACAGTCTGAGAGCCATGGTCGGATCGCAGGTAAAGGCATGAAAGACGCGATCGGAACGCAACTGCAGGGGATAAAAGATGCGGTTTACAGCAGCCGAAAGGGACAACCGAATAGAAAAATATTGCAGAAAATTTAAAATATTTAAAACTTTAAAAAAGATAACCAGAAATTCAAAAGAACACAAGTGGAGTCTCCAAAACTATAGCTGGGGTTTTCACCCTAGCTTGTGCAAATGAGCACCTACTAAGGAGAATGGACTCCTTAGTAGTAGTTCAATAAACAGTAAATTAAAGTGCTAAAACAATACGAATTCTAAACTAGCATGATCATTAACAAACATAACAAAACATGGAAATATAAATGGTTTTTTGTATTAAAGATTATACCTCCAATGTGAAGGTTGGTGAAGTTCTTGCAATGGTCCAAGAGGGTTGTTCCAAACTCTAGCTTTGCTCCTTCTCTTTCTCCAAAGGGTGGAAATGGGCCAAAGGGGCACTCAAGGGTGAAAGTAGCTCAATGGTGAGCTAGGGTTTCAAGAGTGATTTTGGTAGAGTAAGGGTGTATTTTTTACTATGGATATGAAATGAGGGGCCTCCATCACCTATTTATAGGTTTTTAGTGGTGGAGTGCTGGCCCATGGTTTTGGGAACCATATGGTTTAGGTCAACTGTATAGGGTTTTTTTTCTCCTTTTTCCCTCTTTTTCCTCTTTTTTTATACTTTTTATTCCCTTTTTAGAGGGTTTTTGCTATTTTGGAGGAATTTTGGATAATTTTGGGGGGGAAAAGGGGTTTTTTAGCCTTTTGGAGGCTTCTTAATGGGATTTTAAGGTTCTGGAGGTAAATATGGTAGGAAATATGGACAAATGAGTCATGTAATGGGGTAGATGAGGTAGTGAGCACTTTTTGGGTGTTAACAAGCTTACCTGCAGCCAAAAAGTTAGCAATATCTGCATACCATGGGGAATGAGCTGATACTGCAAACAAATGTTTGTTAGGGAAGGAATCTTCGACTGGTAAATTATCATCACTGTTAGTAAGTCGAGATAAAAAATATGCAACAACATTTTCCTTTCCTTGTCTATCAATAATTGTGATATCAAATTCCTATAACAGTAACAGCCATCTAGTAACTCTAGCATTCATGATAGGTTTATTCATTAAATACTTCATAGCAGAATGATCAGTGTGCATAAAAGTAGAATATCTAGTAATATAATGTCTAAATTTGTTGATGGCATAAACAATGGCAAGAAATTTTTTTTATGTGACAGTATAATTTAGTTCAGTAGGAGACAAATTTTTACTAATGTAGTAAATGGCATAAGGAGCACTACCTTTCTATTGTCCCAAAACTGCTCCAATGGCAGTATCTGAAGCATCTGAAGAAATTTGAAAAGGCAGAACCCAATTGGGCCCTCTTAAGATGGGTGTTGTAGACAGCCTTTTCTTTAGCTCAGTAAACGTTGTTTGGCATGCATCATTCTAGACAAACTGTGCATCCTTCATCAATAGAGTGAACAAAGGAGAAGCTAGTTTGGAAAAAATTTCTATGAACCTTCTGTAATAGCCAGCATGCCCCAAGAAGCTACGTACATCCTTCTGTGTTCCAGGAGTTGGTATATTTTCAATTACCTTGATTTTGGATGGATCTACCTGGATACCATCAGAAGAGATGAAGTGCCCCAGCACTATGCCTTCACTCATCATCATGTGGCACTTTTCAGTGCTTAAAGAGAGTTGGCTTTGTTCACAGCACTTCAAAACCTTTTCTAAATTTTTCAGTGCTTCTTCATAACTATCACCATATGGAGTAAAGTCGTCCATAAAAAATTCCATGCAATCATTCACCATTTCCGAAAAGATTCCAATCACTGCTCTCTGAAATGTAGTTGGTGCGTTGCACAACCCAAAAGGAAGTACTCGGTAGGCAAAATTTTCCCACGGGCAGGTAAAAGTGGTTTTGTCCTGATCTTCTGAAGCAATCTGAATCTGGTTATAGCCACTAAAGCCATCCAGAAAGGAGAAATACTTTTTCCCAGACAAGGTATCAAGGACTTGATCAATGAAAGGTAAGGGGAAATGGTCCTTCTGCGTTGCTTTATTCAATTCTCTGTAATCCACGCAAACCCTCCATTTTCCATTCTTCTTTGGAACAATCACAAGTGGAGAAACCCACTCACTGTCTGAAATTAGGTATATGAATCTTGCTTCCAAAAATTTTTGGATTTCTTCTTTCACTATGTCTCTTAGGTTCAGGTTCATCCTTCGTTGTGGTTGATATACCGGCCTGGAGTCGCTCTTAATATAAATGTGATGGGTGCACAGATGAGAAGGGATTCCTTTCATGTCTGTGTACTCCCAGGTGAAAGCTCCCCTACGCTGTTTCAGCAGAGTGACTAGTTGTTCCAGCTCGCTAGGTGCCAGATTAGGATTGATATTCAATGTTTTTCCTGGCCCAATTTCTACTGGAACACTCTTCGAATTCTTAAGTACTAGAATTATACTGTCATCACCGATTAGAGTTTCTTCTGTAAGCTTTTCTTGTTCTGTTGCAGCTAGAGTACTGTCCAAGATCTGATAGACACTTTGATTGACTAACGTGGGCTCACTGATGAAACTATTAATGGCATCATCCTCTGTTTCATCTGTAAACGCTAAGGCTCTCCCTATGGTTAGTAGTGGTTGCACACCCTCTTCCTCCTCCAAATCTGCCCACAATGGAGTCTCAGCTTCTGTGCTTGGTCGAGCTGGAGGGTACAGGGTTAGGCTCTTGATCTCAGTTCCGTCTGAAATGGTCATAGATCCTGACCGACAGCTGATACAGGCATCTGTTGTGGCCAACCGAGGTCTTCCCAGGATCAGTGGGTGTCCCCCCAACTGGGATTTTGGCTGTAACACCAATAAATCCGCAGGGTATTCCCACGAATCGACTGAGATCACGAGGTCATCTAGGATCCCTTCAGGCTTGATCATTGATCTATCAGCAAGTTCCAAAATGGTAGGGGCTGGCCAAAGATTAATGAGTCCCAATTTCTTCATAGTTTCTATGGTCATAACGTTAATAGCTGCGCCTAAATCCACCAATACATTTGGAATTTGTGTGTTCCCTATGTGAACTGTAACAGCCGGGTTCCCAGGGTCATCGTATTTTTCCACAAGGGCCTTCCCCATTATTAATTCTGAAAGCTTTCCCAACACGTGGACAATGGGGGGATCCCTAGGCCTTCTTCCTGGTTTCTTGACACATAAATCTTTAACAGTCTTGGAATAAATGGTCACATCATGAAGGACCTGTAATAGTGGAATTTTAACATAAAAATTTTCCAGTTCTCCCATGAGATCAAATCGGGGTTGTTCCACTATTTTCTGCAAGGCCAATCATTCAGGGTATGGTGGTTCTTTATTCAACTGTGTAGGCTATGACACATCGTTTGTTACTTTTTGAGTTTTAGCTACTGTTTCAATAGGAGTATCAGCATCCTCAATGATGGGGCTTGCTGAATTAACCATGTTCTCATAGTGTTGATTTACTCTAGTTTCAATCACTGGGGATGAAACATCCTCAGTGATAATAGGTTCCACCATCCCTAATCGCAATTGTATATCATTGCAGGGAATCTGAGTGATGTAATACGCAGGAATGTTGGCAGTCTCAAATTGATGGACTGCTTTATTGTATGGGTTCGGGTTAGGTTGTGCAGGTAACTGCGGTCGAAGTGGTGCATTCATAGGTGCAGCATTGTTTTGGAAAGGGAGCTGTGGTTGCTGATATTGCTGATGCTGATACTATTGATGAGGATACTGTTGATACTGAGTCTGGTGATGTGGAAAGTTATTTCCTTGGTAAGAATTTCTCCAGTTGGAATTCCAAGGAGCATGGTTTGACTGTTGTGACCATGGTGTCCATGAGTTAGGATTTTGCATTGGGTTCTAATATGGAAGCCACTGGTTGTTAGAATAATGTGAAGGGAATTGTGTATTCATATTATGCATATTGTTCATTCCATTCATATTATTCAGAAAAAATGTTGGGTTTGGATTCATACCTTGACTTCGAGGCTGCCATGGTTTCTTGTGTGCCATGAAGTATGTTGGATCCACATCTGGAATAGATGCCTGCAAGACTGCTTTGACCTTAGGTAAGGAAGGACATTCCTTCGTATCATGCTCGAGTTCATATATCCTACATACCTCTACCTTATCCAACGGGCATTCCTTCAATGGGTGCTTTTTCTTACATCTAGGGCAATATACACCAAGTGTAATATCTTCTACCACTTGCTTCTGCTTTTCTCTCATGACATCTAACTCTGAGGAAATGGAGCTCATCATGTCTGTTTTAAAATTCTCCAGTAAGTTTCCTATTTCTGCTCGAGTGGCTCCTCCACTAGCTGACTTCTGAGTCCTAGTGAAGACATCCTGGTCTCGATCTTTGTCTCGTTTGCTGGTTCTAGAGGATCCCCTGGAGTACCTTCAACATAATTCAACAATATTTTCAAAAGGTTCTTTTGAGATATCCCCTTTTCCCAACAAATTTAACATATCAAGGCAATCTTCTCTAATTCCTCTTAGTAAGATAATATTGAGCACATCCTTGCCAATCTTAGCATGACCAGATCTTTGAAAATTGTACAGCAATCTTTCCACAAAATCCTCCAAACTTTCTTCATCCTTCTGAACCATTTTAAACAACTCCTCTTTTCTATCCCTAGTTCTGCAATATTCTTGGTACTTAGAAAGGAAGGTGTTTTTCATTTGGTCCCAAGTAGTAATGGTCTCACGACCCAGACTCATGAACCAGCGCAGAGCATTTCCCTTTAAGGTGGCTGGGAATAACTTCAGCTTCTGAGCACTAGAGGTGTAATCAAAGGTGCGACAGAGGATATCAAACTCAAAAAAGAACTCATCAAGATCCTCAGAGGACTTACCATGAAAATTTGGGAGAACTGATGGTGAGATAGTCTTCATAGGAGCTGCTCCAGGTATATGGAGGATAGGAAATTCTAACGTAATCACAGTATTACCAGGCTGATTATTTTCTCCTTCTTTCTCCCGGTTATTCCCATGTTCGTTCTCACCCTCCTATTCTCTACCATCCATGGTTCTAGTCCAAAATTCAATAGATTCCTTTATGCGTTCTTCTTCTGCTTTAGCTTCTTCCTTTCTTCTCCTCTCCTTCTTTATTCCTCTGTTATTCGGCGAGTCCCCAACCACACCTCTTTGGTAACTTTGGTTTCGTCGATATGATAAATCTCCTCTCTATCTGGTGCACCTACAGTGCTTCCCTTATCTTCAGGAGGTTTACTTTCTGCAACAGGAGTTGAAGGTCCCGTTGTATTCTCCACTGTGGATGCTGAATGTTCAAGATTGGGAGGAACAGAATTTCCCCTGCTTGTAGAGTTCCGCAGTGGTCTAGTGGAAGAATCAACTCTAGCAATTATCTCATCAATGTATGTGTGTCTTCCCTGACCTGCATTACGACCTCGACCTCTTCCGCCTGCAATGTTAGTATTCAAAGGGGGTTCCCGATTTGTTTTTCTTGTATTAATGCATGCTGTAAATAATTGAACTAAAATCAAATCAAATGAAACCAACTACTAACTCTGTCTATCTATTACCATCCTCAGCAACGGCGCCAAAATGTTGGTCACCCTATATGTCAATTAATTAAAGTTAACACACAAGATGGTCAATATACATTGTCAAACCCAGGAAGGTCTTTTATTTCAAAGGCAATAAGCACAATCTATGCATAAACAGATCAAGAAGTTGATTTACTAAATGTAGATAATGACCCTACCTATATTGTCAGCCAACTCATTCCATAAGAAAACTAATCTAATTCATACATCTAAGAATCCAAAGTGCAATAACCTTCCTACAGAAATCAACCCAGCAAGTTAATGATCTAATAATAAAATGGAACTAGATTACTTTTGCAAGAAGTTAAATCCTATAATTATCAAACTACAGTATTCAATCTTTACCAAAATGATCTATCCAGTGGATACTGTAACTCTACCATTATCTGTCTAATCTATGAATGCAATTGAAGATACAACAGCAACCAGAATTAAAATACAAGCTTGAACTCTAAACTAATAATTACTGGAAGTCCTAGAAAGCATAAACAACTGAAAGATATTGGAATTGAGCTTGGTTGTCACAGCTGATTAAAACACACATGCAATTGCACAAATTATCCTACGCAGTCAATTGTCACATCGATCTGCTACAACTATTCGAGATGCAATTATGAACTACCAAAAGGAAAGCTAATTCTCGGTTGCAGCTACCAATAACATCTGCAATAATTCCACACCACACAATAGAAGTCAAACTAAACTACTCTACCTACTTAAACCGGTATCTCTATGAGAAGGTGGGCCCTGGCCTTCTAACAGAGATGTCGAGAGTCACAACAAATTAAGACATAGAAATGAAGAACTCTGCTCTCATATTAATGATGGAAAATCGTCAATATCAGTGCTCTATTACAACTTATGTAAAATGGTAACTGTCCAACCCAAGGCTACGAGAGCCTTCTGGAATTTATACAAGGAAAATACAGTTTCTAGATCCACTATATTCGTGCAGCAATGAAGATCTATGATCTTCATGCTGCGGAGTTACAGCTAACTGATACAGCCGTATTAAACAAGGCTGTTAATTGTGAAGGATGTTGTTGCTCTGATAATTAATGGATCAACAGACTCAGCAACTGGAATGCAACCTGTTTGTCGCAGTTAGGCTCTATTTCAGTGGAATCTGTTACAATAAGGATCTGTTACAGCTCATGTGGAATATGCGTTGTTCCTTGGGGTATGAGGAGCTGGTGCTTTGAAGAGTAACAACTGGCGCCACTTGGCTAATACACCTGCGCTTTAGATTTTGACTAAATGAACTCACAAATGTTAGCATAAACCAAGGGTCAGGATTCACAACCATAACAATCTTAGGCATAATTAAATGAAACAATAATGACTTGTACCTTGTTAGGATTGTTGATTGATTTGGAAACGGCATGTATATGGTTTACAAAAGTAAAGTAAAATTTGGCAAAATGATGAAATAGGTAAGGTTAAAAAGGGACATTTCCAGGGCCCAACAGTGTGTAGGTATTTGATTTTGATATATGGTAGTCTGTAACTATTGTTATTGTTGAGTGTGAAATTATATTGTGATGTAGGATAGTATTTATTGATTTGATATTAGTATTGTTTTATTTTAATTTTGGATTTATTAAATATAGAAAAATATTCAAAAAAGTTTAAATATGGTTGAAGATTAAGAGTTAAGAAGGTATTTCTTTTGAGATTGTGTAGTTTATTATTCAATAATTTAATACTTTGAGTTGTAAAAAAATAATTAGAAATAGTGTAAAACATAATTGGTTAAAAGATGAATTGATGTAAAACAATAAATTGCTCAATGACCTATTATTTTCATTGGATTTCATATGTGAGTCTAATGCGGTTCTTTGATCTATACCCACATGTAGACCTTATTACTAGTTTCATAGTTGATAAAGTTTCCATTTTCTTCCTTTAAGTCTTGCTTTTAAGAATTCTATTGTTATATTTTTATGGAAAGTTTCATGCTTTTCCATTCAAAGTAATTCTACACTTTGTTATGGATAGAGATTCTAGGGTAAATATGGATGGTCTTTGAGCTTGGTATTAAATCTTAGTTATTGGTCTTCAATATTCCTAGTAATTAGATGTGGTATTGGCTCCTAGGTCTACACTCATGCTTAGTTCATACCCACATACTACTATTATGACTTATGGAAATAAAGCAAGGTTTTTGTTCTTAGCTTGTTATCAAGCCATTAGAAGAACACTATTGAAGTGCATCATCCGGCTTGTAAATTAATTTCTCTCCCAATTGAAAGAGTGATATGTTACTCTTGTTTCAATTTGTTGTAATAGTGGTGAGGGATTCTTGGTGTTCAACCAAGTGTTATTTTAACAAAGGTAATTATTTTGCAGAAGTATCGAGATCCTTCTTCAGGTCTTCTATTATCTTTTCAAACCTTTGTATTTCTCCTTTAATTGTCATCTTGGATCTAAAGGCCTTTGGGTATTCCAACATTTCTCTTTTTAGTGCTTTACCCATTACGGGTAAGTTTTTTCCTCAAAGTGTTTATAGCTTCTTCAAGGTCATGGATTCAACTACTTTGATACTAATATGATCTATAAATGGTAGGCCTATGGCTATTTCATCTTATCAAAACAGATTGACATTGCATAATTAAAAAAAAAGTAAGGCCTTTGCAATCACAAGCACATTGAGGTCATGATTCTTGATGTGGATTCAATGGCATATATGGAAACTTCTAGTTCTGATTTGGTTCAAGCATCATTGTTTTGGGCATTTTTCCTAACCTTTGGAGCATACACATCATATGCTTCACTATCTAGTCAATTCATCATTTTACTAGGCATTTTGTTTAACCTTTGGACCATACACAAAATTTTACCTTACATTGTAGAATGGAGTATAATATATGGATGGTAGATAATGTTTGGTAAACATGAACCTCAGTTGGCTTGAATTTAGTAGATAATGTCTGTTTATGAATATCATTGATAAAGAGGTTGAGTCTAAACATGTGTAACAAGTGATTCCAAGTTCAAGTTATTGAGAGTTTACTATTACTTATTGTCTCACAAAATCAGTAACATTTACAAGGATTGAAGAGATTGGACATTCATTCATTAAGGATCCATGTTAGTGAAATAGACGAGGTATAATTTATATTCGGTGAAGGTTGTTATACCCCCCCACTTATACTCGCGCCACCAACCTCATAGGATTTGCGGGCCAAGTTTAAGTACAATATCCTATACAATTAGGAATTAAACCCATTCTAAACTAAAATTGTTATTAGTGGCCAAATTAAACTTGCACTTAAGATTTGACCTTGGCATCAATTCTCTTTATTGCAAGTCAATCATGGCATTTGAAGACTAGTTTCCCTTCTTAAACAATGTCTTAACTAAGAACCAAGTCAATTTTACCAAGGGCTTAACCTCATGTAGTCACACAAAGGATCACCATAGACAATGATCATTGAAGAACAATCCAATTCAAATGGAAAGATCTCACTCTAGGATAGAAGTGATTAATAGCCTCCCAAGGCTTCCATATACTATGCAAAATAAATTTTAGCAACTTGGACTTTAGTAAAATTGACTATCAAAGCTTGATAAAGGATACACCTTTGTAAGCCTTCTTACCCAATGGGAAAATGAGAAAAATATTTTTAGGATTGTGGTCTCATTGGTTATCTATGAGGGGGCAGTTAAATCTGATTAGATAGTGTTGAAAGTTGCGATGATGGTCATGTTGACTATGACGCCGCTAATGATTTAATTATCATCATCATCACTGATGATGATGGTGATGAAGATGACGATGGTGTTGTTTGTGATGATGATCATGATGATTACTGATGACGATGATGATGCTTATGATGACAATGATGTTCCTGATGATGATGATGATAATGATGGAAATGATTATCATGATGATGATCAAGATGGTGGTGATGATGATTATGATGATTGTCATCGACATCATTGTTGTTAGCATCATCATCACTAGCATAATCATTATGATTTTAATATGTTTTTTTAATCAAAATTTATTTTCAAACTTAATTGTATTCTTTATTTTAGGTTTTATACACACACGTCTGCATACATATATAAATAAATAAATAATAATACATAAATACTAACTATAAAATTAAAAAAAAAACAATAAATATAAATATAAAAAAAACATAAAACAATAATAAACTAAACAAACTAAAAAACATAAAACAATAATAGACATAACACATTAAAAAAAACATTTCAAAATATAGAACTCACCTCCCTCCCAGCCCGCATGAACACATTTCACTTACCTCACGCTGCAAGAACCAATACTAGAGGTCACAGAGGCCGTCACTGAGGAGGTCATAGAGGTCACCGAAGCAGTCACGGAGGAGATTGAGGCAATCGGGGAGGAGGTTGATGAGTTCATAGAGGAGTTTGAGGAGGCCGCAAAGGAGTTCGAGGGTTCCATTTGCACAAATAACCCAAGAGACAACTGCAGGTTCCATTTGCACAGTTAACCGGAATTGCGGGTTCCATTTGCAAAGATCTTAGCAGAGGAGACAGGGGATATAAGAGGATCTCATGCTATCCCTCATTTCATCCAGCATCGAGAAGAGGATATAGTGCTAGCAGAGAATACTCCAATAGCCTCACAATGTCAAGAAATATGGTAGTTTCATCAACTGCCCATTTTCCACATGCGTTTGGCACATTGGTTGAATTTGGTTGGCGATAGGGTTTTATTATATTTCCTCTAACAAGAAATTGAGAACCAATTTTCATTATATTTCTTTTGCAACTCAGGAACCATCATCAACTGCCCATTTTCCACACGTGTTTGACACATTAGTTGAATTTGGTTGGGGATAGGGTTTTATTATATTTCCTCTAGAAAGAAATTGAGAACCAATTTTCATTATATTTCCTGTGCAACTCAGGAACCATACCTCCTGAACTGAGGAACCTTAGCATCCTCAAAAATGTTTCTCTATATTACAATAAACTCACTGGTGCAATTCCTCATGAACTCAAAAAAATAAAAAACCTAAGCTTGCTTCTTCTCTATGAAAATCAACTATCTAGTAACATCCCTATAGAATTGGGCGATTGCTCTAGTTTAACTGAGATAGATTTCTTTGGAAACCATTTTACAAGTATCATGCCAATCACCCTTGGAAGGCTTAAAATTCTAATTTTTATGGATTTAAGAAAAAATGACTTAGGTGGGGAAATTCCTCCAAGCTTGGGACACTACAAAAGGATTCAAGTAATAGATTTGGTAGATTTGGCAGGGGGTATTAACATTTCAATTTTGATTGATGTAGCAGTCATGATTATCCTAGTAGAATACAATATCTTCCTTGAATGCAATTATATATGCCATTAATGCTATGGTGTCTTTACTCTTTTACATCATTAAATTCCCTCTTGATGGGTGCATCATCACCATTAATTGAGTCTCGCATTGCAATCCCCCCTCTCCTATTTCACATGGAAGAATCTCATATTGTATTTGTCACATTGAACCCATGCACTATGTATCCACCTCCACTAGATGTGGAGCATCAAATCCATTGAGTGCAATCCCATTCCTCTAGAACCACCCTATAAGCACATCAGCTTGGAGGCTAGGAAAATTCCTCCACCCTTGCAGGAATTAAAACCTATTTTTTCTCTCATTCATGAAAGTAACCATGTTTATACCCTGTATTGGAGAAAACTCACTATGGCTTGGGGTAGACCATTACAGAAAGCTGACTACCAGAAATTAACTCAATTCTCAATGCTATGCTATATAAATGACAATGCCAAGATAATGAAGAATATAACCAACCTCGATCCAAACGTTTAATGTAGATCCCCGTTGGAGCTTTCAATCCATGAACTTGAATCTACAAATTAGTCTTGACAGCCAATATACAACAAGTACATATAATATATAAACGACATTAACATCATCAATAGCAGTGGTCCATGATACTATAAGTAAATGCAACCCAACGTAGAATAAACAACATTCACAACATTAATGGACGAGAATATGAGTATTTCTATTTAATAATCAAGAAGAAGTACAATGTGATATGACCTCTTTCTGGAAACCAATCTAAACCAAGATTTGGATCAATCCACTTGTGCCTCCACCACTTCAATCTTCCATGAATGGAAAACTCAAACTATGGTAAGAGTTTGGAAGGTGAACATAAGGGGTTCACAACTACAAGGATCAATGAGTGTAGACTCAAGATAGGGCAAAAATCCACTAGAGTTCTCTTGCTCTTCTTTCTCCTCCCATCCATAAGCCATATGTGCTCAATATATAGTCCTCTCAAAGGTAAGTGAAAGGACACATTGAGGCATTTCTTGGGAAGATGGAGGGTCAAAGGTCACCCAATAATCACTTTTTGGGAGTAAAAAGTAATAAACTAGTGATTTTTACCATTTTACATGCTACCCACGGGCTATAGTGATGCAACTCGCGAGTACGCCCACTGCAATGATGCAGCTAGCATACAGGGGAAAAAATAGGGAACAATAGTGTCTGAAGGTTATAAAGTGGATCTGAGTCAGTGAAATGGATCTTGCAGGCCAAAGAATGTTGATACTCACCAGGTGGAAAATTACGTTGTAACAGATGCCCCCTAATGTGTAGGTCAGAGGCTGATGCTATGATGGCTGAAATACATTATAAATCTCAGAAGTGGAGTGATGGAGACACAGGTGGAAGGAGCAACTCACTCGTCATAATACAGTAGTATCCCTGAATACATGTCGTTATAGTAAAACAATCTGATACAATGGCCATGAATATGCAGTACATAATGAATACATGTCATAAGTGATCATAGCCATGATCCCTCTATAGTAAGATATGGTCTCCTGTTGAAAAGGAAACAACTCATGCAAACTGGAGGTACAAACTACTGATATCTGAGAGGTGATATATTAGATGTAAAAGTCATAATAATAAGTAGCATACTGAATGCCATTATCGCCTGGGGTCTTCTACAAGTCTTCGACAGTGCAAGTCCCATCAAGTGAATAAAGGAGTTGGGGTCGAACCTGATGTGACATCGTCTGATTACCGGTCATTGATGTGTACCGTTAACAGACGCGAGATAACCCACCAATAATGAAAATGGGCATCAAGGCACAGAGCACAATCATCAGAGTGTGAATAGATGTGTTGAAGTCGAACACCAGGATGAATCCATCGATCAGGGGACATTGATGTATTCCCAAAACTATCGATGGCGAGAGAACCTACCACTAATGACTGCAAGCCTCAAGGTACTCAACCAAACTCTAAGCCTCAAGTCCCAGAATAAATGGGTTGAAGTCAACGGAACGAGACTCGCTGGAAGGAGGGCATTAGGGTATCCCCCATCAACCAACATGAGGTACCAACTACGCTGAAATATTTGGAAGAGCTCGGGTGAAATGGACTGACTCAATAAGCATGGCTGACATGCAATAGTCAAGAGATCTGAGGAGTGGCCGACTCTGGTTTCAGGACTTCCTTTGAACAAGAGCATGAGCAAATGGATAGACTTAGGCAGCATAAACTCGATATAGACTGTGTGATGCAGGAGGCACCACAAGGGGCTCCATAATGACTGGAAGCTTAACCAATCGGTGAGTAAATTGAGAAACATTATATCTCCTAAGGTACAACTATAGTCTCGACTCATAATGTGCGGAGTGGAATGAATGCTATGTTCAAAGGCGACACAACAACTGCCAACTAGAAGTAGTAACCATAATCCCGTCTGGCTTTTTGGAATATTTTATTTTTTATTTTTTTTTGGGTCTTTTTCATATTTTGGAAAAGCTTGAAAAAGAATAAAATTGCTTATAGTACAACAAGTGAGGGAACGAGTGTCAAATAGCGAGCAGACTATTCCCAAGCAGTGGAACATACCTATGATCAATGCAAGGAAGTGCATGCAAGATGTGGACACTCGGGGGGGTGTTCCCTCAGGGTCAAAAGGTCATCAAATTGTGAAGGACAAATGGAAGCTCTGCAAGGCTCGACAGGAAAAAGTGCTCAGGCACCAGGCTAATAACTGAGTAAGCGGGAGCTGGCACAAGGCTCAAGCGGTAAGCAGGATGATGCAATGCAATCACAACATGAAATAACTGAGGGGAGTCCTTAAGGGAGATGGATAGCATAAGACAAAGTAGAGTATGAGTCTTTTTCGCAACGTCATGGCGTGACTACAAAGGACTCCCAATCCTAAAGACAAACAACGGCATGGGCACCAGAATGCACAAAGGGGTTCTAACTAGGGTACCCATGTTCAGAAAATCCCTACCGCCACATAACGACACTTTTATAGCAGTGTGAAGTTTATGTGTCAGTTAAGAAGCGGGGTCGCACCTAAGGTTTGTGAAAGTGGTCAAAAGGTCAAATGCATAATGCATGTGAAAATGACATCTAATCTATATGCCAAGTGTGAAACATACCTGCCGTAGGTGTGAAACGATTGGAAACAACTTCCGTCGAAGAGATCTGGTCAATAATGCTACTCCAAGACGTTATATTAGTCCATAATAGCATTAAATGGTGAAAACTATAGACAAGTGGGTCTTGAAAATTATAAATAGTAACAAAAATTTACAATTTACAATTCATTTTTACTATTCACCCATTTGGAGTTTTGTGGTTAGTTTTCACCTCAAAGTTCAGTTGCTGATTCCGGGAGCTATAGGCGTCCAGTCGTTGAACCGTCAGGAGTAGGTTGGTAATCCCATCCCCACCTTCCATTTCAATGTTTTTATTTCAAATTTTCGTGATTAAAAATTTTGTTTGGCTAAGCCCTAAATGGCTTTGGCGCTACCCACGGGCTACTACTATGCAGGTCGTGGGTAGGGCATCATACTCGCAGTCAACACGCAGGTTGACCGTGGGTACCTGCCACTGTATGCAAATTTTCCCACGAGTATGGCCGTGAAGTTGATTTTGCAAAGGAATTTGACTAAAATATTTGTTGTTTCTCACTCCAGGATGGTTCTAGAGTGGAGGGAGAGGGAACATGACAAAGTAGATGAGGTTGTTTGGAACGATCTGTGTGCACAGCAAGCGTTGCAAGCATGTGGTTTATACAAGTTCTGGAGCATAGGGGGTTTGAGGGCCCAAAACCTATTGCTCTGTCATTTGATAAACTATTGGGATGTTGATGCACAGAACTTCAACCTAGATGGGAAAATACTTTCACTGGAGGTGGAATATATCTATTTCATCACAAGTTTGTCCCGCCGAGGTGAGATGGCTAGCCTTCGATCTCAGACTATGGGTGGTGGGATCACAATCCCCGACTACATAGAGAGATATTGTGTTCCAAATACTCAGGCAGTGGGAAGTCAAGTGCCTATCCAAGCCATAGTCAACCTGAGTATGAAGGTTGTCGTGGAAACTTTAGTGCAGATCACTGGATCCAAAGCTCTTCACCAGGCATCGAGGCCAGTTATGTTCTATGCATCACAGTGCATGCAACCTATGATATTTGACTAGTGTACTATGCTACTGGGGTTTATGAAGACCCAACTGACAGAGTGAAAGTAGGGGGATTCGAAAAAATTTGGGTATGGTAGTATTTTATGTAGCTTCTTCTTCGAGCGAGTTCTGGGGCTTAGTCCGAGGGTTGAGGTCCATCCTCATAGTCTCCACGACCCAGCCATGACCCGGTGGGATGAGGTCTTGACACGACAGGGTGGTGGCCGTCAGGCATCACCATATACAGAGGAGTTCTTTCACTAGTGGGATCGACAAGTCATATCGATAGATGACTACCCTTATGCAGGGATAGACTTTCGGCAGGACTGGAACATGCCGCTCCCACTAGATGCAGTGTTTAGAGACATCGATGAGTACTCTTTTTAGGTTTTTTGTGTATTAAATTTCTATGGATTTTGATTATAGATGTAAATGCAAAAATCTTTTTGGGGGTAGTATCATGTATTGATGTTTGACTTTTTGCTTGCAGACAAGGGCCCAGTGAGACCCGATGGCTTCCTGAGACATCGTCGCCGAGGCAGGGGTGATGAGATGGCAGGTGTTGCAGTAGAGTGGACACTATAGACACTGTGGTCCAACATATCAAGGATGACTTCCATGGTACCACAGGTAGAGGTGGCGCAGCTGCCAAATGCCATGCAACGCCAGGTAGTGGGGGGTGTCGGGTAACTGGGTACGACTGCTGCAGCGGATAGAAAATGAAGTACAGTACTTCTATGAGACAAACCCTGTTGGGGCGGCAGCTAGGACTCCTCGTAGGGAGTAGATATCTCAAGATCTCATTTTTGTATCTATATTTATATTTTTTAGGGCTACGGGCTCCAGTTTTGTATCATGATACTACCATTTTGGACATATTATTTATAAAAAAACTTTGGTTCTCCAATTCTACTATATGTGTGTATGTACAAATGTGTGAATGTCTCTTTTATTTGTGTGCTTCATAGTGAATGTGACAAATGCCAATCTAAAAAATAGTTAGCGTATGCATCAGATATATGATTAATACTTCTCGGAACATGTATGTATGTGATTGAAACAAAATGTCGTTCCAAGAGTCTTACCCCTAGGAATTTTCGTAGTAACGTAGGATCTCGCACGCGGTACTGCCCATTCAACCGAGACACAACCAGTTGTGAATCCGGGTGGACTTCTAAAGACTGGATACCATGTGAAATGGCATCCCAAAGTAGATCAATCAAGACACTATACTCAGCCACATTGTTAGATGTAGGACCGAGACAAGCACCTCCTGAAGACACAACTAGGTGGTCAGGTGAGAAAATAACCCAGGCAGCAGAAGCAAGCTACTACGTATGATGAATAGAACCATACGCGAACCCTAAGAATGTAGGAGATTCTGCTGACATCTGTCAATCAAATGGAAGCGAATCAGCAGACCCAAAAACTAAAAGAAAGCTAAACTATGTACAGAAGTAACTATACAGTAGTATACAAAAGTATTAGCCTGAACTAGAGGTTCAAGCATAATACCGCTTGAGGTAGAGCGCCCATTCCTAGGCTTCTTCAAGACATTCCCCTCATAGTATTCCAACTCATAGGCTCCTTTTTTCAAGACACACCTCACAATGTAAGGACTGTGCCACATGGGATTGAACTTGCCTGCCCCCAGGGGTTCTTTAGCTTGGTCATATAAGAGGACCAATTCACCTTCATCATACTGTCGAGGATGGACAGACCTATCATACTGAACCTTGGCATGATGTTTGTTGGCATCTATAGCCACAGCGGCATCTCGACGTTGCTCGTCAAGTTACTCAAGGTGATTAAACATTGCTCAATACCTGTCGTATCAGGGGGGAGCTCTATGGCAAATTTAAGCGAAGGGATTTCGCATTCAATCGGTAAAATCGACTCCACACCATGTACTAACTGAAATGGTGAGAACCTGGTGGCAGTCTTGAATGCGGTTCAATATGCCCACAAAGCAAGATATAACATGATGTGCCAATTGTTCTTGCTTTGTTGGATGGTACGTTGGAGAATGGTCTTCAAAGACTTATTAACTACTTCAACTTGACCATTCGCTTGGGTATAATAAGAAGATGAGTGTTCTTGACGAAACCCAAGATTGAGAGACAAATACTCCATCATCTTGTTCTCAAAGTGACTGCCATGGTTAGTGACAATCTCTTTCGAGATACCGAACCGAGTGATAATTTGATTGAACACGAAATGGGCTGCTGTAGCACCATCGGATTTTACGGTAGGCATGGCCTTAGCCCATTTGGAAAAGTAGTTCACGGCCACTATAATATGGTGATGCCCCCCAGCCGAAGCTGGTTTTCAATCCATGAAATCCACCCCCCACTTGGTGAAGGGACCAACAGTGACGACCGGATGAAGGGGCGTTGGATGCGAGTGTATATTCCGAGAGAACACCTAGCAAGGGTGTCATCTCTTCACAGTGTTAATACAATCTTTAAATATTGAAGGCCAAAAGTAACCGGTTCGCATAATACGTTGGGTTGTAGCAAGCCAGATAAGTGACCACCACGCGCCCCTGCATGGAAATCATTAAGCACCCTCTCCACTTCTTCGTGAGTTAAGCAACGACGAAGGATAGAATCCTTTCCTCGGCGACACAAAGTGTCACCGACGATAGTATAATCTTTAGCATGATTTTTCACACGCCGTTGCTCGTCTCATGAATAATGTGGAGGAAAATTCAAAGTTTGGAGATATACAATGACATCCCCATACCAAGGGTCCTCAGACGAGATAAGAAATAAGTGCTCATCCACAAAGGAATCTTCATGAATGACATACTCATCAAGTCTCGGAAGGTCCGACATAAGCTCAGCAAACACCAATGATTTCACCGATTTCGCTGAAGCAAAATCGAGATCGAACTCCTGAAGGATAACAATCCATTTATTATACTTCCCCCCTATAAGGCATTGTGATAGCACGAATGGAAATGGATTGATATGTGCTACAACTATGGTAGTTCTAAGCAAAATGTAATGTCGTAATCGCTGGACTGCATGGACAATCGCAAGTGCCATCTTTTCCACGTGAGTATATCTCAGTTCAACGTCTACTAGATTTCAACTAAGGTAATAGATAACATGCTCAACGAGCGCGTCATCAACCTGAACTAAGACCATGCCAATCATCTCTTTAGACGTGGCCACATAAAGGATAAAACTCGTGCGAAGTCTGGTGGACTAAGCACAGGGGTTGATACCAAAGCTTTCTTAAGGGTGTCGAAAGACTGCTGGGCTCGCTCATCCCAGATAAAAGGTGTGTCTTTCTTCAATAAGTGTGCAAAACCTTTGGTAAGATTAGCATAATTGACTACAAAACGACGCGGAAAAGTAGCTCTCCCTTGGAGGCTCTAAAGTTGTAACAAGTTACGCGGAGGAGGCAACCGAAGTATTGCCTCAACTTTGAGAGGATCGACTCTAATACCCTCTTTCGAAACTATAAATCCCAGAAGGTGACTAGTCCTTACAACAAAGATGCATTTATTAGGATTCAATCGAATCTTGTAGCGTATACATCATTCGAGAATCAGGCGGAGGTGCTTGGGGTGGTCCACTCTCTTGCAAGAATGGCCAGCAAGATCATCCAAGAAAACCTCCATAATCTTTTTAAGATCGTGAAAGGCGTAGGTCATGGCACACTGAAATGTATCTCCGACATTTTTAAGGCCAATGGGCATTTTCCGATATGCAAACGTTCCCCAAGGAAAAATGAAAGTTGTCTTATGTTGGTCCTCGAGTTTGATTTGAATCTGATTGTAGCCTGAAAAGCTATCCATGAATGAAAAAATCTCACTTCCCGCACAAGCATCTAAGATCTAATCGATGAACGGCGTGGGAAATTTTTCTTTCGGACATGCACGATTCAAATCTCTAAAATCAATGCATACGCGGATCGTTCCCTGCTTCTTGTCCACAGGAACGGGATTTGACACCCATTCGGTAAGGGTAACGAGGTAGATGAAACCATCTTTGAGCAGTTTCTCCACCTCTGCCTTGATAGCGGATGCCTTCCTAGGGTTCACAGCACATAGGAATTATCGAACTGGTTTAGCGTTGGGATACGTTCTAATCTCATGTTCAACAATGCGGAGGTCTATTCCTGGCATCTCCTCATATGACTAGGAGAAAGCTTCCCAGATTTCTGTAAACAAATCAATGTAAATAGCAATCTCCTTAGGAGTGCAATTGGCACCGATGTAGACATTCTCCACTTTTCCGAGAATATGAGAGATGCTCATCGACATAGTTGGGAAAATATTGGCCATATTCCCCTCCACAAAAATATCATGCGACCCTAAAAGAGCCACAGGGTGACCAACCATCTTTGGTAGAGTCATCCTAAACTCTTCCTGTTCAGTGAGCTCGAGGTTGGGAAGGAAATAAGAGCGATGGTGCATATCCTCCCAAGGCCTCTCAATACCACACATGGCCTCCATAATGGCTTCATCAAGGGGCAAAGTATCATCAAGGAAGTCGTGTGAAAAAAATGAGTTGGCTTCCCAAACTAGCATCGTAACGGGATCTTCTTCGACTATCTGGGAAGAAGAGAGATCCGGTTCTGTAGTGGTTTGTTGAATATGTTGGTAAGCAAGCTCAGCTATAGATAGTGGCATATACATCCCGACATGTGTAATGTCTCTAGACATAGAACTCATGGACAGCAAAGTCCATGGATCAGCACAATAGGAAGCCTGGAATGGCATACTATGCAAAGGAGGAGACGCATCGTTGGAAATGGTTCCGATGAAGTTCACAGGTGCAGGAAAACTATAAGTTCCCATCAATGAAGGGTACATACCAACACCTATGTTCCCAGTTGCCGGCTGAGAATCAGTAACTTGCAGGACTATGGATCCCGCGGATGCTATGGAAGGAGTGTTAACAAAATCTAGCTGATCGATGGTGACAATCTTGCCTTCATGGGGAAAGCAGATAACTCTGAACACATTGGACATGGTAGCCTTCATAGCGTACATCCAATTTTGACCCAGCAAAAGGTTGTAGTCGATGGGTGCATCAACCACCTCAACTTCAATAGGCACAGATTTACCTCCCAAGCAGACAACAAGGGAAGGGATAATTCCATGCAGCTTAAATGACCGACCGTCGAATGCAGTGAGCGTGGTTCTAGATGTGAGTAGAGGAGGAGAGACAAGAGCTTTCCAACAAATTAATAACATTATGGACGCGGAAGCACCTTCGTCAACCATAGTACGTTTAACAAAATTCTGAAGGCACGCCACCTGGATTTGAAAAGCCACGTGGTAAGGTAAGTGAGGTTGAACGTCAGTAGCATCAAACTTGATAACACTAGGACTTCCCCCACCCTGAACTCCTAACGCACTCAAAAGGGCATGCTTTTGAGAGGGGCAGGCCTGCAAGACTTCAAGAGCCAACATGGCACACGGAGTTTGACCCAAATATTCCACAATTGAGTAGTTATGGGTGGCTCGAGCATTAGGATTATGCATAGAGCGCTTAATAACACCTTTCAGTATCCACGTCATATTAGAGGGCTTCTCGATATGCAAGGAATTGTCAGGAGGAGGGGGAGGATCACTCCCCATATTAGGTTGAGGTGCACCATAATCACGTTGACGAGTGGCAACACTAACCTCCGATTGAACCATATTCACACATCCATAACCACTAGTATTGGAAGAAGACGTTGCCATCTCAGTAGGTCCATAACTAGTGGTGGGAGCATGCGAAGCCATGTTTTGATGATGAGGAAGGGGATCCTTTAACATAGCTGGGATCTTTTCCAAATGCTTCGATGCTTCTTCAATTCGAGGACATAAGTGAGAAAGATGGTCTTCCCCACAGGGCTTGCAAGAAAACTTCACCTTACGCCTAGGTTTACGGTCCTCACCAGCATTTCCGCCTTCCCGAGGAGGGTTGGAATTCTCTTTACGAGGATTATTGCGATTGCTATTATTGTTATTCCCATTGTTTCCACCCCTGTGGTTGTTTCTCCCCTTTTTCTTACCACCAGGTTGCTGGTTACATGACGGTTTCGTTGATTGCTCATTGTGTACATCAGACAACGGGGTGGAAGTGGACATGGTGTGTACTTGTCCAGGAGTAGATTGGTTTAGCGACAAATTTTGCATTTGATTGGCCACCAAATCTACAGGGCGGGTGCTTGTGGATCCCACGATGTCATCGGCATGCGGTCCAGGAACTGACTTGGACTCATGGCATGTTCTCGGTGTGTCAGGAATAATGTCATACAAAATGCCAGACTGAGAGTATAGTAGGTATAACTGCTGGACTTTCAAGATGGCTTGTTCCTCAGTCACAATGCCGGACATCGAAACATCCTTAGCAATGTATGGGAGTAAAGACTTGAGGAACCATTCCAATAGAAACTCTGGAGGAATGTTGGTTTTCACTAACCTCTTCCGTCGACGCCATTCTTGGACGTGGTCAAAAATATGTGTGGCTTTATTCTGAAGAAAGGTAGACAAAAGTTCCATACCAGTATTGTAGCAAACCGGCAACTAGAAATGATCCAAGAAAACCAAAGTGATCTCATTGAATCCCATATAGGTGTTCCTAGGAAACTCAACATACCACTTCGCAGCTGCCCCCGTGAGGGTGCGTTGAAATAGTCGTAATCTAACTGAATCATGATTCAACGAGTTGGAGGAACACCAAAGGTGAAACGTTATGACATGATCACCCGGGTCCTCACCACCTTTCCCCTCAAACTTAGGAATGTCCGAAGGGAGCTTGGTAGGGACCGGGGGCCAATTAGGGTCGTGACACACTGGATCATTCGTGAGCTTTGAAAGATCCAGAAGATTCAAGCATGCAAGGAATGGGAGCTGCAGTTGGAAAGCTTGATTATAAGCTCCCATAAAAGGTTGGTTAAACGGAACCGAATTATAAGGTGGACCAAAAGCTTGACCATGAGTATTAAACTACTGATAATGGGGACCTGGTGGACCATAAGCTTGACCATGGACATAAGGTTGATAACCTCCTCCGACCTGACCCATATGAGAGTAAGCAGGTATATAAGTATTTTGGGCACCGTATTGAGGTGGGTTGAACTAGTGGCCAGCACCGACTGTGTTGTAGTAAGGGTTGCCACCATAAGTATGGGGCATATACGTACTATTTGTAGTGGGAACCAAGTTGTAATGACCATAATGGTGAGGTATGTTCCCACCCCCAGCATTAGGATTAGCATGAGCAGTCGTGTGGTGACCCAAAGTATGAGAAGTATTCCCAACCCCAACGTTGGTGTTACTAGTAGCAGGAATGGTGGCATTATGACTATGAAGATAAGATATATTCCCACCTCCTACATTAGTATTACTAGTAGCGGTGGTGGATGCCAAAAGTGTGCGGTATATGTCCACCCCCATGGTTAAGAGGAGCATTAACATTCGCAAAAGTGGTCTTGGGTTAACGAGTAGCGATATGTGTGTTAGGTGGTGGATGGCGAGTCGTGTTTCAAACAGTGTTCCTATTAGGTTGGGCAGTCCCAGGAGGCGGTCTTCTTCCAACATTAGCATTGTTAGGAGGATTATGACCAGTCCCCATATTATCTGTGTGAGTGGACAACGTGGTACCCCCAGCGAGGGTATTGCCCCCAGTGGGTGCAGTGTTTCTAACACCATGACTAGTGCTAGCATGACTACCAAAAGCAGTGGGAGGATCAATTGTGTTGAAACCAGGCATACTATATGAGAACGGGTTAACGTTGGTCGTAGGATCTTCGTCGTCAGGTAAGGTTGGCATCCCATAAATATAATTATCTGGATTCGAAGGATCGAACGGATCGTTCTTGAGTGGATTCGACCAAATCGAACTAGCTTGAGTCTCATGTGGATCACCCCCCACGCCTCACAAGGAGTAGGGGTGTCAGAAGTGGGGTCAACTCTACCCGATGGACTAGTAGGTATTTCTCCCATGTCAGAGTGTGCAGCCATCATAAAGTTGATGACGTATGTCTCGTAAGAATTCGAAGACTCGGAGGGAGCCCGTCGGCGTCCCCGAGCAACATGGCGTGAAAGTTCGGTCGGTTCTAAACCAGCTAACCGACGGGATCGACGGAGAGTAGGACTTCATGCCATGGTATCTCTACAGAGAATATAAAATCACAACGTCTCCTAATGGCCAACTATCGATCAAAAACATTAAATCAAAAGTACACACCTAGAGAAACTACAGCCAAGAGCAGACAAACAGAGTGGCTAAATGAGCTCCCGACACTAGAGCCGGTATGTCTAGCCTAGGAGAGGATTGAAACTCCCAAACCATAGCCGAAGGTAACAGAATCAGTTATAATGGCTCCCAGACTTCACTGCGTGCACAGGGTCAAGTCCACTGCACAAACACAACTGTGCTTTCCGACCGCTATTTGACTCAGGACACAAACAGCATAACCACTGCAAGTACCCTATGCGATACCTAGGTAAGGAAACTATGGTCACCGCAATATAACCAATGCTCGGGGGGACAGTTGCAGGTGGGATCCATCGTATGGGAAGGGTAGCTGAGCCCGAAACTCAATGAGGGTCAAATCCCCCAAGAGTCCCCAGATACGAACAAATCCTGGAAATATCTCCCACGTTCAGCCTGTATCAGAGGGATATCCCTTCAACTAACCTCCCGTGACCTTGTGCTTAACTCTGGTTTGAGTAGAGCTTCCTGAGAACATCGATATATACCATGGATTCCTCCACTCCCTAGTCAAACACCTAATGTTTCCTCTAGTAGTCTTGGATTGTTAAATCACAATGATCTATTCCAAGACTCTAAACCTATGCTAGTTGGTGTACCCTATAAATAAAATCTGTCTAATCAATTTTAAGATTAAGCGTTAATTTTAGTGGATGTGGTTACTCAAGGGATATGGTTGTGAAAGTAGTGATGTGTATGACTCAATAGTATGCAAAATCGTCAAATCCTAGACTCATCTATCCAATAAAACAATGTCACTAGCATGCAAAATCAACCCAACGGTTTCGAAATAAAAATGCAATCCTTTTATATTTTCGATGCTCAAGCAGAACCTAAATGAAGGCAGCAAGAACTCAATGCAAGATGCAGTACATGAAAGTAAAAAAAAAATTGTATTTTCTCTTATAAGCAAAAGGAAAATGCAAAACTATATGTATATATATTTTTTTGTATTTTTCAATATAAAGAAATGAAAAATGCAAGCAAAATCCTACTATCTAGTCACTGATATGCCAAGGAGATCACTAAGACAACCCAGGAGATACCAAACAGTAAGACTCAGCCAAAGGAATGAGCTCAAAAGGAAAAAACCAACAAGGCTAAATCCAAAGATGGGTAAAAAAACCAACAAGGCTCAACCAAGAGAAAAGAAGAGTTCTGGTCACAACCAAGGCATGGAACAGTCAAGAAATAGGCCAACAAAGACTCAGGATCATCCAAATCCAACCCAGCAACAACCAAAAGTCATAAATAAACCAAAGTCGAAGTTGTACGCTACTGTCGAAGGAAAACCTACGGGTACCCGCAAGCAGTAGAGTAAACAAAGGCGGGTGTACGCGGGCAGAGAAAAGCTAGCTCGAGGGTAAGGAAAGGAAAATGGGAAAATAAAGAGTCCAATGGCTCAGAAAAAGCAAGTTTTCTATAGTGTATCTCAACGGAAAATAAGTGACACAGAGCATCGACAAACAGCAACTCTAATTAAGGACTAATGCTAAAAAATCCCCAAACATGGATGTTCTCCCCAGCGGAGTCGCCATTTCTATATTGGAGAAAACTCACTATGGCTTGGGGTATACCACTATAGACAGCTGAATACCATAAATTAACTCAATTCTCAATGCTATGCTATATAAATGACAATGCTAAGATAATGAAGAAAATAACCAATCTCGATCCAAACGTTTGATGTAGATCCCCGTTGGAGCTTTCAATCCATGCACTTGAATATACAAATTAGTCTTGACAGCCCATATACAACAAGTACATATAATATATAAATGACATTAACATCATCAATAGCAATGGTCCATGACACTATAATTAAATTCAACCCAATGTAGAATAAACAACATTCACAACATTAATGGACGAGAATATGAGTATTTCTATTTAATAAACAAGAAGAAGTACAATGTGATATGACCTCTTGCTGGCAACCAATCTAAACCAAGATCTGGATCAATCCACTTATGCCTCCACCACTTCAATCCTCCATGAATGGCAAACTCAAAATATGGTAGGAGTTTGGAAGGTGAACATAAGGGGTTCACAACTGCAAGGATCAATGAGTGTAGACTCAAGATAGGGCAAAAATCCACTAGAGTTCTCTTGCTCTTCTTTCTCCTCCCATCCATAAGCCATATGTGCTCAATATATAGTCCTCTCAAAGGTAAGTGAAAGGACACATCGAGGCGTTTCTTGGGCAGATGGAGGGTCAAAGGTCACCCAATAACCACTTTTTGGGAGTAAAAAGTAATAAACTAGTGATTTTTACCATTTTACATGCTACCCGCAGGCTATAGTGATGCAACTCGCAGGTACACCCACTGCAATGATGCAGCTAGCGTACAGGGGAAAAAATACAAAAAAATAGTGTCTGAAGGATATAAAGTGGATCTGAGTCAATGAAATGGATCCTGCAGGCCAAAGAATGTTGATACTCACCAAGTGGAAAATTACATTGTAACAACCCCACACTCTCATGGGTATTATTTTTGCGGTAAACCATAGTAGATAAAAGATCAAAACCCTTACAAATTTGTAGGGAATTAAATAGGGAATAATGGTTGCATTGCTTGTCATTGTGGAAACTAAATATCCACAATTATTTCAAACACCTTGCATTGTAATTCTTTGAATTTAGTACTTAAATATATTGATTTGGATGTGATGCGCATGGTAGTTGCAGACTTGTTGTAGGTATGGTGATAGACAACTTGGTGTAGAGTAAGGTGAAGTGTTGGTTACAAGTCTATTTACACTAATCCCTCACATTAAACCCTTCCAAAATGGTATATTTACCATTGAAGCTTGGCTTCTGAAGCATGATATTTGCAACTAATCTAACATACACCAACAATAATTAGAAACATGTTGCTTGTTGTCAATGTTCATCATTTTCTAGGGCTGCAACTTGCCCATAATGGCTCCTCTTACCTACCATAGGGATGGAAGGACTCATTAGTCCACCAATAGTAGATAGGGCATCATCAAATTGTTATCAAAATGATGTAACCCACCTTTCCAAGAGTGTGAAGAGTCATTGTGAAGTCCAAAAAACATCTTGGAGGATGAAATAAAAATTCATATCTAATTGTATTTATATCGTGAGTCCATATCATAAAAAATAAACACGTCTACTAACAATATCCATTCAATCTAGTGCATTAATGGAATGGAGCTCCAAGAACAAGTCAACAACATGCCAACTAGCATTTGAAAGGGATAGATCCATCTAGGAAAGAATGCACATGAGGAGTACCCTCTTGAAACCACATACAAATGATATTACAATGTCATATTAGTGCACAATAAGTCCATGTATGCTAGGGAATTCCACAATTCAAATCAACATCCATCTCCATCTTTTTTTTGTAGCATCAAGCAAGAGTACTATAGCGATGCCCTTGACATCCATCACCCCAACAATTTTTCCAAAATTAGGCTTGGATCTGATAGCTCTTCTAAGGCAATTTCAACTACATAATGTACTTATGTCGTGGAAGCCATAAGTTCAATGCCTTGAGTTGCATTTTATAGGATAATTTAATGTTCATATATTGCACATTTAATCCTTCTTTACATAGACATAGGTAATTATCAAGCTAAAAATCAAGGAAATAGAGGACTAGACTGTATAAAGATTGGAAAACAGATTTGCAATATCTTTGATGCAAGAAGCACCCAAAATATACATAAGCAAACAACCAGACATACTAACCATAACAAAGAAAGGCTCAAGCCATATAAATCCTAAAATATTGTCATATAATGAAATATTTGACCTAAATTTGGTAGGAGGTCAATGTTTGATTGTATCTTGGAGACACATAACTACATCTCCTAATTTGAAAATGGCATTTTGAATGGTGTTGGTATATCTATTACTTGATCCAATTCATTTCCATGATATATTGTCCTTTGGGATGCTGAAGCTATACACATTTCTTGAAGAGTGTTAATTTGACATTTAGAGGCCCTAAACGTGACATTTTCATCCACTTTAATTCAATTTATAGACCCTAGATTAGGCATAATTATGAACCCACATCAAATGGATGATGATTGTGAAATGTATTAATTACCAACTAGATAAATAAGCATTAGCAGTCATGGCATATATGTCAGTGTTTCATGGAATTCATACATTTTCAAAATCATTCTATAACAACAAGTCCACATATATGGTTAGTTTCCTAGGCATATTTTTTGGTTAGGGTTCCCATGTTGCATCTTTTGCTGGAGGTACCTACCATTTTATTTTTTAATGAATTTTTTTTCTATTGCAGAGAATTTTCACCTTTGTCCCAACTCCCAAGGATACCCTCTTTTTCTATCATAATACATCCTTGACAAATGCAACTATGTCTAACAGGTTGAACTCCTCCTCACACTATCATCTTGAGTACTGAGGCATCCCACAAATTTCAGAGATCAAACTCGCTTTTTTTCTTCATCCTACAGGTGCATAAGATGCCACATCCCCATCTTGACCCTTTTGCATTAAAATGTAAATGATGTAATATTGTTATAAAATCATGGTGAGGAGCTCAAGGCCAAGGCCCCGCCATCGATTTATTGATGCATATGGTTTGTGTGCTAGCCAGGCACATTGAAATTTCAAACATCATGTAAATATACATTTTAATCAAATACCCACAACTAGCTATGCAATGCAACAAGAGATGGGGGCATGATTTTACAAGGAATTGGGAGGGAAAACATTCAAACCCTTGGAGCCAATCAAGTCAAGCCAAGTGTCAATGAGAGAACTGTTCAGTTTATACTAATTTGACTAGCAAGATCACTGAAAGAAACACAATCACAAGATAGACAAAGATATTATCCTGGGAAACCCTCATGGGGCAGAAAACCCAGCAAAGCTTTCCTCAATAAGATGATCAACCAAAATACAAGATGTGCTCCAAGGCTTGAGCTCCTTCTCTACCTCCTATGCAGACCTCTCTCTCACAAGTGCGCTACTTTCCGAGCTATGCAAGTGTGAAATAAGTGAGGAGCATTCTCCTCCACTTATACTAGTTTCCCGACTGACTATTTTCCTTATGGGGCCGACCTCTCCCAATGAAGTCTAATAACCCCTAATTAAATAACTCAGGGCCGACCCCCACATGGTGGATCTAATAACCCTAGTTACCACAATTCATCAGAGGAATAAACATCTCCGGATACATAATAGGACCACCTCGGAGGGATGAAACATCTTCGAAATAATAAAGTACAAATATAATATTCTTAGAAGTTACAATATTCAACACTCCCCCTTAACGAGAAGGATATTGTAACAACATCTGCAACAGAAAGGAGTCATCGACTACATCATACATGATACATCTATAAATCATCGGAAGCTTTCTTCAATACATCATCATCAGTAACTCAACCAGTTACTGGAACATCAACATCTGGATCCTCACGATCATCAACATCGTCATCACACGATCATCAGCATCGTCATCACACGATCATCAGCATCATCAGCACACGATCATCAGCATCGTCATCACATGATCATCAGCATCGTCATAGCAGCATACCCTGCAACACACATGATCCTTCCTTTGGGGATCAATGTCATCACAATCATGTTTAAGACTATCCTTCCTTTCAGAATTATTGGATTTACTGTCTAAGGATGATTAATCCAAACTCAATCACATTTAAGACTATCCTTCCTTTCGGAATTACTGGATTTACTGTCTAAGGATGATTAATCCAATCTCAATCACATTTAAGACTATCCTTCCTTTCGGAATTATTGGATTTACTGTCTAAGGATGATTAGTCCAATCTCAATCACATTTAAGACTATCCTTCCTTTTAGAATTACTGGATTTACTGTCTAAGGATGATTAGTACAATATCAATTACATTTTGAACCAAGTGCTCATGGACGATGTACTCCTATCATGTACATTTTGAACCAACTGTTCCGGGACGATGCAGTCCTATTACGTCCACTAGGGACCACTTCTTGAAGACATATGTCTACGGATCTATTTTAGAACATGTCCAGGGATGATACAAACCCTCACTTGTCCACTAAGGACTTCATTCTCGGAGACACATGTCTACGGATCAATTCAAGGGACCGAAATCTGGGGACGATACAATCCCCACCTATCCATTAAGGACTTCATTCTCATAGACACATGTCGACGGATCAATTCAAGGGACCGAAGTCCAAGGACAATACAATCTCCACCTGTATCCTCATCAATACAAATATCGTTAGTACATCACTAGTACAAGTACATACAAGTATCCTCATCAATATAGATATCGTTAGTACATCACTAGTACAAGTACATACAAGTATCCTCATAAATACAACAATACAAGTATCCTCATCAATACATGTATACATATCATCAAAACAAGTATCCTCATCAATACATCAATACAAGTATCCTCATCAATACATGTATACATATCATCAAAATACATCAATACAAGTATCCTCATCAATACATGTATACAAAAAATAAATATCAGAAATATAAGTAATATGAGTATCCTAAGTATATATCTAAGAAATAAATATCCTAAGCATACTAATACAGGTATCCCCATCATCGACCTTACTGTCGATGCGGGCAGTCTTATCATTAGTGTCTACATCACTCCCCCTTTCTAGGAGGGTCCTTTTGGACTACACCAAGCTTGTCTCGAAAATACTCAAATTTTACTCGAGACAGAGGTTTGGTCAATATATTAGCAATTTGTTCATCAGTGCTCACATACTCAAGCTTAATAGCTCCTTTCTGCACCATATCCCGTATATAGAAATATCGAATCTCTATGTGTTTTGACTTATCATGGAACACTGGATTTTCTGTCATATTAATACAGCTCTGGTTGTCACACATGATTACAGTGGGATCCATCTCTAAGTCAAACAATCCTGATAATAGTTTCCGAAGCCATACTGCTTCACAACTAGCAGAGCAAGCAACTATATATTCTGCTTCGGCTATACTGAGAGCCACACTAGACTGTTTCTTGTTGAACCATGAGATCACGGCAGATCCAAGACCATAACATCCACCTGATGTACTTTTCCTGTCTGAAACACTTCCTGCCCAATCAGAATCTAAGTAACCATGTAATATGAATTCATGATTTCCAAGATAATATAGACCAAAATATAATGTGCCCTTTAGATACCTCATCATATGCTTTGCGGCTATTAAGTGAACTTTTCTAGGTTCCACTAGATACTGACTCAAGGTATTTACAGCAAAGCATTGTCTAGTCTGGTATTTGTCAAATACATTAGTGACCCAATAATCTGTCTGTATAGAGTCACATCTACTAATTCTGATGAGTCATCAACTAATAACTTCAAGTTGGATTCCATGGGAGTGTCCATGGATTTACACTCCAACATATCAAATCTTTTCAAAATCCCCACTGCATACTTACCTTGATTTAGAAAGATTCCTTTTGGTTCTTGCCATACTTCTAGACCTAAGAAGTAGTGCATTAACCCGAGATCTTTCATCTCAAATTCTGAATAAATCTTCTTCTTGCATTCAATAATTTGTTTCTCATTTCTAGTCAGAAATAGATCATCTACATACAACAATAAGATAACAGGTTCATCATTCATAACTTTGAGATAAAGATTAGGGTCAACTTTACTTTTGGTAAAGCCCATGCTTGTCAAGAAACTGTCGATTCTTCTGTACCAAGCTCTGGGAGCTTGCTTTAATCCATACAAAGCCTTTTTCAGTTTGCATACATGTGTTTTCCCGTCCTTAACCTCAAATCCTAGTGGTTGTTCTATGTACACTTCTTCTTCAATTACACCATTCAGGAAGGCTGTCTTAACATCCATCTAATGTAATTTCTATTTCATCATAGATGCAAGTGCCATAATGGTTCTAATGGAAGTGTACCTAGCAACTGGTGCAAATGTTTCTTCATAGTCAATTCCCTCTTTCTGAGAGAATCCCCTGGCTACAAATCTTGCCTTATATTTTTCAATGCTACCATCTGCATCATGTTTTATTTTGAATATCCATTTGGAAGATACCACACTTTTATCTTTTGGTTTGGGAACTATATCCCAAACATCATTTTTTATTATTGATTGGTATTCTTCTGTCATTGCTTCTATCCACTCTTTCTTCTAAACTGCCTCTTCATAGCTAGTAGGTTCCTGATCTACAAGATCACACATCAAAGCCACATAGTTGGATACTAGCTTTGGTTTCTTCCTTTCTCTAGTGGAGCCTTCAGGAGCTCCATATTTTTCAGCTCCTTGAATAATGTCCCTAGCCCATGTTGGCTGTCTTTTTCTAGATAGGTTTGTAATTGGGGGTTCTTGTGGTTCTAACATGTCATGGTCTTCTGGTGTAGCATCTTCAGGGATGGGCACAGCCTCTATGATTCTAGGAGATGTATCTTATTCATAGATTTCTTCAAGTTGGAACTTCCTAGATTTCTTGAGAGCTGCTTCTTCATCAAATGTCACATCTCTACTTATTTCCATATGATGAAAATCTGGGATATAAATTTTGAAAGCTTTGGATGATTCACAATATCCAACAAATATTCCCTTCTTACCAGAGGGATCCAGCTTGGTTCTCTTTTCTTTTTGGACGTGAATGTACACTGGACATCCAAATATTTTGAGATGACTTACCTTAGGCTTCTTTCCTGTGAACACTTCTTCTGGAGTCTTGAATTCAAGAGCACTATGGGATAGTCTATTTTGTACATAGACTGTTGTCCTAGTTGCTTCAACCCATAGATACATGGGTAAATCTTGGTCATGTATCATGGTCTTTACAGCTTCCATGATGGTTCTATTCTTCCTTTCAGCAACACCATTTTGTTGAGGATTGTAGTGAGTGGTTAGCTCCCTCTTGATTCCAGCTTCCTTACAGAAATATTCAAAGTCTTTTGAAGTATATTCTCCACCATTATCTGTCCTGAGTATTTTAATCTTCTTTTCTAAAAGGTTTTCTATCAAGGCTTTGAACTCCTTGAACTTTCCAAAGACTTCATTCTTCCCTTTTAGAAAGTAAATCCAAGTCTTTCTGGACTAGTCATCAATAAATGTAAGGTAGTACTCATATCCACTCAAGGATGTGGAGGGCATTGGTCCACATACATCTGAATGAATTAATTCTAGAGTATTCTTGGTCTTTGTTTCACTCTTTGGGAAAGGGTTCTTGATATTCTTTCCTTTGGCACACCCCTTGCATGTGCCATCATGATCAATCTTCAAATCTAGTAGTCCTATGACAACTTTACTCACATGAGGTAGTGCTTTGTAGTTAATATGAGCAATCCTTATATGCCATAGTTCATTAGGACTAGTGGCTTCATGAACAAGGGCAGCTTCTGGATGTCCTCTGAGTTTGTATAGACCTCCTTCCTCTTCATCAATAACAATTGCATCCTTAATTGATTTTCCTTTGGGCTACATGCGTACTTGTCCATCTATGAATGCAACCCTGTAACCTTTCTTATCTAGAGCTGAGATAGAGAGTAAGTTCTTCTTCAATCCTGGGACATATAATATCTCTTTCATTTTCAATGGTGTTCCAGAATCAAGCTTGTAACTTGCTTCCCTAATTCCCTTGATGGGATATTGATAGTCATCTCCTAATGACACCTTTTGTGGAGAGGTCTTCTCTTCCAATTTTGAAAGAGTTTTTTTTTGTCTAGTCATGTGCTTTGAAGCACCACTATCAATAAGCCATGTATCTTCTCCAGGTGTTATAGATCTTGAGATTGCAGATAATAGGACATACTCTTCTGCATCTTCTTCTTCATTCCTTCTAGATATTTTCTTGGGGAGGGGCCTTTCTTCTTCTTCATCATCTCTTTTAGATCTCTTCTTGTGAGGCCTTACTTCCTCTTCTTCTTCTTCTTCACTTTCATCTTCTGCAAGATGTGCTTGATGTCTTTTATAGTGAAGATTTTTTCTTCTTCTTTGAAGGACAAAATCTAGCAATGTGTCCTTCTTTATGACAAATGAAACATTGGAAGGAGGAGAATTTTCTTCTTCCTTTCTTTTGAAATCTTTGTGGAGATTGAGACTCCTTGTGATTATCCTTCTTGAAGTAAGATTGATTCCTCCTTCTCTTAGTGTGTGTAGCCAAGGCTTAGTCATCTTCTTTGAGTAGAGCTTCTCTATTAGAAACCCTAGCTTCTTCTTGGATACAATCTTCCCATACCATATCAAACTTAATGCTCTCTTTTCTGGCACACATGGTTTGGATGAATGACTCCCATGGTCTAGTGAGACCATTTAGAGCAGTCATGACTAGTTCATCTTCATCAAGGGTATCTCCAATAGCATCTAGTTGTTCTTTGAGCTGGGAGATCCTTGAGAAATAATATTGAATAGATTCTCCTTTGTTCATCTTTGTGCTCTTCAATTGAGTTCTCAGATTCATCTTTCTATTGATGTTCCTTCCCTCATACATTCTGGAGAGGGCATCATACATTTCCTTTGGAGTCTTCTTGGATGCCACTTGGGGAATTTAGTGGTCTTTAATAGAATCAACAATGATTCTCTTTGCCCTAATCAAATCCTTCCTATACTTCTCTTTGGCTTCATCTTCTTCAGGTTTTGCAATCTCATCCTTGATATATTGTGCAAGGTCATTCTCTTCAAGAATGAGACCAATTCTATATTTCCATGACCGAAAATTTTCTATACCTTCTAACTTGTCTTCAAGCTTAGTGCTTGGAGCCATCTTCTCTTGGGGGAGTCCAAGAGATTGAAGTTTCTCACAAGATAGAGTAACACTTACCAGGAGATGTGCTTGATTGATTTGGGAACACTGGTGTGTTCTGTTTCTGGAAACTTCAACTTTTTACTTTTCGGATCTGCAACAGAATTTCTGGTTTATCGCACTTTCGGTCAAACTAGGGTTTGGCTTTCTCAGAGTTCTACCCAACAAAAAACTTCGATCTAGGGCTCAAAAATTTGATTTTGAGAAGGGCTATTCAGCCATGCAACCAGATTTCAAAAATACTAACCTTTTGTAGAAACCCTAATTTTGGGAGAGAGAGAGAAAAAAATAATTTCACCTTGTGAAATATGTTCTATTCAGGCTAGCTCTGATACCATGTTAATTTTATATTAATTTGACTAGCAAGATCACTGAAAGAAACACAATCATAAGATAGACAAAGATATTACCCTGGGAAACCCTCATGGGGTAAAAAACCCAGCAAAACTTTCCTCAATAAGATGATCAACCAAAATACAAGATGTGCTCCAAGGCTTGAGCTCCTTCTCTACCTCCTATGCAGACCTCTCTCTCACAAGTGCGCTACTTTCCGAGCTATGGAAGTGTGAGATAAGTGAGGAGCATTCTCCTCTACTTATACTAGTTTCCCGACTGACTATTTCCCTTATGGGGCCGACCTCTCCCAATGAAGTCTAATAACCCCTAATTAAATAACTCAGGGCCGACCCCCACATGGTGGATCTAATAACCCTGATTACCACAATTCATCGGAGGAATAAACATCTCCGGATACATAATAGGACCACCTTGGAGGGATGAAACATCTTCGGAATAATAAAGTACAAATATAATATTCTTAGAAGTTACAACATTCAACACTCCCCCTTAACGAGAAGGATATTGTAACAACATCTGCAGGAGCAAGGAGTCATCGACTACATCATACATGATAGATCTATAAATCATCGGAAGCTTTCTTCAATACATCATCATCAATAACTCAACCAGTTACTGGAACATCAACATCTGGATCCTCACGATCATCAGCATCGTCATCACATGATCATCAGCATTGTCATTACACGATCATCAGCATCGTCATCACACGATCATCAGCATCATCATCACATGATCATCAACATCGTCATCACACGATCATCAGCATTGTCATCACATGATCATCAGCATCATCATAGCAGCATACCCTGCAACACACATGATCCTTCCTTTCAGGATCAATCTCATCACAATCATGTTTAAGACTATCCTTCCTTTCAGAATTACTGGATTTACTGTCTAAGGATGATTAATCCAAACTCAATCACATTTAATACTATCCTTCCTTTCGGAATTACTAGATTTATTGTCTAAGGATGATTAATCCAATCTCAATCACATTTAAGACTATCCTTCCTTTCGAAATTACTGGATTTACTGTCTAAGGATGATTAGTCCAATCTCAATCACATTTAAGACTATCCTTCCTTTCGGAATTACTGGATTTACTGTCTAAGGATGATTAGTCCAATCTCAATTACATTTTGAACCAAGTGCTCAGGGACGATGTAGTCCTATCATGTACATTTTGAACCAACTGTTCAGGGACGATGCAGTCCTATTACATCTACTAGGGACCACTTCTCGAAGACTCCTTTGCCAACTTTATGTATCCCCCTGTGATAATGGGGATTGTTAATATCGAGTCACTGGGTAATTTAAGTACACGATTGTTAATATCAAGTCACCGGGTCCCCTAGCTGAAACCCGACGTTCTGAATCCACCAGACTCAATGGATTCGCGATCCGAGCCACAGTTTGGGTGTTGCGGGAATCTTGTTTCGTCATCTCGGGGCCATTCAGGGACACTTTGATTTGCTCCAAGAATTGCTACTTGGACCCCCAAGACCAAAACTTGAGTACAGTACAGTCCAACTAGTTTGAAGATTTCTCTCCTTCAAAATATAACCTCCTCTTCTAAATTTCCTTGCTCTCCCAAAATATCCCCTTCTTCATAAATTCCATCCCCTCCTTATCTCCTTTCCTACTGACTATTTTCTCCCTCTATATTTACTACCCTTATCTTTCCATTTAATTCCCAACTCCCTAGACAGAATTATTTATTACTCCAACAATCTCATATTCAATTATGATCCATAAAGTAGATTCTTTTCATTTTACTTTATTAAACAATTATGGACATGGTTCGCAATCAAATTTAAAAATCCTTAAATAATGACCACCGTAATTATCTACGCCAATCCTGACATAATTAAATTTCAACAATATAATTTATCACACTTGCATTATACAATTATTATTAATTAATCATCATAATATTCATTAATTAATCATTATAATCAGCCAACATAATTCAACATTAATCATTAATCATTAATCATTATAATAATAATATTAGTAGTAGTAATTCAACATCCAAATATTCATTATAATCATCCTTCAATTAATAATCATTTATTAATTAATTAATAGTACCACTAATCATTTACCTAATGGTTATCACATCCCTGTATTGCTAATTACCCGTTAGTTATAATTAAAACTAACTACAAATGATTAACCAAGTTAATCATAATGTTGATAACACTAATTAACATCATTAATACTTTAGTTAATATTGATCAATCGATTTAATGATAACCTCATTAACATTTACCAACTTTCATTGACCATAATCTATTATTAACCCTGGTAACAATTAATTAACCATTTTTAACAACTTGACGTAATAATATCATTTCATAACTAAATATGCAATAATCAATCCCCAACTAGTTCTTATGGATTTATTCACAATCACAATGCATTCAAGCCCAATTGTAATAGTATAGTAGATAACTAATATAAGCGTATATAGACGAGTTATGTAAGCATATTTATGGCTTACATACCTCGTGTAGGTACACTAATAGTACTCAAACAAACATACCACATAATCACATAAATTACTATATGTCGACGCATACCAAGATATGAATTTTCATTGGCTAGCCATATTTACTAACTCAAACCATAGTAGTATATGAAACAATCATAACATACTGGATTATGATACAAGAATCAAGTAAAGGTTTTTGGCACACACTCAGTAAATTATGTTTCCCATCAAAACTTCCATAACATTCCTATCTACCTATTGCCTTCTCCATAATTCACAACTAAATTCCACATCCTATCATTCCTCTGCTGGACTACCCTGGAGCGTCCACTACATGGCATAACTCCAGTTAGAACCCATAAGCAGAAGTGTCGACTACATCAACCAAGCTTCCCCAACAGGCATCCACTAGTCATCATCACACACCTTGGGGAGTGCGCTGTAGCGTGACCCTCCCATGACTCCGGGTTTCGGAGGATAAACGGTGGGTAATGCCTCCACCCCTCTTAGTGAGCAAGGGGCTATGTCTTCATCGACATAGTGACTGTGTTGTGACTGTTGTACTTAGATTTTGTCATCGAATAACCAATTTGGGCGGTTGAGTTTCCTAAAACGCCACACCTATCCATACATCATGATAATAATACAATACTCATGCTAAAAAATAATGCATCACTTGAATACCATTTATCTTTTAGAATTCTTGTCCTAGAGGTACTCCCACCTCATAGGATCCAACTACCACTTAGCTCTTTTAACCTGTAGGTTAGTCTCCAAACACACGATCGAGAATATCGTGCAATCATTGACATGTATATACATTTCATTACTAATGAACAATAATGCAAATCATTTCTATGTACCATGCACCTGGTATCATATCCATCCATTCAACATATAACTTTTAACTCGGTATCCACGTACCCATCATTTAGTAAATTTACTTGCTAGAGACATAATCAAAACATGAATATAATTCATAACATTAACATCACACACACACACACACATATATATGTATATATATATTCTACAAAATAATAAATCCATGTGTCCACGGTGTCATCAAACTAGCGAAGTCTCACAATAATAAGCAAATACAAACATATAATGGTAGTTCATGTGATAAAGTCAAAATGGGGCATTACATACACCCACCTTTTAGGAAACTTCATCTCGAAGTTATGATCAAAATAGTGTGGGAAAATCACGATGTATGGTCTCTGTGTCCTCCCAGGTAGCAGAATCTTGGCTATACCTATCCCACTAGATCTTGACCTAGTACACCAAACGATGTCTGAGTTGTCTAACCATGTGGTCCAATATACGTAATGGTTTGACCTTGATGGTCCCCTCGTCCAAAATCTGTAGTGCCTTCCAATTTATTTTATGAGACTCATTGGATATATAATGTCGTAAAACATATACATGAAAAAAATTATGATTTTTATGCAAATAGGGTGGCAGCGCATGACGATATGCGATGGGTCCAACCTTCTCCAAAATTTCAAAGGGTCCTATGAATCATGGTGACAATTTTGTCCCTTTAGGAAACCAAATGGTACTTTTACTAGGCCTGATGCATATGAAAACTGCTTCCCATACCTTATAGTTTCGGTCAACCCTATGCACATCGGCATAGCTCTTTTGTCTATCTTGAGCTTCCTTTAATCGTTGTCTAATCTGAATCACCTGTTCTTCCATCTCTTGAATCAACTCAAGTCCTATAATCACTTGATCCTCTAACCTTCCCCAACTCAATGGTGTTCTGCATGGCCTTCCATATAATGCTTGATAAGGCAGCATTCCGATCGAGATGTGGTAACTATTGTTGTAGGAAAATTCTACCAAAGGTAAATGTTTTTCCCAATGGATCTGCTGATCCATAACATACATCCTAAGCATGTCCTCCACCACTTGATTCACTCTTTCTGTTTTCCCATCTGTCTCTGGATGGTAAGTTGTGCTTAGGTTCAACTGAGTTCCTAAGGCCAACTACAAACTTGTCCAAAACCTGGACGTGAATCGAGCATCCCTATCTGAGATAATCTTCTTGGGAAACCCATGAAGACAAACTACTTCACTTATTAATACACGCGTTACATCTATGACGTCATAGGTTTCCTTAACTGGAATAAAGTGAGTAGGTTTGGTCAATTTATCAACGATGCCCATAATGGCATCATTCCTATGAGAGGTAAGAAGCAATCCAACCACAAATTCTGTGGAGATAACCTCCCATTTTGACATAGGAATGTCATGCGGCTGCAATAGTCCTGCCGGGTGGTGATGATCATCTTTTACCTGCTGACACTCAAGGCACTTAGTAACGAATTTGACCACGTCATGCTTAATTCCTTCCCAAAAGAAGAGTTGCTTCATGTCCGCATACATCTTATTTACGCCCGGGTGCACACAATAGACTGCTCTGTGGGATTCCTTAAATATAGTTTCTCTAATATCTCCCTCCTAGGGAATATACATCCTCCCTTGATATTGTAACATCCCATCAACTTCCAGCTCATACCCTTCAAACTTAGGTTCCACCTGCTTCCCATTCTGGAGTGTTGACGAGACCTTTAGGTACCAACTATCCTTGACTAACTATCCTAATACTCTTTCCTTCAAATCAAATTTTAAAGGTATCAGGGAGACAATCCTTGGTTTTTTGCTTAAGGCATCGGCTACCACATTCTCCTTCGCTTTGATGTATGAAATCCCAAAATCATACTTGCTCATAAATTCACTCCATCGCCTTTGCCTAGCATTTAAGTCTCTTTGGGCAAAGATATACCTTAGGCTTTGGTGATCATATTCGAGCTCAAATCTTCATCCCACAAGGCAATGCCTCCAAAGCTTTAAAGCTAACATCACGACAGTCAATTCTAAATCATGGGTGGGGTAATTATGTTCATGTGGGTAATTACCTTCCTGCATTAACACCACACCCAAACCTTGTCTCGAGGAATCCATGCAAACTATGAAGTCCTTATCCATATCAGGCACTCGTAGGAACTGTGCACTCGTTAGTAGTATTTTAAGCTCAATGAATGCGACATCACATTCATCAGTCCATTCATAACTGATGCCTTTACACTGTAAGGTAGTTATGGGTTTTGCAATTTTTGAAAAACCTTCCACAAACCTCCTATAGTACCCTCCTCACTTCATGTGCATTTTTTGACACGGTCCAATCCATTATGGCCTTCACCTTTTAGGGTCCACATAAATTTCCTCTCTAGAAATTATATTCCCCAGATAATGGATCTCCTTTTGATAAAAAGAACATTTGGACAACTTACCATACAACTTGTGCTCTCTTAAGCATGACAACACCATTCGTAGGTGTTCCTCGTGCTCTCTTTCATTCTTGGAATATATAAGGATATCGTCCAAGAATACTTGCACAAACCGATCTAAGTACTTCTGAAATGCGTTATTCATGAGGCTCATGAATACTGTTGGGGCATTGGTTAAACCAAAGGGTACAACTACAAACTCATAGTGCCCAAAATGAGTTCGAAAAGCAGTCTTAGGTATATCACCTTCCTTAATTCAAAGTTGGTGGTAACCTGATCGTAGGTCAATCTTCGAAAATATTGTCGACCCTTTCATTTGATCGAAGAGGTCATCAATTTGAGGTATAGGGTACCTATTCTTCACTATGGCTCTATTCAAATCTCTGTAATCTATGATAATACACAAGGAACCATCCTTCTTCTTCACAAAATTTAATGGTGCACCCCACGGTGAAATACTTGGTCTAATGAACCCTAGGTCTAACAGTTCCTTCAACTGCATTTGCAACTCACAAAGCTCTGGGGCCGTCATCCTGTAAGGTGTATTTGATGTTGGCACTGAACTAGGTTTAAACTCAATGGTAAAATCAAGTTCTCTCTCAGGAGGTAACCCAGGAAATTCCTTGGGAAATAAACCATTGAATTCAACTAACACTGGGTACTGATCAAAGGAGGTTCCCTTCTCATTATTTATCGCTTCAACAATATACAACTGACACCCTTTCCTCATACATCGTTTTACATTCATCGTAGAGATGAAATGTAGGGACACCTTCCGTTTGATACCTTGGATCTCAATGGACTCCCCTTTGTCATCAAAAGATAGAACTATCTTCCCATAAAAGTCCAAGAAAGCTCAATGTTCCTCAAGCCAGTTCATACTTATGATAAGGTCATAGGCCTTGAGGGTGGTGAAGTACACTTTGAATTGTGTAACACAAGCCCGAGATATACTATACATTTGTCAACACTAGGCCCTACTACTTGTTTTACCCCTGAAACCATTTCAACTAAGTTGAAATCATTGTGCTCATAGGATGCAAACCCACATTTATCTAATGCATATGGAGAAATAAAACTATCTGTAGCACCAGTGTTGACATTGTGTTTTTTCAAAGTGAAATGAAAATTGCCAACCCAAAATTTATTTTGATCTCTTCTAAGTCTAACAAGGAAAGCCCCAGGTCCCTAAGGAATGATCCATACGACCATTGACTACACCAAAGAGGAGCTAAAGAATTGAGTTAAGCGCCTTGGAGACCATGCGAAATGATCAATGGTCATGATTGTAGTGGAAAAAGATCGACGGTGGAAGAAGAGGTTCGCCAGAAAAGAAGAGAGGTGAATAGTGGAAGCAAAACCCCCCAAAAAATTAAAGGGTGATGTTAAAAGGACCTGATCAACGATTGTTGATGGGGAAACAAGTAGATCAACAACGGAGGGAAGGTTTCACGGGAGAAGAAGCAAGGCGGATAATGAAAATAAAGTGTGCCGGAATTTCAAGTCAGGCGGTGTTAAAGGCAAGCCAAGATCAACGACTATTCGATAAAGGGGCGGATAGATCAACAACCCATAATATTTTCGCACCATCAACTTGCGCGATGAAATGAAGTTTGGGGTGGTTGCGAAATACCATACTGCGGTAATTTTTCCTATAGAAAGCTGTATTTCCATTTTTTGTGTACAAATATGCCTTGTTTATGCTTTTAGTAGTTAAGTTTATGTTTGTTTAATGTTATTTACTTTATATGCTTGCATTTATTATTCAATTTAATTAATGATCACCCTCTGCATCTTGAGAATTTGCATGGAATTTCCAATTACTCGGGTTCCCACATCTTATATACCTAAGCCACAGTAAGGCAGTTCTTCACCTTTACCTACTTAGTTAAAGTTGGGGAAGTTGGTGAGCTTGCTACTCTGGGAATGATAAATAAGAAGGTGTAAGTTGAATAGTTAGATTGTGTATTTATGCAATCCGTAGATAGATGTTATTTTTGTTTTAGAATAGATTTCATTTATGTTGTTAGAATAGATTTCACTTATGCTTCTAGACAAATTATTCCTTTGCAATTGCATATACAATGCATGGTACCTATTAAGTTTGCACAAATTCCCCGAATGATAATTTAAGTAATGAGTCAAGGGATTTAGTGGTGTTTATGGCTGCAATTCTTTGGCCTATCAGTCAACTCCCCATCTTGCATCTCTTCCTACTTTTTGGCTTGTGTCACCCAAGTAGGTAGAATGCCAACAACTTACAAAAATGGTCCAGATCCATAGCCAAAGAAGAAGTTATTGACACGTTTTCCCCACTCTTAAGACACCCAAATGACCAAGGAATTCAACTTCAAAATCCTTCGTAAAATTGCCAAGCATTATAGTGCAAGAGACAAACAAAATTATGTCCTTTCGTGTTTTCCACGTGATATCATTTCAATAATTATGGAATCATTTGAGGCTCCTTTGAAACCTTTTGGGCCCTTTCACCTATTCCATGTGTTGAGTTATTGGTGGAATGCGCTCCTTGTAATCCTGATGGGGTCATTTTTCTTTTGCAATAGGTCTCCTAGAAGGGTTTTCTTGCCTAATGGGTGGGGGTAATCCCCATGGGGCGCTAAGTGCAAACAGAAACTCCTATTTCTATCAAGCGTTTGGTGGAGTCTCCCCAATAAAGAGTGGTGGTGATCCCCTTATAGATTCCCTCGTAACACAAAGTTCCCTTCCAATGTAATTGATCCTTCATTGTGTTTACCCAAACAAACAACTTAGGGCTAACTCATCGGAATCCCAACACTAAAGGCAAGGCCTTAAGTGCCGTTGAGTCTTTTAATTGACCTTCCCCATTGTGTAATTGGGGTAACTCTCGTCAACCCCCAATACTAAGGCTTGGTCTCCAATACCACCAAGGCCTACGAGGGGATTGCCCGTTTTTAAAACTTATCCAATCATCATATGCCATATCCACTATCCACCTCATCACTCTAGCACACCATCAAGAATACACCAAGCAAACATGAAAAATAATAGTTTTCAATATAAAAAAAAAAAACCACACATTAGACATTTCGAAGTTTCAAGAATCCATTTAGATCAATAACATTTTCATAGTCATGTGGAAAGACTATTATTACAAACCCTCAAAGTTGAAATGTCCAACGTCCAAAGTTGATACCATTGGTCACAAACACACCCAGTTTTAAAGATTATCGAGATAAAAATATGACTTGGTACGTTTTTAAATGGTAAATCGCCCATAATTTTGTAGTTGCAATTAAATGTGTCATTGGATCTCCGAGGGAGACATACAAATCATAAAACACAAGGAATATAATAATACTAACAAAATAGACCCGAAGCATCTATGGAAGCCAATGAAACTTTCGTGGAGTATAGAACTCTTTATATAGTCGATTAGTCGGCAAAAAGTGTAAACCCATGGCAACGTGGAATTATTTGATTGGTCCATGTTCTGGTTGAGTAATTATGGGTACTTTAAAGACCCCAAGTCATATTAGACCTAGTGCATGTGAAATTATATTCTAATATTATTATGTGAAATTATATTCTAATATTATTAGTGTGGAGAAATGCACCTGTCGTCTTCCACACTAAAGAATCACGACTTTTCTGCATTGTGATCTTTATCTACTATGATGATTAAATATAATTTAAAAAATAAAATATTAGAATAGTAATTTAAAAAGAGTATATAATTAGAATATTAAAGGTGTATTGGACTGAGAGCAAAAGAGTAGTAATTATGTTTCATAAAAAAATTTTAATAATTTGGATCGATTTAAAATTATTTTAAAAAATTGGTCCATCTTTATGTGGAACTTTACTGCTGTCCGGTCATATTACTACCAAATTAGCTTATTCTCAATGGTAGATTTGTTTAATAATGTAGCATATTTCTTTCTGGTTGTTAAAATTGAAGATACAAATAAAATGTTAGAGTTTGTATTGTTTTGATTTTAAGTGATTTTGTTTTATAATTTAAGTTGATTTAGAATTCTGGAAAAATTTTGTGGGTATTGTTCTATCATGCATGAGCTTTGGAATATGGTATAATTATGTTTATGTTTAAAAAAATTGTTGGATTCTTATTATATTTGTTTTTAAAAGGAAGATTTGTTTGTTACAAAATTAGCTTACTTCATTTATCTTTATTCAAGAATCCTTGAAATGACACATAAAAAACTAAAGATTTGGAAAAAATATATTTTTATCAATTTTCCCAACATTTTAAGCCAATAAAATGTTTATAATAAGATTCATATTGATCTTTAAGAAATGTCATTATCCTCCATTAAGACAAAGATCTTATGAACTTATTCACTTGAAGTTATATATGTAGGAGAAGAGTATTAATGCGTAAATAAAATTTGAAAATAGGATATGTCACAACCCAATATGCTACAAGCAATAAGTGAAAAAGGACCCACTAAACATGGCATAGTGGGGATGTGCCACATAAAAAAATGACCCACTAAACATGGCATAGTGGGGATATTCCACATAAAAAAAGGACCCACTAAACATGACATAGTGGGGATATACCACATATAAAGATAGATAAGTTACAAGCCAAAGAGGCCCCGCAATAATCATATCAAAACTCTAGATGATGTTACATAAGAAGAAAAAAAGAAGAAAAAGAGTGGAATGAAATATGAACATAGCAATATGCTAATGTAACAATATACCATGTAACTTCACTTAGATAGCAAGCAACAAAGCATGACACCAAAATTATTAGTGATGCAAGTATTAGAGTGAAATAGCCTAACGTAATCACATCGTCGTGACTTGCACCTCAAAGCTAAGTTCTCAATTGGGGAAAAAAATTGTGCACATCATGCCTTGTACCTTCTTCATCTCACAATGATTATATATGGGAGATTATTCACAACACCCACCTACTGGTAGTGTTAACATACACCAAATAGAAAAGACAACTATTAATGTAGAACAAAGTATCATCATACATTTATGACAATATAACAAGATAGCTTGCAACATCATATAAATAGCTCCACAAGTAAAAAAACACACACACCTAAAACATAATTTGAAAGATACTTTCACATAAAATTGAAAGTGAAAATAATTTTATCACATAACTATGAAAATATTCTCTCAAAACCATTTTCCATATCGACAAAACTTTCAATATAAATGATGTCTTATACACTTTGAAACCAATTTATATATTGACAAACTTTTAACTTAAATGATGTCTTAAACACTTCGAAACCAATTTCTATATAAAAATACTTTTCACATAAATGATGTCTTATACACTCTGAAACCAATTTCTATATCAATTTTTAACATAGTGATGTCTTATACACTTTAAAACCAATTTCTATATTGACAAACTTTTAACTTAAATCATGTCTTATACACTTCACAACCAATTTCTATATAAAATACTTTTAACCTCAACCAATTTCTATATTAAATACTTTTAACCTAAACCAATTTCTATATCATAACATAAATAATGTCTTATCCACTCTCAAATCAATTTCCATAACAACAAAAACTTTTAACATAAATAATGTCTTATACACTCCCAAACCAACTTCCATATCCACAAAAGCAATAATGTCTTATATACCCCATCTTTCAAACAAGACACCCCTTTCAAACAAGACACCCCTCAATCAATCAATTATGCGTATAGAACTATTCACCACATCAGAAAACAGTTAGACTTTGGATATATACAAGGCCTCTTTTTTTCCATATCCAAGGGTTTTGGTCTATTCTAGCAATGATGTCTCTTTCCGTACCAAGGATCATCAGTATTCTTGCAATGATGTGATGGTATCAGCCAAAGCCTATAAGATAAAGGAGGCATGTGAGGGTATATAGACAAAAAACACCCTAAAAGCCTAGCCTATAAGAGAATAACAATTGGCAAGTGACCACTGAATGTGATATATACACAAAACAAATCAAACTTAAAGTTAGTGGTTCACGCCGACGCATTTCATTGGGCTTCTTGAGGTGATGGATATATCCAATGCTATCATTTTGTGGGGACTAGCTGAGTCTCCATTCATTTTAGTTTCAGCCTTTAGTAAGTCATTAATATTTTATCTTTTATGAGTATCATAGATAATGTTTATTTTTAATAAATTTGGATAATTTAAAAATATATATTTTAAATTTAAATATTTAATTTTAAAATTAATTAATAAAATTAGTAGTTTATATATTTAATTTTTTATTATATTTTTTTAATTTTGAGTTGGAAATTTTAAAAAATATTTAGTGGTAAAAATTGCCTATAAAGATATTTAAAGTGTTGAATTTATTTATATATTTAAAAAATCTCTAGATTTTACTAAATATTTTTATTAAATTTGAACCAAAATCTAAAAACCTAAAATAAATAAACTACTCCTTAAAAAAATAAAAAATAAATAATCTTTAGTTTAAACGTCTACATTTAGAACCGAAAATTTTGATTTTTCCAACACAATTTTTAAAAAATCTAAAATAATTTTTTTTAAAATCTTGATTACAATTGTTAAATTTAAATATATTATTCAATATTCATTGCATCGAAAAACGCTCACACAATTAAAAGATAAGATTAAACATCGTAATCAAGTTCAACCCAACAATACACACTACACACTTTACCCCCAAAAAAATAAAAATAAAAAATTCCCATAATTAACTTATATATAACTTTTTATGAGAACAAGAATAAATCAAAATATTTTACCTATAATACGAGAACAAGAATAATTGTGTGCGAAAAGTGCGGGTGCTATTAACTTTGGAATAAGGTAAAAGTAACCCAAGGATTTGCATGTTGCATGAGTAAGGTAAAGGGTTTGGTTAGGTCTAGGCCGGCCAAGTGAGGGCCAAAAAGCTTATTGTTTATTATATATATTTATATGAATTTGGTTTGAGTCGTCCACCACTACCACCACCGCTAATTTGTCGGATAGCGCGGTGGGTGCGCGTTTTTGTCGGCTGTCGCGACGTGGAAAGAACGGGAGGGCCCTGTTGACCAGACTCCTCTCTGTCGTTTCTGGTGGCCTCCCCACCTGCAGCTAAGTATTCCTTCGTCGTTTTCCACGATTTATTACGCCTTAAATGCATCCCACAGCGGCCCCTCGTCTCTACCGTTCCCGTCCTTTCATTTCATCGCTGCACGGTATTTGTTTGCCTTTGCTGCTGCTGCTTCTTCTTCTTGATCTTGTTGCAGGCATCGATTATCTCTTCACTATTTATCGCTTCCTGTTGCCCATCGCCTGTTCATTCTCCTTTCCTTTTCCTTCTCGTTTTGGCTCTCGATCTGGAGCCGAACGGGTCGTCGAGGTTGACTAATGGCCGCGGAGGACGAAGAGTCGCGGGATCGAGTCGCAGCGGGCAAAAGAAGGAAGCTGGCGCTATGCCAGGATGAGGTCGCGAGCAACGTGGACATGCTAAACGAGATATTCAAGCATCTGGACGCGGCGTCTTTGGCCATGGCTTCTTGCGTTTCCAAGAAATGGAAGCAGGCCACCGACGATGAGGGTCTCTGGGAAGCCATCTGCACGCACCATTGGCCATCCACTGCCTCGGCTCAGACTGGGCAGTTGAAATCCGTGGTCGTGGCTCTCGGCGGATTCAAGCGTCTCTACGTGAACTGCTTGCACCCTCTTCTGTCCAGAAATAAAAGCAGTTATAAGCATTTGAAATCTTGTTCAATATCCAAAGGGGCTTCTTCGTCTTCTTCCAAGCAAAAATGGAGCAAAGATGAGGTCTATCTTTCCCTCTCGCTGTTCTCCATCGATTGCTACGAGAGAATACCTCCTCTGGCTCCTCATCCATCTCGCATGGCCGGCATGATGTACAAGCCCTGTTCGGATGAGCAGCAACAGCCAGGCTCCTCTTCCACCGCCTTTACTTCCGATGTGCGCCGCCTTCTGGACGGTTGGAGAGGCAAATGCAGCTTTCACCCATCTAACACAAACCCTAATCATTCTTCAAAGAAGACCGCCATTAACGCTGAAGATGCTAAGTATTGCTGGGGATCCATGGATTCACAATCCTCTCCCAAATAACTCTCTCACACACAGACAGATTGAAGGTATTGTTTCAGAATCTTCAATTCTGTAATATTATTAACGTTACTTGTCGATTATTTCCGGAAATATTTTGATCACATAAATGTATCAAGCCACGGTTTCTTCTCACTCACGCGTTGCAGCGATTCACATTAAATTCTCCGCCTAGCAAATTGACTTATGTTTATTCGCCTTGTATTTGGATTGTTGTGCATATTTGGCAGCTAGTAGAATAAATAATTTCAAGTTGGAACCTATGGATGTAGTACGGCCGTAAATATTGTTATTTAATTTGCCACTATTCAAAGTAACCTTTGGAAACGCCGTGGATTGCTCCGGGTGTTAGTCCCCAGAAATTCACCGCATCCTCCTGAGCGGTCTCCATGGAATTGCTCCGGGTGTTGGTCCCCAGAAATTTACCGCATCCTCCTGAGCGGCATCCATGGATTGCTCCGGGTGTTGGTCCCCAGAAATTCACTGCATCCTCCCGAGCGGCCTCCATGGATTTTGCTCAGGGTGTTAGTCCCCATAAATTCACTGCATCTTCCTGAGAGGCCTCTTTTCAGAATTTTTTTTTTATATTGCCTTCGTTTATGCGTTGGTATCCAAAATACAGATGAATACAGAGCCTCTTTTGATTTCTTTATTATTTTAATATCTCTGCTTAATCCGCTAGATTTAATATTATTTTTTCTCGCACGCCATTTCTGGATTTACTAATAGTTGCGATGTAAACTTTCACATATTGCAGAATTGTTCATTATATTTTTATTTTAAGATATTTTAAAATTAAACAAGCTAAATTAGCAGCTAAGCTGCTATATCTGTCTTTTGTAAATATTTTAATGTAATAGTAATACATAATTAAAAATCAAAAGGTAAAATAATTAAGTAAGACTAGTAGCCTTAAATTTGTTTGTTTGTTTATTTGTTTGAAGGTAAACTTGGGGATTTCTCCCAATTTTTTGAATTTTAGAAAAAATTCAAAATAATTGCTATTTACATTATTGTGAATTAAATCACTAAGTAGATTAATATTTTAGTATCTAAATAATTGTGTCCAAAATATTTGTTAAATTTTTATTTATTATCATTTATTAAATTTTAATTAATAGATACATATTTACATACTTTCTCTTCACAACTTATATGAATTCATTTTTTTGAAATGTGGATTTGTTTAGTTAGTGAAGATAAATTAAATGATAATTATAAAAATTATTATTCTATTGATATATGTAAATATATGTTATATATTATTAAATAAAATTTGGTAATATTAATTAAAATTGTAAATACAATATTATTTATAGAAGATTAAATAATGATTTTATATTCATCATTTTAATAAAAAATGATTGCAATAGGAAAACAAAATTCTAAATAATAATAATAAAATAATAAAAATTAGACTATATATATGAAAGATACCTATCATATAAATTAAAAAAACCTTGAGAATAAATTGACGTTCCTAGATTCTATTCTCACAAGTTGCAAACGATGATTAATTGTGATTCTATGTACAATTTAACTCCGCAGATATGCCGCGTGGCTGTTGGTTCATAGAATATTGTGAAATAGAAATCCAATGGTTTATTATTATTATTATTATTTATTATGGTTTAAGATGGATTGTGATAAATTGAACATATTTTTTAAATTCAGTAGTTTATTGTTGTTGTTTAATAATTTAATTCCAATGGCACAATTTCCGTGACCGACAAATAACTCAGTAATGGCAAACAATAAAGCAACCCCTGTGTTTCGTCAAGCCACCATAACAAACTCGAAAACCTAATCCTACTCAGCGCTCACTAAGCCCCGGAGCTTTGTGCTGGTCTTTATACCTCTTTAATACTATTTTTATTTTTTATGGCTTTTGATGTCCTATGTTTTTGTCAAGATATGAATATTTAGGCTTTCAACGGTCTTCACACAGCCTAACTAATACCCTTGATTCCCTCTGCGCGCAGAACTATCATTGCCTTTGTTTCTCGCAGGAAATGATCTCGGAGCATTTGCAGTCAAATATGTGATTATTTGAAGAATACCCACTTTGATTTTCTCAGAGTCTTCATCTATCCAGTGAGTTTTATTCATTCTATATCAGTATGAATCCAACTCTCTAGAATTAGAGTGTAGGGATGACACTAAATGTTTGCTGTCTTTTCCAAATACGGCTCTGCCACCCTGCATCACTTATTTGAGAGTACTGCATAGGCTATATTTATTATGCATAGGCTACATTTATTATCGAGTGACTCAAATAATTTTTTAAAATTTTGTTTTTTTATTTTATTTTTAATTTAACATAAGGCAAAGCAAATTTGTCATATCAGGTTTTAAAGCCAATAAAAAAATAGAAAATATGTTATAAGCCAATCAAAAAAAAGAATTTAATTCTAATTTTATTTGTTTAAAAAATCAATTTAATAATTAAAATTTACAAAACATTGGAGAACTATATAAAAATTTAGATTAAAAATTTGCAAATTAATTAAATAATAAACGTAAAGTAATTGCTATATAACCTGCCAAGGCAGGTATAATAAAAGCACAATTACTCGTCATGGTGGTTACTAAAATCCTAGAGTTAGTGGTTGGTGATCTGTAGGTTCATTATGAACAAATTATATGTTATCTATTGTTTTTTATAATTGTTTATTTTGAATTTGGATGGAATTACGGTTATAAATTCAATGTGGATAAATCAATTTAGATAGTACACTTGTCTTATCCACTTGTAATTTATGAAAAACATACTTGCTACTTCACCTTAAATTCTAAAATATTATAACTAACACAATAATACAATGTGGATAAATCAATGTAGATAGTACACTTGTCTTATCCACTTGTAATTTATGAAAAACATACTTGCTACTTCACCTTAAATTCTAAAATATTATAACTAACACAACCACTTAGCTCGTTATGATCTGCCATGAAGCCACCAATGTGGACAAATCAATTTAGATAGTACACTTGTCTTATCCACCTGCAATTTATGAAATGCATACTTGCTATTTCACCTTAAATTATAAAATATTATAACTAGTACAACCACTTAACTTGTGGCCGGTTAACACCCATAGGCCAAGTTAAGTGTCACAAATAAATAATAAGTTATGATCTACCATGAAGCCACTTGATATATATTTTTTCTTTTGTAATTGTCTATTTTGAATTAATCAATTTGGACAATACACTTGTTTCATCTAAAAGCTAAGAAGTATCCATGTATTAGCTACTAGTTATCCATGCATCAACTACCACTTATGTTTTATATTCTTTTCTTCTTTTGTAATTGTTTATTTAAAATTAATCAATTTAGACACTACACTTGTTTCATCTAAAACATAGATGTTAATCCACCCCAAATTCTATGATATAAATATCTTTAGATCTAACCAAATAAATTTTCAAACAAGTAAAAATAAAAAATAAATTTGAAAGCTGTGATAATATAAAATATTTTATATTTTATAATTTTTTAATATAATAATTACATACGAACATTATTTATAAACTTGAAAGTCAATGTGATTTTTATAATATAAATAAACGTCATAATCAAAATTATCAGCTCAAGTCCTAGGCATTCAGCTGCAGAGCATTTAATGCTGAAACTCACTGTTTAGGGTTAGTTAGATTTCGAGAATCTTCAGATCCAAATGGACCAATCCAACCTATCAAATCGATTGGATATTTAAAACAACTAATTTTAATAAGATTTATCATTTTTATTTTAATTTATATTTTATTCTTCACATATTTGAAAATAAATGTTAGAATTAATAAATTTAATTGATTTGAGAATAATTAAAATAGATTTAGTTTATTCTTCTATTTATTAAATATTAAAATAAATAAATAAATGCAAGTACTTAAAAATTAACATATATTCATTTGATTTGACGTTTGAAAAACGGTTTTCATTGTGATAAAAACGCTAAATACTTCACCTATTTCAAAATTTGTGGATATAGTACTTTATTTTTTGTTTGTTTGTTTCACATTTAAGAAATGGTTTTCACAGAATCACAAGGCCAAAAACTAAACACATGTAAAATATGTTGAGATAAATATTAATGAGATATTTTATTTATTATATGTACACTCAAATAATAATTCTTAAAAGAATGAAAGATAAATTAATTTGTTTATTTGTGTGATTTGAAATTTAAGAAATGGTTTTCAATGTTATGTTATGAATTATTTATATGAGTAGGAGATGATTTAGGATAATGTGAAGTATTTAAAATTATTTCAATTTTGGATTATTAAATATAAAGAGTGCAAATTTTTTTATTGGTAAAGATGTGTATAAAAAATGTAAATATAGAAATGGTTATTACAAAAGTAATTTTGTTTTCTAATTAAAATATGAAGTTTTGATATAAAATTGATTATTAATAAAATAATTTTATTTTCTAATTAAAAAATTGACATGATAGTAATGTTAAACTCACTTAGTCACTAATAATACAAGTTATTACTAGTGCTCCATATTACACTATAAAATATGCTTTTCAATGAGTGAAACATGTACAAGCCACTTGACCCTATGCTTGTTAAACTAAGTTGTTCACTTTTATACAAAAAGGTGATTGCATAATAACCTCTCAATATGTTCCCTATTTTTTTAGGTCTTACAAACCAAATGTCGAAATTAAAGGCTTTTAGTTATTTTTGTTTTGTAGTAAGTTAAACGTTAGGAGATAAATCCAATATCTCAATCTGCAATAATCTTCATGTAGAGTTCTCAACTAGGCCCACATGTTGCTTGTATAGGTCGAGCATACAAGGGGATAGAGGGGGGACCACCAAGCCCTCCCTTCGGGGGTGTGGGGGAGGATCCCTTGAGGAAAAAATTTCTAGACCCTTCTAGTATATTTCAGTTCCTTTTGTAACCCTCATATGTATTGTAAAGTTCAAAATTGCCATTGCCATTGCCATCTTCTCATCAAGTGAAATATGTACAAGCCACCTTTCGTTGTGCTTGTTAACTGCATCTTTCACTTTATACAAAAGCTGATTGGACAATAACCTTTCGATATGTTCTCTATTTTTTGAGGTCTTATCAAATCAAAGGTCTAAATTAAAAGCCTTTAGTTGTTATTTTTGTTTTGAAGCGAGCTAAATGCTAGGAAATAAATCCAATACCTCAATCTGCTTGTATATGTCGACTGCGCAGGGGGTTAGAGGGGCAACTGCCGGGCCCCACCCTTCGGGGGTGTAAGGGAGGCTCGGGGGGTTCACCCCCTTAATTTTGAACCTACGACAGTGTGTGTGCTTTCATACGATATTAAAGAATACCCCTAATTTCACTACATATTAAGGATTTCCTCCAAAACATTTTTGTTTAACCACCCTCCCAATACACCTTTACAATTAAAAAAAACTATTTTCACTAGATATCCTAGGTATCCACTTTTTCCATGACATTTTTAATAACCCTTTTTATTTTTACCCTCATTATGGTGACATGACACAATTCTTATAACACCAAGAAACCTTGCAAGTCCAAATATGAAATCTTAGTGAGAGAAAATATTTTAAGATGGGGAACAACCCCCTATACACAAGTTAGCTTCATTCACAATCATTCCAATCAACTTCACATCACATTCAATCACAAATTATATCTATTCGAACACCACTCTTACTTCAAACACAATTGGATTCACACCACCTTTACACATATCATACGTATTCAAACACTAATATGATTTCACACACAATCAACCTTACCCAAAATTAGAGATAAAGTACATATTCAAATCCACCAATATCCTATTCAAACCCCTAGATACTTAATTATAACCCCGCCGATATCTACATGTTTTTAATATATTAAAAATACCCATTGACTTTGTATACTAGGCAATATATTGCTTCGATATTTTAGAGTAGTAGCTATAATATTGTCTACTTAGTTAATCCCTTGTTGGGGGAGGATCCCTCAAGGCAAAAAATTTCTAGACCCTTCTAGTAAATTTTGGCTCCTTTTGTAACCCTCATATGTATTGTAAATATCGAAGCTGCCATTGCCTCATGGTTTTACCTACGTATAGAAGGGTTTACATGCAAATCTTGTGTTCTATTGTTATTGTTGTCTGCTTCTATTTTTATATGTTTTACTAACATATGGTATCAAAGCCAAAAAAAACTGCAGGCATAGGGTTTTCTATGAGTGTGAGTTGCAACAATGGCAGGAAGTTTCACCAACTTCAAGCTTGAGAAGTTTGATGGCAATAATTTATTCTCATGGAAGATGAAGGTGGAGGATCTATTGGTTCATAATGCCCAAGCCCTAGCCTTGAAAGGGGTTGCGAAAAAAAATTAGCGACATGACAAATGAGGACTGGATAAAGCTTGTTAGAAAGGCGACTTCTACAATTCACCTTTGCATAGCAGATTCTATCTTGTTCAATGTTCCTAAAGAAAAGTCCGCAGAAGCCCTTCAGGAGAAACTTGGGAAGTTGTATGAGACTAAATCAACAATAAATAAGGTTTTCCTGAAAAACGACATTTTCATCTTAGGACAAAGGAGGGTTCAACTATGATAGATCATTTGAATGAGTTTAATACCCTAATCAACAAACTGCTCTCAATTGGTCCAAAGGTGGAGAATGAAGACAAAGCAATCATTTACTACATTCCCTCTTAGATACTTAGGATCATATGGTGGTGGCCATCACCAACTCATCATCGAGAACTTTTAAATTTGATAATGTGGTAGCTACTTTACTAGGAGAAGAATTGAGGCGATAATTGTCTCTAGGTCCCTCTATTAGTGAAGCCCTATATATGAGAGGGATGCCTAGCGAAAGAGGTCAATTAGGAAGATCAGAGTCCAAATGCAAGTCCGAAAGATGCAAAAAAGGGAGGTGCTAGAATTGTGGGAAGCTGGGGCACACGACAAAGAACCGTTGGTACTTGAAGAAGGAAAAGAAGGATGAAAATAAATGTTAGAATTAATAAATTTAATTGATTTTGAGAGTAATTAAGATTGATTTATTTTAATCTTCTATTTATTAAATATTAAAATAAATAAATACGTGCAAGTACATAAAAATTAACATACATTCATTTGATTTGACGTTTGAAAACGGTTTTCATTGTGATAAAAACGCCAAATACTTCACATATTTCACATGTAAAATTTGTGGATATAGTACTTTATTTTTTATTTTTTTGGTTTAACATTTAAGGAATGGTTTTCACAAGGCCAAAAACTAAACACATGTAAAATATGTTGAGATAAATATTAATGAGATATTTTATTTTTTATATGTACATTAAAATAATAATTCTTAAGAGAATGAAAGATAAATTAATTTGTTAATTTGTGTAATTTGAAATTTAAGAAATGGTTTTCAATGTTATGTTATGAATTATTTATATGAGTACGAGATGATTTAGGATAATGTGAAGTATTTAAAATTATTTTAATTTTGGATTGTTAAATATAAAGAGAATGCAATTTTTTTATTGGTAAATATGTGTATAAAAAATGTAAATATAGAAATGGTTATTACTAAACTATTTTTTTTTTCTAATTAAAATATGAAGTTTTGATAAAGTAAATTTTTTTTATAATTAAAAAATTGACATGAGAGTAATGTTAAACTCACTCACTAGTAATACAAGTGCTCCATATTACATAATAAAATATGCTTTTCAATATAATAAAGAAGCTACAAACTAAGTTTCCAATAAAAGTGACTACTTCTTAAACAAACATCTTTACCGTCTAAGTTAGTGACGATCTTTTCATCAAGTGAAACATGTACAAGCCAATAAAAGTGACTACTTCTTAAACAAACATCTTTACCGTCTAAGTTAGTGACCATCTTTTCATCAAGTGAAACATGTACAAGCCACTTGACCTAGTTGTTCACTTTTATAAAAAAGGTGATTGCATAATAACTTCTTGATATGTTCCCTATTTTTTGAGGTCTTACAAGCTAAAGGTTGAAATTAAAGGTTTTTAGTTATTTTTGTTTTGAAGTAGTTAAAAGTTAGGAGATAAATCTAATATCGCAATTTGCAATATATTTCATGTAGAGTTCTTAACTAGGCCCACGCGTTGCTTGTATATGTTGAGCATGCAGGGGGATAGAGGGGGACCACCAAGCCCTCCCTTAGGGGGTGTGGGGGAGGAGTCCTTGAGGCAAAAATTTCTAGACCCTTCTAGTATATTTTGGTTCCTTCTGTAACCCTCATATGTATTGTAAAGATCACAATTGCCATTTACATCTTCTCATCAAGTAAAATATGTACAAGCCACCTTTACTTGTGCTTGTTAAATTGTGTCTTTCACTTTATACAAAAGGTGATTGGACAATAACCTTTCGATCCGTTCTCTATTTTTTGAGGTCTTATCAAACCAAAGGTCTAAATTAAAGGCCTTTAGTTTTTATTTTTGTTTTGAAGCAAACTAAATGTTAGGAGATAAATCCAATACCTCAATCTGCAATATTCTTCATGTAGATTTCTCAACTAGGCCCACTTACTGTTTGTATATGTTGAGCGTGCAGGGGGATAGAGGGGGGACCTCCAGGCCCCACCCTTTGGGGGTGTAGGGGAGGCTCAGGGGGTTCACCCCCCTAATTTTGAACCTACGACATAGTGTGTGCTTTCATAGGATATTAAAAAATACCCTTAATTTCACTACATATTAAGGGTTTCCTCCAAAACAGTTTTGTTTAAACACCCTCCCAATACACCTTTACAATTAAAAAAAATCCAATTTTCACTAGATATCCTAGGTATCCACTTTTTCCATGACATTTTTAATAACCCTTTTTATTTTTACCCTCATTATGGTGACATGACACAATTCTTATAACCCTAAGAAACCTTGCAAGTCCAAATATGAAATCTTAGTGAGAGAAAATATTTTAAGATGGGGAACAACCCCCTATACACAAGTCAGCTTCATTCACAATCATTCCAATCAACTGTACATCACATTCAATCACAAATCATATCTATTGGAACATCACTCTTACTCCAAACACAATTGCATTCACATCACGTTTACACAGATCATACTTATTCAAACACTAATATGATTTCACACACAAACAACCTTACACAAAATTAGACATAAAGTACATATTCAAATCCACCAATACCCTATTCAACCCCCTAGGTTCCTAATTATAACCCCCCGATAACTACATGTTTTTAATATATTAAAAGTACCCATCGACTCTTGTATACTAGGCAATATATTGCTTCCATATTTTAGAGTAGTAAATCCCACAATATGAACTCACGTGCTATAATATTGTCTACTCAGTGAATCCCCTATTGGGGGAGGATCCCTCGAGGTGGAAAATTTCTAAACCCTTCTAGTATATTTTGGTTCTTTCTGTAACCCTCATATGTATTGTAAAGATTGAAGTTGCCATTGCCTCATGGTTTTACCTACATACAAAAGGGTTTACATGTAAATCTTGTGTTCTATTGTTATTGTTGTCTACTTCTATTTTTATATGTTTTACTAACATATGATATCAAAGCCAGAAAAATTTGCAGGAATAGGGTTTTCTATGAGTGTGAGCTGCAACAATGAAAGGAAGTTTAACTAACTTCAAGCTTGAGAAGTTTGATGACAATAATTTATTCTCATGGAAGATGAAGGCGGAGGATCTATTGGTTCATAATGGCCAATCCCTAGCCTTGAAAGGGGTTGCAAAATAAACAAGTGACATGACGTATGAGGACTGGATAAAGCTTGTTAGAAAGGTGACTTCTACAATTCGCCTTTGCATAGTAGACTCTATCTTGTTAAATGTTCGTAAAGAAAAGTTCGCGGAATCCCTTCAGGAGAAACTTGGGAAGTTGTATGAGACTAAATCAACAATAAATAAGATTTTCCCGAAAAACAACATTTTCATCTTAGGAAAAAGGAGGGTTCAACTATGATAGATCATTTGAATGAGTTTAATACCCTAATCAACAAACTGCTCTCAATTAGTCTAAAGGTGGAGGATGAACTCAGAGTAATCATTTACTACATTCCCTCTTAGATACTTGGGATCATATGGTGGTGACCATCACCAACTCATCATCAAGAACTTTGAAATTTGATAATGTGGTAGCTACTTTACTAGGAGAATAATTGAGGCGATAATCGTCTCTAGGTCCCTATACTAGTGAATCCCTATATATGAGAGGGATGCCTAGTGAAAGGGTCAATTAGGGAGATTAGAGTCCAGATGCAAGTCCAAAGGACGCAAAAAGGGAGGTGCTAGAATTGTGGGAAGCTGGGGCATGCGACGAAGGACTATTGCTACTTGAAGAAGGAAAAGAAGGATGAAAAAACAGATCAATCATCAACTAAATCTATTATAATAGATTTAGAAGAGATGGAAACATGTGAAGCTTTCAGTTTCAATAGCAACATAACTCTATTACATGCTTAGGGTTTGGACTCAAGTGCATCTTTCTGCATGTCTCAACACATAGATTGGTTTGTCAAATACCAACCCTATAGTGGTGGAATGGTCTACTTGGGTGATGATCATGCTATAGAAATTGTGGGAAGAGGGGACATTAAGATCAAGCTGGATGATGGAAGAGAAAGAAGCTCTGTGATGTACAACATGTACCAAATCTATAGAAAATTTGCTCTCAATCGAGATGATGGATAAATTGAGGTATTCTACTACCTTTGGTTATAGTCGATGCAAAATTACTAAAGGAGCCCTCATGGTAGCAAAATGAGAATTTTATGGGACCCTGTATCGTTTATGCAGTGATACAATAACAAATCATGTAGTGCTCAGTAGCAAACTTAGGGAATGTTTTGAATGCAGTGATGCTGTGGCATCAACGACTTGAACATATGAGTGAAAAAGGTTTGAAAATTATGCATGATTGAGGTATGATTTTTGGAATTAAGTCTTGTGATTTAGACCTGTGTGAGCACTATATTTTTGGTAAGTAGAAGAGAGTTCGGTTTACTACAAGATCTGCCAACGTTTTGATCTAAATTTGCAACTTATTTGTTCGAATATATTTGGAATAGTCCCCACTCTGTCCATAAATGGTGCTAGATATTTTTTGACTTTTATAGATGATTATTCTAGAAGAGTGTGAGTGTATTTTCTAAAAAATAAGTTAGATGCCTTCAAGAAATTTAAAGATTTCAAAGTATGAGTAGATAAAAGTTTGGGAAAATCTATTTTAATATGTCTCAGATATGATAATGGGGGAGAATATTACTCCAAGGAATTTGGTAAAGTTTATACTCAGGAAGGAATTAAGCACCAAAATACTGCTCCATATAGACAACAACAAAATGGTGTGGTTGAGTGGATGATTCACACAATCATGGAACATGCAAAAAACATCCCCAGTACATCTAGGTTGGATAATGGATTCTAGGAAGAGTCTATTAATATAATTGTGTATCTGATTAATAGATCACCTATAACTATGTTGAATGGAAAGATTCCATAAGAGGTTTGGTGTGGTAAGCCAATTGATTCTCCCCATTTAAGTATTTTTGGTTGTGATGCATTTGTCCATGTGCTTAAAAGAAATAGGTCCAAGCTTGACCCAAAGTCAAAGAAATATGTTTTTCTTGTTTATGATAATACAATAAAGGGGTATAGATTATGGGATCCTAATAACCACAAGGTAATTGTTAGTCGAGATGTTATTTTTAATGAAAAATCCATGCAAAGGAAGTAGGTACAACACACACCTGATATTGTACTAGTTGAAGTAGAATTAAGTGAAGATGAAAATGAAGCATCTGACCAGCATAAAAAAACAACAAGCTCAGAAGCCACAACTCATAAGATCTATATGTCCCAAGAGATGTCTAAAAAGGTATTCTCCAGATTTTCACTCTTCTTTTAATTTGTTAACTGATGATGGTGAACCTAGTTCATTTCAGGAAGCTAGAGAATTTGAGAATGTAGATAAATGGAGGAAATCCATGGATGAAGAAATGAGAGCATTACACAAGAATGAAACATGGGAACTCATGGATATCCAACCAAGAAGAAGAGTTGTTGGAAATAAGTGAGAGTATAAAGTAAAGAAGAACAATGATGGGTTGCTGGAGCGTTTTAAAGCTCGCTTGGTAGAAAAAGGATATGTGAAGGAATCATGCATAAATTTTAATGAAATATTCTCTTCAGTTGTGAAGCTTACCATTGTAAGCGTTTTACTTGCACTTGTAGCAGCAAATGATTTAAAGTTGGAACAACTAGATGCAAAAATTGTTTTCTTGCATGTGATCTCAACGAAGAAATTTATATGGATCAACTTGAAGAAAGAAAGAGGTAATGAGCATTTGGTTTGCATACTCAAGAAATCTCTGTATAGATTAAAACAAGAAACAAGGATGTGGTACACACAAATTGGCACCTTCATGAAGGGCCAAGGTTTCCGTAGAAGTGAAATCGACCGTTGTGCAGATTATAAAAGAATTGATGATGGAAGTTTGATTATCTTACTGTTGTATGTTGATGATATGATGGTTACAAGGTCCAACAAGAAGAAAATCATTGATCTCAAGGCTTAGTTGGCTAGGACATTTGAAATGAGGGATTTGGGAGAAACAGATCAAATTATAGGGATGAAGACACAGAGGGACATGAACATGTAGAAATATCTGGTTAAGTCAAAATCCATATATAGAAAATACTCTGTAATGATTCAATATGTAGAATGCAAAACCACATAGCACCTGTAACATACCCAATACCCTCAATAGATTTTTGGGACACGGGGTATAAATTTTTTCCTTATTAGACATCATTCCAATAACCAAATATGTTAGTCTTAGTAATAATTTGCAAGCATAATCCCGGAGCATAACAATTACATCCATATATTATTTGCATCAAGTAAACCTTTTAGTAATTATGTTCATGGATTTCACCATTTTCTTATTCAAGACCATTACATTAACTTTCCACATAAGGACGTTTGCCTCACTTTATTTATACTTCTATCGCAAGGGTTTGGATACCCTATTACAAAATTTTGACAGTAAATACACCTTAATGGTTTATTACTTGGAGGATAACTGTATCCATGTTCAAGGCACCGAATCAAACAAAAGGAGTACTTAACATTCCTAGGAAAGCGAGGTACACTATTGACACATGGTTATACTATCCTTTACTCATGATAAAATAATACTTTATCGAACAGTTCTAACAATCTCTTCCGTTTACTTAACCATTATTAAACGATTGGCAAGTGTCTATGATTACTATCTTGCTAACCTATCAAGATCTTACTCTTTAAAAATAATTAACCTTTTACTCGAGCAAACGATCATCTAAAGGTAGCTCTTTTATTATATAAGCACAATTCCATTAGTAAAAGTAATGTAATTAACCCACCATAATAACAATCTCTTACAACAACTCTTTACTTTACACCCTAATATTTATTCATTATGTAAAGGTAGTATAAATTCTATTATCACTGTTCATAGAAAACTAAAGTATAACCATTCTTACGTGCTAACTTAAGGTAATATACATATCTCTATCTTTCTTTAATAAATTTTCAACATATAATAATTTTTGATACACTATTAATTCATCCCTAATCTATTTTTTTTTTTTAATGCCAACAACATTATTACTTTCATATACACTTTTTTGCACTTCCGTTTATTAGACATATAAGCTATTATAGCATTTATCTAATATTTAAACTAAACTATAATATAAGAAGTATGATTCTATGAATAGTCCATCTTTCTAACCATAGGGATTTACACAATACTTTCGCCTTAATATAGAGATTATATCAAAGTAGTATGTTACCACACCTTTACATATGTCAATTTAAATTTAGAATTCCAAACATAAATAAATGGGCTTTTTTCTTGCTATCAAGTAATCATATTAGTAAAAGGGCCATCGTAAATACTTTTTAAAATTTTTATCACTAAGAAACAAGGTACCCATGATCAAGATACTAAATCATACAAGGAAGGATTACTTAACATTCGTGTGGAAACAAAATACAACATTGATTTCATAGGCATGCTATTATTTACTAAAACATTCTCTTACATATTTCAGACTGAAGGTTATATTTAGCAAAACACATGAATATATTATTGATCTCAACACATCCAACAATAACCATTTTCATAAAATTTGACATTGATTCAACAATACTAATCCAAATTGAAGATATTTATTTGAATCTAAACAACTGAAGACTTGTTTGCAACGTTCCACTCAACCATATGGTTCTCTGGTATATGTTTTCCGACCGAGAGACCTGTGATACCCCCAAGCCATTCTTATTTATTTTTTATTTAATATTTTCGAAGATTATATATCAAGACAATCATTATTTGTAAGAGTTATTTAAAAACTCAAAACACTCACATGGGATGTGAGTGATACTTTGCACAACAATTATTATTTTTATTATTAATAAAAAGAAAAAGGCACTTGGAGAATTAAGTTGAAAGAGGGGACACCACCATGAGACAAAGAACAAGTGTAAAGCAAGCAAGAGATATTTTGTCAATCAAATCCAATCTAAAATCTCAACCACTAGACAAGATCCTAAATCATAGGGATTGAAGGATTGATTGAGATTTGATTGAGATGACACAAGACCTAGGTAAAAACTATAAATTGGTGCACTGAGATAGCACAAGACGTTGTGTTGGGCATGGAGAAATTGTTGCTATGATTGCATGTTGTTGAGTGTTTCTCTTTTGATTGTAAGTCCATTAGTGGGCTTGTTATAGTCTCTGAGAGAGAGTGTTGCGTTCAAGCCTTGCTTGCTAGTTTTGTTGTGCATGGTGGTGATCCAACTCGGGGGTGGAGATGGCTAACGAGTTGCTGTCATCTCCTATGGTTGGGAGGAACTAACTCTCCAAGTGTGTTTTTCCCATCTTGTTCAAGTAAGTATATATTCCTGTTGTGTGAATAAATAAATGACAATGCTGCAAAGTATTTGATTGTTTTATATATGTGTTATAAGTTATGCCGGCAATACTTTAGAGTGTTACATTTGTTAATTAAATTGTAGAGAAAAACCTTGTTTTTCAAAGTGATAGATCGCTCTGCGATTTCACAAAGTTTCAATTATGGTTATGTTCATAAATATACTATGACGGATCCTGAATCGTAGTAGTGTGATATGAGTAGGTGGTTTTGGAATGTGTTGAATATGATAATGGATTGTTTTATTATAATCGTTGATTGTTATAACGTACGGTGGGCCGGATTTCTTCTAAAATACTTATATTCTGCATAAGAAGACAGAATGAGACCCTTCTTAATATGTTATTCTCTGTATAATGTAGCGATCGAAGATCAACTCGAAATTCTTTTTGAACTTGTTAAAAACTATGTATTGTAGAGCCGATTGAAATTCTTGTTGAAATCGTTGAATACTCTGTACCAGAATTCTCGTTGAAATCGTTGAATACTCTCTATTGAAGATCAGATCGAAATTCATGTTGAAATCATTGAATACTTTGTATTGTAGAATAGAGCGAAATTGAAAATGTTGAATGCTCTGTATGTTATAATGATTGAAGCTAGGATTGAAATTCTGTTTGAATTTGTTGGAATCTCTGTATGTTGTACTAAGTGAATGGTAGATCGAATTGTTTGTAGCAAAGGGTGGAATGCTGTGCATTATAAATGATTTCAAAGATTCATGTTTTCCTTCCCTTCTCCCATGTGATTGCGTCTAGTTTGGTAAGTACATTGACTGCATGTTGATTTCCTTTTTTTTTTTTTAATATTTTGTAGTACGGGGGAATTTAATCCTACCCCACCCCGTACATTTGTTATTGTATTAATACTTTAAACCGGTCTTTATATATATATAAGGATGAGTCATGGATATACCTCAGAGTCACTGGTTAAGATGTTGAATATAAAAAGGTGCTTATTACTAGTTGGAAACATAGTCAAATTCCATTAGTTAAGAAGAAATATTTTGATGTATATTTAGTTGAAAGTTTTTGTCAGGGACATAAGAAAAGTATTATTGATCTAGATGGGCGCCTTTAAGGCCGCCAAAAATCAAGCTTTTGTGGTTAGAGAAGAAATAAGTGTGAAAGGAAAGGGGAAGTACAAGGGCAAGGATAAGAGGAAATCTGAACCCAAACAGAATGCCAAGTCAAGTCTATCGGAAGGAGCCTCCAACTCCAAGAACGACAAACAAAAGAAGTTTGAGAAATCCAAGTGTACATACTACAAGAAGGGTAAACATCCTGACAATTCTTATATGAAGAAGACCACAGGTCTAATGGAAAAACTCCTTGAGCAACACAACATTTCCCTCCCTAAAGACATAAGGAATTATGATCTAGGTGGCAAGTCAGAAGATAATGAGAGATGCCATGCATTGAAGGATGGGTTCTCACAATCCCAAGCTTTTCTTATTGATTCTGGAGGCTCTAACCACATGGTTACCTCTAGAGAGTCATTTTATTCATTAGATATCACCGATGGACCAGGAATACACATGGGAGATGACTCTCAAGTCTTTGTTGAAGGGAAGGGTTCTATACAACTTGAGCATAGAAGATTCCACAATGTACTGTATGTGCCCTCTCTAGCAGCTAATATGTTGTTTGTTTACCAAATGACACACACAGATCCACCAAAGAAAGTAGTATTTGGACCTGATTCAGTTGAGGTTTCCATTGAGCATAGGTTGAGTAGCTACTTTTAGTAGTGCACCAGAAGCCTATGGATTTCCACAACAAATCCTGGTGCCATTGCATTAGATTCATTGGAGAAATCCTTTGAAGTCTATCCAGGTGAGAAGGATCCGGAAAAATGTTCCTATTTTCCCAAAGCAGTGCTAAGTAGTATTCTATCTCCAAAAATTGAGAGTTTTCTATAGGTTATTGATTTCTTTTGAGTTGCAACAGTAGCAGCAGTTTCACCTTGTATTCGCTCCAACAGTTCTCATGGACAATTCAAATTCTCCTCTCTCTCCCAGGATCCTAACACCCTTCAATTACCTTGATTGGAGGCAAGGTATTTTTTAAGGATTCGAATATTATACTTAAGTATAGTATCCTAGGCAATTTGTTTGGACTGGAAAAAAAAAAAAAAACACATGTATATAGACAGTTAGGCGAATATTAAATATGAAACATACAATTTACTACTAAAACATGTATATTTTGGTGAATATTATGATAAAAAAACATATTTCATGTAAATATAAGCAATATTAGAGACTAAAAATGACCAAATAGCGAATTTATTTTTTGAAAAAACCCCGAAAAAAGCCAATTGGCGAAATTTCGCCCTTAAAAATTACCCTGATTGGAGGGATGATATGCAAATGGTATGGGAACAATGGGGAAGGAGGTTGAACCCCAAACAATTTTGGAGAAGGCCAAGTATCTGAATAGATTGGATGAAGCATTTGGTTTCATGTGTATTCATATTTCTAAAGATCTACTCTTCCACCTCGATGGATTTAAGCATCCAAGAGAGCTATGGTTGAAGTTAGAGACCCTCTTCGGAAAACAAGATGAGCTAAGGGGCCATATTCTTGAAAATGAGTTGATTGCTCTTCAACCGAGCAGTTTCGAGACCATCCAACAATTCTTTTCCAAATTCAAATCTCTAGTCATGCAATACAAGAAGTGTGGCATTGAGAAGAAGGATGAAAAGTTGGTGCTATCCATTCTGAGCAAGCTAGGTCTTGAGTTATCCATATTTGTATCTACCTTTTTTTTAAACAGAAACAGGTGAAAGGTTTATATTAACAAAGGCTGTGCACAGCCATTCAGTACAAAAATCAAAAGCCAACTCTCTACATCAGAGTAAGGAAAATGGCAGAGGTTTGTAGTGTTTTTCCCCTGGAGTTCTACACTTTCAGACTTCCTATAAACTCTATTTTTACTGGTGGGATAAACCCTTACAAACTGATTACATAATTTTAGGCAAAAAAACATTCAAGATAAACAGCTAAGAGAACCTGTAAACCAGAGACTGCCATTATCCGAAATTCTGCTGGTGGACTGAAGCCGCCTCAACCATCTCCTGATTTACTGTTGGGGCCTCCTGCACGCAGCTGCATTGTGTTTTGTAGACAAAGGCAGAGATTTCCATTTTGACACTGTCAACTTTCCCCATTAACTCAATAATGTTCCTGTCTATATCCTCCATGCGCGATTCCAGATAAGAGAGCCTAGAGTGGATGTATTTATCTTCCAGAACTAGCTCATCAATTTTATTTTCTGTGTTACAGACTGCAACATACGTCCTAGAAAGATATACCTTGATGTCAGAGGTGAGTCGACTCAGCGTGACTATGGCTTGCCTTACGCCTTCCATTTCGCAGTCTGCCGAGAGTAAACCGCCTTCGAACAGCACTGAGGGTTCCTGAGAGATGCAGAGGCTTTGCAGAGCCGGGCCGAGAGCAGAGAATGAAGGACTTTCCATTTTGAAAACAATATCACCGACGAATGCCTGGGATATTAAATGCCCAAGCGTGGGAACTGTGCAAACCACGAGGAAAGCACATGGAGTGGTGTGGGATTGCCGAGCCATGCCGTGGTGGTGAGGGATGTGAGGGCTAAGGCCAAATTCGCCATGGAGATAGGGGCTATCAAGCCTATAGTTTTTCCAAAAATTGAATTCCCTTAACCATGATTTCATTAAGGTAGAAAATGATAAGTTAAAACTTTGTTGAGAGAAGCTTGCCCCATGTCTAACTTGACTCCATCATTAGCCAGTGTGTCGGCAATACAATTATGGTCTCTTAGCACATGATAATAGAGTGTGTCCTTTGGGAGAGCAAGACGCTTAATTCTTTTTTGAATTCTTTGGCTTTTATCATTCTTGTAGAGGTTGCCATTGCGCATAGCTTGAATAACATGCCTGGTGTTATCACTTGATAAATTTCAAGAGAAAATTTTGCTAAGTTTGTTTTCGAGTAAATTTCAGATATTTTACATCAATAGCATGCAATATATCAATGATCACATAATAGATCTCATGACCAAATGGTTAGTAATGTCCAAAAGCTCAAGTTTGATATATTCTCCTTGGCATATAAAGTTGCAGCCAGCCATAATCTTTATTACTATGGATGATAGCTTTTTGAGCCAACAACATTCTACAGGACATGGAATTATAATGAGTATGAAGACAGAGATTATGGACTTTTTAGATGAATTCACCACAGACTATAAATGCTAATAGAGGAAAAGCACAACCCTAAAGTCACCCTTACCATAGCCCATGAAGTTTTTCGAACAATACAGCTCCTTTTGGCATTCAAAATAATTGCGCATCAACTTCCATTATTATCCTATTCTCGTACTCAGCATATGAAAAGTATATTTTCTAATCTAATTGACTTCAAGAGGAATTTACAAAGGTTGATTGGCAAGATATTCCATGATTGATTGTGCTCATGCATTCCCACGACACCATAGTAGAAACTACCATTACATGAAGGGATAAATCCATGCGAATCCAATTTGAATCATAGTTTATAAAATACAGAGTTGATGTTGTCTTTTTTGGTCATGTTCACGCTTATGAGAAATCCAAAAGTTGCCTACGACGTAGAGAATTGGGAGTGTTTACTCAAAATTTGATCCATTTTTCACATGTGTAAAGTTTCTATTGGTGATGGAGGTTTGATGCCTGGAATACATATCAGTCAGGAGAGCCGAATGTCAAAGACCTGCAACCGTATTGTTATGAAAAGAAAGCACGCCAGAACAAATATAAAGAAAACCCAAGACGACTAGGATCTTGGATTGCAACCATGGCATCTGATCTTTATCGTAAAAGGTCAAGTTGGAGGCTGGGATCTTCCAAAACATACATCTGGTCAAGAAATTAAAGATGAGCCACAGTTCTCATATCATTATTACAAGTTCATTCTGCTTTGGCGAACCTTGCGAGATATTCTGGATATGTTCCAAAGCTAGTTGCAGCCATGGAATATGAAGAAAGGAGAAACCACGATCATGATATATGCACTCATCTATCATTTAATGTGTCAACAGCGTTAATATCTTGAGATAATACTTCCAAAGATATCAAAAAGATCAATATCAAGGACATCTGCGTTTTCTCTGTCCTCCATTCGTATCTGACATTCTGCACCAAAAGTTTAATGCTGCGGCCATCCTACTATAGCCAAGGAAAAGACTGTTGGGTTTCATTGCTCTACTGGCGCCATTGTTACTTTCGCAGATTTCATATTATAATTTCTTCTATTGATGTTTCGGGAAGCGGAGGTTGTTAAGTTTCTATTTGCAGAATTAAGTTGCTGAATTCTTTTTTCAACTTATGTGAAGGTCGGATTGATAAACATCATGGATTTGCTTTCGATCATAATGCAGAAGAAGGAGGTTAATGGATTTTTTCCATTCCGCAATATCAATGTACGGAGATAATTAATAAAAGCAAGCGGTCGCGGAACAAAAACCAACATGCAACGTGTCCATTTCTGATACGTCCGGATACGTGAAAAGTTGTATTGCAAACCACTCCAAGCCCGCGCGGATACCATCCATTGGGAATGTTATAAAAGGGAGGTGGTCCCATTTTCGGCATTTGTTTTTTTTTCCTTTTAATCGAAAAGTCAAAACTTTCTAAACCCTAACGCCATTTCGCCCAAAAGAAAAAGACCAAAGATGTATAAGGTTAGATTTTATCGTTTGGAGGTTTGTATGCCGGCCAGAATGGAGAAAGTCATTGTCCTGATTACGTTGTGGATTATCCTTGCTGTTTGGTTATTGTAGAAATATGGGTGAATTGCTAATATATGCAAGCATGTGTGACAGAAAGAAAGGGCGCAGTGGAGAAGCACTACAAATGGCAAATAAATTATGAGTTTTGGTCGCTAGGTTACATAGTTCTGGTCAATGTGCAGGATGAAGAAGCGTGCTACTCAATCCAAAGTCAAGAGAAAGCTAAAATCTGTACAAAGGAGGATCTCTTCGTCGCCTCTTGCAAGCTTATACGACCGCATGTCATTATGGAGTGAACTTGTCAAATGCTTATCAGCATGTATTTACATTCATTAATCAGTTGGGAATGGTTTTAAGACATGCTCCCACATCGAATACCAAGGCTGAACGTAATCGTTCTCTCGAAAGATCCTAAGATATATCATTCTTCCCCAAGGATCGTGTGGCTGTATTTTCATTTATTCAAGACGAGAAAGTATATGGATGACTCTCCTCTCAAAATATTACCTAAGTCTTCAACAAAAAGCATAACAAAAGAAGATTAGTCTACAAAATTCCAGCGCCCGTGTTCAAGAGGTGCAAATCAAGGGTTTGATAAAGGGAGGGTCGTGACCTAGTTTCCATCAGTAAATTATTCTAAAATTCAAGGCAGAAAACAAACAGTTAAAAATGGGAACATAGGTGGCAGGAAGATCCAGATTTATGGGCATTGAAATAGCAAATAGAAGTTCATTTCCAGGATATTCGACAAGTGGAAAATAAAGATGATTTTAAGCCCTCGAATTAGCAGTTTGAAGAAATTTTCAAAATTCCTCTATATTCTCTCACTCGAGATATTTCACAACCGCTCCAGATTTGTTTTATTTGTAAAATTAGTTAGTTTATTATTCCAAGAAGCTATTTTTAGAAAAATACAGTTAGGGTTTGCTTAGAGGGTAAATTTTTGTATAAATTATGCATTTTACAACAGGTAAAGGGTTGGATTTTCTGTAAGGAGAGACCCATTTCGGTTGTTTTGCAGGGTTTTCAAAAATTAATACAGATCTCAGAAATGAGCAGATTTTTCATAAAAGATTCATGTGTTGTTTAAAAATTGCAGTCTGTACCTTTTCCCTTTCTCTAATCGTGCAAGTTTACTTTCTGCGTTATGCCTTTCATTATGTCATTTTCTTCTATGCTTAGATGAACGTTTATATAGATTGAGATTCATGTTTCTATGCCTCAATTTATTCGCTTCTGAGCATCCATTTATTTCTCTAAAATTAACGGTAGATTCATCTGAAATTGATGCCTGCTGTTAATGGAATGTCTTTATTTCTTTCCCTATCACCTGCAAAAATCTTATTGACTGTAATAAGACAGCTATCTTGCCTTTGTATGAAAATATTTGTTTAACTGCTGGTCCATATTTTTCTGTTTTCTCGACTCCATTGCACAATGGTATCCTGTTCATGTTGATCTAGCCACCTCATTAAAAATCCTTAAGTTTTTATTATTATTTTACAAATTGGCCCTTGAGTTTCATTGTCGAACTGCTGTCGTGGTGACATTGGATGGCAGATTTGCTGAGAGAGCCCTCTCTGGCTGAAGGAGGCCAACTTTCAGTCTAATGATTGGTTTGAAATAGGTTACCTCGGGGTTTCTTTGATACAGCCCAAGGAAAATCTGAGTGCTAACACCTGGAATCCCCAAAAACCTGTAAGCGATTCATATTAAAGGTGACCGCTATTTCTAGAGAATAATACAAGGCAAGCCATTCTGCTTGATTGTTGGTGCTGATGCCAAGTCCCCAAGAGAAGTTTACTACTTTGTTTCCTCCAGGGTCAAAAATTACCCCCCCGCACCTGCCACCCCCATATTTGTATCTACCTTACATTCAGGGCGAATGCCAATTCCTGGTTGGAATATCACATCCTTAGATGTTTTCACTGAATCTCTCATCTAAGAACAAGATAAATTGATCCAGATGGGCACCTTGAAGGCCTCCAAAAATCAAGCTCTTCTGGCTGGAGAAGCAAAAAGTGTGAATGGAAAGGGGAAGCACAAGGAAAAGGATAAGAGGCAATCTAAACCCAAGCATAATGCCAAGTCTAGTCCATCGGAAGGAGCCTCCAGCTCCAAGAAGGACAAACAAAAGGGATTTGAGAAAACTAAGTGTTCCTATTGCAAGAAAGGAAACCACCTAGAGAGATATTGCATGTAGAAGAAGATAGTTCAGATGAACAAACTTCTTGAACAACACAACATTGCCCTACTAGAACTTAGAAGGTGCAAGAGAGACTATTTTGGGAAGTGAGTCTGATGATCACGAGAGATGCCATGCATTAAAGGGTGGTTTTTCAAAATCACAAGCTTTCCTCGTAGATTCAGAAGCCTCCAACCACATGGTTTCCTCCAAAGAATCATTTTCTTATCTAGGTCTCAAATATGGTCCGATTATTCACATGGGAGATAACTCTCAAATCTCTGCTGAAGGGAAGGGCACAATACATCTGGAGCATGGAAAGTTTAAAAATGTTATATTTGTGCCTTCTTTGTCAGAAAATTTGTTGTCTATATATTAGATGAATCACATAGGTTCACTAAAGAAAGTGGTCTTTGGTCTTGACACAATTGAGATTGCAGATATCTCTTATGAGAATATTATAGAGAAAGGGTTTTCAAACCATGCCTCCAAGGCATATGAATTCTCCCATTTTTTTCCATACTCTTTGCCTACTCCATTGGCATCTGATGAAGATCAAAGTGACATCTCTTCTATTGAATATGAGGATCAAGATATTGATGATGAGAATAAAGTTCAAGGAGATCCATATCTATATCCAACACATGCTCCCAATCCATGGCCAAGGCCAATATGGGCTAACAAATTCATTGTAGCTACTAGGAACACAATTGGGGATCCATCTGACCATAGAACCACTAGATCTCAGTATCATGCAAACCTTTCACTATGTCATGTCGATCCACTTCTCTCAGAGAGGTGCTACATGATGGTGGGGTTTGATCCACAATCCCTTAAAGATACTTTCCATGGGGGATCTACAACCAAGTAAAAGTCTTAGTTGGTTGACAAAGGGTACTCAAAGGTTCATGATTTGGAATACAATCAGCCATTCACTCTAGTAGCAAGAAGGGTTCCTGAAAGAATTGTTTTGGAAAAAATAGCTTCGACACAGTGGGAGGTACATCAGAGGAGAAGATCCAGATCCAAATCCTGCACTTGCACTACTATCCTACATAGGAGTAGATTGTCAATATTTCTGCAAAGGATTTCACTCAGGATTTTTTTTTCTCTACTTAGTATGAAGGTTCTTTGAGTTCCCTACTGCTATTCTTTCTTGAGGGGGGGTATTTTTCGCATGAGGTTTTTTCCCATTTCCTTGGTTCACGGACAATACTTTTATTTTTTATCATTTATTTGATTGTATGGGTGACCTTTGGTCTTAGTAAATAGGGCCCATGATGCACAAGTATGGATTAAGGGGGGTGTTAGGATATTTTAATACTCCATCCTTGTCCTACTTGCATTATTTACCATTTGCTTGTACTTAGTGATGTTATTCCCTCCCTATTGGTGTGTAGATGTCATCCAAGACTCAGTATCCACCTAACACACCCTACATGCATGATTTTATGACCACTAGAGGCATTTCCCTATTTTTAGGAGCCAACTCAGTGTTCTAGATCAGTCCACCTGAGTTAGCTGACTCTTCTAGGGGGTTTATGCTCCGAATGCCACTGATTGTGGCATCATGTGCCCTTTTCTAAGTGATTTTCATGTCAAACTCACTTATGTGCTCTCCTTGGTCAGCTGATCTATCTTCTTCTGCATGCAATATCTCTTTGGGTGGTTTCCTTTCTTGTAATAGGAACACTTGGATTTCTCAAATCCCTTTTATTTTTCCTTCTTGGAGCTAGAGACTCCTTCCGATGGACTAGACTTGGCATTCTGCTTGGATTCAGATTGCCTCTTCTCCTTTCCCTCGTGCTTCCCCTTTCCATTCACACTTTTTTCTCTCTATCCACAAGAGATTGATTTTTGGAGGCCTTCAAGGCGCCCATCTGGATAAATTTATCTTGTTCTTAGATTATATATTCAGTGAAAACATCTAAGGATGGCATCTTCCAACCAATAATTGACATTGTCCCTAAATGGAAGGTAGAGATAAAGATGGAGAACTCGGGACCTAGCTTGCTCAGAATGGATATAACCAGCTGCTCATCCTTCTTCTCGATACCACACTACTTGCATTGCATGACCAGCGATTTGAATTTGAAAAAGAATTGCTAGATGGTATCGAAACTGCTCGGTTGAAGAGCAATCAATTCATTTTCCAAAATATGGCCCCTTAGCTCATCTTGGTTGTCGAAGAGGGTCTCTAAATTCAACCATATCGCTCTTGGTGTCTTCAATCCATTGAGGTGGAAGAGTAGATCTATGGAAATATGAATACACATGAAACCGAATGCTTCATCCAATCTACTTAGATACTTGGCCTTCTCCACAACTGCTTGGGGTTCGAACTCCTTCCCCATTTTTATCCTATACAATGACATGTTGCGCAAGACCATCTACATATAATCCCTCCAATCAAGGTAATTGAAGGGTGTCAAGATCCTGGGAGAGAGAGGAGAGTTCGAATTGTCCATGAGAATTGTTGGAGCGAATACAAGGTGAAACTGTTGCAACTCAAAAAAATTTCAATATCCTGCAAAAAACTCTCAATTTTTGGAGATAGACTACTACTGAGCACTGCTTTAGAAAAATAGGAACATTTTTCCAGATCCTTCACACCTGGCTAAACCTCAAAGGATTTCTCCAATGAATTCAATGCAATGGCACCATGATTTGTTGTGAAAATCCAGAGGCTTCTGGTGCACTATTGAAAGCATCTTCTCAACCTACACTCAATGGCTCTGATACCATGTGAAATTCTAAATCACAAGAGATCTAATATTTGAGTATACCTCACAGAGAAAGAATGAGCAGAAAAGATGAGTTAGAGTGAAAATTGCAGCAAAAATGAGCATAAAATTAATCATACATGAGAACTCAGATAGGAACAAAATAATGTCACATGAGCCAATAATCAGTATAGTCAACAATGATGTTACAATGGAGAGAATTCAAATCACATAGGATAATTCAAGTCTCAGTTGGTCTAGTATAGGAATTGTCACCACTAGAGTGCTCCAGAAGACTCAAACTCAACCAAACTGATCATAAACTTAGTTAACTGAAGACACAATCAGTTAACTGACCAAGGAGGGCGCATCAGTGAGTTTTCCATGCAAAATAGCCAGAAAAGGGTGCATAAGGCCACAATCAACTAACTCAGGTGAGCTGAATTGGAACACTGAGCAGGCTCCTAAAAAATAGGGAGTTGACTCAAGTGGTCCTAAAATGATGCATGTAGGGCGCATAATGTGGTAGATGGATCCTGGATGACATCTATACACCACCAGGGTAATTTTTAGGGGCAAAATTTCACCAATTGTCTATTTTTCAAGCTTTTTTTCAAAAAATAAATTCGTTATTTGGTCATTTTTAGTCCATAATATCGCCTATATTTACATAAATATGTTTTTTTATCATAATATTCGCCAAAATTTACATATTTCAGTAGTAAATTGTAGATTTCATATTTAATATTCGCCTACCTATCTATATATATGTTTTTTTCAAACCAAAATAATCGCCTACAATACTATACTTAAGTGTAATATTAGAATACTTAAAAAATACCTTGCACACCATTAGGGGGCAAATGACATCATCAACTACTAAGAAAATGAAATAATGCTAGGTATGACAAGGATGAAGTATTAAAATATCCTAACATTTTAAAGGTGATTATTATGCAGGAAATTGTTTACCTTTTGGACAAGAAAATTAGGGGTTATTAAATGCAACTTTTCTTTAGAAAATGGTTATGTGGTATTAAGTGCAATAGTTAAATATTTAAGATTTCCTAGATATATTGGATCATAAACTATATGCTAAAATCTCCTTTCATTTTGTAAAGTTTCTCTCATGATTTGTTTTGTGATCATAGAAGGAAGAGATATGTGCTAAACTAATGTTTTATTAAACTTAAGTATTTTAAAGTTATAAGATTTCATAGTGAATTTTTTTGTTAAAAAATTTCCGCATTTACTATATTTGGGATTATTAAATATTATGGTATGATATTTTGGATTGTTACAAGATGGAGTCATGGATTTTAATTTGACATTGGAGTAATATAAAAGTTTTTAAATTTTCAAAAAATTTCAGTATTTTCGGGTTGATAATTTGGGGTCATTACAAGACCAACCCCAAGCTTGGCACGAATCCACTAGGGCTAGAGTTTATATTTTATCGAGATCCCTCCCACTCTACTATTTCACTTCCCGCATGTTTGTTTACTTAGATATTTATAAATTTGTTTTTTCCAACACAAGGGTGTTGGGATTATACCCCACCTTACTCAACTTCTTAGTATTAAGAGGCATGGAACCAAGGGTTGTGCCCTTCTCCACCCTTTTATCAATTAAGCACTAATAATTTATAGGTGCATTCTTGAAACAATTAACCAAAGAGATAGACTTATCTCTACCATAGGAGTTAACTTTTTTGTTTTTTAATTGTTTACTAAACATAGTTCTCATCTCTTACTATGTAATCATAGGATTTCTAAAAAAAGTGTTGGCACAGGATTAGTCCGCAAGAAGTGCGGAAGCCGACAACTGTGAAAGGGATAATCCACAGAAGAAAGGGTCATTCGTTGTTGGCTTAAATTGACCCAGAGGTTTCCAATTAGACCCAGGTTCTTTGCAGTTCTCCCTTTTGACCAAAAAAACCCCTTCACACTGGCCCTTTTGGAAACAACCTGCGAGCACGTTGAGGTCTCACCCGAGGTGTATCTTATGGGGTATTGCGGAAACAGGTTTCCATAGTAAATGATGAGTTGTTTATATGAACAAGCTGTGCAGTGCATGACAGAAGGAGTGTGCTGTAGGACAAAGCGATGCGATACGCAGCAGGATCTACGCTGCGAGCAGTACTACGCAATGACGACAACACCGCGAGCTACACTAAATACCTCCTACTGCTGCGAGTCTTCTACTGGGACTGCGACTTAACCACACTGATTCTTTACTTGGAAGATATCGAAAACGCTAAGGTACTGAAATAAATATCACTCGTCCATTCATTCAGGAACTTACTGATTATCTTTCTAGCATTCATTCAAGAACTTAGATTATCACAACGTGAATTGAAATGATAGATGTGACTAACTGTGTTGCGTTCCCTCACTGTGTTTAAGGAAATATTAAGCTTAAATGACTGATTCACGATCTTAACATATAATTGAAATGTTCACCATTCATCTGTCTCGTGGGATCTAGCATATCATTCCCAAACTTCCCTTATTGGAAAATGCATATCAAAGTTCCCCTATTACAGTATGCAAGGAAACATTCTAACATTCATTCTACAGACAATACATACAGTCATTCATTCATAAAACATAATCGCATAACACAGGATTTAACGTGGTTCACATCCCCGAATGGAAAGCTACGTCCACAAGAACGGTTGGTAATATATTTCTTTCAAAAGGGGATGGGGCAACCGTTCTTAGTCTGCGCACTCAGCTGTAGACTCTCCTCTCTCTCAGCTAGGTCTCTGCACACACAACTACAGAGCCTTTACAATATTCTCAGCTCAGAGACATTTTACAATACAAAAGGTTATCTCATGATTACTCTAACAACTAGCATCTAGCCCCCAAAAATAGAGCAACCCCATCCCATACAAAATTATCTTCTTAAATAGATCATGCCCGAAGGTCATGTCTGTATAATGTCAAAGACCTAAAACCCAAAACCCTAAGGGTTTCCAAAACTGCGCCGATTTTCCAAACCGGCGTGCTGGCTCCTGGTAACATCTGCTTGATCCTGGTGGATCTCCACGTCCTCATCCTGTCGCTATTGGCCTTCCTGTCGCACGCGTCCCTACAGGTTGATTCTGCCGAATCATTTCTCTCTAACGGTTTTACCTTCTAAGCGTGCCAAACATCACTTTCCTTAACAACCCATGCATGGCCACCTTCCTGATTTGCCTATGTCTACCGCTCGACAATCCTGGAATATCTTTCCAAAAATGGCTGCTACCAGTCCAACCGGTACCTGCACTTGATACTTGTCTAGCACACCGCTTTGCTGGCTCCACGTGGCCTCCTAACTCCACAACATTGCTTCAACGCAGTACTGGTCTTTGCATCATGGCCAAAACTTCAATCCTGCGCACAACTCCGCAGTCTGGTCAAAAGTTGGATGCTGCGTGCAACTTTGCAACATCCTCAATACTTAGCCAAAATTGTATTTCTGAGTTGTGCTCAGCTCAACTTTCCCTGCTTGTCTCAAAAAGGTGTTTCCAAAACTTTGTCTCAACCTGGGCCCAACATGCCCCTAACACTTACATGTGGCTCGTCCCCGAGCCACTGATTGTTTCAGCTGTCTCACTCTATGCCGTGACCGGTGGAACGAACTTGGCCGCGAACTCGTCATATGTACCGCACAACTGCTCCACTGCTTCTCTTGTATCCTGCTCAACCTGTTTAACTGTCTCAAGTAGTGTTGGAGTTATTTCTTGTCCAATTTGGTCTTGTACCTACTCCAAGAGCTGCTGTGACTGATTATCCATATCAGTCTCATTTTATCGTAATTCCTGTACTTTTTTCTTTAAGCCGGATATCTCCTTGTATCTCGGCAGCCTCTCTCTGGGTGGCAGAGCTTTAACCTCTGCGTTCAACTTGTCCAGCGTGCTCTGTTTTTCTTCTACCACGGTATTGACCTGTAGCAACCTTTGATCCTCTTAAAGGGTGGTGATTTCCTATGAAACCTTATCCAGGAGAGATTGACACTTAGCCATCTCACTTGTAATGCTTTTCGAGGCGGTGCTCACTGCTTGCTCTCTGACTTGCTGTTCAATTAATGGTTCTTGTATGTTCATTTGTGCCTTCAACAAGGTAATATCAACCTGATAAAAAATTTCCTTATCTTGCATCTTCGACTTCAAAGATCTTACCTTGTCCCCGATCCTCTGAACTGTTTCCTTAGGATCATCCTAGAGTTCTATACCTTCAATATCCTGCGCAACATTGGATATGGTAGTCTCCAAATTTTGTCGGCAGTCCAGTTCATTCCGCAGCTGCATTTCTGCATGCATCTGAATTTGCCTGTTTGCTGTGGTGAGCTCTGCTTATGACTTCATTGACTCCACCGTCCGGTCATGCATCTCCTCAATGATCCGCGTGTGGATGAAGTGCAATCCTGGTAAAGGGATTTTGGCTAAGTTGAGCTCTACCCTCTCGACTCCCTTTGTGTCCAACACAACTTGTTCTGCCATTGGAAATGCAACAGCCAGTGGGTCCACATGGAAAATTCTAGTCTTCGACGACAACGTTATTGCTAGCTGTTGGCTTCTTTGCTGCGAGGTCCCTACCGACCTCCCTTCAGCCCTTGCTTCCAGCGGCAAGGTAAGGATTTTCTGGACATCATCCATTTTCTTCATCAGGCCTTGCATTGCAAGCCGTGTTTTCTGCAGTTCATCCTGGATGACCATGCCCTTCTTTTCTTTAACCGCCATAAGCTCCTTCATCTTCTTTGAGACTATTTCGGCTATCCTCTCGTACTCATCATCATTGAGGACTGCCTCCGATTGAATCTTTGTGGCCTTCACCTTCTTCCTCAACTTTGGATTCTGCGAAGTCTCAGGTTCTTTTCGCTTCCCTATTTCTTCAGTGATTGGGCATGAGAGCGGGATTGGCTCGTCTTCTGCTGAGTTTGTCTCCACGTCCATAACCTCTACGTGGAACTCTGGTGGCCAATATTTCATGAGGTCTTCAACGTCCTGCTCATACATGATATAGTTCCTTGGGAACCACTCTGGTTTCTTCATTTGTGCTTTCGACGATATGAAGATATATTTCATATCCGCCTCAAAGTCAATGACACAGATATACTTCACCATGACCTGATTTGTAATGCGGGTTGTCTTCGTGATTGCATCGCACAGCTGAATATAGTACTGGTAAAAGACTTTTGATGTTGCATGCTGGCGCTCTGCATTTGTGTTCACCCAAATATTGATGAACATAAACCCTCTAGGATCATTAGTGTCCATAATGACACCCACATAATCTCACGGCTCCTTCCATCCACAAAAATCAATCAGGACAATGAGCCATGTGAAATGGAACTGGCCACCATTCACCTGTGTGTCATTGAGTTCTTCAAGGAACTCATTCAACAAAAACTAACACCAATTAAAGTTGGTGCCTTCAACCATTGTGGCACCAAGGAGTATTGCGTCTGCAGGCACCTCCGTTGGCCTAGCTGTTTTGAGTATCTTGCCTGCAAGCAACTGCATTACAAATCTTGTTGCTCTGTCCTCTATATCTTCTGTCGGGAAACCTCTTTTTCCCTGCACCACCGGCTGGGTTTCCTTCATCTTCTCAACAACCTCTTTGTCTTTTCTCTTCCCTTGGAAGAATTTCTTAGGATCCTTACCACGCTTGCTTAGCCCAGTAATGCGGTGGATCAAATCGATGTTAATATCGATGTTTTTGTCCAGCCACAGATAACCTTGGTGGATTCGTGCCATGAGTGTGTGAACCACGATATTAAGTTCTGGAGAATGGTCAAAATGTGGCAATCTTAGCAAGTTCAGTAGCCCCGACTGAACGACAGGTGTTAGCCAACTCTCGGCAACCAGGTTAAGAGTTCCCTTGGCATCCTTTTTCCAGCACATATACTGGTCTGGTTGAAAATATGGGTACTTGGGAACATCTGGCTCATCCTTCTTCATTCCCAAGAGGTCATAATCCTCCCATTTACAATTTTCTATCTTTCCCAGCAGATTCTTAGCAGTCTTCACATGTTTGGAGATAGGTGACAGAGGAATGTCATATCTCACATTCTTGGACAATTTAAACACAGGGGCATTCAGTACCCGCGGGGAGATATATTCGGGTGTCATCTTCAAGGGTTCTTTCTGAAAGACTGGCGATTTTTGTGCCGAGGAGCCCATCTTTATGACCTTGCTTCGAAGTCCCATTACGTCTTTTCCTTTATCTTTCACTTTTTCCTGTATTGTCGGATTAATTCTTGGTGATCTGCGGGATCCTTCACCTTGTTCTACAGCGACCTTCTTAACCGTAGTTTTCATTAACTACTGAATCCCTCCATGATGAAAGATACTCAATGCTTCTTCAATGGTCAGTTCTTCTTCTCTATAGGAAGGTTCGGACATTCAGTAATGAGATAACGGCTAAGGTAGACAGAATACAGATGGCTACTAGCTCGGAGAGGTTAATCACAAGAAAATTCTAAGTGCTCGGTAACGCCCGCGAGTCTCCCAATGGTGTTATTTATAGGCGCAACAGAACCCCTACCACACCCTTCAACGACTAGATAGGCATTTAATGTGGTGTCCGTTGGCGAATTTGAGCGGATCCTTTGGTCTTTTTCGTCGTCAGCATGCTCAGAACGATTATCTTCTCTTTAAATGCTGAAGCGGTTGCTGTAACGGTCAGTTAACGACTATTTTTCTGAAAAGCCATGCAACGACTATTTTTCTTTGAGTGTTGCGCCGAACTGCGCAGAAATCCATTTGCAACCCTGCGCGACTACTTTGCATTGCAAAAATTTCCAACTGCGCGGCTTCCACTTTTTTCTTTTTTCTTGCGCACAGTTTCAACTTTGCTGAGCATTACATAGATTATTCTTTTGATCATACCTTCTTCCTTTTATCATACATGTACAGACTCCTTTATATTTCTATTGTCCAATTTCAACTGTACTTGACACTTAGAACTTCCTTCCTTTGCTCGTTATTCAGGGTTTTGCGAAGCAGTGCTATCATGGTATAGCTTTATCCTGCTTCCATTTATCAAGGTTGGCAAGGTATCACCAGTTAAATTGGCTAACTGGAATGCACCAGTGTTAGTAACATGTATCAAAGTATATGGGACAAGCCAATGCATCTTAAATTTACCAGGGAATTTCATGAATTTGCTATCATACAGGAGGACTAGATCACCTACCTGAAAACACTTGTTCTTTATATGGTGATCATGCCATTCTTTCTCGCGGTCCTTCTGTGCTTGCTGGTGGAAGCCTGTGATGAAGCGATCTTCCTTCAAGCCCAGTAAGTGTAGCAATCTTTCTTCTAGAGCTTCGCAATCTACCATCCCTGTAAATGCAACGATTCTTAAACTAGGGACAATATATTCCATAGGCATTATAGCCTCCTGCTCATAAACCAACCGAAAGGGTGTCTATCCTGTCAATTTCTTGCATGTGGTCCTATATGCCCATAACACAGAAGAGACGTGCAGGTCCCAATCGTCTCTATTTACATTGCACACCTTAGTGAGTGCGTTCTCCAATATTTTATTGAAAGCCTCTATAGTACCATTCGCTTATGGATGATATGGATTACTGCGCTGATGACGAATGTGGAATTCCTCTGTAAGTGCCTCAATAGTCTTGTTCAGGAAGTGAGTAGCTTGGTCACTCATCAAAATCTTCGGACAGCCAAATCTGGTGAGTATTTCTTCAAAAATAAACTGCGCAGCAGTACTGGCGCTGCAATCCTTAACTAGATTTGCTTCCTCCCATTTGGTGAGGTAATCAGTAGCAGTAATAATATACCTTGCACCCGTTCTTTTTCCTGGTGGGTTTATAGGACCCACAAAGTCTATTGCCCATTTTTCAAATGGCTGCAGTGTCAACTGTGGATTTAGTGGCATCTCATCTCGACGTGATGGTTTTCCTGTCCTTTGACAAACATCACAGTTCCTGCAATGTTCTTTGGCATCTTTATGGAGCATAGGCCACCTTAGCCCTACGCGCAATATCTTCTGCGTGGTAGCCCTTCCTGCATAGTGACCTCCCGCGATTCTTGAGTGTGCATCCGCTAGAATAAATGGCTTATCATGATCGAGTACGCATCTGTGCAGGACTTCATTCAGCCCAAGTTTGTATAACTGACCTTCAATTATAGTGAAGTCCGCGGTGCGCACCACTAATTGTTTTTTCTACTGGATAGAGAGTTCCTGCGGTGCCAGCCCTGTGGTTAGGAAATCAATGATATCCTTGTAATAATCATCGGCAACCTGTATACTAAATAAATGCGCATCAGGAAGACTGTCTTCAATATTCGCCGGCTCCTCTCCTGACTCAATCCTTGATAGATGATTAGGTCCCAAGTTCAGTCTATCTAGCTTGACAATAATCTCAAAGTCATATTCCTGGAACAACAATAGCCATCTGCATATGCATCCCCCTAACACTGGCTTGTTGACCAAATATTTCAACGCAAAATGGTCAGTAAACATAAGGAAGTGCGATCCCAACAAGTAGTGTCTAAATTTCTGTAGAGCATATACCATCGCAAGGCCTTCCCTCTCAGTAGTAGTATAGTTCTTCTCTGTTGTTGAAATCTTTCTGCTAGAAAATGCAATAGGGTGGTCAATACCTCCCTCTCCTGGCTGAGCTAACACGATCCCCAGGGCAATACATGATGTGTCAATATGGACACGGAATGGCTTTGTCTAGTCTGGAAAGACTAGAATCGGCGCAGTGACCATCTTTTCTTTTAGTGTATCAAAACCCTGTTCGCATTCTGCGTTCTAAATGAACGGTGCATCCTTCTTTAGCATCTTTTCCATTGCTGCGGTTATCTGCGCATAACCCTTAATGAACTTCCTGCAATATCCTGTATGGTCCAAGGTAGAGCACAAAATTTTGACTGAATTTGGTGTTGGTAAGTTTGCAATAACTGCAATCTTCATAGGGTCTACCATCAATCCTTTCTTACATACAATGTGGCCAAGTACAATTCCATAGGGCACACAAAAAATACACTTCTTCAAATTCAAGGATATTTGTTGCTGTCGACACTTTTCGAGCATCATGTAGAGATTCGTGCAATGATTTTTCAATAGACCAAACCCAGTCCAATAATCAAAGTATGCTTCTAGAAACTTGTGCAGAAAATCTTTAAATGCTGCGACAACGACTCTGGAGAATATGGTAGGTGAATTATTAAGACCAAAAGGCATGACAGTGTACTGGAATGACCCCCATTCTGTAGCAAATGTCGTCTTATGCCTATCCGCAGGATTAATCCTGATCTGATGGTAACCAGAGAAACCATCAGTGAAAGAATATGCCTCATTTCCTCCAATGTTATCAAGCACTTCGTCTGTGAATGGAGTAGGAAATGGGTCGTGCATGGAAGCATCATTCAGTTTTCTGAGATCCACACAAATCTTGATCTCGCCTTTTGCTTTCTTGTCTTGAACAACCATGGGGCTAATCCATTCAGATTCTTTGACCAGTTCAATGATTCCTGCCTCTAGCATCTTATCTAGCTCTACGCGGAAGTTTTCCTTGTAGCGCGGATTCAATCTGTATGGCCTCTACTTGACAGGCTTAGCACCTTGCTTTAAAGGTATTTTCATGACCCCTAGGTCTCCCAAAATTCCTTTCATCTCTGTAAATTTGGTTGGAAACAGTTCCTGATACTCATGTAAGGTATCTGCGATCTCTGCAACATTTTTATCGTCCCAATAATCACCTATTGATGCAAACTTCGGCTCTTTGTCTGTGCCAATGTTCACTTTTTGTGTTTTTACTGGTCCAGTCATATTTGGGATTTCCAACAGAGGTCCTTCTACCTCGCATGCGCCTTTTGACTCTGGTATATCTATGTTGCGCGGGTCCTTCTCATCGTCTTCATTTGTATCATTGGTATCTTCAGCTAAGTTGTAACACTCGATAAAGTGCTCTTCATTTTCCTTCCATTCTGATTGTAGGTGCGCAGGAACACACTCTGTCCCAAAAAACTCCTGTAATGTCATGTTTTGATGAGGAAAGTCATCCTGGAATATGCGCTTTTTGATTAGTTGTAATGCCTCATGGATTAATGGGTTCTCATCTTCAAAGCTAAAGTCCTTCTGGAAGTTCGCAGTGAGCAGCTCCCAATCAGTGAGTTCGTTGCGCAACTCCAGGTCTAGGTACCATTTCTCTGGGATACCCACATCCAATGTATGTACAAATAAATGTACCCATTTTGTAGGTGGTATTTCCACCCATGCCTTTGAACATATTTCAATGTGCTGGCTAGGGTCTGTCTGTCCATTATACTTTTCGAAGGGTAAAGTAACCCTTTCGGCGAACCAGATCTGCATCTTAGTTCTGCAATGATCCCAAGTGGTCAATGTTTTCTTATGTGCATTCCACCATCTGGAAGGTGTATCACGCAATGCCATATCTAAATCTGATAGTCTATGCTCATCTGGTATAGCTGTAGTATATTCCCTTATGAAACTGTAAACATTAGCAGAACCATCGTATGTGGGAATAGGACTCACCTCTTTTCCAATCCAGCACAGTGATTTCGTAACCTGCGCACATCTTCTTGCTGATACTTCATGCATGCATCTTTTCCAATTCTCCAGTCCTGTATCCGAGTCAGAGATACAAGAAGTGTCACATCGCCAGCTGAGCATACCGTCTGCAGTAGGATTAATGTAGTCTTCCTTGTTCGCAGTCAGCTGGTATAGTCGGTCTAAATCTTGAACTTGGGATTCCTCCTGAATTGGCTCACTGTATCTGTCACCATATTTAGGATCCAATGCTGCGATGACCCTAAGATGATGCTTCCATTCAAAGATCATCTTCTTTGTCTTTAGGTTTATGATAGCCAAGTTATCCATAGGCCAATCAATTCCCAATATTGCTGGAAAATGTTGACTATCATCCACAATTTCAATAACTTCAAAGTCTGCATGACTCTGTACTCCGTCGATGTAAACTACCACATTAGCTAAGCGGACTAAAGGTATGACCTTCTCTTGATTAGCCATTCGTAGCTGGATAGGTGACCAGAGCAACTTTGGTCGACCCATCTACTGCCATGTATGCTTAGTCAAGACATTCACTTTTGATCCCAGATCAAGGATGACTTCATCCATTTCAAAATCTCTTATTTGCGCAGTAAGCCTCATCTCTTGGCCTGTTCTTTTGTGTTTCATTATATGATGTATAGTGCTATCCGAAGTCTCTGTTGCAATTTGAGGTTCATACTAGCTGATGAGCTTCTGGAGCTCCACTATGGCTTTCTCACTTTTTAGTAACTGCATGCAGCTTCACAAGAATTGCGCAACAGAAGTACGGACATCTTTCGCAGTGCTTGTGTTATCATAAGGAGCCGACATGTCTTCAACATGCGGTGTTTCACTGCGCAGTGGGATCCTTGATGACTTATCTGCTGGTTCTCTAAAGGTATCCCGCGCGTCAATGAAGATCTCCTTGTTCTTCTGTAAGTTAAGAGGGGGTGCTTTTCCTGGAGCTTTCCTTATCCATACTGTTTCAAGGGGATCCTTCTTCATATGTGCCTCCCCTGATGTTGAAGCTTCCGCTCCTCTGTCGCGGCCTGTCTCAGCGCCACTGTGCATGACCACATTGATGCTTGGATCCACTGGTCTATTTTCTACTGCGATCCACTGGACATTTGGATTCAGAGCCTCTGTTCGTCTTCTCTTCTACATTTCCACCTCTAATACTGGGAAATATTCAATAACATGGTCAAATGATTTACAATAATTGCACATAGTGCATGGGTTAACACAATCTATGGATACGTGACCTGGCTGGCCACAACTATAACAAATGACCTGGCTGCGGCCTCTTCCCTATGCAGGGCCAACATTTCTTCCTTTGCCGCGGTATCCACCACCACGACCTCTGTATCCTCCTTGGTCATATTGTGCATTTTCTTGTTTCGGCTGGGCATCTTCTTGTACGTGGTACAAGCCAGCGCCTCGCATTGAGTCCATATCCCTTTTTCTTTCATTCATTAATTCATATGCGCGACAGTTGGATTCATCATGTCCAACTGATTTACAGAAAATGCAATATAAATTTTTAGGCATTTTCACATATTTCTGTATAAGATAACAGTCTTCAGGTCTATGTCCTATGGTTCTACAGATTTCACACCATGGGGCCTAATTCTGATTCAATGGGTTTGGCGCACCACTGTTAAGATAGTCGTGGAATAGAGGGCAATGCTCTCTGTCGTGGCCTTCTCTTTTACAAGCTGTACACCAGACCTCATGTCTAGGTTCATACCTTTGTTCTTTTCCATTTTTCATGCTTTGCAACTCTAGTGTCAGGGTGTTCAGCTGGTTCTGGATCTGAGACATCCCAGAAGTAGTCTCACCAATCGGAGAAGCCTCTAGCTTCATTGCGATCTCCAAGGCCTCTGCCTGGGACTTAACCTTCTGCTGCATCAATGGTAACCTAATATGGGGAAACAACGCAGCAATGAACCATTCCTTGTGCTGTTCCAGAGCTATAACAAAGCTCACTTGGTCTAACAGGGTCTTTAACTTCTGATCAAACTCCCAAACCGTTTCAGTCGGTTTCTGCTTTATTTCTTTTAACTCGGTTATACACTGAGATTCAAATTTAGGTTTCTTAAATTCTGCTATGAGCGCAACTTTAATTTTTGTGAGATTTCTCGGCTGTATGGTAGATTATTTCATAAACCAATGTAAAGCTCTGTCTCTAAAGGTGGTGATGAGCTGTGCTTGCTTCACTGCATCATCCTGGATTTGTCTTACACTCCATATGGCTTCACAAAGAAACCAATGCTGGTCAGGGTCTTCCAAGCCAGTTCCTCTGAATATTGGTAGCTTCATATCTACGTTTTCCATTGTGCTACTACGTGGTGGAGCGCCAGGATTAGTGTGCGGCTGTTGTAAAGGGATCTGCGTAGTAAATACAAATGGGACTATCAGGAGAGATGGACTAGGATAAGACTTCTGCGGGGTGGGCTAAGTATTTTGCATGGCGGGCTGCGTAGCGGGTGGGTTTTGAGATAAAGGTGGTGCGGTCTCTGCAGCCGGTGCTTTCTCAGGCGTAAATGGTGGTACAACTTTGTTGTCAATTTTACACGGGATCTCAGTATTAATATGGAGTCCAGGGCCTCCCAGATTCTTATTAATTTTATATCTCTTACCACTTCTAAGAGTATGTGTCTCTTCGTCAGAATCAATATATGTACTGTTTATCATGACAAGCTTCAAGAATATTACTGCATTCTTAAAACACCTTTCTCAGCAAAAAACATCTTACTGTATAGACTGAGATTGTTCAGAAACTTACCTTGGAATCCTCTGAAAATTTTTGCTTCTGCTTGGCTGTAGGATTTGAGTGTGTCTACAGCAAATTTTGTTACAAAACGTTATAGCATATGATTGACCCAATAGTCAACTGCGCGTGACAATGGGCTGTCTAACACTTTGAGTTGTGCTGTGAGCTCAGGATTCCACTTCGTGGGTACTCCTCCTTGGAAATAGTTTTTCTTCTCTGCGAGCTGCGAGATCCACGAATGCAGCTCGTTGGGGAATGATTCCCAGAAAATCTCATGATATCGTCAAACAAATATCTCTCTGACCACTGTGTGTCACTTAAGCGTGGGTGTCTATTCTCTTGTCTTTTAAAATCTCTTATAGTCTTGTCCCACCAAGCTTGGATTTCTGTCTTTTCAGGATGCCAATAGTCAGATCCTTCGGGGAACTGATATTCTTCTTCACACATCGTGATTGCAACTCATCATGGATTATAGCGTAGAAACGGAACCATTTGTTGGCTTAAACTGAACCAGAGGTTTCCAATTAGACCCAGGTTCTTTGCGGTTCTCCCTTTTGACCAACAAAACCCCTTCGCACCGGCCCTTTCGGCAACAACCTGCGAGCAGGTTGAGGTCTCACTCGAGGTGTATCTTATGGGGTACTGCGGAATCAAGTTTCCATAGTAAATGATGAGTTGTTTATATGAACAAGCTGCGCAGCGTAGGACAGAAGGAGTGCGCTGCAGGACAAAGCGATGCAGTATGCAACAGGATCTACGCTGCGAGCAGTACTACGCGATGACGACAACACCACAGGCTACACTAAAGACTTCCTATTGCTGCAAGTCTTCTACTGGGACTGCGAGTTAACCAAACTGATTCTTTACTTGGAAGATCTTGAAAACGCTAAGGTACTGAAATAAATATCACTCGTCCATTCATTCAGGAACTTACTGGTTATCTTTCTAGCATTCATTCAAGAACTTAGATTATCACAACATGAACTGAAATGATAGATGTGACTAACTGTGCTGCGTTCCCTCACTATGTTTAAGGAAATATTAAGCTTAAATGACTGATTCACGATCTTAACATATAATTGAAATGTTCACCATTCATCTGTCCCGTGGGATCTAGCATATCATTCCCAAACTTCCCTTATTGGAAAATGCATATCAAAGTTACCCTATTACAGTATGCAAGGAAACATTCTAACATTCATTCTACAGACAATACATACAGTCATTCATTCATAAAACATAATCACATAACACAGGATTTAACGTGGTTCACTTCCCCGAATAGAAAGCTACGTCCAAAAGAATTGTTGGTAATATATTTCTTTCAAAAGGGGATGGGGCAACCGTTCTTAGTCTGCGCACTCAGCTGTAGACTCTCCTCTCTCTCGGCTAGGTCTCTGCGCACATAGCTGCAGAGCCTTTACAATATTCTCAGCTCAGAGAGATTTTACAATACAAAAGGTTATCTCATGATTACTTTAACAACTAGCATCTAGCCCCCAAAAATAGAGCAACCCCATCCCATACAAAATTGTCTTCTTAAATAGATCATGCCCGAAGGTCATGTCTATACAATGTCGAAGACCTAAAACCTAAAACCCTAAGGGTTTCCAAAACTGCACCGGTTTTCCAAACCGGCTTGCTGGCTCCTGGTAGCGTCTGCTTGATCCAAGTGGATCTCCACGTCCTAATCCTGTCGCTATCGGACTTCCTGTCGCACGCATGCCTACAGGCTGCTTCTGCCAAATCGTTTCTCTCTAACGGTTTTACCTTCTAAGCATGCCAAACGTCGCTTTCCTTAAGAACCCACACATGGCCGCCTTCCTGATTTGCCTATGTCCACCGCTCAACAATTCTGGAATATCTTTCCAAAAATGGTTTCTATCGGTCCAACCGGTACCTACACTTGATACTTGTCCTACACACCGCTTTGTTGGCTCCACGTGGCCTCCTAACTCTGCAGCACTGCTTCAGCGCAGTACTGGTCTTCACATCACGGCCAAAAATTTGATGCTGCACGCAACTCCGTAGTTTGGTCAAAAGTTGGATGTTGTGCGCAAATTCGCAGCATCCTCAATACTTAGCCAAAATTGTATTTATGAGTTGTGCTCAACTCAGCTTTCCTTGCTTGTCTCAAAAAGGTGTTTCCAAAACTTTGTCTCAACCTGGGCCCAACATTCGCAGAGAATGCGGAAGCACGGAAGTGGTTAGTTTGTTAGATAAGGGTCATGTGGACCATTTTGTAACCAATTAGTAGAGTATAAATAGGAGTATGATTGTAATCCTAAGGGCATCTGGTGATGAATAGAGCAATCAACCTTTTGGGTTTTGATCCAGTTGTTGATTTTGTTTGTATCCACGATATGGTGTATTGACTGTTTCTACGAAGGTCATTCTGCGGGTTTTAATGAATGCATGAAGATGTTTGATTATGGTGCTATATGGGTCTTTGTTTTTGTTAAACAATGAATGCAAATGTTTAATGCTCAATGGGTTCGGTAAGTGTTGTTCATGCTAATGAGTAGTTAGGCCATGTTGACGCGAATGTCTATTATGTGTTGATGAATATGCGAATGATGAAATGCTAGCATAGTGTGAAAAATATAATCTCTGGTTTCTGCGGTTGCAATGTATGTTTGATGCATGTCCTCAACTCCACTGCGGAAACTTGGTTCCTGCAGCCCCCTTGTGCATCTTGGGTGAGACTTTACTCACTCTGCGAGTGTTGCTAGAAAGGGTAAAAAATTTATGGGCCAGTGTGTAAGGGAGTTCTGTTGATGGTTTATTGACGATAGTGCGAAGTGAACCCTTGTCGATAGTCGCTGTGTCAACAAATGGTTCTGTTGTCAGGACCTTGAAGAGGAAAAGAAGAGGATATGCTGTGGCAGCCGACGAAACCAGATATTCAAGAGTGGTTTAACAGAAAGACTAAAGAATTCACAGAAGGAGAGAAGCCAAACCCTATACAGACAGTATGCAGTTGGTTGCAGAAGTATATTTAGTCAGATATCCATGAGATATTTTTCTGCGAATTCCCATTACTGTTGCATGAGTGGTTATTGTAGCTAACATTCAAGAAGAACCATTTCCAAAAGACTGAGCTTGACCATTGGACACCAGAACTGATTTGACAGCTAAAACGTGTCGATAACACAGTATCAAGGGCTGTCGATTTCTGGGTGGATAGTATTCTAGAGGGATATATTACTGAGTTCACAGTAGACACAATCAAATCGTATAGCAACACAGAAATAAATTTCTTCAAGGGACCAAGGGGAAGGTTCTTATTGTTGCTAAAACTATGGATTAAGATGCTTGTCCGCGAAAAGGGCATATTGAGGATGACTTCCAACGAGTAGAAAGATCAGTGTGCGGAGGTTGTGGGTATCACGTGAATGTGGATCCGATAGAAAGATGCATGGTAGATGGACATGAGAAACGATGAGTTTATAAGGGAAGCTAATGAAGAGTGTGGTACCTTGAGGAGTGGGGTGATATTCCTACGTCCTGAGAAGAAGAGGAGGACCGAGAGAGAGTCTCCTGAGAGGACCAAAACGGAAGAATGCAAAACAGGACCAGAAGGAAAGAAGCGACCTTATTGTGATGAAGACGGTGACCAAGCTACCCCAGAAGCAGAAGAGGGATAGATTGTAAGTTACAACATACCTGCAACCTCGCGCACTACCTAGAACTTCAGAGGAAGAAACACAAGCTATTCGCAAAGTTTCCCTACATGTAGCGGTAAAAGTAGTGCATCAGTAAACAATAACAGTAGGAACGTTAGAATGGAAAACAACACAAAAATGCCCACTTTCCAGGGGAATGGGATTGAGGATCTCGAGAAATTTTGGTTTTTATGCGAAGCAGTATGGACTGTGAAGCAGGGCCAGGATGAAGATATTAAGAAGGGACAACTAGCGACGACCATTAGGGGCCATGAGCTAGATTGGTTCATGAAGTTTACAAGGGTTCTAGCAGGAACACTAGCCAATTCGTTGGCACAGATCAAAGCAGGAATGATCAATGAATTTAGGAAGCCAAATTCAGAATCGTAGTATGTCACTGAGCTCAAAGAAATCAAGCAATACCCAAACGAGCTGGTATGGGAATTTGATCAGCGGTACAAAACGTTAATAGAGAAGGTAATTTTTGGGATAAATGATATGCAACACAAGGAGTAGTTTATTGCAGGATTGGTACCACACATCCGTAGACCACCAATGCAATAGAAGGTTGTGACCCAGGCTGAAGCATTGGATATTGCGATGAAGTTGGAGGCTTCACCAATCGACGAAATGGGGTTGGGAATGGATCGAATACAAGCGCAGCTGACAAACTTGATGATCCAACTGCAAGACATAAAGAAAGGGAAAGATGCTCGTGAAGATGTCTGGTGTACTAGGTGTAGGATAGAGGGACACCACAAGGATTAGTGCCCAGACTTTCGAGAGTGTTTGCAATCTGGTGCACCAAATCCCCTCAGTTAGGGAGGGTTTCCTTGGTGTCGTATCTGCCAGATGAGAGGCCATCGACTAGAAGAGGGTGTGTATTTGCAGAAGATAGTTTTGAAGCCAGAGAACTTGTATTGCAAGTTCTGTAAATTGGTTGGACACGATGAAAAAACTGCAGAGCTTATGGCCTACTCTAGGAGAGGACTACATCTGCATACTTCATGGCAGGAGAAGAACATGCACCGGGTCAACAACGATAATAGTATAATCAACCATTGGCCCAGTATAATCACCAAACGCAGTAGTATGATCGGGGGTAGTATGGGAAACCATAGTATGGTCAACCACAGTATCTGACACCGTAGTACCGACCATATGAACCACTGCAATAGCCGCAGTATGGGAAATCGTTGTACCCACCATATGGCCCACCATGTGGAGGGGATAGAGGAGGATTCTGCGGAGTTTGAGGTGTTGGCGCAGGATGAGGAGGAGCTGCTGGACAAGGACGAGGACCGATTATATGTTACAATTATGGGAAGCAGGGGAATTATCAAAGGGATTGCTCGAATCCAATGCCAGTGCACTTGTTGCAGTGCTGTGGATCATAGCATCGAAGAATGTCTATAGCTCATCGCAAAATGGTAGACCAAGAATCCGCCACCACCTCCACAGAACCAAAATCCATCACCGGCTGTATAGATGATATCAACGCAAGCTTGGAAACACCATGCGACCGTTCGAGTAGGGACAATAGGAGGAGCTGTGACAGGAGCTGACGGGTCATGGGATATTGTCCAACCAAAAACAAGGAAACATGTCACCTTTGATGTAGAGGCCGAAAGGGATGTTTTCTTGGAAGTGCAGGAGGCGATGAGACAGAGGAGGCAGTTACCTCTTCAGGAATAAATTATCTATGATATGCCATCGATGTTCGACGCAATGAAGTTGCGGAGAAAGGATAACACCTTAAAATACTTCTTGAAGAGTTTCCTGGAGTTGGAAAAGGATCAGGATGTGCTGGAAGAGATATCCAATCTACTGAATTGGCAAGAGGGTGCACGCCAAGAACAAAAGGTTAATCGCATACACAAGAAGAAGACGGGGAGAGAGTTGCGAATGTTAGCACAAATTGGAGCATTTGATGTCGACTCAATTATCTTGGACCTGGGATCAAACGTCAACATTCGGACCAAGTAGACATAGGAAACAATGGGGAAACCGCAGTTGGCCTAGTCACAGGTACAAATGCGACTATCAAATTAGAGTAAGGTTACTCCACTTGGTCGGGTGTACCATCTTTTAGTCGAGTTTGAGGGCCTCAAGTCTTATGCTGATTTTGATGTAATAAAAATTGTTGACAATACCAGCCCCTAGCCAACGTTGCTAGGGATTGACTGGGAAAACAATAATCTAGCAGTTATCAACTTCAAGAAGCAGACTATGTCATTTGAGAATCTCGAGATGAGGATCATTGCACCTATGGATCCTGCGGAAGGGAAACAATGCGTTGAACTAGCGAGAGATGAATTTACGGAGGGATGGGATAGCATATACAACATATCCAAGGATTACATTAATCCTACCGTAGACGAAGAATTTGGATGGCGCAGTGTCAGTTCAGGATCGTCGGATTTGGATGAGGTGCTAGAGAATTGGCAAAACCGGATGCATGAAGTGTCATTTAGAAGGTGTGCCCGGATCACACAGTCATTGCGATGGGTAGACACAGAGGAGTGCGTGCTACCAACATATGAAGGATTTCCCAATTTGGATACATTTATCGTGGAGTTTGAGGAGAAAGTGGCAAAACTGCAATGTCTATTGTCCTTGGAGGAAGCCTTGAAGGCTACTCTCGCACACTGGTGGGTGGTGCATATGTCTAATATCACAAACTGGCCACTATGTCGACACTTAATGGAGGTTAGGTTCGACGATGCAGAAGGATCTAACGGAAGGAAGTTTGATGGTAGAAGTGACCTGAAGGCGCATTTCACTAAGTGCGAAAGAAAATGGGGATTACGAGCAAAAGAGGAATGGGTCCATGCGTTTATTCATACACTGGATGAAGTACCATGAATTTGGTATGTCACAACAAAACTGTGATGCGGAATAACTTCTTGGGAGCAACTAACAATTGGCTTCAACCAAACATTTTGTTTCTCAGATGAGAACCCCTTCATCCATAGTGCATTGCAGGTGATTTGAAAGAAGGTATTTGAAGTAGTATCGACAGAGCAACCATTAGAATTTCGGTAGACTACGACACCAGAAATGATGATGGAGTGCTATAACATCATAGGAGAGCCGGATGATGAGGATGATCTGAGGGCTATGCATGTACCGGAGTCAAAAGGAAGTCACAGTGTTGAGGCACCAGAAATACCTTCCGACAAACTCCAACAACTGTTAAATATCAAGAAGGTGAACATTGGTTCAGAGGATAATCCAAAGTTCGCACGCATTGGAGACTACTCAGACGAATCAACTATTGCGAAGATCACGGATCTGTTGCAAGAGTTTCAGGATCCGTTCCCAACGAAATTCTCGGAGATTAAAGGAATTTCTGGGGTCTTAGGCGAAATGAAGATCCCCTTGAAACCCGATGCGAAGCCAGTCAAGCAGCAACCCTATCGGTTGAATCCAAGGCACAAGGAGAGAGTGCAAGCCGAGATTGAAAGGATGCTGGAAGCAAGCATCATAGAACCAGTAGAGGAATTAGAGTGGATCATCTCGATGGTGGTCCATGACAAGAAAACTGGTGAAGTCCAAATCTGTGTCGACTTACGGAAGTTGAACGATGCATGCTTACACGACCCATTCCCGACACCATTCATAGATGAGGTGCTTGAAGGAGTAGGAGGTCAGGAAATATACTCATTTACGAATGGGTTTTCATGTTATCACCAGATAAAAATTGTGAAGGAAGATCGACATAAGACTACATTCATCACAAAATGGGGCTGCTTTTAGTATACGATGATTCCATTTGGACTAAATAATGCTCCAGCAATTTTTTCAAGATTAGTAGTTTCGGCATTCAAAGACTACATTCATAAATTTCTTGTCATCTATATGAACAATTGGACAGTGTATGGGTTGGTCAAAGATCACGTCACAAACTTGAGGCTAATGCTGTAATGATGTCGACAATACCATATTTCATTGAGACTAAAAAAATGCATCTTTCGTGCTCTGTTCGGGATTTTGTTGGGGCACATTTTCTGCAGGGAAGGAACGTTGGTAGACCCAACGAAGATCGCAATTATTGCTGACCTACCACCACCGAAAACATTCAAGCAATTGAGAGCGACGCTGGGCCACACAGGCTACTACATAAATTTTATTAGAGGGTATGCAACAATCACAACACCAATGGAGAAGTTGTTGAAGAAAGACGCCAAGTTTGAGTGGAATGAAGAGTGCTAGAAGAGTCTAGACATATTAAAAGCAAAGTTTGTTTCTGCACCTATATTGGTATTCCCAGATTGGATGAAGGAGTTTCACATTCACGTTGATGCTTCATCAATTGCATTAGGAGTCATCTTGGACCAAACAGGAGAAGGTGGCATCGACCACCCGATAGCCTTCTCAAGTAGGAAGTTCTCTACTGCGGAGAAGAATTATACAACAACGGAATGAGAAGGGTTGGAGATGGTCTACGCCTTACAGAAATTCCGACACTACCTATTAGGGGGCCATTTTAAAATGTTCACTGATCATTATGAATTAAAATACATGGTGAACAAGCCTGTGTTGGGAGGGAAGATATGTCGATGGTTGTTACTATTCCAGGAATTTGATTTCGAAATCATTTTAAAGCCGGGATGACTGAATGCAGGACCAGACCACTTGTCATGAATCGAGTCAGGGGAAGAGCCAAGGGGCATTGACGAAGGATTGTCGGATGCTCATTTGTTCAGGGTTGGAATGGTTGACAACCATTACGAACAAGTCATTCAATTTTTGGAAACAGGGGATGAGTCGGAAGCTTCATTACCATCCAAAAGAAGCAGCTAGTCGTCAGAGCTACAGATTTTCAATTGATCGTAGGAAAATTGTATAAAATGGGGCCAGATGAGATACTTCGATGATAAGTCCTTCCAGACAAACAGGAGAGAATTCTTGTGGAAGCTCATGATGGGATCGCTGGAGGACACTACGGAGGATGCGCCACTGCGAGGAAGATCCTGTGAGTAGGACTATGGTGGCCGACGATGCATGGAGATGCTGCGGACTATGCTAAAAGCCGCGATGTATGTCAACGGACAGGGAAGACATCACGAAGGATGAAATGCCACTAGTACCTCAATTAACACTACAGGATTTTGGTAAGTGGGCAGTTGACTTTGTGGGACCCATCAACCCACCCGGAAAAGAACAGGGTCGCGCTGCATCATTAATTCGATGAATTACTTGACATGATGGGAAGAAGCAGCGACGGTGAAGGACTGCTCAGCTGTGATGGCAACAAGATTCTTGTTTGACATGACCCATTTTGGCCATTTTTCCCACCATTTAGCCTCCAGAACCTCAAAAAACCTTTAAATGGTCACCAAAAAGGCCAAAATTAACCCTTTTTGGGTTTCCCCGACCACCAGAACACTAGGGAAGGAGGCCCGCTATCTCTAGCAGTGGACGGTCAAATGTGCGAAACAGATGTGCCAAAGCAACTGGACTGTTTCACAATTTGGCGACGATAATGAACTTGTCCCCAGATCACAGAAAGCCTGAAGCACATGAGCAAGCATAGAAGGGGTAGATGATCAAGGTTTTAGGCGATTGAAGGATGAGTTCGAGGTAGATGATCAAGGTTTCAAGAGGCTGGAGGATGAGTTTGAGAAGTGCATGATAGTGAGCTCTAGGCGTTAAGAATAGCCGCAAAAGTTTACCACAACGACGAATAAGACCAATACTAGCGGTGTCCAGCTGAGGTGGCTCGAGGGTGAGCCACAAGTTTGTGTTGGGGGCCTGTTGGAATAGGATTAGTCCGCATAAAGTGCAGAAGCCGATAGCCACGAAAGGTATAATCCGTGAAAGAAGGGTAATTCGCAAAGAACGAGGAAGCACAAGATTAGTGGTAGCACAAGAATATACTACAACAACTACAAGAAGTGCGAACACAAGAATATACGGCGACACCGCGGCACAACAGAGCTAGTCGCGCTGCTAAAAAAAAGAAGAAAAAGACGAAGTATCACAACAGGCATCTCTCTAAAAGCAAGCATTGATCGGCAGTAGAAGCATTGGTCGACAGGGGAATTGACACATAACAAAATTGGTGCGAACGAGTCAAATCCCGTCATAAATGCAGCAGTTAAGCCACAACGGACATAAAAAAAAATGAAAAACCGGCATTTAATTCCCAATGAATGCGGCAGATTTCAAAAATCACCGCTGGATTTGGTAATCATGGTCCAAAATCGGTTGGATGTAGCCAACGACCACTATAAATATAGGAAACGAGGTAGTGAACCGTAATGTTTGAGTAAGTCAGGGTTTGCAGAGATGCATGGAAGTGTATGTTTCGAGTCGCAGCACCAAACGAACCCATCCCACACCAGTTGTACAGGAGCAACCAGAAGTTATGTGTGGAATACCACACAAGAAGAAGAGGGGCGCCAATCAGCCGCTAGATACTGACCGTGCGCCGAAGAAAGGAACCCGTGCCTCAGCATGGTTCGTTGACGACGATGCAGGTACTTCAGGCACTGAGGCCCTGCAAGCAGGTAATCATTGCCCAAAGATATTAGAGTATGTTCTGCCACACCGGAGAGAGCCACCAAAGATACGAATAAACAAGAATGAAAGGTACACTATTGTGATGCCGTCGGCACCGCAAGGAGTCCCTGAAGTCGGGAACATTGTGCCCAATCTACAGAAGTTAATGTCTACCGACCATGACCTTGCGAGTTTCCAATAAATCATAGAAGGTTATGTTGACGTCCCCCACGAAGGAGGATCGGCCACAAAGGAACCCACAGGCTTGGCGATGGGGTTGGAGTAGTCAGGGATGTTAGGCCTCACCCAGATGCCGCACTTCGGGTGGTTAGCACAGGCCAATGCATGCATCAAGCAATTGTTGGCATGTTTTCATGGAGGGTGCCTATGGCTGCATGAGCGGATTCCTGTCACCATCGACTTGATTGCAAGAATCACCGAGCTGCCTAAAGATGGAAATGACCCTTCCAAATGTTTCCAAGGGAAGGATAATGAAAAGAAGCTCGCAGAAAGGTTGAAGACAAAGTGCGAGGTGTAGAATATTCCAGAGGAGACCTAATCTACACAATCAAGAACCCGACCATTAGGGTTGGGGAAAATATACTAGCGGTTAAGGTGGTGAGGAAGAATAGGCCCAAGGAATGAAATTCGGGCATCATCGCCTCTATGGAACTCTATGCCGCAGGAGAGCGAATGAATTGGTCAAAGTTTATGCTACATGAGTTGATCGATGATGCAAAAGATGCATAGGATTCTGGGAACCCAATTACATACTCATGGCTCCTCATGCTCGTCACATTAGCCAATTGGAGGGAACTTGACCACTATCAAGATATGGACACCGTATAATCCCAGGTACGTGAAGGAGCACGGTACCAGAACTTATGGGAAATGAATGATAAAGAGCGACATACATATAACATTTTGCAGTGTTACGTGTTGTTGGAAAGGATGCGGATAGATGCGCAACTGATACCGCGGATAATAGAGCAAGCCGCGATGAAGTGCCGATCGATTGCACGGCTATCGGTCAAACCCCAGAAAATTTTCCTTCACGCCTGAGCAGACCCGACAAAGCAGTGGCTGCTGACATAGTACAAGATCACCGAGGAGGAGTTGGATGCCATCATCAACATATGGAAAGAAGAATGGAAAGTTCCATCCGACGAGAAGGACATGTTGAATGAGCAAGCACCATCTCGACCGAACGCGGCCAAGGAAGACAAAGTTTTAGCCAGTCAGAAGGATTGTGCAGGACAAGATGATGTTGCGAACGATCAGTCAGCAGAATCCAACCACAATGGAGCTTCAACAACAAAAACCCTCACAGATTCAGAGATGGAGGCGCAACATGAAGAGGTGAGGACAAAGAAAAGGATGGACCGCAATGACAGAAGCACATGGGAAGGGCTCATTGCGCAACAGGTCAACAAACTTCTGGAGAGCATTACAGAAGTGGTGGAAAATAGCCATGACCAGGTTACACAGTATTCAACCAAACAGTTCCATTAGATAGGCGAACTACTATCCACACTAGCAGATGCAGTGATAAACTCAAGTGTACTGCATGGGGATATTCAGCAAAATCTGTCGACACCAAGAGTCGAGGTAGAAGTCGACACACAACCGCGGGTAGTACAAATAGAATCACATGAGATGAAAATAGGTGATGAGGCCATAGACTTCAAGGTACGGAAGTCTGATACAGTCATGGTAAATTCAATTTACTCTCGATGTTGACAATACACTAAATCCAAGCAGTAGCAAGCACAGAGATACGCGACTGCGAGGCTGCGATGCACACCAAGATGGTTGAATACAAGAAAAAACTGCACACCAGAGAGATGTAGGCACAACGTATCCAAGATGAGAAAGCTGCAGAACTGGCCGAGAAAGAGAAGGCTATAGGCGAACGGGCCAAATTAGAAAGAGCGCTTGTGAAGGCATGCGAAACAACGGAGCTAGATCCGGATGTAGACCCATAAGCGAAAGATGTTATGTTAGGGGTAGCTCACACTGAGCTAAGGAAGGAAAATGCAGAGCTCTAGGCTAGAGTGATACCCAGCACACCGCCAGAACAGATTTAGAGTCGGCAGACGGTGATTGAGGAAGTAGTGATAAAGATCCAGGAGATGGAATATGTATCCCAGATAGTCGCATAAGGCATCACAAAGTTTTGGGGTAGCATAGTCGAGGATGACTTGCATAACGCACTGAAGGGACAACTTAGCGAAGTGGAATAACATATAGAGTCCTTTATGGGATCGATCAAAGCGATGCCCACAATGATACGAATAACAAAGGAAGCAGAGCTGAAAAAGCATGCAGCAGTGTGTAACAAAGGCCCATGAAAGACAACAACGAAGGGCCACACACTTGGATGCGCTCCAAAGGAAAGTCGAAGCGCTCATAGCACGTGTGGTAGAGGTAATGAAACAGGTTAAGGAGCAATTGGAGGAAGCGCGACATAAAGGTTGTGAACACCCAACGGAGCAGCAAGTGGGAGAATGTGCATAGATTCGAGCATCAATGAAGGAAGTAGTTGACCAGATCAAAACTACATATGATGACTTCCAGCTGTAGGTGAACGCACCAGCCGTGTCTAGCAGAGGTGGCTCGAGTGCGAGCCACAAGTTTTTGTTGGGGGCCTGTTGGCACGGGATTAGTTTGCAGGATGTGCGGAAGCCAACAACTGCGAAAGGGATAATCCGCGGAATAAAGGGTCATTCGCGGAGAATGCAGAAGTAGTTAGTTTGTTAGATAAGGGTCATGTGGACCATTTTGTAACAAATTAGTTGTGTATAAATAGGAGTATGATTGTAATCCTAAGGGAATCCAGTGATGAATAGAGCAATCGACCTTTTGAGTTTTGATCCAGTTGTTGATCTATTTTGTATTCGCGATATGGTGTATTGATTGTTTCTGCGAAGGTCATTCCACAGGTTTTAATGAATGCATGAAGATGTTCGATTATGGTGCTATCTGTGTCTTTCTTTTTTTTAAATGATGAATGTGAAATTTTGTGAAATTTTTAATGCTCAGTGGGTTCGGTAAGTGTTTTTCATGCTAATGAGTAGTTAGACCATGTTGATGCAAATGTCTATTATGTGTTGATGAATATACTAATGATGAACTGCTAGCATAGTGCGAAAGATATAATCTCTGGTTTCTGCAGTTGCAATGTATGTTTGATGCATGTCCTCAACTCCACTGCGGAAAATTGTTTCCTGCAACCCCCTTGTGCATCTCGGGTGAGACTCCACTCGCTCTGCGAGTGTTGCTCGAAACGGTAAAACATTTCTGGGTCGGTGCGTAAGGGAGTTCGGTTGATGGTTCGTTGACGATAGTGCGAAGTGAACCCTTGTCTACAGTCACTGTGTCAACAGAAAGAGGAAAATTAGTTTTAATGATCACATACAAAGGATTTGACTTCACACTTTTTGAGGAAATGGAGTTTTCCTTTCCTTTTTTCCAAATTTTTAGAGCTCTTTAACCCAAAACTTTAACGTTCAACTTCTAAAACAAAAACAAAGTTAAACCTCAACATTAAACTTAGTTATTTAATAATTTAAGCTCTCAGCTTCTTGACAGGGTTGCCTTGGAGGATAAAAAACTCGGTTATGGGATCCTCAAGCGGTAGATATTCTTAGCTCTTATATCTATACTCAAACCTAGAAGAAAATTTTAACTCTCCAATGAAAGTCACTTTTTTCTGCTTGAACAAATTATTATTCAAATGGGTAATAGCTAGATATATAACATGATTTGGGGTTTCCTTTTGTAACAGTGAGAGAGATCATTTTAAAAATATTTTGAGATATACATATATAGAAGATCTAAGTTTAAACTCTCCAGTAGGAGAGATCGCTCTCTTAAGAATCCAATGGGCGGTTTTATATAACTAGATATTCAGTTACACTCTCTTTTGTGTACATATATATATATTTATATCGATTTATCAATGGGAAAACCACCGCTCTAACTTCACAAGCAACGCAATTATAAAATATACATAATTAAATTGTAATCAATATGGGTTTGCGCCCTTCCCATTGAGCTCATGCTCGAACTAGGTTTAAACGAATATATATAATTACACCAAAGACATTGTTTAAGGGGTTGGTTCCTCTTCGGCCTTCATCGTCTTTCGACAACCTATAAGGAGCCGTTCCCTGTAATTAAAAACATTGATAGTCCACTCTAAAACGTCTCCTCAAATTAACCACACGGCTCTTACGGTATGGGTGTGAAATCACTCGGGGTGTATGGATTCAACTATATCCATGGGGACTGTCCATCCTGGTGTGTTGATGTATATGTAACTTCGGAATGTATTTCACATATATGTATATTGTATTCCTATAGAGATGTTATTATTCCTCTATATGGAAGTGTTGTCATTTATATTGTAAGTGTCGTAACTTATACTTGATGGGTTATTAGACCACCCTAGTGGGGGTCGGCCCAGTCATCATTTTGTTAAGTGGTTAAGTTGAGGCCGACCTAATTGAGTAAAGGTCAAGTCAAGTTAGTGTATAAATAGAGAGTGTGTCTCTCTCATTATACACATTCTATTCTCTCACTCACACTTGGGAGAGTGGTGCACTTGTGGAGGAGGAGGCTCTTTTGCTAGGAGAAGATGATCTCTTGTATTTTGGTTGTATCATTGCTCTATCTATCTTTGAGGAAGTTATTGGGGTTTTTCACCTTTATGGTTTTCCCCAAGTAAACTTTGTGTCTCTTGTGTGCTTGCGTTATTGTGTCCATGATTGATATGTTGTAGATTTGCTGTAAATGTTGTTCTCTAAGTTAATATCCTAGATCAGATTGAAGTAAATTCTGAAAATTTAACATGGTATCAGAGCTAGCTTGAAAAAAGCCATGATATGGCATGTATGACACTTGTTGCACTTACGATGCTAGGGATTGATATAGCTAAAACTAGTCATCATAGAACTTTCGCTATAAATCCATGTTGGCAAAGTTTTCGGATCTGAAACTTTTACAGGTCGAAGATCAGATCCCCATGTACCTTGTGTCCAAAGGAAAACCTCTAATTCGTTGTACTTTGTGATTTATGATCTGTACAATATAGGGTTTCTGCCTCTTCCAGATCTGAGTCAAAATAAGGTGACCTTGGGAAAAAGGTTATAACTTGGGCTAGGAAGCTCCAAATTAAATTTTGTAAAACGTGACAGGTAGTGCACAGAATGTACTATCTTAGGAAACGTTTTCAGATGGCGAAGTTGAACCAGTGACACATGGCATGCCGTACAAGTTCGCTCTTCTGTATTATCCCATAAAAAGGTCACATTGTGACACTTGGCATAACTCTCTCTCAGAGAATCCAATTGAGGTCAGACCTATCGGGATGGAAAGATAACAGGTCGGGCTATCTCAAGAAGCATTTTCAGAGGGTGAAGTTGAAACAGTGACATGTGGCATGCCATACAAGTTCGCTCTCTTGTATTATCCCATAAACAGGTCACGTTGCGACACTTGGCATAACTCTCTCTCAAAGAATCCAATTGAGGTCAGACCTATCAGGATGGAAAGATAACAGGTCGGGCTATCTCCGAAAAATGTTTCAGACCCTGTGGATCGAACAATTCGGAGTTACACCAGAAACAATCAGGTACATATTTCTGTCAAAACATAATTATTTTTGAGTACTTTCATTCATGGCTTCCAGAATTTAGGGCTTCGGAGAAAGTTGGAATTTTTGTAATCAGAGACCACGGCTGGATGCTACTCATCAAAGTAGAAATTTAGAGACCAAGATCAGATTTTTTGGTTGGGCAGAAGGTCGGGCTTGATTAAACCCCAGTTTGGGACTTTGATCGGAAAGATGGAAAATTAGGGCTTCTGCAAAAATTGGAATTTTGGAAATATGTGACCACGGCTAGAAGCTCCTCAGAAAAATCGAAGCTTAGAGTTTTGAATAAAATATTTTGGTTGGGTGAAGCTCCGGGAAACTCAAACCCTAATTCAGGGTCCTCCCCAATGAATCCGAAAATCTAAAAGGAAATTTTGAGGGGTGAAACTTTGCAGTTTTCAAATTCTGAATATACCAACTTGATTAGCTCATCAAGGCGCATATTTCTATCCTTTCAGAAGTTTGAAATTCAAAGTTTTAATTTTTGGGGTTTCTCTGACAAACCCTAATCCAGCTCCAGGTCCAGTTCTTGCAAATCAAGTGGATTGGGTTAATCCTAGAAGAAGATGGATTGGTCACCTGCATAAGTGAATAAGTTTCTGTCTCAGAGGGAGATGAGGCTAAGCCCTTCCATAAGAAGATTACAAGCAATCTTGACAGGTATGGCTTACAGGTATGTTTCATGGTTAAGCTTATCATATGTTTGTCTTCATATCATTATAGTACAATCTTGATTAATTACTGGACTTGTTGTATCACCTTAATAGAAGATATTCATTAATTAAGATTTTGACACTTATGATTGTACTAATGCATTGTGATGTTGTATGAGGTTTATGTTGTTTGCTAACACAAAAGGTATACCAAGAAAGTCAAATCATGTTCTACTTCAATAACATATGCTCATGGTGACATGAAGACAAAGATTCATCCATTGTCATGGATCACATAGAAGATCTACTTTCGAGGTATGTATAACTTGGTTCTACAATGGTTAACTTATGAGACATGGAAGTTACTAGCACAAGTCACTGAAGAGAACCAGAAGACATTATGCGGGTATGTTAGACATAACTAGCTAGCATTCTAATCCAGGTATGTTTTTCCTATATCAAGCTAGAATCCTACCTTGTGTTAGGATCTTATACTGTTGTGTTGTTGATAATGATTATTCATGAAGTCATAGGTTTGAATAATCATGGTTGTATGCATATTATGTTTCTTACCATAATTGATGATATGACTAACCAGAAGAATCATGAAGGTATAGGTTTGAATAATCACGGGTTTTATGCATATTATATCTCTTATCTTGATTGATGATTCAACTAACTAGAAGAGTCCTATGATCAAATAAGAATATGTATGAGTAAAAGAAGACTTCCCTGAAACCTTGAATACTAATGTTTATTATCTGTGAATGATCATGAATATACATGTTTAGGATTATTGTGTTTTGATAGTATTAAGATTATACTAATAAATGTGTGATTATGTATGAGACCTCAAGGATAACACAATGATGATACTAATAAGAATGCATAGTGATTAAGGATGGATGTAAGTTCAAGGACAGGTAATCCAGGAAGCAAAGATCAAGAGGGAGCACACTCTAGTTGTTCCTGCAAGAAATCAAAGGAGCACACTTCAGTAGTTTCTGCAAGGATGCAGATATTCAGAGGGAGTTGACCACTTCTCACAATCCACATAAGAATGGAGTTGCAGAAAAGAAGCAAAGACTGAGAGGGAGTCAACCCAACAAACAAACAAAGATAAGTATTTGTTGTCATTACTTGCATATTTTATTGTTTAAATAATACTGTTCAATAATGTATATACTGATGTTCCTAGAATTAGGTTGTGTATTATGCATATTAGAATAGTTGCATTGATGAATAGTATACTATTGATATGCATGGGTAAGTGGCCTATGGCACTGTACAACATTCCATTGCTACTTATCTAGAATGAAACCTCTTTGCTGACATGTTGGGAGTTGTGCACACTCTTAACAATGTTCTGGTAGAGATTGGAAGGCATCTAGAAAGTTACGAGATATGGATAAATGTTGTATTGAAGCATTGGCTAAGATAATTGCATGACTGTATGACATATTTCTTTATGTGTAAGAATTTGTTCTGAAAACTATGAGATGTTTTCTAATCATGCAATTTAACTTGTTGTGTAGGAAAGATCGTATGCCATCACCTACAAAAGAAGAACTACAACATTTGTTCAGCAACAAAATTATCTATTGAAGATATTGAAGTTCCCAGGATATGGGAAGAATGCCATGATCCGTCAATCATGAAGAATGATGTTTGGGATGTAGTCCCAAGACCTGAAGGGAAGTTTGTTGTGACTTCCATATGGATCTATCAAGATCAAGCATGTTGCAGATGGCAGCATAGAGAAATATAAAAGTGATGAAATAGAAGATACACCAGATGGATTTCAAGACAACTTTCTTGAATGGTGTAGTTGAAGAAGAAGTGTATGTGGAGCAGCCACTTGGTTCTAAGACACATGACAGGAAATCATATATGTGAAGAACTTGGTATGGTAGGATAGGCAGCTTTCTATCCAGTTTGGTCTTTACCAAGAGTAAAGCTGGTTCCAACCTTTACTACAAGGTTGAGGTAGGCAATCCAGGGATATTCTTATTGTATGTGGATGACCTGTTTGTAACAAGAGATGATAGATTGATTGCCGACACGCAACGGAAGCTTGTAGCTGAGTTCGAGATGAAGGACTTGGGGATGATGCACTATTTTCTTGGTATGGAGGTGTGGCAGAGTACAGATGGAATATTTCTTGGACAAGGGAAGTATGCAGTAGAGATCCTGAAGAGGTTCGGGATGATGGACTGCGAGGCTATGGCATCGAACCTGAAGCTTCTGTGTGATGCTTCATCTAAACCGGTTCATGTCACTATGTATCGTCAGATGATTGGGTCCATGATATACCTGACAAACATGAGACCAGATATTTGCTTTGCGGTGAACACATTGAGCCAGTTCCTGACAGATCCGAGGAGTGTTCACCTGGTTGCTGTAAAGCATATTTTGAGGTACTTGAAGGGTACAGTTGATTATGGGCTAAAATATGATGCGAATCAAAAGTTTAACCTGCAAGGTTATGTTGATTCAGGTTGGGCAGGCAGTGCTGCAGATAGGAAGAGCACTTCTGGGTGCCGCCTTAGTATGGGATCAGGTGTGATCTCTTGGTTTAGCAGGAAGCAGTCCTGCGTAGCACTGAGTACAGCCAAAGCAGAGTATGTTGCGACGGATGAGCAGGTTGCAGATGTATTGACCATGCCGTTGGCCAGAGTGCAGTTTGAGTACTTCAAAGATAGGATTGGTGCACTTCAGATAGAGGTTCATTCCAAAGGGAAGTGATGAGTCCGGAAGATGCAGATGCACATGGAATTTTCTAACATGGTTGATGTGTTCTCCCATGGTCGTGATGTAATTGCTGAGCCATTCTCACATGGTGGTAGATGTGTTCTCCCATGGTGTAGATGTAAGGGTTGGAGCCATTCTCACATGGTGGTAGATGTGTTCTCCCATGGTGAAAAAGTAAGGGTTGGAGCCTTCCCCGAATGGTGGTAGATGTGTTCTCCCATGTTGGTGGTGTAAGTACTGGATGATGTGCATCTGGGCTATGCTTCGTGGACGATAAGATGATCTGAAGAAGACGATGCTATGATGATCAGGAGGATCATGGATGATGAGCATCAGGACGATGCTCCAGTTACTGCTCTATATGTATATGTACGCATCATGTTGGATGTTGGATATGATCAGTTGGATCATTTATATGTATATGTATATGTACGCATCATGTTTGATGCTGGATATGATCAGTTGGATCATGTGTATGTATATGCATCATGTTGGATGCTTGGACCATGTATCTGTATATGTATCAGGTGGATACATTGTATGATCAGGTAGATCATGTATGTTGATATGTATCAGGTATGATCAGGTGGATCATGTATTTGTATTTGTATCAGGTGGATACACTGTATGATCAGGTGGATCATGTATGATGATATGTATCAGGTAGATACTTGGTATGCATCAGGTGGATGCATTGTATGATCAGGATGAGCATGATGATGAGCTTCAGGATGTTGCTCTAGATGATATGTATCAGGATGGTACAGTGATGATGATCAATGTGATCATGAGCATCAGGATGATGCTTTGTGCGATGATGATCCGTTGGATCATGAGTATCGGGTTGATACTTGGAGGTCAGAGATGATATGTGGCAAGTTGTGCAAATAACATGTAATCAGTCCTGGGATATATTTCCGGTCGTGCCGCGACACATAAATGTTCCTGGGATACTCTTTTTGGTATTGCTATGTAGTATGTAATCAGTCCTCAGATATCCGATAGGTTGAGCCGTGTGCTCGTAATCAGTCCTGGGATGAGGTATTACTATGGAGACATGTAATCAGTCCTGGAGATCCAAGAGGTTGAGCTGTGTGCTCATAATTAGTCCTGGGATGCTCTTTAGAGATCTTGCCGGTCGTGTTACGACACATAAATGTTCCTAGGATGCTCTTTAAAGGTTTTGTCTATCCACATGTAATCAGTCCTGGAGATCAGAGAGGTTGAGCTGTGTGCTCATAATAAGTCCTAGGATGCTCTTTAGAGATCTTGCCGGTCGTGCTGCGGCACATAAATGTTCCTGGGATGCTCTATAAAGGTATTGTGGAGGAGATGCATGTAATCAGTCCTGGGAGATCTTGCTGGTCGTGCTTAGGCACATAAATGTTCCTGGGATACTCTTTCCGGTATTGCATTCACACATAAAATTAGTCCTGAGAGGCCACCTCTATCAGACCGTTCGTACAGATGATGAAGACCTGCAGGTGGTGGGCCTACATCTAGTATGAAAAAGGACTGGCTCTATAGAACTTCCTATGACTAGTAGATTTAGAGATTGATTGAGATAGCAGCAGTAGTGACGATGATGATGACTCAAGGACGATTATCCAGTGACGATGATCCAGAGAAGAAGACTTGTGCTAGAAGACCCGTGTCGAGAAATACCTTCCTAGTTAAGAGGGAGTGTTGATGTATATGTAACTTCGGAATGTATTTCACATATATGTATATTGTATTCCTATAGAGATGTTATTATTCCTCTATACGGAAGTGTCGTCATTTATATTGTAAGTGTCGTAACTTATACTTGATGGATTGTTAGACCATCTTGTTGGGGTCGGCCCTGTATAAGTCATGTGGGTCAAAGGGTTATTAGATCACCCTATTGGGGGTCGGCCATGTGGGTCAAAGGGTTATTAGACCACCCTAGTGGGGGTTGGCCCAGTCAGCATTTTGTTAAGTGGTTAAGTTGAGGCCGACCTAATTGAGTAAAGGTCAAGTCAAGTTAGTGTATAAATAGAGAGTGTGTCTCTCTCATTTTACACATTCTATTCTCTCACTCACACTTGGGAGAGTGGTGCACTTGTGGAGGAGGAGGCTCTGCTACTAGGAGGAGGCTCTGCTACTAGGAGAAGACTATCTCTTGTATTCTAGTTGTATCATTGCTCTATCTATCTCTGAGGAAGTTATTGGGGTTTTTCACCTTTATGGTTTTCTCCAAGTAAACTCCGTGTCTCTTGTGTGTTTGCAGTATTGTGTCCATGATTGATATGCTGTAGATTTGTTGTACATGTTGTTCTCTTAGTTAAGATCCTATATCAGATTGAAGTAAATTCTGAAAATTTAACATGGTGATCTTCGATATTCTTGCCCACGAATATATGTAATAAACAATATGTTTATTCTTTTTATGAGATTTGTAATCGAATCGGTTAACAATAAGTATTTAACAAGTTAATCACCTACTTCGACGACAACCTATGCCCAACTAGAATATAAGCCAAAAAATATCACAGGCGAGGCGCAATTATCAGGACAACTCACTGTAATCTTGCAGGGATCCTCCATCTTCCCCAGCCGAAACACCACCACCTCGTCGTTGAGAAACCCCATCGCTAAATGTAAAACAAAAAGTGCAGATGGGTTTCTTCAGAGCTCTATGGTTCAAATCCTCACGAGGCTCTTTCATTGATCCGTCGGACTTACGACTTCCGTGTAAATATGGAAGCACCATTGGAGATATCGTTGATTCATTCAACGATGTCTCTTTTGGCCAGAGTATTCAAGATTCAAAGACCATTTATATGTCCTATATGTATATTTTATAGACAAGCAGAGAAATGGAACTCCAATGTCATGATTCCCACTGGAACTTATCCCAAATAAAACATTAATGGAACATTTTAATCAAATACAGAGGTAATAGTTTACTTAAGAGATTGTGATTGTCAAAACAACAAGAATAAATTTGAGTAGACGGACGAGAAATTAATAAAAAAGTACTGATAACAATGCTATCAAGACAGGAGTAAACCATGTGGTGAATGTGACATCAAATCTTCAATTGGTCAAGAGCTACATAAAATGAGCATAGCCACCCCTCACTATAGTTTGAATAGACCAAAATGAGTATTGATCTGGTTATATTAAACCTGGAGGGAAATCTAAGGAGGTACCTTTCTCTTGCATTTTGTGTGGATATGCCTGTCATATTAATTATGTGTATCAAGCTGCAGCTTTCAAGGTTTGGCCTTCTCGAATCATGAGTAGGTTACTATCACGCTCTGGAATTGCATTGACAGGTGGCGCACCCTACCCTTCACAAGCAATCGCTCCTCGCTCCTCGCTCCTCTATGTGGTATCATGTCAGACCGTCAGTCACTTCAAAACTTATCCTTGAATAAAGATATCATTAATTTACTGTGATTAAACTTCAAGAGCTCTAAGGGATATAGAGGGTAGCTCGAAAAACGTCCTTGATCATGCTATTATACATTGAACCCGATCTTTTGATATAAAGTAATGGTCAACACTTCGGATGAGTTGTGAAATAAGGTCATATGATCTTACACCATAGGTTTTTTTAACTCAGAAAACACTTAGTAGATGATGGTATCTATGATTGTGACCGTTGTTTTTTTATTCATGGAATTATGCCCTTCGATAACTTTGTTTTTTCGTCCAAATTTACCTTGGATTTAGATCATAAATTTCACTATATAAAGAGGAGACCATTATCACCCGTCGTAAATAATAGTTTGTATAAATACGTAGGATCATCCATACTCGTATGGATATAAAATTTGAAATAAGCTAAGGAGCTAATTAGAGCCAAATTTCCAAAATCTAAACAGAGATTGGGTTTCTCCAAATTTCTGAAAGCTAAACACACTTAAAGGATGTATATCCCAAAGATGTTAAATTAGTTTTTCCCATTCATAGACCTCCTTACTTTTCCAGCTGGTGTCTTGGAGGCATAAGGTCTTATACACAATGATATAAAGATTGATCCACATAGGCAAACCTATTTTTGTGTGATACCTTAAAAGTTAGAAGTATGCAGCTGTTATATGAAGGTATTTTAAGTTTTAAAATATTTAATTGATGTATTCTTTATTTTTATTTTTAATCTTTTATATATATATGAATATATATATATCAACAAGCTTCACTTAGTTGGTGAAGAGATGACTCTTAATTGTATTAAATATATAAATAATAATAAATAATGATCTCCATGCACAGATGACAGCTCATTGTAACTAATGGCTAATATAAATGTTGTAGTGTTGAGCTAGCATAGTAAAATAAAATGATGATTTACTAAATAATTAGGATAGTATTTATTAGATCTACATTATGAGTGAATTATTATAAGTTTTACCATCATTGTAAGATTCTAGTAAGTGTCATACAACCATTCTTTTAAAATTTTGATACTAATGAATTGGTAAATGAAAAGTAAATTTTATTTTATTTTATCTATCATCATTAACATGGCAAGATGAATGGTCTTTGGATCTCTCCAAGAAACCTGAATTGGCGGAAATTGAGATGCGTATGGGCGACGGCCTGAATTTCTGGAGGACGGGCTCTGGTGCCGTGACTGGACCAGGAGCAGTCTGAAGCGGGAGGCCTTGGTAGGACTGTGAACGCCAGTCTGGAGCTTGTGAAGGTTTACCTATTTTGAATATTGAGGGCTCCATGAAACCCTGGAATTGGCGGAATTAGGGCAGAGCTAGGGAGACGGACTGAGTCTCTGACGGACCGACTGATACACCGTGCAGTGGCTGGACCAGGAGCATACTGAAGTGGGCGGCCTCGGTAGGATTGGTTTGAACACCGCTCGTTTTGTGCTTCCGGGGCTCCACGAACCCTGGGGACCGCCTGAGTTCTTTATTGGGCTTTGGTGGTGCGGTCGATATCATTGGGGTCTGGTTGGGCCAGCAGATCTGAAGCGCTGTGGAGATTGACTGTGGGAGCTGGTGGTCCTAGAACCTGGAGGACGCGTGAAGAGTTATTTGCCGAGCGGCTCTGTTTGTGTGGGGTCTTCTTGACCGGCGGATTGGGGTTTGGGCCCTTTCTGGGGATCCATCCGGCTCCCTGGAACATTGCTTGGACGGGGATCGTTTTTGCCTGTTGAAAAGAAACCTGTGCAGCGGAATGGAGAGTGGATATGTGCAGGAGGTGGACTACACCTCGGATGGGGATGGGAATTAGGGGATCTTCGATCTTGGAGCGATCAATTCGGCGGAGTTTGGGCCAACTGTCCATTTCTTGTCTGGACGGGAGACTGGGGATGCATCTGGGCCCGTGGGAGAGATGGTTTTGGATGGACACCTCTTTACCCCACCGACATCTGCAAGAATCACCTCGCCGGTCATATCACTGGGGCTGGAGGGTTTAGAAGCGGAATTAGCAAGCTTCCGGTCATCTGCAGGCTTTCGTGATAGGCCAGACTTGGCCGGTCTTCTGGGGAGGACGCTGCAACCTCAATTGGGGTCTTACTCAAACTTTCCATTTTCTTCGGCAGACGCTCGCGAGGTAAGGAACGAATCTCAGGTTGGATGTGATAAGCTGCTGGGTGATGGACTGGCATCATTTTCTGTCGGCAATTTGCTCAAGTCGGTGGAGTGCCGTGATGACGTGGACCGGGGACAGGCCAGTGGTGGACAGGGTTACTCTGCTTGTGGAAAAGCAGCGTTGGCTCCTGGGGTTGGGGAAATACCTCCTGATGATGAATCCCTGTTAAGCACAAGAGCAGGGGTTCCTGCACAGGCTGTTAATCATATAAAATATGCCAGAAAAGTGAAGGAAAGGCGCCGGAAGGACAAACTAGTGTTGGGGGTGGACGTCTCTATGGAGGAGGCGCTGGACTTCTCTCATATCGCGGTGGTTGGACATGTCCGTGGTAGGAGGATTGGGCAGAATTTTCTTCGGAGATGGGTGGCCGAGCACTGGAAGGATTTGATAGTTCCTGCACCAGAGATTAGGATCTTGACGAAAGGCTGGTTCTCCTTTATCCTGTCGAGCCCTGGTGAGGTAGCAGCTGTTCTAGGCCGTCATTGGACGATGATGGGCGTCCCCATTGTGCTGAAAAGATGGTCACCTTTCTTTGATTCAAAGACAGAAAAAATTGACAGAGAACCTATATGGGTGAAGCTACCAGGGCTCCCCATGCATCTCTGGAATGAATCACGATTTGCAGCTATTGGGAATTTCCTTGGCGACTATATTTGTGCGGATTATTCTCATATGGAAACTGGTATTTACTCGGTAGCAAAGATATTGGTCAAGATCGACCTTCGCCAGGGGTTATCGGCTGAGATCAGGGTTCAGACGAAGGATGGGGACTTCACACAGATCTTGGACTATGTGGGGGTGCCGTTCCGATGCCATCGCTGTCACGCTCATGGACACCTGGTCGCGGATTGCACGTTACCGTTTCGGGGCAGCCGACCGATGCATATCCCTGTAACTGATGCTTGCACTGTTCCTGTGAAGAAGGGGAACCCATTGGAGGTGGGGGTTGGTGGATCAGCGCCTGATATAGATACCGGGGCAGTCCAGGTTTCGGTGCAACCGGTAGCCCCTTGCGGAAAGCAGGGAACGGGGAGTACTATGGCAACATTGGTGAATGAGAACCTGGATCTCATTGGGAGCAAGGCGACGGATGTGGGGGGGACTTCATTAGGTACCACTACACCTTTGACGCGGGCAGCTTCCAGAAAGCTACTTGAGCAGGCAACCTTACATCGGGGTTCATCCTCCAATCCCCCGGGTATGTCTCACATGATCTCTCCTGATATATCTTTATATGCTGTCTCTAATGCTTTGGGGGGGGTTTGTTTTGAGTCTCACTCTCCCGTCAGCTCTGTAACACTATCCCCTGCTCCTTGTCCATTACCTGTAACTAATTGTGCATACACACCACCGTTAGTAGCAACTTTACCCTCTCCCGATTCTGTGGGCAGTAGTATCCGATATGCCCTTAGAAATAGGGTGATCTCTGATGGACCGGGGGGTAGGGGTCTTCCTGAATTGACTGCTTGTACTGTGGGGAAAGGACGGGGATGAAAATCTCATCTGTCAAAAGCACAAGACCGGGCAAAAGTTGATTTGGTAATGGGCACTCAATCCTCTATTGAATGGGCACTTAGAGCTGCGAAAGCCCTGGAAGGGGGTTACTCATGAAACTTTTGTCCTTCAACTGTCGTGGGTTGGCGAGTCCCATTAAAAAATCGTCACTCCGGAGGTTGGTGGATCTAAACCAACCTGATGTCTTACTACTATAAGAAACAATGGGCGGTAGTGTGGAGGTTGTTAGGGTTTTGGAAACTTTGCTACCTGGTTGGAAGTTCGTGGGTGTGGATGCTCGTGGACGCTCTGGAGGGCTGGCTACTGGATGGAAGGTGAAGAGCTGCCGAGCTGATAGCTCTTGGGGGATCACTTCTGGTATCGGGATGGAAGTATGGGATGCAGAGATTGGTAGGATGATAACGATTCTCAATGTATATGGACCCTATCTAAATAGGGCTGGCTTCTGGGACTCCCTGCTAAGCATGGATCTCTTTGACGGAAGGGATGTGATATTGGGTGGGGATCTCAACCTTTCTCTGGGATCTTCTGAAGTTTGGGGGCCTAGGGCTGCTCCGGATCCATTAGCAAACTTTTTCATACAAGCTTTCGCTGGGAAGGATTTACTTGACATAATGCCAAACAAGTTAACCCCTACCTGGAGGAATAAGAGAACAGGGGATCAAAGGGTGGCCAAAAGACTGGATCGGTTCCTGGTAGCTGATGTGTTGGTATTAGGGGTTGATGTAGTCAAGCAATGGGTGGGGTCTGGGGGGGTTTTCGACCACAGTCCCATACTACTGTAGGTAAGAGGCAGTAGAAACAAACCCCCTAGTCCTTTCAAGTTCAATCCTAGCTGGTTGAAGGATGAGGATTATATCAAATTAGTTCAGAATCTGTGGGTCCATCGACCTTTGGAGTCATTGGAGCATGCGGGCGCACACTTTCAACTCAATCTAAAGCGTATAAAAGAGGCCACTATACTCTGGGCCACTGAGAAAAGGGTCAAAGATGATCAGAACCTGAGGGATGCTGAGTTGAATATTGATAGACTTCTACATTGTCAGGGTATGGGATATCTGGACGAACTGCAGAAAGGTGAGCTGCTGGACTTGGAAAGTAGCAGGAATGTGTTACTGTGTGAGCGAGAAGAGATGTGGAGAATGAAAAGCAGGGCAATTTGGTTACAATGTGGGGATGAGAACACTAAATTTTTTCAAGCCTATGCAAAGGGGAGAAAATGCACAAACTCCATCTGGGAACTATCTTCACCTGAAGGGGATCGGGTCTCCAGCTTTGATGGCTTGGCTGAGATGGGTGTTCGACACTTCGAAGACTTATTCACTGCTCAACCAGGGGCCTCTATAGCTGAGGTTATCCGGATGGCTCAGCTCTTTCCACGTTTTGTGGGGGAGGAAGAGAACAAACTTTTGATGGAGGAGGTGCTGCCACTTGAGCTCTTGCAGGTAATGCAATCCTTCCAGAAAGACAAAAGCCCGGGGCCGGATGGCTGGCCTATTGAATTTTTCTTGGGCTTCTCTGATTTCTTTGGGGAGGAACTGTTGGCTGTGGTGGAAGAATCAAGAAAGGCTGGATTTGTTCATGGTCCTTTTAACTCGACCTTTATTGCTCTCATTCCCAAATTGGACATGCCTGAGAGTTTTAATGAATTCAGACCAATTTCACTCTGCAATTGCATATACAAGATTATCTCAAAGGTAATGGCGAGGAGACTGAAGATTATCCTGTCTCAGCACATTTCAGGTGAACAGTTTGGATTCTTGGAAGGTCGTCAAATTCATGAGGCCATTGGAGTTGCACAAGAAGGAATACACACTCTAAAGGTGCAGAAGCAGAAGGGTGCTGTTATTAAGATTGACCTCTCTAAAGCATTCGACAGGGTCAGCTGGCTCTATATCCGGATGCTTCTCACACATTTGGGATTCTGCTATGAATTTGTTCGATGGATTATGGCCTACATCACCACAGTGAGTTTTGCGGTCCTGATAAATGGCTCTGCTAGTCCATTCTTCCATGCTGGCAGGGGGCTACGACAAGGTTGCCCACTTTCACCACTGTTATTTCTCCTTGTTGCTGAAGGCCTCAGTCGATTTATCCTGAAAGCAAAAGCTGATGGCTCATTTCGTGGCATCTCCATATCTCAGGTAATGTATATTACCCATCTCCTATTTGTTGACGATATCCTCATTTTTTGTGATGGCTCGAGACAGGATATTGATAAGGTGGTAGAAGGACTCAATTTACTGCAAGAAGCCGCGGGTATGCTTGTGAATATTGAAAAATCAACAATCACATGTTCGCATTTAAATGAACAGGAGATTCACCGAATAGCTTTCAGACTTCCCTATCGGACCCTGGATATTGATGATGGCTTAAAGTACCTTGGATTCCACTTAAAACCCAATGCATATTTGAAGGCAGATTGGCATTGGTTAACTGCCAAACTGGAGCAGAGACTACTTGGCTGGAGCCATAAATGGCTCTCGCGGGCCGGGAGACTGGTTCTGGTCAAATCATTATTGGAAGCAATACCTGTTTACTGGATGTCACTTGCCTGGATACCCAAAGGAGTCTTGGAGCAGATTCATCGATTGGTTTTTGCCTTCCTCTGGAAGGGTAAGGGAATGAACCGTGCCCTGGTGTGGGTTAGATGGGAATTGATCGCAATCCCCAAAGCACTGGGAGGGTGGGGATTAAAGAATATCTTTCTATTTGCCAAAGCGTTGGGTGCAAAGGTTGCATGGCGAATTATACATACTCGGAGCCTCTGGACTAGTGTGGTCTATCACAAATACATTGCTCCATTAACCCTACTTGATTGGATTAGGCAGGGCAACAAGACGAGGGCAAATTGCTTTGTGGTATGGAAAGCGGTAGTTCAGCATTTTCATCTGGTGGGATCAGGATTAGTCTGGAGAATTGGAAATGGGCATTCACTTCGTATTGGCCTGGATCCTTGGGTAGGAAGTAGAGGGGGACATACACTGCCGGTGGATTTAAGGACCTTTCTGGCAGCTAGAGGCTGTCTTTTCCTGGTTGATATTGCACACCTGGGTTTATCCACCCTCTGGCACCAGGGATGGCTCTCTGCCCAGCGACTTGAGGTACCTGAGGAATTGATTGGAGATTGGGAGGATTATATCCGAAACTTAAGATTCACTAATATACGTCTGACGGATAGGCCTGATGAACTACTCTGGGATCACCATCCATCAGGGAGATACACACCCAAGCTTGGATATATTCAGCTTAATGTGGAGATGCATAACAGGGCATTGGTGTGGTGGTGGAAAACGCTGTGGAAGCTTAAATGCCTGGGTAAAGCAAAAATACTTTTCTGGGTGATTTTGGAACAAAAGGCACCCACCTGGGACACACTGAAGAGACGATTTATCCAGGGCCCAGGTTTCTGTCCACTCTGTAGGGAGGCGGATGAGACTATCACACATCTTTTTGTTCACTGCCGGTTCACTCAGGCGGTTTGGACAAATATCTGCAATTCTCTGCAACTTATTGCGCACTGGTGGGGAGAGAGTGTTATTGACGCATTCCATGATTGGTGGAAAGATCAACAGAATTCAGACATTTGTGCGGTCCCATGTATTTTTGCATGGGGTATTTGGATCACATGTAACAGGATCATCTTTCAGGACTGTAGAGTCCCGATGGAGCAAGTTGTGGCTCAAGCTGTGGCTATCATTTTACATTATAAAACTACACCCAAAGCGATTAGTATTCGCCCAGTGATTGCTGAAACCATTGATAAATCTATACCGTGGGCTTATTTCGATGGATCTTCACTAGACCATCAATCGGTGTGCGGTGGAGGGATCGTGCTACACAAATCTGATACACAATATTTCCACATCACGGCTGGATTGGGCAGTGGAACAAACAACTATGCTGAAATCCAGTCACTTAGACTATTGCTGTTATTTGCTCTAGAACAGGGATATTATTCACTACAGACTTTTGGAGACTCTCTGATTGTTATGGATTGGGCCAATGAGAATACACAATGTAATGTGATGGTTCTCTCACCTATACTGGAAGATGTTTTACGGTTAAAAAGGCATTTTAATCTTATAACATTTACACATGTTTACAGGGAGAGAAATGGTATGGCCGACCTTCTTTCCAAAGAAGCGTCGCAACAACGCCTGAATTTCGGAACCTGGAGGATCACATCATACTCTACTGCTGGATCTTACAGTTATTATCCCAGGCCATTCAACGAGGCGGTGGAGGATCGGGAGGGAGATTACGGCTTCTGACAGCTCTATCTTCATAACAGATCGATTATTGGGTTGTTGTATTTTGCATTTTGGTTATTTTCACAGACCTATAACGGCGCTGGAGGACCGGGAGGAATTATGGCTCCGGACAGATCTGTCTGTCGATATCCTTGATATTGGGTTTTGGTATCATCACGGGCCTGTAAAGAGGCTTTGGTGGATATATAAATTTTTCTGTTTGGTGCTCTGATTGGACCGAAAGGAACTATTTCATATAGATAATATTTTGATATATTTTGATACATTTTGATATATGTAACTGGATTTTGAGGGTTGTATGGACAGCATAGGGTTGAATATGTATGAGACATTAGATTAGCAAGAATATTGAATGGATGATATGCGATAATGTAGGAATCCCTGTGATTCTAATACATGTGCAAAATGTAATTTTGTTCTATTTTGAAATAAAAATTACGACTTTTTCTCAGGAAAAAAAAAAAACATGGCAAGATATAATAAATATGTATTAGATTATTTAATTTAAATATATTCTATACCATTATTGCTTCTATGGATATAGACAATTGTTGGTTTATTGCATGTCTTAACTTGAATTGCAAAAAACATCACCTATTTAGCATTGAAGACCAAACAAACAAAATCAATGTAATTACATAACAACTTATCAACATACCTACTAAGAAGTTGTTTGACTATGGATATGAAGGGAATACCAAAGAGACCACATACATATTTTCCAAGTTGTTCTTTAATACTTACTAGTTCAACCTAGTAGTACATGAAGAAATATTTTTCAAATAGAAGCAAATCAAAAACATTGTAATTGCATGTGATAAAAGAGATTGCATGAAAAATCCAAAATAAAACATGCCTATCCCTAAAATGTTGCCTAAATAGTGAAGGCATGTATTATGGGTTTTTTTGTAAGCAAGAAGTTGTATTTTGGCATACTGTGTACAGTTACATGTATTAAATAGAATGTGGATATTATAAAGTTAGCATATTTATTTCACAAACTATGCATCCATATCCATCATATCATAAAGTTAAATTTTTATCTTCTTGAAATATTACTCCTTATATGTGTCAATTAGATGTTATCAAACAAATTATATGCAATATAGAATTTAATACGATATATTTACAAATCGTTAATAAGAGTCGAGCAAAATCTAATTTATTTGTGAATCAAATCAAAGAGAAAAAAAAAAAACCACAATAACGGAGTCATGCACACATCTATAAGAAATTGCTATAGTCAATCTCCCAAAACATGCCATGCACATCAGAGCACACCTGCGTGGGACCAAATCATTCTTGACGTTGATCATGAGTGAGCTGAAAAATATGATCAAGTTGCAATTCCCTAAATTTTTCTTCACTATTAGTGCAACATACACAAAATGGCCTCACCTGCATGCAATTATGCAAGAGGGTAGGCCTTCTGACCCGACAGTCGGTCAGCAATGACATAATCGTAACATCATTGATAGGTCCTACATTGTGGCTACATACATGAGTAAAATATTTTCAATATTCCATGAGGATATTCTTAAAAAACATGCACATGACATATTAATGGTACGGTACATGTACACATTATATCCTACCTGCATGTGTCTCTACAAAATCTTTGCATATTTCCAACTTGATCTAATACTCTAACATTCCTTTTGTAGGTATGCATGGAAACATCGTGGCTCTGCACATATTCATGGTTCCCTATGGCTTGATGGAGCTCCTAACATGGAAACATTAAATTGGAAATGCCCATATCAAATCAATGTTGCAAAGGGTTTCTTTGATAAATATGTTACAACATGGAATCCAAGAGAAAATCATGACACATATATCAATATGCATCAATCCATTGAGGATGACACTTACTTGCTATATACAAAAGATACTTTTGTCCTACCCACTTCAGGACTATGAACAACTCTTAAACCAAGTACAAAGATATACAAAGTGCACTGAAAATTCAGGTCTACTGAGAAAAGGGAATACAATCTGATGCAAATATAATTTCCCTTGGAATGTATAGCACGAATCATCACTCTGCATTGATGAAAAGGGTAAGCACAAATCACCCAGCATGCAATGATGCTTTCCTGAACATCCATAATCCTAACATACTTCAGACATGGCAAGCAAATGTGGATTTTCAACCATTGCTCTCATGCCATGTTGTCTTGAAATATGCCAAATATGCTTTCAAAGCATATTTGGCCACGCTTTCCTTCACTTCCAACCAAGGATTCCAATGTCTTTCTTGATTTCTGTTGGAGTGAGTTTATTGCATATAAGCCCTTTTGTTCCTTCACTAAAGACATAGGAGTTACAAAACATGACATTTTGTCAAACTGGGAGCACACACAAAATACTTTATGTGCATGGCATGTTAATCATATCCCTACACCCACTCCCGCTGAGAAAACATCTAGAGATGAGCATACCGTCATAACATACATCCAAACATAGAGATGAAGGAATGGAAAGTTTTGTCAATATTTGTCCCTACAAGCAATATCCAAATTAATGAGATTGACATGCTCAAACTCCAATATTTTGACACCAACCATACATGGAATCATCCAGAAATATCAACATATACAGTGGAGACTGCACCAAACTACATTGACTAAAATCAAAGGAGTGGGAAATTACTTGCACTAGAGTTTTCCTTTCAATTTCATCGACTACTATTCCTACCATAGATTCACTAGACTTGCTTTCAACACATAAAATTATATTATATACATTAACACATCTTTCTATATTTTTGCAACATATAGAAGTTCTCTTTGGCATTTGATTTCCACCTATCACCTATCAAAATAATGGCACAACATGTATGTCATCACACTTGTACGAAAGTAACAGTTTGTATGCCTTGGGAAAAAAACAGGTGTACAAAGCCTTTTGAAACGAAATACAAAAATGCAAAACAATTTGCTGGTGCAGACGGAGTCACAACAACCTATTTTTCCTTTCCCAGTTGCAATTATCCAACACAATTGTAATATGTTGTGCCCCCTTTTTCTTATGCAAGCAAAGATACTGGGATCGAATCTCCCAACCTCAAAAATCTGAAATTTGAATTGAGTTTAATTTTTTCAAGTAGCAACATGATATGGTAGCTCCTACCAAGTTTACTCATGTGCTAGTAAATCATAAAATAAATAAGAATAACAAGAGAGAAGAGTGGTGGTACGAGAGGAAAAGATTAATGGAACAATGGAGGTGAGCAACTACCTCCTTCTCAAGGATCCGTTGGACGCGGTCATTGTCCTCATGCACATTTCTATTCCAAACTAAGTATTCGATGGAGCCAATGAGAAAGAAGTGTATATAAAATCACTATTAGGATATTCTTTTCATTATTGTTGTCTATTTGTGACAGTGAAGTCTTCAACATAACTCCATGTTAATGATTTAAAAAATAAAATTGCATGACAATTGTTTAAGAATATAGAAAATTGGTAAATCATTTAATAATATATCTTCAATGGTTTATAGTTTCATTTTATTTGTTTAAAAGTAAATAGTGAATGTGCTTTTCTAAGTGAAAAAAATTAATAAAAGATAAAAAATGAAAAATTTATTAGATATGAGATTCTGGCCTACCAGGGAGACTAATAGGAAACTTATGGAACAAGATATGGAGGTTCACATAATCCTCATAAACATTGATGGTATCACAACTCGATTGAAGGGGACAACAATCGATTTCCAAATATACAAAAGGAGGTGGTGTGGTGTCCAAGAATAATGGAATAACATGCTCACTATTTGCTTCTCTGAGCTTTAGACCATACAACTGTTAAATTTTGAGCATTAATTCACAATACTCTAGGATCTTCACTGAGAGAGTAACATATACAGTATATCAATGCATAACAATCACAATAAGCATGACAAGCATCACAAGAATCAAAAGCATGAGAGACAAGAGACTCATAGTTTCTGTGGGGAAAACCCTAAGGTGAAAAACCCCACAACTTTCTCAGAGATAGAGAGAGAAATGGCTCAACCAAAGTACAACCAAAATACACTGAGATAATCTCCTAGTAGCAGATGATCCTCCTCCTCACTAGTGTGCCACTTTCTGAGTGAGAGAAGTGTGACTTTCCAAATGATCCAAATAGAGATCTCCCGATCTCTATTTATACTTAACCTGTTTTCCCAGTGACCTTATGGGGCCGACTTGTCTAGCTAGGTACATCCACAATATAATATATATTTCAGGGCTGACCCCACACATGGTGGTCTAATAACCCATCGACAAATACACACACTTGCGACACTTGTCAATCCACATGACGACACTTCCTTATAGAGGAATAACACATCTCTAATTGTTGGGAATGTTATATCTCTTCACATGGTGGCTGCGTGTACAACACGATCCCCTCCCCAGTAGTTTTTGGGTTGTTTTTGCTTTTTCGCCATTTCGACCCATTGTACTCTATCTAATCCCGGTAAAAGGGATTAGGGTTGTAACCTAATTTCGGGTAAACGAATTAGGGTTTTAGATGATGCGGAATACCATATATTGTATTGTAAATGGTTGAATAAACATATAATCAAAAGGAGCAGTGCGGCTCTAAGTTTTGCTGGTTTTTTCCCGGTTAAGGGTTTCCAGGTGAAAATCTCTGTGTTATGTGTGTGCCATTGTGTATTTTCTGTTAATGTTTAAGAATCAATATAAGTTTGTACTTCACTGTTAAGGTTTAAAACTTACATTTGGTATCAGAGCATTTTTTTTGGGTTCAGAGGGACGCCTTTGTTTCCAAGGGTTTGGCTCGATCTTGGATTTGTGATAAACCTGGTTTCAGTGGGAGCTTTGCAGCGGTGATTTATTTTTCTTTAAAGAATGGCGAGCAGTTCTAGATTCGAGATTGAGAAATTTAATGGCCAGAGCTTTGAGCTATGGAAGCTCAATATGGAAGATCTTCTGGTATAAAGAGAACAATGGATCGAAGTAGATCCAGGTACCATGCCCACTGGTGTGGTAAAAGAAGAATGGGATAAGCTGGAAAGAAAAGCAAGGAGAACCATTCGTCTTTGCCTCGTCTTTGAAATACATAAATGAAATACATTCCGAAGTTACATATACATCAACACTCCCTCTTAACTAGGAAGGTATTTCTCGACACAGATCTGCCAGACAAGTCTTCTTCTTGGGATCATCGTCATCATCATCGTCACTGCTACTGCTATCTCAACCAATCTCTGACTCTACTTGTCATAGGAAGTTCTACAGAGCCATTCCTTTTTCATACTGGATGTAGGCCCACCACCTGCAGGTCTTCGCCATCACTGGCCATACTGTGGAAATCTCAGGACTTATTACGTGCATCACAAAACCTTAAGAGAGTCTCTTGACTAGCAAGAACCCTAAAGAGCATTTGAGGCCTTTTTCATCCTGTCTAGATCTCCAGGACTTATTAGATGTGACCCCACCACAAAAACTTGAAAGAGAATCCCAGGACTGATTACGAGCACAAGGCTCAACCTATCGGATCTCCCAGGGCACAAATTACATGTGGTCACCACAAAACCTCGAAAGAGCATCCTATGACTGATTACGAGCACAAGACTCAACCTATCGGATCTCCCAAGGCACAAATTACATGTGGTCATGTCAAAACCTCGAAAGAGCATCCCAAGACTGATTACGAGCACATGGCTCAACCTATCGGATCTCCTAGGGCACAAATTACATGCCATAGGACAAAACCTCGAAAGAGCATCTGCCAGATATCCCAGGGCACAAATTACATGCCATAGGAAAAACCTTGAAAGACTATTTGCAGATCTCCTAGGGCACAAATTATATGTCCTCCCAAGCAAAACCTCGAAAGAGCATTTGCCAGATATCCCAGGGTACAAATTACATGCCATAGGCAAAACCTCGAAAGACTATCTGCAAATCTCCCAAGGCACAAATTACATGCTTATCTGTACAACCTGTTCCACGGCCACAGAGTATCAACCCGATACCCACCATACATCATCTTGATGTACACATGATCATCCTGATGATCATCACTGCAACATCCTGAAGCTCGTCATCCATGATCATCCTGATCATACAATGCATCTACCTAATGCATACCAAGTATCTACCTGATACATATCATCATACATGATCCACCTGATCATACAATGTATCCACCTGATACAAATACAAATACATGATCCACCTGATCATACATGATACATATCAACATACATGATCTACCTGATCATACAATGTATCCACCTGATACATATACAGATAATGGTCCAAGCATCCAACATGATGCATATACAAAATACATACACATGATCCAACCGATCATATCCAGCATCCAACATGATGCGTACATACATATAAATGATCCAACTGACCATATCCAGCATCCAACATGATGCGTACATACATATACATATAAATGATCCAACTGATCATATCCAACATCCAACATGATGCATACATACATATATAAATGATCCAACTGATCATACAAAGCAGAAACCAGAACATCATCCTGATGCTCATCATCCAGCGCTTACATCCACAGCCATGTGAAGGATTCTCCTTCCAACATGCTTGGAATGGCTTCAGTAAATGTGTCCATCACTTCTTCCTCGAAGTGTCATCAATTTGAAGAATGCCAAGCCTCTCCCTGAAGTACTCAAACTTCACCCTGGCTAGTGGCTTCGTCAGCACATCTGCAATCTGCTCGCCCGTCGCAACATACAGGAGCTTCACAGCTCATCTCTGCACCATATCCCTGATATAGTGATATTTGATCTCTATGTGTTTTGACCTATCATGAAACACTGGGTTCTCGAAAAACTTCACACAACTCTGGTTATCACAAAAGATACTAGTAGCATCCAACGGGAGATCAAATAACTTAGACAGTAGCTTCCGTAGCCATACTGCCTCACAACTAGCTGAACAGGCTGCAACATACTCTGCCTCAGCTGTACTCAGTGCTACACAGGACTGCTTCCTGCTAAACCAAGAGATCACACCTGATCCCATACTGAAGCAGCACCCAGATGTGCTCTTCCTATCTGCAGCACTGTCAACCCAATCTGAATCAACATAACCCTGCATGTTAAACTTTTGATTCGCTTCAAACTTGAGCCCATAATCCACTGTACCGTTCAGGTACCTCAGAACATGCTTTACAACAACCAGGTGAACACTCCTAGGATCTGTCAGGAACTGGCTCAATGTGTTCACTGCAAAGCAAATACCTAGTCTCGTGTTCGTCAGGTACATCAAGGACCCAATCATCTGATGATACATAGAGACATCAACCGGCTCAGATGAAGCATCGCATAGAAGCTTCAGATTCGATGCCATAGGTGTGGCCATGGCCTTGCAATCCATCATCCCGAATCTCTTCAGGATATCTATTGTGTACTTCCCTTGACCAAGGAAGATCCCACCTGCACTCTACCACACCTCCATACCTAGGAAATAATGCATCATTCCTAAATCTTTCATATCGAACTCAGCAGCAAGCTTCCTCTTAGTATCTGCAATCAAACTGTCATCTCCTGTTACAAATAAGTCATCCACATACACGAGTAGAATCACAGGATTCCCTTCCTCAACCTTGTAGTAAAGGTTGGAATCCGCTTTACTCTTGGCAAATCCCAAACTAGATAGGAAATTGTCCATCCTACCATACCAAGTTCTAGGAGCTTGATTCAAGCCATAGAAGGCTTTCTTCAATCTGCACACATATGACTCCCTGTCATGTATTTCGAAACCGAGTGGCTGCTCCACATATACTTCCTCTTCAACTACACCATTCAAGAAAGCAGTCTTGACATCCATCTGGTGTATTTTCCATTTCATTGCTGCAGCTAGAGAAAGTATTGTTCTGATGGAAGTATACGTGGCTATAGGTGCAAAATTTTCTTCATAATCTATTCCCTCTCTCTGAGAGAAGCCACGAGCTACGAATCTTGCTTTGTATTTTTCTACACTGCCATCTGCAGCATGCTTGATTTTGTAGATCCATTTGGAAGTCACAACAGACTTCTCTTTAGGTCTTGGGACAACATCCCAAACATCATTCTTCATTATTGATTGGTATTCCTCAACCATGGCATCCTTCCATTCTTTCTTTCCTGCTGCTTCTTCATAATTGGAAGGTTATTTGTTCATAATGTCACAAAGTAAAGCAACATAGATGGTATGTGATCCGGTTCTCTTCTTTGCTCCGTGTTCTTCTTCTGGAATGCCAAATATTTCTGCATCTTGAATGAGCTCTATAGCCCATGCAGGTTTCCTCTTGTGAGAGTTATCCTCACGGGGTGGATCTACAGGTTCTTGCGGATCTTCAAACTCACGAACAACTTCTGGAATTGCTTCAGTCATGGTAGTGTCTTGAAATCTAGTTTCCTTAGGTTCTTCATAAACTTCGATAGGTTCCTTCCTTGATTTGATGAATGCTGAGTTTTCATCAAATGTTACATGCCTACTGACATCAATCTTCTTGAACCCTGGAAAGTATACTTTGTAAGCCTTCGAGCTTTCACTGTAACCCACAAAGATACCCTTCTTTCCTGAAGGATCTAGTTTGGTCCTCTTTTCCTTGGGACATGTGTGTATACTGGACAACCGAATATTCTGAGATGGATGACTTCAGGTTTCTTACCACAAAAGACCTCTTCTGGTGTTTTGTTGTCCAATATCTTGTGGGGTGTTCTGTTCTGCACATATACAGTTGTTCTAGCTGCTTTTTCCCATAGATGCATAGGTAGATCCTGGTCAGGTAGCATTGCCCTTGCTGCTTCCATGATTGTTCTGTTCTTCCTTTCTACAACTCCATTCTGTTGAGGATTATAAGGAGCAGTCAATTCCCTCTTAATCCCTGAATCACTGCAAAGATTCTTGAAGTCACCTGAGGTGAATTATCCACCATTGTTGGATCTGAATGTTTTGATCTTCTTGTCAGTTTGATTCTCCATCAAGGTTTTGAATTCCTTGAACTTATCAAACACCTCATCTTTGTTCTTCAAGAAGTATACCCAAGTCTTCCTGGAGAAGTCATCAATAAACGAGATATAGTAAACATACCCACTTAGAGAACTGGATGAGATAGGACCACATACATCTGAGTGGATGATTTCTAGGATATATTTTGCCTTGCTTTCACTGCTTGGGAAAACCTTCCTAATGTTCTTACCTTTTGTACATCCTTTGCAGACACCTTCATGTTTGGTCTTGATTTCAAGAAGACCCTCTACAGCCTTGCTTGCAATTGGAAGTGCCCTATAATGCATATGAGCAACTCTTCTATGCCAAAGTTCACTTGGATCCATGGATTCATGTACCATGGCATGTTCAGGTTGTCCCTTCAATTTATACAAACCTCCCTCTTGCTCTCCAATCATTACTGCATCATCTATGGTCTTTCCCTTTGGCCACATTAGGATTTGGCCATCCACAAATGCAACCCTCATACCTTTTGCATCCAATGCAGAGATGGAGAGTAAGTTCTTCTTGAGCCCAGGTACATAAAGGACTTCTTTCATCTTCAAAGATTTTCCAGAATCTAGGTTGTAGGAGGCTTCACCACTTCCTTTGATTGGGTATTGATAATCATCCCCAAGTTTCACTTTATGGGGTGATTCATGTTCAGACAGATTTACAAAAGATTCTTTAAACCCAATCATGTGTTTGGAAACCCCACTGTCAATCAACCAATCATTACAACCATGGGAGATAGTACCCGTGAGAGCGGAAATTAGAACATACTCTTCTTCACTTGATGAGTCATCATCACTATCACTTTCTTCCCTAGCCTTCTTCTTTAGGGGTTCATCATCTTCGGCAGCATGAGCATGATATCTTCTTTTGTTATTCTTCTTCTTCTTGTTGAAGTTGTTGTTGTCGTTCTTCTTCTTGGGACAATTTGAAGCAAAGTGTCCCTTCTCATTGCAATTGACGCATCTGAGATCTTTCTTATCTTTATGATAATGGTGGTGTGATAATTTCCTGTTATGAGATGATTCCTTCTTGGACTTGCCTTTCCTGGCATGTGTTGTGAGAGCTTGATCTTCATTTCCCTTCTTTTCTTATTGGGCCACAAGCCTAGCTTCTTCTAGAGAGCATTCTTCCTGAAATGTGTTGAAGGAGATCAACTTCTTCCTTGCACAAATTCCTTGAATAAAGGAATCCCATGACCTGGGTAGGCCATTTAGAGTGGTCATCACCACTTCACCATTCTCCACCATTTCATCCACTGCTTCTAGTTGATCCTTGATCTGGGAGACCCTTGAAAAATAAGATTGAATGATTTCTCCATTCTGAAACTTTATTCCTTTCAATTGGTTCCGCAGGGTCATCTTTCGATTTATGTTATTCCCTTCAAATAGCTTGGTCAAAGAGTCAAACATCTCCTTGGGTGTCTTTAGAGAAGACACATGGGGTATGAGATGGTCTTTGATAGAATCAACAATGATTCTCTTTGCCTTGACCAAGTTCTTCTTATGCAATACCTTAGCCTCTTCATCCTCTAGGATAGGGATGTCTTCTTTTACATATGAGTCCAACTCATTTTTTTCCAGGATTAACCTTATACTTCCAAGCTTAGAAGTTATCAGCTCCTTCAAGCTTATCCTCAAGCTCGGTGTGGTGAGACATCTTAAAGAGTACTTCAAATGGAAATAGAAAAGATTTAGGTCTTACCACTTGAAATGCTGAAAACTGGATCTGGTCCCGGATTAGGGTTTGTCGAAAAAACCCTAAAAATTCAAAATGTGAATTTCAACTTTCTGAAAGGATAGAAAGATGCGCCTTGATGAGTTGATCAGCCTGGTGTATTCAGAATTTGAGATCAACAAAGATTTACCCTTCAGATTTTCCTTTTTGTCCTCTCGAGTTCACTTGAGAGAGCCCTGAATTAGGGTTTGAGTTTCCCGGAGATCTATCCAGCCAAAAATCTCGATCCAAAGCTCTAAACTTCGATTTTTGCAAGGAGCTTCCAGCTATGTCTTCAGATTTTAGAAATTCCTATTTTTGTGGAAACCCTAATGTTTAGGGCCAAATCTGAAAATGATCAGAATTGAATTCTGATTGGACAGATAGATTCTCCTTGATGAGTAGAGTCAATCTACTATACTGCTTTTCCAAAATCTGTGGAGAGAAACCCAATAAACAAGAAACTCAAGTTTTCGTCACTGCAAAATGTCTTCTTCTCAGGTTAGCTCTGATACCATGTTAAATTTTGAGCATTAATTCACAATACTCTAGGATCTTCATTGAGAGAATAACATATAGAGTATATCAATGCATAACAATCACAATAAGCATGACAAACATCACAAGAATCAAAAGCATGAGAGACAAGAGACACAGAGTTTTCGTGGGGAAAACCCTAAGGTGAAAAACCCCATAACTTCCTCAGAGATAGAGAGAGCAATGACTCAACCAAAGTACAAACAAAATACACTGAGATACTCTCCTAGTAGTAGATGATCCTCCTCTTCACTAGTGTGCCACTTCCTGAGTGAGAGAAGTGTGACTTTTCGAATGATCCAAATAGAGATCTCCTGATCTCTATTTATACTTAACCTGTTTTCCCAGTGACCTTATGGGGCCAACTTGTCTAGCTAGGTACATCCACAATGTAATATATATTTCAGGGCCGACCCCACACATGGTGGTCTAATAACCCATCGGCAAGTACACACACTTGCGACACTTGTCAATCCACATGACGACACTTCCTTATAGAGGAATAACACATCTCTAATAAGGGTACAATAAATATATATGAAATACATAGATGAAATACATTCCGAAGTTACATATACATCAACAACAACTAAAAAAACGGAACATGAAATATACCTAGAGAGTGATTAATAGGATATTAAAATATACCATGATTCCATATGCAAAGATTTGGATCGATGCGTTTCCAACGATGCAATGATGCACTCCAAGTTTCCAAGATGGCCAGAAAAGATATGTGTAACCATGCTCATTATATAATTCACCACATACACCACCACCACGGGCAGGGGAAGATGACATAGTAGTTTGGATTCCAAGAATACAACATCTCTCATCATCTTGGTCTATGGATGGTTGTCGGCATTGGATAAAATCACTTCTAGACGGGTTATATCATCGACATGGCCGCTAATACCATTGTCGGCAGCCTCAAGGAGATGTTCCTCCACTTGAAGTATCTCTCATTTTTTGTATTTAAATTGTAGGTTAACTTGAATAACTCCAAATGTGGGCATAAATTTCCTTGAACTACTTTGCAATACTATGTTGCAATCTCAGAATGTATTCATGCTATAAACTTACTTTGCAATACAATGTTGCAATCGCAGAATCATTATTCGTTAAGAGGGTGTAGAAAATCAAAAAAAAAAAATTTGGTTAGGAAAAATTTGGTTATGTTAGCACCTTTGTCAAAGAGACTGTTGTTGTATTATTTAATCTTTTGTATTTCTCAACTTTCAGTAAAACAATGAATATAAGTTCACAAACTTTCATTGAAAACAATGAATAAAAATTCGTCGTGTTTAGGGTTCTCATTTTACTGCTTCTTTTTCTTATTATTATTTTCAAGTTGATCATTTGAACGTCCAAGTGATCTTGGTCCCACCGATCTTCAACTATGTGAAAATCAATTTGTTGAGTAAATTATTAATTTTTTTTTTTTATAAAATCAAATAATTTGATTTCCAATCAATAATTTTAGTTATAAAAAGCAGACATTTGTGTAAAGATATTTTGATAAATAAATTAAAAATATTTTTTATTTTTTAAAACAAATATGTACAAGCAATCCTATTATCAATAATAAAATGTGGATGTTATCTCTTTTAACTTATCATAGGACTAAATATCATGGAATTAATAATTTTTCTTTCATCCATTTTTTTAAAAACAAAAACATAATAACAAATTTAAAAGAAAATATTCCATATTTTTGTCTTTGAAGGGGGTTTTATGAAATATTGTATAAAGTTTTGCACGATTTGGTTTGTGTCTTGCAGGATTAAAACCTAAGGTGTTGAACCCAAATTTTTTCTTCGAGATGTAGGTCGGCAATGCCCCAACCAACCGGATAGTGATGGAACTCTATGTCGACGTGGCATTGAAGGCTTCCTAGAAATTCTATGTGTTGAGCATCGGAGAGAGACTTCACTCTACACCGAATTGGTGTTGAAGATGCTCGAGAAATTCCATGCGCTAAGAAACGGTGAGAGAGGCACCGACCACTCCGAAAATCCCATGCACTATAAGGGATCCACATTTATGTTTTCCAACATAGTAGCATAATTCAATCATATTGGTATTTCGTGCAGGGAAATTTGGAACAAATTCAAATTCATCAAATATTCACTATAGGTGTAATTATGCCGAAGTCGTTGTTTAAGGGAATGGTTCATCTGGAAGCTTCGTCATCTATTGATGGCCTACGAAGAGACACCCCCTGTCATACCAGTAAACACTTAAATCTCTTTCGCATCGTCCTTAAATCTTCCTAGAAACTTCCTGATTGCAGGTTAGAGGACTTAGCAAAATGGATTTATTTCCAAATAAATGGATAGGAATACGGAAACACTCCAAATGATTGAATGAAAAAATGGAGGAGAAGAGTGGGCAAAATCTTACCGAAATAGTAGGTCGCAAGAGGAACCGTTTGCCAATTTTCTACAAGAGGAACTGTCAACCAGTTTTCAACCTCTTGGGTAGTGTGGACGACCTTATATCTCATTCTCTGTAAAAGTTCTACATTTTCAAAAAATAGGATCCAATGGGATACTGACATCACTACGGTGACTGTGAGTATACAATGTTAACCATACTATCCCTATATGAAAACAGAGTGAATATCCTCCCTCATGCCGAAATTATTAAAATTATTTAAATCAAATCAAATCATTAAATTAAAAAGGTATTTGATCATTTATATAAAACTAATATAAATGAATGAGCTTACATTCATTACTATCTTCAATGGATCAGTGTATTGGCCTATCATAAACCTATCATAATATCAATATTCCTATTTCTACTATTGATAATATTAGAGATTAAATCATGCATATGGAGGTTAAAGCTAGCAAAGTCTACTGTAATTATCTGTTGGCGCCAACGGAAATATGATGATTATATGATGCCAGGAAGGCCATGATTATTACTATTATTTTTTTGTTGTATAGCTAAGCAATAAACAATGTAGCTATAACTTAAAATAGCAATATATGGTTACAATAGTGACGAAGTATCAATCAATTCTGCATTATCATAGGCTTCTCAAAAAATTTCCATTTTGACCCCACCTTTCAAGGACAAATAAAATATCCCTGGATGCCTTGTAAATATTTTTGAAAATGCATTTAGGAATCTGAAGTCATCACAAATTTTCTCCAAGATTTTAACTGCCATCCTCTTAAGTACGTAAAGAGAAAGAACTTCATGTATAGCCGCAACAATCCACTTATTGAGATGGTTCGCATCTAAATAAGGCGATATCTATGGCAGTTCCATCCAATTCCTTTTCCATTCCAATGATTCCATCATTTCCTTATTCAACATGATTGAAGGGTTTTTTTTCCATTGTTGAAACACTCCACCTCCTTCAAATCTCTTTTCACATATATTCTAATCCATACTTATTATATGCAAGTTTTTCTGACATTTGTTCACGGTTTTCATACTTATTATTTACATGTTTTTTACATTTATTGTGTTTGTATTGAAAAAGAATTATAATTGCTTTACTTCCCTTTTTTTATGCAATTGATATATAAATATAATTTCTTTAATTCTCTCTTTTGAGGCAATAAATATATAGAATTTTCAAAAGGTTATAAATTAAATTAAGACAAAACTCAAAAATTTAAAATGTAATTTTATTTTTATTTAGAAAATAAAATATAAAATTAAATATACATTGACGTGTATTAGTTTGAGTTGGATAGCGTCATTGTAGAAATGGAGGTTGGAGGTGATGGATGAGGTGTTAGGCTCTGCAGGTGTAGGAGAGGTTGGAGTTACAGTTGGCTCTTCGAAAATCTCAACAGGGACAACAGGTGGTTCAGTTGATGTGGATGGAAGAATCGTAACATCGTATGATGAGATGGAAGAGACACTATTAGGAATGTATAGGGGTGTAGAAGATGTTACAGTAGTAGGGTGAAAACATGAAGTTGGGAAACAATTTTGGCTTGTTTTTGACAAACAAAACTGCTAATTTTTATGTTCTTCAACTTCGACCTCTTCAAACCCATATTTCCCTTAGGAATTTCAACTTGAAGTAAACACAAAGGTTTTAGAGAATTGTATTAGCTTTCTACTCTTATTTTTTTGTTTTTAAATTATGGATATATCGTGGGACAATTTTGTTTCACACCAACGACATATACTTGAAACCTTTAGGTATGGATAATGAGTGACCTATGTGCATGTCGGCTTTTTGATAAATGGTTATTCATTTTAGGGAAAAAATTGTAGGCTCATAATCGACACACACTACACTTGTGCGTGGACTATATTTTAAGTTTTTTAAGACTTGGGAACTATTTTTTATTATTTATCGAAACAACATATGTACAAAAAATGGTGCCTTAGTGACACACGTTGGTGAGCTTCAATTTTATTTTTAGTGGGACTCTTATTGGAAAAACTAAAAGTACCCTTTTGAAGAGGACGATCCAATTATGATCTCTGTGAAATTTCAAATTTTATGGTGTTGTCTTTGTTATGATATTGAATTTTCATTTCGGGTGATTTTCAGAGTAATAAAATTCTTAAGGGATAAGGTTTAGAAAAAAAATATTAATAAAGAGAAATTCAAATTGAAATGAAATAATTCTTATATCATTGGAAACTAGATTCAGAGATGAATCCATTGTTACCAAGTTCAACAAATAATATTTAGAATTTGTAGGGGTTCGGGCTTGTTGAAGTTGCAGGTTCCAGAAATATGCCATATATTTTCGCAGGTTTGTTGACCATAAACTCTCGGCCGAAACAATATCTTCCAAACTCTCATCCGAGATTTTTTTTTAAAATACAGCGCGGTGATTGGTTCAAACTCTCGGCATAGAGTTTTTTTAAACTCTCGGTCGAGAGTTTGAACTCTTAAAACTCTTGGCCTAGAGTTTGGTTCAAACTCTCATCCGAGAGTTTTTTTAAAAATACAGCGCGGTGATTGGTTCAAACTCTCGGCCGAGAGTTTGAACTCTCAAAACTCTCGGCCTAGAGTTTTTTAAACTCTAGGTCGAGAGTTTGAGGTTGAATTTTTTTCCCCTTTTCATCCGCGCACCCTCTTTTGTTTTTCACTCTGTTGTCACGAAATTGTTTCCCAGCTTCGCGTTTCAACCCATTAAAAATGATGATTCCGGGGAAATTAAATTCAGCGAAAGGATCATCAATAACCAGATTCTCCAGTGGATCAAAAGAGTTTTGAATTACTGAAGTAACTTATGGTAAACATATAGGGATAGAAATTGGGCATGAGAAGTTGGCAGGGATTGACTCATCTTCCACATCGATGTCCTCAATGTGAAGCATAGTAGCTTGTGGTGTTGAACCTTCAATTTTTTGCTTATTAACTGGAGTAATTGCAGCTATGGTTTGTGTTTCAATAGCTGAACCCGTCAATGCCAGGATCTTCTTCATTTCTGCAGCTGATTTTCTAAGAGCATTAAGAGCATCCAGGGGTTTATTTTTGTTGAATATGATTGTCATTGATGTCAAAGGAGTTCAGTAATGACAAAGGAATAACCAAGGACATAATGGCATGGAAAACTTAGTGAACGACAAAGGAATGGAAAAGGAAGTGATGGAATGGCATGTATGATGATGTGGAATGTGTGATGAAATTGGAAAGACACATGATGGTGTTCTGGTGCTATCATTAAGTCAGTGTTGCAATCTGACATCATTCTGGAAAAGTATGACACGTTTGTGAAACTTTGGAAATTGACTAAGTATGGAAAAAGTAGTAAAAAATGCTCTAAGAGAATGCCTGCCATAATTCATGGTTTGATAAAAATGCACACACCATCATATTAGGCTATAGCTTGTCTAAGTGGCTATATATTCATGGTCTCAATTTGACTTAATCATTTCTAAGGAGAAAGTTATAAGTCTGCCAAAATAGGGTTTCAGAATAAACTTTGGAGAAATTCTTAAAAATGGCTAAGTGTTGGAAAACTGGTCCAAGTGGCCTTGGGAAAATGCCAGCCGTGCCTCATGGGAGAATGATAAAAATTATTTGGAACTATCATGCTCTATCTTGTCAAAGAGGATATCTTTATATGGTCTCATTTTGCATAGAAGGTGTTTGATGCAAAGTTAGCAGCCTGCCAAAACAAGGTTTCAGGATGTTTTGCATCAGAGGTAGTAAAACTACCTAAGTGGCCTCAAGAAAATGCACTCCATAATTCATAGGTTACAGTAAATGAATGCACCATATGTTCAGGTTGTGGCTTGTTCATTTGTCTACATGACCATGGTATCATTTTGTCTTGAGAGTGTCTGAGGAAAGAGTTATAGGTCTGCCAAAACAGGGTTTTAGGCCGTTTTGCACCAAGTTCAGTAAAATAACCGCCTAGGGCAAATGAAGATGAGTCTGAGAGTGAAATAAAATTGGGTGTGCTCAGTGAGGTATACTACATCATCTAGTGGCATTGGTTTAGTATTTTGATGAAATAAAAAATCCACCTTAGAAATTGCACAAATTGTCTAAGTATAAAAATAATGGTAAAAATGCCTAATTGACCTAAGTAAAATGCCCTTCATTTCTAGTAGTTGATGGATTAAATTATTCTGAGGGTATGGGTATCTATAGTTTTGATTGTTGCATCCAACCATATCATTGGTTTGTTCAAAAACTCTCTGTTGGAGAAGATATTGATTTTCCAAAAATGCCTCCCAACTTGATTTGCAGTGCTCCAAAAATATGCCCGCCAAGGAGAGAGAAAGAAGCTTCAGAGGATAAAAGTGGTCCTGATGGAATGAAATTGTTGGCCTCTACCCAATGGGTGTCTCACACTTTAAATTGGATGAAAATAAAAATCTCATCATGTTGACCTAGGGTTTGACAATTTGTCTAAGTGTCAAATTTGTAGTTAAAAAGGTCAATTGGAAATGCCTGCAAGAAGGTGTCCTTGTGCTAATAAAATTCATAGGGTGACATAGATTTGTTTCTTGTTGAAGTGGTTATCCTCCCATGCTTTAATATTTCCTTATGATGGTCACATGTGCAAGAAATCAATCTGCCAAAGTAGGAAAAATATTGTTTGCATATTCATAAATTTGGCTAAGTGTTGAATTCACAAGGCTAAGGGGCCATTTGGTAATGCCCGCAAGGAAGTGTCCTTGTGCTGAGAAAATTCATCATTTTGCATGTTCTTGTTATTTGATGAATTGGTCATCTATTCATGGGTTCATATTTTCCTTTGGAGTTCACATGTGTGAAATACAAACCTGCCAAATTGAGAAAAATTATGTTTTCCTGTTAAAATAAATAAAATCTGTTTTAGTGTTAAACACAGGAAATCTGAAAGGCCATTTGGAAATGCACGGTAGAGGTTTTCTTTGCTCTAGTAAAATCATCCAATGGAATGAATATGTTCTCTGGTGATTTGTCCATCCATTCTTGGTCTTAGTTCTCCATTTGGTGATCACATGTGTGAGATATAAACCGGGCAAATTGAGAAAAAATATGGAAGGAAAGATAATTCAGGAATTTCCAGAAAACTCCTTCATGCATAATAAAAGGGATAAACCTGTAACTGCAATAAAAATATGAAGATGGAGGAGGTTGAATGTTTTATCTATGTTGAAGGGAGTATTTTAGTAACAAATATGAAGAATGCAAATATTAATATTTGAAGAGTTATAATTATTAAGAAAAGGCATGATTGCATAAATTATAAACAAGAGATCTAATTTAACAAATCTGAAGAATGCAAATATTAATATCTGAAGAGTTATGATTATTAAGAAAATGCATGATTGTATAAATTATAAATAAGAGATTTAATTAGAGATTGCCCAGCCAGTCAATGAAACAAGAATTAAATAACTAGAGGCGAAAAAATATACACAAAATTTATTGTTTAATTAATAAACATAAAATTAATTCTTTTTGAAAAGGCACGAGTGGGAAAAGACACAAGTCTAGATTGAAGAGATGCAATGGCTAAAGGATGAGAAAGATAATATATAAACAAGCATGTGAGATAGAAGAAAGATGTCTTCACAACCCAGATAAAAGAAGAAGATCAATTAGAGACCAATGAATTTAAGAAACAAAATTAAAGAAAATAAGTTCTTGAAAACTAAAGAAGACAGAAAAAGGATGGCTAGGTGGTGCTTGGGGAAGATTGAAGAAGATGAGAGTGTCTACCAAGTGCTTAAATAAAGATCTGAAGCATTACAAATATCAGAGAAAGAATAAATGGAACAGGGGTAGTTTCTGGAGCTTGGATTGAAGATAAAAAACAAAGAACAAAGAAATTACAAACTGATGTATATCCCATTGAAGTGATAAAATCAAATCAGGGAGGTAGGGTGGTGCTAGGGAAGGCTACAGGCCTGCAAGGGGGTTGTATCCTCCTTCCAGTAGTGGCTGGTAAATAGGGTTTCGAAGCATCCTTTCAGTTGTAGCTGATAAAATAGGGGGTGTAACCTCCTTCCAGTAATGTATGCTAAATAGGGTGCATTAGCATCCTTGTCTGCTGTAAGAGGAAGAAACCAGGGTGTTGTAGCATCCTTCAATTGTAGCTGAGAAACTTGGGGATTGGAGTCTCCAACAAGTTGTAGCTTGCAAAAACTATTGTAAACATAATTTTGCAGTATAGAAAGAGTTTGTGGTTTTCCCAATTGGGTTTCCACGATAAAATCCATGTCATGTGTATCTTGTTGATTCCATGTTTTAATTAAGTTTAATAAGTGGTTTAAAATGGTAAAAAGTTAACAATATTGATTCACCCCCCCTCTCAGTATTGACCAATATTCCAACAATTGGTATCAGAGCATGATCCTTCACTACAGTAAACCACTAGAAGGAAGATCCTATTAAAAACCACTATGGATCAACAAGAAGGGTTTGCACCCTATAGAGCTACAGTACTTGATAAAGAAGAATATGCATATTAGAGCATGAGAATGAGTGTATACTTACAATCATTAGGATGGGGTGTATGGAATTCAATAACATTTGATTATATCCCACCAAAAAGAATAAGGACTACATCTCAGAAAGAGTCCAAGAAAAATAACTCAATAGTGATGGAGTCCATACTTGATTGAATATCTCAACCCATCAAAGAAAATATAGGACAATGCATCTCAACTAAGGAACTTTGGGTCAAATTTGAGAAGCTTTATTCAGTCAGAGAAATAGTACAAGCAAACCTTTCCATTTTCAAGAATGATAGTGAAGAAACTTGCAGTCATAAGGAAGATCAAAAGAATAAAATCATATGCAAGAAAATTTTTAATAACAAGAATAAATTCTTCTATTCCATGGAAGATAGTAAATATGAAGAGATTAGTGATGATAAAGAAACTTGCAGCCATAAGGAAGATCAAAAGAACCAAACCATATGCAAGAAAAAATTTAATGATAGGAATAAATTATTCTAATCCTTGGAAGATAGTGAAGATGAAGAGATTAGTGAAGATGAAGAAAATCTATTCATGGAGACAGCAACTTCCGAAAATAATTTAGATATGGAAAGAAAGGTGGACCTAAAAGCAAAATTCATAAGTACCCTTGAAGAATTGAGAGAGAGCAAATTGGAGAACAATTCTTTGAAAGAAACTTTGTCAAAATACCTAGAAGAGCATAAATCAAAAGAAGAGGAAGTCAAGACCCTCAAAAGGAGCTGCACAAGTCAAAACAAAAAACAATGGCTAGCATGAAAGAGGCTGAGAGCTTAAGACAGGAAGTAGATAATTTCAAGAAAGAAGTAAAGAATCTAGAATACCACATGAAAGAGGATGAGAGCTTAAAATATGAAGTTGCTAACTTCAAGAGAGAAGTAAATAAGCTATAGGACCACACGAAAGAGGCTGATAGCTTAAGACAAGAAGGTATTCTGCTTAGAAAGAAGCTTAGTGAAGAATCTATTAAATCAAAATTTAAGAACAACTCAAAGGTTTTAGATGAAATCCTAAGCAACCAAAGACCATCAAGTGATAAAATTGGCTTAGGTTATGACAAACAAAAGGTTCTAGAATATTTGTCTCCTACACTCCACGATAGAAATGAAAGTAGCTATGCTGCTACACTCAAAAGACTGATTAAGAAGGATAGTTAGAAGTCTGCTCCCTCATTTCATAATAAATACAGAACTCATGTGATACCTAAAATACAAATGACAAGCAGAGTCCAACAGATCTTTTTTGGTCATTGCTACTCATGTAATAATTTTGGACATATGGCTAGAAAATATAAGCTGAGGAAGAATGTTTCAATAAAAGTTCAGAAACAAAGGAAGGGATGGAAGAATATGGAAGTTGTGAAGCAGGAAGATCAAAGATTCCTCAAAAATAAAGGAAGGTTCTATGGATATTGTCACTACTGTCACAAGTTTGGTCATAAGGTTGTTACTTGCAGAACCAAGAGAAAAGATCAAAGTACAGAATCCCAGAAACAAAGAAGGTCAGTAAGCAGGGTACCTTATGGAAAGATGTGGATAAGAAAGGAAGACTACAAAGAGTTAGAGGAAACACAGATTCCAAGCATCAATGAAGTTTCCAAAGATGATGTTCAGCATAATAGTGTTGTAGATGAGAATGACATCCATTATGATGGAAATCAAGATGAATATGAAGAATACACCGATGGAGAGAAGGATTATGAAATTCTCTTCTAAAGTCTCTCATGACCTAAAAGAGAAACCATGAAATTAGCATTAGAGGGGATCATATACTCAGGGGGAGTAAATATCAGAAAATTACAATTGGGAGTTGAAAGTAATTAATATTACTTGCTAAGAATAAAAGGATATCTTCATTAAAGATAAGAAGTAAAGTAGAGGTGACAAAATTGAAGAAACACATTTGGTCCAAAAAACATCTATGTGACAAGCACATGGTTGAAGTGTAACAAAATCAGAAGAAGAGTTAGAAAAGATAAGAGATGTTCATGGTTAAATGATAAGACTGGTGTATGGTTGACAAAGAGAAGAGTGTAAACCCTGTCACAAAATATAGAAAATGTTGACAAAAAGGGGGAACATTGAAATGGGGTGTCTATGAACTCATCATCCAGCTTCTCATTCAAAGACTAGCCACAAATTGATAACTAGATTATGTTAGGAACCCATATCAACCCTTCTATTTACTTTGTTAGTATATTGTTGTTGGACGCATATGCTTTGTAAGTAGTCCCATAGTATTTGTTGATCCATAGTTTGTCTTATTGTTGTTGGACGCATATGCTTTGTAAGTCATCCCGTAGTAATTGTCGATCCATATTTTGTATTGGCCCATGGTTTGTATTGACACATGGTATTGACCCATGGTATTGACACCTAGACTTAGTATATAAGTTTGTGTTGAGACAAATGAAGGTACAGTGAAGTTATTTATATTGAGCTTGCTCAAAGGAGGTTGCCCCCTCGAATAGGGTCCATATCTCCCTTGTTTTCCCTCTGTTTCACTTGAAACTTTCTTGACACTCCTGCAATCCCATTTTGCATATTTCATTCCTGAGGACCCTATTCCAAATTCTACTTCCCAAAGCTAGAAATCTCACATTTGTCTATTTTTAGGGTTTGCCATAACTTCTTCAATTTTCACCCACTCGCCTCCAAATTTTGCCACCGTGTCCATTCCCTATTTCTGCTTCTTTGTCCCTCTTTGACAAATTTTCTCATTCTTTCACCCCGCTTCTGAAATCCCTATTTTTGCTTCCCCGTCCATCAGAAAGTGTCCAAAACCTAGTCAAACCCCAATTACCCATCCGAGTTTTTCCCAAATCCAAATTTCCCTTTACTAAATAATCTTTTGTTTGTGTTTTTCTGTCCATTCCCCCCCCGAAAAAAAAACTCCTGGTTATGATTGGCACCCGCGCAGGAGAAAACACCATGGAGGAAGCACTTGCAGCCATCCAAACCAAACTCCAAGATCTGGATAAAAAATTTCTCATCCTCCATCTTCAACATTCAGCCATGAACAATAACTGACAGCAAGAATCTTCTGCAGCCAATGGGTTCTCTTCTTCCAACAATTTTCATGGTCCAAAGCTTGAATTTCCTCGCTTCAATGGTACTGATATGACTGGATGGATATATCATGCAGAACAGTATTTCAGTTTGCATAATACTTTTGATGTCCAAAAAGCTCCTCTTGCATCCTTTCATTTGGAACAAGAAGCCCTTTAATGGTACCGTTGGTACATCAAGGCTCATGACGAGCCAAAATGGACAGATTTTTGCCAACTCCTTTTGCAACGATTTGGTCCTAGTGCTTTTGATGACTTCACCGGAGCACTCACTAAACTTCGTCAAAGTGCCACTATGAGAGAGTATTAGACAGAATTTGAGAAATTGGCCAATCACACAGAAGGATTATCTGATGAATTCTACAGGAGTTATTTTATCAGTGGTATTAAGGATGAAATCCGGTCATAGGTTAAAATTTTCTATCCCAACACAATGATGGAAGTCATAGGGTTGGCTAAGTTAGCAGAAGACAAGATTGTATCCCAACAGCGCTCCAAACCCACTTTTGTTCCCTTCCGAAATATGGGTTCTCAATTCCCTCCCATCTCGCCCGCTCCTCGACCAACTCCTATCAAGAATTTGTCTGAAACAAAGATGCAGGCACGCAGAGAAAAAGGGCTTTGTTATAATTGTGATGCGAAATTCACTCAGGGACATAGATGTGTTCAACAAAAGCTCTATCTCTTGGATATGGATTCTCCGCCTGCCTCTAAAATTGGTGAAGAAGCTCCAGATACAATGGATGATCAAGTCGACATTGAGGAGATGCCTATTGACCCCCCATCTCAGGATGAACAACCAGAGATATCTCTCCATGCTTTTTCCAGCGTCACCACCCCCCAAACAATGCGGGTCAGGGGTTACTTCAAGAAGCTTCCTCTTACAATACTCATTGATTCTGGTAGCACTCATAACTTCATTGACCCTCGGATCGCCAAACATGCTATTTGTTTTGTCCATCCTTGCTCCAACTTTGAAGTCATGGTTGCCAATGGGGGCACCTTACCTTGCAAGGGGAAGTGTCACAATGTGCGTATCTATATTGAAGATTATAACCTGCGCTCTGACATGTTTGCCTTGTCCCTGACATGTTTTCCTTGTCCCTAGGCGGATGTGATGTGGTTTTGGGCGTTCAATGGTTACGCACACTTGGCCCAATCTTATGGGATTTTGTTGAACTTTGGATGCCGTTTTCAGTCAATGGGAAACAACACAAATTTAAGGGCTTACAACAAGGGTCTTTCCGCATCACCAGTTCACATCGCCTGGAAAATATCCTTAAGAAGAATTCACATGGTGTCATTGCTCAAATCCATTCCATTCAGATGCATCCATCAATGGTATCCCCTACGTCCTTGGATAGATCTGCAGGTATCCTTGCTGAACGAGTGGGATTGTCGCCTTCAAGAGACCTTTCCGGTAAGAATTTAGCCGCATCTACATCTTAGTAGGAAATGCTGGCTATTTTGCATGCAGAACAGAATTGGCAACCATACCTATTAGGGAATTATTTCTGCATCAAGACTGATCTCCAGAGTCTGGAAAATTTCCTGGAACAATGGGTCTCCTCCCCAGCACACCTGAAATGGGTTATCCAACTCATGGTTTATGCCTATGCGATCACTTATAAGAAGGGTAAGGACAATATGGTGGTAGATGCTCCTTCTCGCACATTTGATGGCCCAGTTTCTCTTACAGCTATTTCTCTACTTGATCCAAATTGGTTGCAATCTGTTCAACAGGGCTATCTCTTATATGAACTCCATGCTTCTTCATCAGTAGGGCACTCTAGGTTCCTCAAAATCTATGACCAGGAACAATGTAACTTCTTTTGGAAGGGACTGAAAATGACAATTAGATAGATGGTGGTTGACTGTGATACTTTCCAGGTCAACAAGGGTGAAACGACACTCCTTTCGTGACTGCTCGAACCCTTTCCCATCCCTACACAGATTTGGACACCATATGAAGCAGTCTATGGACAAGCACCACCAGTTCTTCTTCCATACACCCTTTAGAAACTCCCTAGTTCAGGAAATTGACTCGGTTCTTCGAAACCGCAATCAGATTATTCTCATTCTACAGGACAACCTTCACATGGAAAGAATTCGACTGAAACAACAAGCCGATCAACACCGTTCTGAGCGCACTTTTCACGCAGTTGATATGGCTCTTCTTCATCTACAGAATTCCAAGAAACCCTCCCTGAAACTCAAAAGGCGTTAGTTGTCCGGAATGCAACCTAAGGATGCTACAGGGGAATCACTCCTTCATATTCTGCATACATTTCCACATCTAAAGCTTTGAGGACAAATCTTTTTCTAAGGGAGAGGGGATGTTAGGAACCCATATCAACCCTTCTATTTACTTTATTAGTATATTGTTGTTGGACGCATATGCTTTGTAAGTCGTCTCGTAGTATTTGTTGATCCATAGTTTGTCTTATTGTTGTTGGATGCATATGCTTTGTAAGTCATCCCGTAGTAATTGTCGATCCATATTTTGGATTGGCCCATGGTTTGTATTGACACATGGTATTGACCCATGGTATTGATGCCTAGACTTAGTACATAAGTTTGTGTTGAGACCAATGAAGGTACAGTGAAGTTATTTATATTGAGCTTGCTCAAAGGAGGTTGCCCCCTCGAAGTGGCCTATGATCAATATAAAAGTGATTCCGAGTTCTGTTATTTCTGCTATCTCGTGCGTTTTCATTAATTAATTATTGCAGGTTCTTCACAGATTATCATAGCACAAGTGGTCAGTACCAAGTCCAATATAACAAACGGAAGAGAAGCGAAAGAAGGGCAGTTATCAAAAAGAAAGAAGATAAGAAATTCTCTATCAAGATGGTTACAACAAAAGAGCATAATAAGTTATCCTTTGTCATTGTTGTCAAAGGGGGAGAATGTTTAGATGTTTAGAGCAATCCAAAGGGGGAGAATGTTGAATATGATTATCATTGATGTTAAGGAGTTCAGTAAAGACAAAGGAATAACCAAGGACATGATGGCAAGGAAAACTCAATGAAATACAAAGGAATGAAAAAGGAAGTGATGACATGGCATGTATGATGATGTGGCGTGTGTGATGAAGTTGGAAATACACATGATGGTGTTCTGGTGCTGTCATTAAGTCATTGTTTCAATTTGACATCATTCTAGAAAAGTATGACAAGTTTGTGAAACTTTGGAAATTGACTATGGAAAAAGTAGTCGAAACTTCTCTAAGAGAATGCTCGCCATAATTCATGGTTTGAGAAAAATGCAATCACCATCATATCAGGATATAGATTGTTGAAGTGGATATATATTAATGGTCTCAATTTGACTTAATCATTTCTAAGGAGAAAGTTCTAAGTTGATCTGGATTTTATGAGCAGAACGAAATGAATACAGATTATTATCAGATGCTTAACACAAAATAGCAGAGATACAGTAAAATTGGTTTTCTATTCAATAAGGAAATAAGCTAGAACTGAAAAATGCAACGGAAAACAAGCTTGCTGGAATGGTGGCGGCTTATCTCTGAGAAGAGATGTGATGGATGCGCTCATTTCGCAAGAAGATGGTTACAATGAGGCTCTCAAGGCCTTTTACAATAAATAGGAATGTCAAAAACCCTAGACATCCAAAAACCTAACCCTAGGAGATGAAGCGCCAAAAGTCATGTGTGCCCCGTTTGGGTAAGTTAGTACATCAACTTCCCGGGATCGTAACTTTTGCATACGATCTCCGTTTGCGGCGCTCGGTAGCCCGTTGGAAAGGTCTATCCGATATTTACAACTTTCAATTGGGGCCAGATTAATGCTGGAGGCAACCATCTGGCCCCCCAAACTTCCAAAAAAAGGTCATTTAGGGCCTCAAAATGGCCCCGGAAGTTCAGGACCCGAAAAACTGCTAAAAATAGTACAATACCAAAATTGCCATAAAACTGTTTTGAGCCAGTTGGAAAGGTGGGTGGCCATATCCACCTGGATCAATCCTCCCTCCTTAGGAAGCAATGGTCTCCATTGCGTTGAGTTCCCCCATCAGATGAGGAAATTTCTGCTGAATTTGGCCTCGGGTGAGCCACTTGCCTTGGTGCAGGAGCTGCCCTGCTTTGACAACTCGATAAAGCTGGATCCTTTGATGTTGAGTGCCCTTGATTTGTGTGTCTGCAATATGATCACTGGATGCTTGTTGTAGGCAGTCAGGGTTGAGCTCTGTTGGTGTCAACTTCTCTGCTATCTCTAAGGTGTCTAATAGTGGTGGGAAATATGGGCGAAGGAGAGCCACATTGAAGACTGGATGCAGACCCAGGAAGGGGGGAATGTTGAGCTCAAAAGCATTGTCACCCACCGCCTTGGTGATGGTGTACGACCCATAAAGGAGTGGGCGAAGCTTTCGATGGGGCCCTGTAAGGCGTTCTTTCTACAAATGCAACCAAACTTTGTTGCCAACCTGAAACTTATGTGGCACCCGATGTTGATCATGGCGCTGCTTGTACTTGGCATTAGACTTCTATAGAATATCCTAAACCTGCTGGCGGATATGCTGGATCCGTTCAATGAGCCGGGCGACATTGTCATCTTCTGGGGACGAGTCGACCGAGGTGGTCACAAGGGGAAGTGCAACGGGGAAGTGCAACATCCATGGGGCCCAATGGTTGGAATCCCAACCCCACCTGAAAGGGGCTGTGGCCAGTTGAGCTATGCAGGGCTCGTTTGTAGCTATGTTGGACATAGGGGAGACTCTCATCCCATGTGCGGGGGTGTGTTGAATTGTACATGCGCAGGATATGTACGACCATCCAGTTGACCACCTCCGTTTGTCCATCAGTCTAGGGGTGGAATGCAGTGGATTTGGTGAGCTTGGTATCCAGCAGTGACCAGAGGCTTGACCAGAATGAGCTAAGGAACCGACTGTCACGGTCTGAGATAATGGTTTATGGGATCCCAAAATGTACCCATACTCGTTCAAAGAAGATCTTGGCAGTGGCTTCTGCTGTGATGTTCTTCTTGCAAGTGGCTAGAATCGCCATCTTGGAAAAGCGATCAACAACCACGAAAACACAGTCGTTTCCCCTCTTGGTGGACGGGAGGCCCAACATGTAGTCCATTGAGATGGATTCCCATGGCCTGTCAGGAGTAGGCAGAGGGGTGTATAGGCCCTGTTTCTTAGTGGTCGGTTTGGAAATAGCGCAAGCAGTGCAGGACCTGATATACTTTCCGACATCCTGTCGAAGTTTTGGCCAGTAGAAATGTTTCTGCAACACTGCCACTGTCTTTTCGACGCCAAAGTGTCCTGCCACCCGACTATAGTGAGCTTCCCAAATCAGCTTTGCACGCTCGCTTGATGGAACGCCGAGATGGCCCAGATGACACAACAACCCGTCCTGAAGATGGAAATTAGCAACCACTGAGTTGGTGCCCAACATTTGATAGGTGGCGGAGAAGTCAGGGTCTGTCTCGTAGAGGTGGGGCCATCCGGAGGTCTCGTGGCCACAAGAGTCTAGCACTGTGGTAACTGCCGCAACTGGAGGTCGACTGAGGCAGTCAACAACTTAGTTGGTACTCCCTGTTTTATATTTGATGTTGAGGTGGAACTGCTGTAAATATGCTGACCACTTCTGATGGAGGTCATTCTGCAACTTTCCTTGGGTCTGCATGAACTGTAGTGGATTGTGATCAGTGTGGATGACTGTCTCCTTCCCAAGAATGTAATGTCTCCACTGGCAGCAGGCTTGTACAATGGAGTACATTTCTTTGTCATAGGTAGGGTACTTGCGGACAACATCTGATAGTGTCTCACTATGATATGCCACAGGGTGGCCGTGTTGAGTGAGAACGACACCCATAGCATAATCTGAAGCATCTGTCTCGATCTCAAAGGGATGTTGCAGGTTCGGTAATGAGAGTACCGGCGATGAGCACAAACGCTTCTTCAAGTCATCGAAGGCTTGTTGTTGGGACAGGCCCCACACAAATTTTGCCTTACCACCACCCCTGGTCACTTGGCTGAGGGCCCATGCGATATGAGAGAATCCCAGCACGAACCGGTGATAGAAATTGGCGAGGCCCAAGAAGTTCCGAACTTTAGTGAGTGTGGTTGGGGCTGGACAGTCACGGATGACCTGGATCTTGGCTGGATCCACATGCACACCATGTCGATCAACGATGTAGCCTAAGTAATGGACCCTGTCCATGCCGAAGGAGCATTTTTCAAAGTTTGCATATAGTTTGTGCTTCCGCAGGGTGTGCAGAACCTGCTGAATATGCTGCAAGTGTTCCTCCCAAGTCTTGCTGTAGATGAGGATGTCATCCAGATACACCAGTACAAAATTGTTGGTGAAAGGTCATAGGATATCGTCCATCATCCTCATAAAAGTTGCTGGAGCATTTGTCAAACCAAAAGGCATGACCAGCCATTCAAAAAGACCTTCTTTTGACTTGAAGGCAGTCTTCCATACATCTGTCTGTTCTATTGGGACCTGGTGGTAGCCAGACTTCAGATCAATCTTACTAAAGTATTTGGCCCCCGTGAGCTGATCAAGGAGGTCGTCGATTCGGGAAATCAGGTACTGGTTACGGACTGGGATTTTATTCAGGGCCCGGTAATCAATGCAGAGTCTCCAGGTCCCATCTTTCTTCTGCACCAACACGATTGGGCTCCCACAAGGCGATGAACTGGGATGGATGTGCCCCTTGTGGAGCAATTCTTGGATCTGCCTCTTGATCTCCTCGTTTTCCAATAGAGAGCAGCGATAGACTGGCCCATGGGGTAGCGGTGCACCTGGGGTCAGATCGATGGGATGCTTGACCTGGCAGTGCAGAGGTACCCCGGTCGGAGAGGAGAAGATATCTGAGTATCCTTCCACCACCTTATCCACTTGCTTATGTTGTCTGGATAGATCGGTCGTGGAGGTCCGGGATGTGGCTGCGATCTTTCTTTCACTCTGAGAGCGAATCACGAAGAATACAAATTTCCTGGTCTGAGAGATGACCTTCCTGCATTGCTTGGCAGAGATCAAGGAAATAGCACTAGGAAAGACTGCCTCGGGTATCCTGTACAATTTCCTGTTCAAAGAAATAATAACACTACGAGGACTAGACTCATATACATCATGACGTTTCCATAGATAAGGTTGGCCCAAAAGAACATCTGAAACTTCGAGAGGAGCAACATCATACAATACCTCATCCTTGTAGGGCTTGATGCCGTATGGCAGTCGGCACTATTGGCTGACGCGAAGATCGCTTCCTTTGCGGAGCCATCCAATGGTGTAGGGTTGTGGGTACAGCATTGTCAGCAGGGCCAGGCGTTTGACGACCTCTGCTGAGATGAGATTCTTCTGGCTACCGCTATCAATGATGAAATGCAGCGGGGTTCCTTTTACCCACATCTGTGAATGGAAGAGGCGTTCTCCTTCTTCTGGCTCATCTGGTTCATCAGGCTGGAGCTTGGTGGTAGCAATGGTGGCACTGGGTTCCGTGACAATGATCCTTCTTCCCCTTTCTGGTTCGGACTCAGAGTCAGAACCCACATCTGATTCAGATGCTTTCACTTCGGCCACCAGTGACTGCTTTGAGCAGCAATCAGCAGTGTTATGCCAAGGGCTCTTATGGAAGTCACACCACTTCCCGGTATCTTTCTTTGTTTTTCTGGTGTCCTTCTTTGCTTGCGGCTTGGACTGGTTGTCCTGATACTGTCCATCTTTGCTATGTCCTTTATTCTGTGGGTTGGGGCCGCCCTTTCTTGTCTTTTGCTGTGAAGGGTTCCCATGCCCAAATTGTCGTGTCTTTTGTTTGATCTTCTGCTCGATTTTGACGGCATATCAGTAGGCCACGCCCAAGGAAGAGATGTCTAGAAATTCCATTTCGGTCTGGATGTATCTACGCAAACCACCACGATACTTGAGCACCAGATGTCGCTCTGAATCTTTGATACCCAGCTTGGTGCGCAAGGTATGGAAGATATTTGTGAACTCTGGCACTGCTTGGTCTCTTTCTTGTCACAATGTGGTCCATTTGGTATACAAATCGTCATAACTTCCAACAGGGTAGTATTGTTCCTTAATAGCATCCCTGAAGGATTCCCAGGTGGTCGTGACTGAAAATAATGAGGCTTCTTCTGTGTCTGCTAGGTGCTTAAATAAATATCTGAAGCATTACAGATATAGAGAAAGAATAAAAGGAACATGGATTGTTTCTGGAGCTTGGATTGAATATCGGAAGCAGAGGACAAAGAAAGTATAAACTAATGTATATCCCATTGAAGTTATAAAATCAAATCAGGGAGGTAGGGTGGTTCTAAGGCAGGCTATAGGCGTGCAAGTGGGTTGTATCCTCCTTCCAGTAGTGGCTAGTAAATAGGGTGTTGAAGCATCCTTTCAGTTGTAGTCGATAAACTAGGGGGTGTAGCCTCCTTCCAGTAGTGGTTGGTAAATAGGGTGTAGTAATATCCTTGTCTGTTGTAACAGGAAGAAAGTAGGTTGTTGTATCATCTTTCAGCTATAGCTGAGAAACTTGGGGATTGGAGTCTCCAAAAAACTATTGTAAACATAATTATGCAGTATAGAAAGAGTTTGTGGTTTTCCCAATTGGGTTTCCACGATAAAATCTGTGTCATGTGTATCTTGTTGATTCCATGTTTTAATTAAGTTTAATGAGTGGTTTAAAATGGTAGCAATTTAACAATTCCGATTCACCCCCCCCCCCTCAGTATTGACCAATATTCCAACAAGTTTGTGGAGTGTCCTCAACATGAGCTTTCCCTTTGTCATCTGTTGGATAATTCAGTGTCAAAGGAGTGCTAGCTTGTGCTTTCGGTGCCTCTTTTTCAATTAATTCTCTCTGAGTTCTTTCTTCAAGTGACAGTTCAAGCTTCATGTACTGCAACACTTTGTTCTTGAGCTCATGCTTATATTGGAAGATGAAATTATTCTCTTCTAAAGAATTGTTTATGTTCAATATTTCAGAGAAGGAATTGGCACCTTCATAAATAGAGTCATCAGGAGTTGTCTGATGTACATAATCACTTTTGTGCTCCTGTGTAAAATGATTGGCTGAGAAGGACTTCGGATCATGCATCCTCTTCAGAGCTTCTCCAAGCTTCAGAGTGGTGATAATTTTCCCAATAAAGCTTGCATGGGTAGAAGTCTGAATCAACAGAGATCCAAGGGTAAGGGGGAACCTGGGCCATCCCTTCCTTTTAGCTCCATGTAGTTTCGAGAATACACCATCAATTATTGTTTGGAAATATATTTCCTCCAGCACCATTCTATCAGGTACGATCTTGGGAAATTAGTGGGTTGTGTTTTTGTCCCAAATCCTAATGTAGGATAAATATTCTCCCACGTACCAATTTCCCATTGTAGAGATCAATGCCTTGGCTTGGGCTAAACAATTAGGAGCATCCTCCTTAAAGACCCTCTGATAGATGGAACCTGTGAAGTGATCAAATATGTCACAGATAACAGGTATGATGTTATCCTCCACAATGCAACATAGTATATATGGACTGGAGGTCCATCCCTTGTCCAATTCCACCCCATGGCAAGGAAAGGAAACGTTGAGCAAAAGGCATCCATAATATAAGCAAAGAAGAAAAATGTTGGCTTCCTTGAGGCCGGATTCTTCTGGAATTTCACTATTGCTTTCTTCAATTCTACTGACAAAATCAGAGCCCAATTGAAAGACTCTCCTGTGGTAAGAACGTGATGGGTCAGGGGTGCCCATTCGGCTTTGAAGACTATGCAGTTCGACAATCTGTATAGTCTGCACAAAATAGAAGCTAGCAAGGAGAAGGGCTCCCTAAACCAAGATATGGGGTAAAGTTTATTAGCTTTGGGTGTAAATCTAGCAGGTTTTTCCATCCATGATTTGAGCATTTCATCAAAATTATACTGGGTCGAGGAGGACTCCGGGAATTGCTTATTAAGTAGTTGTTGGGGTTGTCTGAGTGCATAAATTCTGGAAAATACCTCCGACCGGAAAGAGGCCAATTGGATTTGAGTTGTGTTATTAAAAGAGAGGTCCTGCGGGTTGGTGTAGTCAATAATCCACTTGATGGCATCAATGTAATGCATCAGGGAAGGCCTAGCCTCTATGTAATTGAGCTAGGACTTACTGATATTTATATAGGCTTCCTAGTAAAGTTGAATTTCTGAGAAATCGTCATTATCAAATATAGAGTAAATATGTGACCAATACAAGTGGTAAGTTTCAGAAACCCTTCCATTGGTATCAGAAAAGATACCGTTGTTTGGGTGCTTGTTTTTCAGTTCATTGAGGGCGGTCCTGGACCTGGTGTTTCTCGACATGGTTGAAATAAAATGGAAAATTTTGGTAAAAGATGAGGAAAAAAATTAATTAAACTGAAATTTGTTTCCAAACTTGCTTGACTGATTGGTAAAAAGACCAAAAAAATTACCTACAAATCGATGGGGAAAAGAAAATCAGTTGACAGGTGGAAAATCGCATAAAAAATCATTCGCTGAGGGTGAAATTTGAAGCTTGAAAATGGTGAAAAAATAGTAAAAATTTAAAATATTTAACCAAAAGGTTAACAGTGAAGTCAATCCGGATCGTAGTTTTGAAAGAGATCAATGGTTAAGATTAAAACGAAGAAGAGCGGAAAAGAAAATGCGGATGTGACTTTTTTGAAAATTTTGATTTTGGTTTCCGCAATCCGCAATCCGCATTGCAGGTTGTGGAATTGCGGAAGTGCACATTTGAACTTGAGCAGTTTATTGTTTCTCCAATCTGCAATCGGGAAAATGGAGTGGGGAAAATTATAGGAAAAATCAATCTTTCCACCATCCGCATTGCGGGTTGCGGAATTGCGGAAGTGCAATTTCAATTTGTTTATTTTGATTTCCAAATTCCGCAATCCTCAATTGCGGGTTGTGGAAATGCACAATTTAAAAAGTGATTTTATTGGGAAAAATAGTTTCTGACTTCCGCAATCCACAATTGTGGGTTGCAGAAATGTGGAAACATAAATGCGATTTTATTGAACAAATGCTTCCCGACATCCGCATTGCGGGTTGTGGGTTGTGGAAAGGAGAAATTTGAAACTTAAAAATTTCCAACATCCGCAATCTGCATTGCGGATTGCAGATTGCGGAAGCAACATGTTTCAAAGAAAAACCATGTTTTCCGCAATTCACAAAACGCATAAAAACAAGAATTTTTTAGCAAATTTTATTAAATCCAAAGCTTGCAAAGATTTGGGAATAAAGACAACAATCATGACACCCCATAAGAAAAATAGGAAAATTTTCATATTACCATCATTAATTTTAGCTTGGGCTCCCATTATATGAGCTAAAAATAGGATCTATTGTGCCTACAACAAATGGTGACTGGCTGGGTGAAGTAGTTGTCTCTTTAAAATTAGTCTCCAAAATTAGACAAGTAACATATCGGCATGAAAAGTATATCCGCCAATAACCTGAAAATGTCTTCACAAAACATGATAGAATCAACAGAGTTGAAATATACATAATTGATGTTTGCTGAGTCTGAACCACATAAGATTGACCTCAATTGAAACAGCCACCTAGAAACAAAAAGGTATTCACTATGCTAATATGCAAGCATGAGAGGGAAATTAAGAATAAATCTAGAAAATGATTTCTACTAATTCCATATCTCCATATCATCAATCATCTTGAGTTATTATTGATTTATTCATATATTTCATTCATTTACTTATCTAATTATTTCATTTATTTTTCTTTCTTTCTTTTTTTCTTTTTGAAAGGAAACTAAAAGAGAAGAGACTTTGTTGAAACAAGACCATTTCCTTAACATAGTGATCAGATTTTGGCAACGCCATTCACAACTCCCACCTGGAAACTAAACAAGTTGGCTCTGTCAAGAGACCCCTTGGCTTTGAGCTTTTGACTGAAAGCAATTACCATGGTTTGGTAACCATATGACAGTAATTCTAGTCCAAGATAGAACTCATGATCATGGTCAAGATGGCCTGTTATAAGACCCACTATCCTTGAGTTCAACAAAGTATCTAAAACAAAAATAAACAAATAAAAGCAAAAACTATTAAAATTTAAGTTGTAAGACACTACCTTGGCTTGGTAACCAAATACTGGCAGTGTCATTCAATGATACCTATAGATCATGAATGGACCGATGTAATGTCCCTTATTAGGAATTTTATTAAAATTGCAATTTTCCACTTTTTTTCCCTATTTGACCTTTGACTAGTTTTGATCTCTAGGTCCCAAATTTGCCCCAAATGATCCCAAATCTTCTGAGAAGGTATATGAATGATATTAGAACATAAATATGTGTTTTAGGGATGCCTTTGGACCTTTGAAATACTTCTGCAAATCCTCTTTCAATTCTGATCCATGTAGGTAACTTTACTAGTGATTTCCCTTTGACTAGTATTGGTCTCTAGGTCTCAAATTGACTCCAAATTCCTTCAAATATTCAAGGAAGGTGTATGAATGATATTAGAACTTGAATATGATGTTTATGGATGACATATGGCCACAAAAAGACCTCTGCAAACTCTCTTAAGATTCTGGACCAATTATGCAATTTTACTAGCAATTTGGGGTTCAAATCCCCCTGGGGTAAGTACTGAAAATGGCTTCCCAAATGCCTCCAAACCCACTCAAACTTATGAACAGAGGTATGTAATGTGTTAAGTATGTTATTAAAGTCTCATATGCACCATTAATGGATTATTACAACTGTTCTCACCCTCTCCCATTCAACTGCAAAAATCCCCAATTCGACCCTTGGGGAAATGGCACTATTTCACCTCCCAATATAACTAAACTGAGTAAAATTGCTTCAAATGCTCAAGTACAGTACATGAAACTTGTAGAAGACATCCATGGCAGTATATTTATCACAAATATATCAGAGAATCATCCATTCATTCGAAATTATCATCAATACATTGGCTCACAACAAGGTAGTGGGGAAATGGCATTGTTCTTCCATTAAAAATGAGATTTATACATTTCTACTTGGAATTTCGACCTGAAACTTTTTGGAGATGAAGAAAAGAGTATTTACTTCATATTAAAAAAGAAATGGGGCATTAAAAGCTCCCCCAAAGAGTACAATAGCTCACCAAAAACGCCCTCCCTCAAGGATCAAGAATATGCCATCAAAACCGGAAATGGTTGAAGGAGTGAGCTGCAATAGAAGAAACCATGAGCTGCCCTGTAGCTTACACCTGCAAATAAAGACTCCATTAAAGCTCCAAATGAAAGGTCTGAATGGCCTTTCCAATTACCAACTTGGATGGGAATCTTTCACCCTCGAAATTGGCTAAGGCAAGAAACTAGTCATCCACTAGCTCTCCCTCTTCACAAATGCAATTACAAATTCTACAAAATGATCAAAAGCTATTCTCATACTTCATTTCTGCATTTTATAACCAACATTAGCCTTCTAAGGGTCGAAATCCTCTCAATAGATTCAATAGATTTCCATTTAGGAAATATTCCACATTTGCCACTTGTCTCCTAGTTCCAACCTTCCATCTTCTCCCAAATTCGATTTTGGGTCTCTTTGGCTTCTCCAACTCCCAAATTCGACTTCCTTGAGCCTATTTTTGGGGCTGACATGTCATAGTGGTCAGATGTCAGAGGTCAGGTCTGCAATTTGTCATAGTTGTCATAGATGCTCCATCATTGGTGTCATAGGGGCTAGGGAATCTAGCCCAAGTGTCCACAAACTTCCACTTTGACTCTTTATCTTCCATGGAGGTTACCAATCCTTCCCAATTCGACCTAAGATGCTCAATGAAATGTGTTATGACTTACCAACTCACCCAAGAGTGTTAACATTCCCATTAATTCGAATTTGCAAAAGAGATATACCATGTATTATGAAAAATCAAGCTAGTGAAAAATCAAGCTAGTGTGGGTCCCACATCCTCCATACGTCTCCAAAACCATTTGTCACCTAGGATTTCTCTTGAATTTCTTTATTCACTCTATTTATTAAATACTTGAAACCTTCCAATGTCTAAACATCATTTATTATCCCCCTTATTCCAAATCCCAAAGCTTCCACCCCAAACCTAGGAAACTAGTAATTTTCCTCCTTGGCAATTATTTGACCCTTAACATCAATTTTACAAACTCTAATGAATATGGCTAATGTGATTAGGCCATTGTGACCCAATTAAAAATTTGGGACATGACAACCGACCTGTGATAGGATCTTCCATTCTTCCAGCAAAAGATAAAATCCACCCCCTAGCTTGGTGACCACATCTGGGGGTGTCATTCCACTAAAAATATATGAACATGATAGGTCGCCTTGTGATAAGACCCCCCATCTTACAACTTCTAATCCTTTAAATGAGTTTTATTTAATTCCAAGATGATTAATATGGGAATCAGAATAGCAGAAAGGTTGACCAGACTAAAGAATTTACTGGAAAGCACTAATGGAACACATGACAGGATTACCAAATAAATTCTTAAGGCTTATTGATCAAATGAGGTATTTAAAATGGTAGTCCAAATAGGAAAATACCAATTTATTGGTATACATGGATTATTTGCTGGATTTTATGGAAAGAGCATTCTCAAATAAAGATTGAATGAATTATAAGCTACCATAGCTCTCCCAAACTTTGAACTCAATTGATTTTGAAATAAACTGATAAACCAGTTGGCCAAGTGTTTTACGGACATGATGCTTTAGAAGAAAACAAAATAAAAGAAAACCAATCAAAGGAAAACAAGAAGTAAAACAAAAACACTCTTATGTATAGATAAGCAGAAGCTTATCTTGAATGAAGTACTTCCTCAAAAGTTGGATGTTGACTGGATAGGCTTCTATGGAACCCTCCAGTGTTTGTAATCGGACGATGTTGGGGCCAGGTTTTTCTGTAACAATAAATGGCCCTAGCCACAAGCATTGGAATTTTGTATAATCATTTTTATCCTTGTGTTGTTTGTCCCATTTCAGAACCAAATCCCCTATTTGGGAGTCTCTTTCAGTTGAATATTTTTCATCAAACCTTCTTTTAACTAACTGATGATGCTGGTACAGTTTATTTTTGGATTTCTCCCTATCCTCCTCTAATTTGAGTAATGAGTCAATTCTGTGTTGAAGAGGGGAAGATTCATCATGTAAGAAAGATTGGGCCAACTGTAATGATAGGAGTAAGCGGTTTGAGGGTAAAATGGATTCCTTTCCATAGACTAAGCAGTAAGGGGAATTCCCAACATCAGCTTTTGGAGTAACTATGTCTGCCCATAGAGTATTGAAAAGTTGGGTATGCCATTTTTTATGATGGGTGGCTACAATATTCTTCAATATATTAATCAAATTTTTGTTAGAAGATTCGACCAATCCATTTCCCCGTGAATAATAATTGGTTGAATACTTGATTTTAATCCCTTTCTATAGGGAAAACTGGGTGAGATCAATCGAAGAAAAATAAGAAGCATTATAAAAAACTAAGGACTCGGGAACCCCAAACCTGGTGACAATATTGCTCTCAAGAAAAGATATTACTTGGTTGGTATTGGAAACTCTAATGGGAACCACTTCTACCCATATAGTGAAATATTCTATTGCAGTGAGGATGTACCGACGTTGCAACGAAGAGGTGGGAGTGATTGGACTGACAAAATCTAGACCCCATTGCTGGAAAGGAAACTGAACAGTGACTGGTTGTAAGGGAAAAGCAGGTTTCTTAACCTTACCAGCACATCTTTGGTAGGATTCACATTTTCTAGCAAACTCATATGCATATTTGAACAAAGTTGGCCAATAGTATCCTGCCCTCGGAATTTTGTGTGCAATTGTCTCTGCTGAGAAATGCCCTCCAGCAGGTCTTGCATGAAATTCCAACAAAACATTATCAGTTTCAGTTTTTTCTAAACACCTAAGAAGAACTCCATCATAATTTATTCTAAACAACACATCATCAATAAACTTATAAGGTGCAGCTTTTCATCTCAGAGCTCTACGTTTATTAAAGTCCAAATTTTGAGGGGCAAACCCATGTGTAAGAAAAAACCTAATATCGTCATACCATTCAAATGCTACGGTAGAAATGAAATTTACAGTATCCTCAGATGTAGCTTCCTCCTGATTCCATTCAAGATGTGCCTGTTCAGGATCATTAGATTGAGCATCTAATAAAGACAAACCTTGTCCTCTAACAATTTTAGCAGGTTTGATTTCTAGATCATACTCCTGCATCGCAGTCATCCAGTGGGCGTGTTTATATCCAAGCTCTTTATGAATCGAAACATTCCTTATTGCTGCATAAGGCACAATAACTTTAGTTTTAGACTTCAAAAGATAAGGCCTAAAATGTTTAACATACTTATAAACCGCGTAAGCTTGTTTGTCAATTCCGGAATAATTTAATTTAGCTCCTTCAAATGTTGAACTCATGAAAAAAATTGGGATTTTAGTATCCTCATCTTGTTTCTGTGTAAGCACAACAACATAAGAAAAATCAATAGCAAATGTGTAAAGAATGAAATCCTTTGTGAAGTCAGGGGGTATTAACGTAGGAGCCTATGCAATAGCTCTTCTAATCTTGGAAAAAGAATCCCTTTGACTATCAGACCACCTGAACTGTGCATCCTTTTTTATCAATTATTGTAAAGGATTAACAATATGGGAAAACTTAGGCACATACCTCCTGACAAAATTAATCTTTCCTAGAAAAGACTACATGGATTTCTTGGAACCTGGAAGCACGATTTTGGAAATTGCATATGTTCTTTCAGGGTCAATGATCATACCGTGTTTGGACACTATAAACCCCAAAATGTTGCCTTCTGTAACTGCAAAAATAGACTTCTTTGGGTTCAAATAAATACCGTACTTGCAGCACCTCTCAAAAACATGTTTCAGAGCAAACAAATGGTCAGATCTTTTGTTGGAAAAAATAGTTATGTCGTCAAGATAAACAACTATTGAATTATGTATTAGGCCTATGAAAGTTATGTCCATGGCCCTCTGAAAGGTGTCACTCGCATTTATTAACCCAAAAGGAATTCTCCTGTAAGCAAAGGTGCCCCAAGGTGTTCTAAAAGCAGTTTTAAGTTGATCAGATGGTGTGACCAGTACCTGATTGTAGCCTAAAAACAAAATCTAATAGAGAAAACATTTCAGCACTTGCAACTCTCTACAAAATTTGTTCCATACGGGGGACAGGGTAGTTATCCTTTTCAGATGCCTTGTTCAGGTTTCTGAAATCCACACAGATTTTGATTTCCCCATTCTTTTTACGAACCGGGACTAGATTGGAAATCCATTGTGTGTGTCTTACAGTGAATATTATTTTTGATGTCAATAGTTTTTCCAATTCTTTCTTCACAGATGGTTCTAAACTGGGATGCATTTTCCTAAGTTTTCGTTGATATGGTTTGATGTTTGGATTCATAGGGATGTTTTGTTGGATGATGTTGGTATCAAATGTTTTTCAGGTCATCATAGGTCCATGCAAAAACATCCTTAAACTCCCTACACAATTTGATATAATCTCTCCTCTCATCAGGAGTACAGAAAATCCCTAAATTAATAAGTTGTGGATTTTGCTCGGTCCCTAAGTTTACAGGTTGATAGTTCAGTGAAGATCTGTGTATCTTGCAGTTAGTTATATTCTTAAATTTATACTGCAAGTCATAGTATGTTTCTAATTTAATGACTGACTTACGGTTCAAGCTTGAAATAAAATTGGGATCTTATAAGGCTTTGTCATGATCCTCTTCATCGATGGTTGAATCCTTGAAGTTATCTTGGGATGTTAAGAAGTCCAGAATTTGTTGTTCATCATCAAATACTTTCCAATTGGTGATGTTATCAAGAATTGATGGCCGATATATTAATTTAATTAAGAAGGTGTCAGGAGAGCGACATTCATGGGGAATGATCCTGGAAGCAGTAGAAGCCAGTAAATCAGCATCGAAATTCTGAGACCTAGGGACAGACTTGATGTTAAAAGCTGTGAAAGAGTTGGTCAAATCCCTAACCAGTTTTTGATAATTTATGAAGTGATGGGATATACAATGAATTTTGTTTCTTACCTGTTTGACAATGATTTCAGAATCCTCAAAACATTCTATGACCCGTGCACCCAAATCAATTCCTTCTATGAGCCCCTGAACAAGAGATTCATACTCAACAATGTTATTAGTACATTCAAACTCTAATATACAAGCAATTGTGATCTTGGTGCCTTTATGATCTATCAAAATAAAACTTGCACTAGCTCCATCTTTGGATTTCTATCCATAAAAAAATAAATTCCATGAATTCAAATCTACTCTAGAAATTTGTATTTACATTATAACCACTATGTACAATTGATCCTGAGAATGGAACCACAATATAATTAACAATTTGAGACTGACTTTCAATGTTCTCAATAGGTGAAGAGTTAGCAGCTAAGTTCCCAAAGAATGTATCAAAAGTGTAATGTTCAATGTGTGAGCTGTAGTAGACAGTGGGTTCACTAGGCTCATTCAGATTAGTGATTGTCTGTTGCATAAATGACTCTCTATGAATCTTAATTTTGTTGGGTTGTCCATCGTAAGGGAACCATAAGTGGACCAATCAGTGGCAACGTATCCTTTAAGTTTCTCTAACCAATCTCTACTCAACCACATGCCATGTGCTTCAGGTATGTCAGCTACCGCAATATCAATAGTCTAATGAATCCTTGGATCGACCTATAATGTCAAAAGTACATTTCTCAATTGCCCTACTACCCTAACTCTAGATCTGTCAAGTTGAACAATATGGGTAGGTGAAGGTTCCCAAGATGCATTGAGCTTTTTCCAGACAGACAGTGGCATTACATTAGATGAGGTGCTAGAGTCTATCATGCAATTCTTTACATTCTTGTTGAATATTTCAAAGGTTTGCAGAAAAGGAGGAGTCTTCTTCCCGCTTGGTTTTTGGCTAGTCAGTGTTGAAGAAATTTCTAGTGTGTTGTTTTGAGCTTCTCTCGATTTATTTAAGATCATGCTTTTAGGAATATTTTCCCTCATAGAGGGTATTTTCAGAATTTCAAACAAGTAAATATTAGCTTTTACCCTTTTCAAATCATCAACAAGGTTATATTCAATTTCGGGAATAATTGTTTCCTTTTGTATAGTTGTTTTGAATTTATTGGGATTGGATGTTGGTGGAGAATATTCCTGCGAAGTTCTCCCTTTACTTATAGTATTGTAAGGGTGTTGGACATTGAAAATATTTTCAGGTTCACATTCCTCTTCTGCCATAGGCAGTTCAGAAAAATAACTAATGGTGTTAATATGTTGATCCTTTTCATCATTAGGAGGTTCAGACTCCTCATTTTCTTTTGGTATCTCCTAATTAATTTCAGGGGAAGTTTGTGTTTTAGCAGCCAAAGCTATGAAAATAGAATAAATCTCTTCAGAATATAATCCTTCATCAGGTTTAGGTGGAGTTTGATGTTGAGGTGGTTGGTAGGGTCTCCTAAAAGTTGGCCTTACAAACCCTCGGTTATTGGACTGACCCTCGGTATTAGTCTTTCTCATGTCTACCATTTCATTGCAGATATTCTGCAAAAAAAATTCACACTATCCATGTCAAAAGGGATTTTGTGTTGTGGGTGTGGTGTTTTTTTCCTGCTTCTTCCTAGATTTGGATGGTTGATCGACTTGTATATCAGGATTTTCTTTCAGACCGAACATATCCTTTTCAACCAAGATTGCTTCTACAAAAGATTCTTACAGGTTGTTCTTATGAGCTCTTTTAACCCATGGGGAAATAGGAATAGGAATACCTTTGATGTAATAAGCAACCAATAATTCTTCTACAGGAAGAACATTGGTGGGAATCCTGTTCTTCAAATATGAGAACCTCTGGTTGAAATCCTTCACTCTTTCTTTTCCTTTAATTTTCAAAGAAGATAGATCCATGACCAGATCTTCGGGAGTCCATTCATCCCCAAATTTTTGAAGGAATATGGTTTCAAAATCATCCCAAGAAATGATAGATCTAGATTCTAATGCAAAATACCAAGTGGCAACTTTCCCTTGAAAAATGTAGGGGAATAATATGCAGACTACATCTTCATGCACCACATTTCTAAGTCTTAGGGCCTACATAAAAGTTTTAATGTGATCTTCTGTAGGATACTTATCATCAGGGTTGAATTTTGGGATCCATTTCTCTGGATTTTTGGGCAATCTATGTTGGTCTCCAAGAACAAAAACTGCATCCTGATCTAACCAAGGTCTATTGGCTTGTCCTACCATTGGTCTGTCTTCTTCGGTGGATGAATATGAGGATGAACTACTCTGAGATGATTCCTTAGATGAAGATGAAGATGGAGGTGTTGTTTGGGGACCTCCATATATCACGTTAAGTTGTGGATTATCATGAACTTGATCTTCTTCCTCGAATAGGGAATTAATTTGAATGTCAGGGAATTATTTTGATATGTTTCAATCCTCTGTTCTACTCTGGCAGTAATATCTAGAGTACTCTTCCTCAGTTGCTCAATAGTCAAAGGCCCTATGGTTGGTGATACAAAGATAATTTAAGACCTCCTATTTTCTTGTTTTGTTATAGGAGTATCAAGGACTGAATTTTCATTTCCACTGGTTGAACTATTGATGTGGATGCTTGAGTTTGAATTCTGGTAACAACCAGTGTCCTTGTAGGAGGAGGTTTGCTAGTATTTTTGTTAGGCATGAATGGTCATGGCCCTCCTTCTAGCGCCATTGTTTGAGGCCCGGGGTGTGTTGGAAGTGTTTGAGGATACAATGCATAAAGAGAAAGCCCATCCTAAAAGGATTCAAATAACCCCATGCAAGGATTACTCTATCCCTAAGTTTTTTGGTAGAGATAACTCTTACGGATATCAGGCCTCCGCTGGATCTATGTGGGTGATCCTAGTGGATCTTTCTTCCTAATGAGGAAGATATGAAATCTATGCAAAGAAACTAAATAAAAGAAAAAAAGAAAACAAGTAAAATTATCTAATCTAACTTAACTAAACTATATCTAAGAGTGTGATTTAGGATCTAGAATAATCGAATATGTAAGTTTAAGAAAATATTATTATTGATCAATGGAAACAAAGATCAGATCTAACATCACCTATTTCCAATTAAAACAAGAAGGTGAAAACCAAATTGTTTGAATTGAAAGTTTTCAATTACTTAATTGTTCTATAGTTGATATGTTAATTGTTCTATTTCTCAACATGAAATGGCATGGATCAAGCAAAGACATTTACTGATCATAACCCGCACATAAATCTTATGGTGAAACATCAACACAGAGATCTATATGTGTTAAAAATAAACAATACAAAACATGGTTATTGAATATATGACTGAAATAAGGAACCAGAATGCATCAAGCACACTTAATACAAATAACGAAAGGAAGGAAAGGAAATTGACTGAATTGTATTAAATATTACAAAACATTACAACTTTCCACAGTACAGAAGGTCTCCAAGTCTTTCTCTCAACTATATTCCCTTAGCTCCAACCCCCTCCCTATGAGATCTAAGCCCCTTTAAATAATAATTACAAAAATTCACAAAGGGGCAAATCTCCCATAAAAATAGGGATTTACAAAATATTTTTTTAAGATTTTCCAAGCGAAGTTTTCCATGTGGAAAATACATCCAAAAAATCCTCAACATCTTGATATTGGGCATGTTCAAGTGATAACTGCGCTTTGGTGGTAAAAGACTCGAATTCCCATTTCTTTAACTTTTTCCATTCATGCAAGAAAATAGTAACCTTCATCTCTAAAGCTATAGTTGGCTCGATCAATTCTTTAATCGCTACTATGTAAATCTGATCCAGTTGCTTGATGTGTTCCTTGGCCTTCAAGTGCTTCTCTTCAACCTGTTCAATCATAATCTTGAGTGGAAGGGACTTTTCCATCTGATCCAAAATGGGGAAATTCAACAGAGTTAACAAACTGTCACATGCAAACCATCTTTTACTAAAGACACTCTGCCCTTCTTGGATTATATACTACACCATCTCACATACATTTTCCCAGGATTCCAAAGAAACTTTGATCCTCCTGATCTTGATACTATCCAAGATAGGTAATGTTTGTGGGTCTGTCTTTTATATATTTCTACCATTCAGCCACATCCTCAAAAGCTTTGGTTGCATCATCCCTTCTTTGATTGTGATCATAGAGGATATCAAAATCATGTTCAAAAGAATTATAAGTATCTTGGATTTCATTTAACCCTTCAAATAACTCAACCAAGAATTTCTTATGATAATCTTGAATCTTAAAAGCAAGCTCCTTGAATTCTTCCTTGGAAAACCTTGAGAAAGAAGACGTAGCAGCCATGGTCTGTGTATCTTTTAATTGCCGCTCAAGAATTGTTTTCTTTTCAATATGGGTTATTTTCAACACTCATGCTTCTTGGAGTTGTTGTTGGAGATCTTCATTCTTTGTTTGCAATGTTTTAAGATGATCCTCATAATCATCCTTCAACCCCTGCATTTGGGATTGATGTTTCTCATCTGTCTGAATCTACTCCTGATTGAGTTTCTTCGGTCTTGCTCCTTTACCTCAATCTCTCTATTAAGTGAGGAAACACAATCATAGTTTGCCCCTACAAAATATCCCATGGTTGCAGCTGTCTCAAGAGCTTCCTGCTTAGCATCAATAGACGTTCTTTTCCATATGACTTGATTAGGGACAATGCCCTACACTAGAGTCCCTTCCCTATCTCTCTTATGACCCTTTTTCACCACAACCTTCTCTGATCTACTCCAGAAATACTCTCCCAAAGATACCACTACATCTTCCCCAAATTTTGTTATTTCTTCCACAATGGGTGCTACCACTTCTGAAGTTGTGACCAAAGGCACAAGTTGGGAGACAACAGGAGTTGGAATTGGTATGGTTATCTGGGGAATGGAAATGGAAGTCATTGTAGCATTGGAGGTTGGAGGTGTAGAAATGGAGGTGATGGATAAGGTGTTAAGGTCTACAGGTGCAACACAGGTTGGAGTTAGAGCTGGCTCTTGGGAAGTCTCAACAGGGACAACATGTGGTTCAGTTGATGTGGATGGAGGAATTGTAACATCGAATGATGAGATCAAAGAGACACTGGTAGGAATGGCTAGGGGTGTAGAAGATGTTATAGCAGTATAAATGATGATTCCAGGAGAATTAAATTCAGGGAAAGGATCATCAACAACCAGATTCTCTAGTGGATCAGAAGAGGTTTGAATTACTGAAGTACCTTCTAGTAAGTTGATAGGGATAGAAATTGGACATTAGAAGTTGGAACGGAGTAACTCATCTTCCACATTGTTGTCCTCAATGTGAAGCATAGTAACTTGTGGCGTTGAACCTTCAATTTTTTGCTTCTTGAATGGAGTAGTTGCAGCTATGGATTATGTTTCAACTGTTGAATCCATCAATGCCAGGCTCTTCTTCATTTCTACAGCTGATTTTATAAGAGCATTAAGAGAATCCAGGGTTTTAGTTTGTGGAGTGTCCTCAAAAGGAGCTTTCCCTTTGTCATATGTTGGATAAGTCAACATCAAAGGAGTGTTGGCTTGTGCTTTCTATGCCTCTTTTTCAACTAATTCTCTCTGAGTTCTTTCTTCAAGTGACAGTTCAAGCTTCATGTACTGCAACACTTTGTTCTTGAGATCATGCTGATATTGGAAGATGAAATTCTTCTCTTTTAAAGAAGAGGTTATGCTCAATACTTCAGAGAAGGAATTGGCACCTTCATAAATAGAGTCATTAGGAGTTGTCTGATGTACATAAGCACTTTTGATGAGCTCCTATGTAAAATGATTGGCTAAGAAGGAATTCAGATCATGCATCCTCTTCGAAGCTTCTCCAAGCTTTAGAGTCGTGAAATTTTTCCCAAGCAAGATTGCATGGGTAGAATTCTGAATCACCGGATATCCAAGGGTAAGGGGGAATCTGGGCCATGCCTTCCTTTTAGATCCATGTAGTTTCGGGAATACATCATCAATTATTGTTTGGAAAGATATTTCCTCCAGCACCATTCTATCAGGTACGATCCTGGGCAATAAGTGGGTTGTGTTGCTTCCCTAAATCCTGATGTAGGAGAAATATTCTCCCACGTACCAATCTCCCATTATAGAGATCAGTGCGTTGGCTTGGGCTGAAAAAGTAGGAGCATCCTCCTTAAATACCTTCTGATAGATGGAACCCGTGAAGTGATCGAAGATGTCATAGATAAGAGGTATGAAGTTATCCTCCCACAATGCAACACAGTAGATATGGACTGGAGGTCCATCCCTTTTCCAATTCCACCGCATAGCAGGGAAAGGAAAAGTTGTGCAGAAGGCATCCATAATATAAGTAGAGAAGAAAAATGTTGGCTTCCTTGAGGCAGGAGTCTTCTGGAATTTCACTATTGCTTCCTTCAATTCTACTGACAAAATATGAGCCCAATTGAAAGACTCTCTTGTGGTAAGAACGTGATGGGCCAGGGGTGCCCATTCGGCTTTGAGGACTGTGCAGTTCGGCAATCCGTATAGTCTGCACAACATAACAACCAACAAGGAGAAGGGATCCCTAAACCAAGAGATGGGGTAAATTTTATCATCTTTCGGTGTAAATCTAGCAGGGTTTTCCATCCATGATTTGAGCATTTCATCAAAATTATACCGAGTCGAGGAGGACTCCAGGAATTTCTTATTAAGTAGCTATTGGGGTTGTCCGAGTGCATAAATTCTGGAAAATGCCTCCGGCCGGAAAGAGGCCAATTGGGTTTGAGTTGTGTCGTTAAAAGAGTGGTCTTGCGGGTTAGTGTGGTCAATAATCCACTTGATGGCATTAGTGTAAGGCATTAGGACAGGCCTAGCCGCTATGGAATGGAGCTGGAACTTACTGATATTTATATAGCCTTTCTGGTCACACTGAATTTATGATAAATCATCATTATCAAATATAGAGTAAATCCATGACCAACCCAGGTGGTAAGTTTAAAAAACCCTTCCATTGGTATCGGAAAAGATACCGCTGTTTGGGTCGTTGTTTTTTAGTTCATTGAGTGCAGTCCTGGACCTGGTGTTTCTCGACATGGTTGAAAGAAAATGGAAATTTATGATAAAAGACGAGGAAAACAATTAATTAAACTGAAATTTGTTTCTGAATCTGCGCGAATGATTGGTAAAAAGACCGAAAAATTTACCTACAAATCAATGGGGAAAAGCAAATCAGTTAACAGGTGGAAAATCGCAGTAAAAATCGTTCACTAATGGTGAAATTCGAAGTTTGAAAATGGTGAAAAAATGGTAAACATTTGAAATATTTAACCAAAAGGTTAACAACGAAGTCAATCCGGATCATAGTTTTGAAAGAGATCAACGGTTAAGATTAAAACAAAGAAGAGCAGAAAAGAAAATGCGGATGTGACATTTTTGAAAATTTTGATTTTGGTTTCCGCAATCCACAATCCGCATTGCGGGTTGTGGAATGGCAGAAGTGCGAATTTTAACTTGAGCGGTTTATTGTTTCCGTAATCCGCAATCCGCAATCAGGAAAACGGAGCAGGGAAAATTATAGAAAAAATCAATCTTTCTACCATCCGCATTGCGGGTTGTGGAATTGCGGAAGTGCAATTTCAATTTGTTTATTTTTTATTTCTGACTTCCGCAATCCACAATTGCGGGTTGCTGAAATGCGGAAGTTAAAAAGTGATTTTATTGGGAAAAATAGTTTCTGACTTCCGCAATCCGCAATTGCGGGTTGCGGAAATGCGGAAACATAAATGCAATTTTATTGAACAAATGCTTCCTGACATCCACAATCCGCATTGCGGGTTGCAGGTTGTGGAAAGGAGAAATTTAAAACTTAAAAATTTCCAACATTTGCAATCCGCATTGCAGATTGCGGATTACAGATTGTGGAAGCAACATGTTTCAAAGAAAAACTATGTTTTGGGCAATTCACAAAATGCATAAAAACAAGATTTTTTTAGCAAATTTTATTAAATCCAAAGCATGCAAATATTTGGGAATAAATACAACAATCATGACACCCCATAAGAAAGATAGGAAAAATTTCATATCACCATCATTAATTTTAGCTTGGGCTCCCATTTTATGAGCTAAAAATGGGATCTGTTGTGCTTGCAACAATGTTCTGATAATAATTCTCTTTGCTTAAGTGTTGCAATGGTGTCTTTAGACACCACCGTTATTCTTGGAGTAATGTTCCCTTTTGTGATTTTCTTTTCTTTTAAGTTCAAGGTTAAGAGGTTCTCCAACAATTGATTTTCATTACTTGTCAAAGAAGTAAAGTAGCTTATCGTATATTGGACACGCCTAATTGGTTTACATAGATATTAATATGATATTTTATCCTTTACATATATACATTAGATTAATAGTCATTTATTTATTTATTTATTTCATTTGGATTTGTAAGTGTTATAAACGTGGCACATACACTCTTAGAACATTGAAAGATAAAGAAATTATTAAGTTTAAAGTGACACCCTTCCCTAACATTTTTTGAAAGATGGTATAGTGTGGATTATTTATATTAGTAGAGGGGATGCTTTGGGATAATGTAAAGTACAAAACCAATATTTAAATGACAATACTATTCACTTGTGGTTACTTGACATTATGGCTAAGTGTCCTCATTATTGTATTACTAGGTTATGGTTTAATAATTGACCTAGTAAATGTTATTTTATGTTATTCTAGGTGGATACGACCAACCTAGGCATTTATGTGAGCCTATAATCTACTATGGGTGAAGCTACTCATAAGTTGTGTATTAGTGCACACCTTATAATGAGTCTTTAATATCATCATCTTGGATTCATTGGTGATTGATTATTTTTCTTAAGGGTGCTATATCTCGCATTTAAGGTTTATGACGTACTGGGGTTTTCTTGAAGTGTTCACCATAGATCCATGATCTCTTTATTATCCCAACATGGTATCATAGCTATTGTTAACTCTTCCTTCATTATCCAATGTTGTTTTAGGTTTGAAACTAGTGTTTTTTTAATGCTCTTTTTGGGATAGTAACACATTTCTAGGATTTTTAACCCTCTCCTTCACCAACCCCTCCTTTGACATTTTTCTTCTCTTTTCAACATATTTAAGGGGGTATTTCACAATTTTATACACTTTTTAAGGTAATTCCATCATCACTCATCCTTTGTTAAGCAAAAAATTGTGGTTTTTAGGGATATTCAAGTCTGAAACTAGGGTTGTTCCAACCCTATTTTAGGAAAACAAAGTTTTATGGTTTTTACCCTCTCCACCAATAACACCCTCCTCCTTTGTTTTTTGTTTTTGTTTTTTCTAGCAAACTTGAAGGATTATTATTTATATCAATTCTCTTCTAAAATAGTCCACCCACTTGATGGGTAAGGACAATCTCGTGTTGTCCCAAATGCAAAGAGGAACTCATAGTGCGGTTGGATGCTTGGTGAAGCCTCCCCTAATGGATAGTAAGGGTTAATCCCCTATTGAGCTTAGTGTTGTCATTGATTTCAAAGAGATTGTTGAACTTGGTGATGGCATTGAAGTCTTAATTCCAGTTTGAAGAAATATATAGAAAATATGTGTGCAAGTCTCAACAAGTCCCACCAAATGTCAAAGAGATTGTTGAACTTGGTGATGGCATTAAAGTTTAGAAGCTAGTTTGAAGAAATATATAGAATAAAGTTGTATGTGCGTGAATCCCACCAAGTCATGTAAATTTAGTGTGCAATTCCCACCAAGTCATGGAACCCTTCTGCACAAGACCCACCAAGTCAGTGCAAGATAAGGACAAGTGGTTGAATTACCATGAAATTAGTAAATATACAAAAGTGAATTCCAACGAAAGAATAAGAGGGGTGGTAATCTTGATCGAGAAGAAAGGAACAAGGGATGTTACCGACTTAAGGGAATAAACAGAAGTATGACTTGAGGAAGTGTGTGAGGTTGTTGGACAAGATGAAATACAAGATGCAATAATGCAGAAATATGAGGATCATTTGAGAAGAGCACAAAGATCATCCAAATGAGGATCATTTCAACAAAAGGACACAAGGAATAATTGTGTAGAAAGAGTTGGAAAGGTGAAGCATAGTTTGCGCAGAACATAGGAAACAATTCAAGAAGCGCGAAGTGGTTTGTGATCAAGGTACACAATAACAAATCTATATTTGGGTGGTTGGATGAGGCAAGGACGAAATTTTGGTGTCTTCTATATGTTGGTTCCTATAAGCTTAGGTTGGTGCCTGGTAGCTTAAGTTTTTGCTTGCTAATATGAGTTGGTGTTCATAAGAGGATTGGTGTCCTCACAAGTTGGTGTATATAAAACATCAAGTTGGTTCTTGCAATGGATTGGTGTTCATGTTTTATTGGTGTTAGCAAAACCAGTGAGTTGTTTCTCACACTTGTATTGGATATTGGTGTCTCCCAGCATTGTTTGTAATAAGAATATTTTTATATAATATTTCTATACTCATTCTTTGTGCAGTGTTCTTTGTATTAGATATTTCTTATGATTCATGATATATAAGTTAATGTATGACTACATGGTATAACAAATGTTTAAAAGAATAAAAAGAGATGATATTGATTCACCCCCCCCTCTCAGTATCATTTGGGTTCCAACAATTGGTATCGGATCCGGTTCCTTTAGAAACAGCCTAACCACTGGAAGGAAGATCATTGTGCAATCTAGATTTATGTGCAGATATGGAAAAACAAGAAGGTTTATCAACAAATCAAGAACCACGTTTTGATGGATACCATTATGCTTTTTGGAGTATACGAATGGAAGTCTTCATACAATCACTTGGAACTGATATTTGGATAGTAGTTGTAAATGGTTATAAATTTCCAAATACTCCTCCAATTGATGCTGCTAATAAAACGTTGGATGAATGCAATGCTAAAGACAAAAATGCAATACTAAGTGGCCTAGAAGACTCAAAATTCACAAAGGTCGTGCAATGTAGCTCAACAAAAGCAATGTGGGATAAGATTCATAAAATTTATAAAGGATATGACACTGTGAAAAAAGGAAAAGGTGCAAACTTACATAGGATAGTTTGAGAGCCTAAATATGAAGGAAGATGAGAAAATTCCATCCTACTTATTGCACGTAGATGAAATAGTCAATACTCTTAGAGGTATTGGGGAAACAGTTCATGAAGAAGAAATTGTACAAAAGGTTTTTATATCTCTACCTATAAGATTTGATCCTAAAGTATTAGTCCTAGAAGATAGAAAGGATCTTGACAAGGTAACAATGGATGAAATCCATGGAATTATCACTGCTTACGAAATGAGAACTGAAAAGGAGAATCCTTCAAGAAGGGAAGCAACATTCAATGTCTCCAAGAATACAAGAGGAAGCAAGCAATATTTCAATAAGAATTCTTCTGAAAAATCTGATCTCGAAGAAGAAAACTTTGTGAAGAAACTCCAGAAGGGTCATGGATAATACGAAGGTAATCTTCCTTTCAAATGTTTTGAATGTAGTATATAGGTCATTTTGCTTCTAAATGTCCTTACAAAGAGAATTAAGATAGTGATGATGAGGATGATTATGACCATGAATAAAAGAAGAAGATACCCAAAGGGATTAGAATTGAAAATTATAAAAGGTTTGGAAGACAAAAGAAAATTATAAACTCCAAAGAGGACATCAGCTCAACAGATGAAGATGACAGTGGTGATGATGAAAGAGAAGTGATTTTTATGGAAATAGAAGAAGAATGTGAAAATGAGAAATTTGAAGATGAAGTAAGTGATGAGGTAGACTATGAAGCAAGACTTATAAGTGCTTTAGAAGATCTGAAAAACTCAAGAAAGAAGAATAAATATTTAAAGGACCAACTATTGAAGTATGAATACCAGATAGAAAAGGTCAAAAGAATAGAAGAAGACCTGGCAGGAAATATGAAATAGAAAGAAACGTGTGAGGAATTGGATAAGGAAAACATCTCCTTAAAGAAGGAAATACAAAATGTAAGTACTCACTTAGTCTATCAACAAAATTTTGGCAGAAGCTCTAAAGTGTTGTATGAAATCATCAAAAATCAAAGATCAAATTTAGACAGGTCTGTATTGGGATATAAACAAGACGATAGTGATAAGGATTCAATTACACCTAAACCTGAAGAAGGTACAAGGATCTTTGTAGATGTACTTAAGAGTCATATCAAAGAAAACTAGAACATAAAGAATGACCAACAATATGTTTATCAAAACAAAGGAGATGTACAGTCTAGAATACCACTAGCTACAAGGTACCAAACTATATTTTTGGGGCATTGTTATTTTTGTAATAATTTTGGTCATAAGGCTGCAAATTGAAAAGCACTTGCTAACAATAATTTTGAGATAAATGGAATTCCTCTGAAGAACATCAGATATGACAATGTAAACAAGGAGTCTAATGAAGCTATCAATCCCTTTATCCTTTTGGAAATGGACATTGAGTGCTATCAATGTCACAATTATGGGAATAAAGCTTGATACTATAAAAACAAGTGAGTGACTACACACCAGGATGAAACCAAAATCCCCCCCTATAAGAAATACTATACAAAGGTTTGGTAGAAAAGGACCAAAGAAAAATGTCAAGAAAAATGCAATCTATCATTGCATAAGGATCACTGGCACATTGATATTGAATGTTCTATACATGTGAAAGAAGATAAAGGAGACTATATATACTTACAAAGGGAAAAAGGAGATACTATGTTGCAGAGGGAGATGTGTGTAGAAAGGAACCAAGATAGAATGCAAGAAAATACAAGTGAAGTACTAATTATTGAAAATGTGGAAAAGACATGACAAGAAGAGGAAACATTGTTCGGTAAAATTCAAGGTTCAATTCAAACCCTAGCCATAGACCGAGGACGAGCTCTATTATGATCAGCTCAAGGGAAACAAAGAGGATGGTAGGGATAATTCATGCATTAAAAGGAAGTAGAGGATTGAAGGTATGCATGGAAGCTTCTTTCTCCACTAATGGAAGCAATTATTCAAAGGGTCAAGATTGAAGAAGTTGCAGAAGTATTTGCGTAGAAAAGGATTGTGGCAAAGAACATAAATAACTAATGATGAATCTAGAAGCTACATCGATGGACATTCAAGTCATTATTTTAAAATAAAATAGCTAATTTGGACTATAAGGTTTCATCATATTTCAAAATTTTCAGTGGGAAAGCAAATGAAACCACCTTCAAAACACGAATTGTATATACAAGGAAGTCTGACAAAGTACATTTGGATTCCTCTAATAGCCAGAATTTGTATTCAAAGAACTATCATTATAAGAATAAATGATACATATATTCGTAAGTCAACCAACAAGACATTTGTCGCAAAAATTAAGTACCTATATCACGATGTTCCATCCACATCTACAATCTACAAAATTCAATTCTCGAATTACAAAAATGTACATATTAAAAGGAAGCATTAGTGCAAAATTCACTCATCGAGTTTCTGTGATGACAAGTGCAACTCCATGTCAAGCTGATGTTTCTGCTCCTCCAAGACCAAAATGTCAGGAATTATTCGATCATGTTTCAAATGATCTATAATATATTTTTGTTGTGTCTCTAATTGATCAACACAACTTTTCATAAATGAAATCTCCTCTACATGTTTCTGATTCACCTACACTTGCATGTACCACTCCTTGACATCATCCTCTTTGAGTTTCGACACCCATTTCTCCAAGTCGTTCTTGAGCTTGATACTTGTAGAAGATTCAACCTATTGAACTTGCTCAAACATCTTAACAATACAAGGATTGGTGATTGGTTAATAGTTTGAAGAATGGTTGGACAATAGAATTGATGCTTAAAGGATAATTGGTCACCAAGGAAAACAATTGGATGATTTCGATGCACTCCAAACACATCTACTAAATTTGGCAAAAAAAGTGGATATGTATTCATCATAAATAGCTTATTTTGCAAGCTTGTGGGAAATCTAAAATGACAAAAAGGGAGACTGAATTGATTGCTCCATATGAAGAATTTGATGATGAGCTCTCCTCCTCTTAAAGGTTGAAGTACACAAGATTGTGTCATATGAGTTGTTGCATAATTGGTATATTTTTCAATCACATCAATTCATTACAAATCTTGGATATGTCAATGAAAAGTGAAAATGGAGAATAGTGCGACAACACGAAGTCTAGTACAACGCAGTAATATTAATAAAATTTTAGGGGGATCATCTAAAACAATGTGACGACATATGAATTTAGATGACTTTAGTATGGATGTTTGGGAAAAAATTAAATTATCAGGGGAATCAATGGCAATATGAATTGAGGAAGTGCACGGAGTTACTAAACAAGATGAAATACAAGGTGCAGTCGCGCAGAAATATGAGGAGCATTTTAGAATACCACAAGGAGCATCTGAATAAGGAGCATTTGAACAGAAGTACACAAGGAATAATTGTGTAGAAAGAGTTGGAAAGGTGAAGCATAGTTTGCTCAATAGTTTGCACAAAACAGAGGAAACAATTCAGGAAACGCAGAGTGGTTTGTGATCAATGTACACAACAACAAATTTGTATATGGGTGGTTGGATGGGGCATGGACAAAAGATTGGTTTCTTCTACAGGTTGGTGCCTGGCATCTCAGGTGGGTTCTTGACTACGCAATTTGGTGCTTGATGGTATGCGTTGGTGCTCATAAGAGGATTGGTGTCCTCATAGGTTGTGCATGTAAAACAAAAAGCTAGTGCTTGCAAGGGATTGGTGTTCCTGTTTGATTGGTTTCAATAAAATGAAAGAATAAGAGGGGTGGTAAGCTTGATCAATAATAAAGGAAGAAGGGATGTTACCGACTTAGAGAAACCCCAACTTATGAATATACCATTTGAGTAAGACCGGTATAAATAATAAAAATATTGATGTGTGTTGAGACAAGATTGGATGTGCAAAAGATGTAGTATTCTAAAATTGCAAGCTTCGGGGAATAGATGAAATGCTCAGGGGAATCAATGGTAGTATGACTTGAGGAAGTGCACGAGGTTACTAGATAAGATGAAATACAAGGTTCAATCACATAGAAATATGAGGATAATTTGAGAAGAGCACAAGGAGCATCTGAATAAGGATCATTTGAATAAAATTCCACAAGGAATAATTGCGTAGAAAGAGTTGGAAAGGCGAAGCATAGTTTGCTCAGCATTTTGCGTAGAACGGAGGAAACAGTTCAGGAAGCATAGAGTGGTTTGTGATCGAGGTACACAACAAAAAATCTATATCTAGGTAGCTGTACGAGGCAAGGATAGAATATTTGTGTCTTCTATAGGTTGGTTCCTGGAAGCTTAGGTTGGTTCTTGCTAATATGAGTTGGTGGTCATAAGAGGATTGGTGTCCTCAAAGGTTGGTTTCTATAAAACATCAAGTCAGTGCTTGTAATTGATTGGTGTTCCTGTTTGATTGGTGTCAACAAAACCAATGAGTTGGTGCTCACATTTGTATTGGATATTGGTGTCTCCCAACATTGTTTGTAATAAGAAGATTTTATATAAGATTCTCTACTCATTTTTTGCGTATTGTTCTTTGTATTGGATATTGCTTATGATTCATGATATATATGTTAATGTATGACTACATGGTATAAAAAATGTTTAAAAGAATAAAAAGTGCATGATATTGATTCACCCTCCCATCTCAATATCACTTGGGTTCAAATGTCCCCCATGGAACCCTTAGTAACACTAAGGCCCCTACTAATGGGGAAATCCCTTCATTGGTTTTACTACAATGGATGTCTTAGGGGTAATTTCTTTAAACCTTTGGTGATAAAGGCATGGGATCAAGTGTTGCGGTGTCTATTATCATCCTATTTTTTCTCACTTATCTCGTCCTGGGCACTTTAAGTTGGAAACATCACTTTGGGAGCCTTAGCCCTCATTTCCACCAATATTTGACCCCATTTTTGTGATCTTGAGCCAATTCAAACCCCAAGTTTAATAAAAAAATCCATAGATAAGTATTCATCCCTTTTTCCATGCATGAGGCATGCACTAAATCCTTGAAAATCTGTCATGGCCCTAAAATGAAAAATGTTTTTTCTTTTTGCTCATTAATGCATGTGTGCCTCCAAAAGAAACATAATGTCCAATTGTGCACCTTACCAAGCCATTATTACTAATTGTAGGGTTTGATATAGTCTTCATTTGTTATCCTTATCTCATTACGCCAGTAAGGTATTGTGATTGTTCACATTGAAGCTAGTTCTAAAGAGAGGTCCACCATTTCACCTATTGTTTATAACTATTGATGGCATGGCCTATTTCATCCACAATACATTACAAGTTATGATGTTAAAATTCCATTAGAGAGAGTTTACACGCTAGCCACATTATTTCTACCATTTGGGATTTCACTTATGCAATCAAGCTTGGAGTTGTTATGACAACCATTATTGAGGTGTTGTTTGTAAGACGTTCTTGTTCCCATTGGCATAATCAAATTGTATTCATTCTTTAATTACTTTGTCTTAATAATACTTTAGATATTAGATGCATGTCATGTTTTGTATCTTCTTTCTTGTATAGGGTAAAGTAAGGAATAAGAATGCTAGTGTGTAGTATTTTTCTTCTTCTTCTTTTGTTTGTTTCTTAGGTTACACGATTCGTAAGTAAGGATTTTTGGTACACCATAGTGCAAAATAACCATAGATAAATTATTTTGATGGGACATAGCTAATGTGGAATTTAGGTACTTTCTATCAATCCCCTAAAACAAATCTTTTACCTCTAATATCGCCAAGCCTTGTAAGGGTTCTACCCATTTTGGAACTCATATAATCACTATCCATCATGTCCATTATCCAACTCAACACTTTTCCACATCATCAAGTGTACACCGAGCATGGAAAACAAGGGTTCTTTAGCACCAAAAATAATATTAGGATTTTTCATGTAGCCATTTCATAATTTCAAGGATCGAGTTGGATCAATAACATTACCATAGCCATTTGGAAAAACAATTATTACAAACCCTTAAACGTCCAATTTGGTACCATTGGTTGAAAAAGTGACGATGTTGAAAGATTGTCAAGGTAGAGATGTGTCTTGGATACATTTTTAGTGGTAAATCACCTAAAAATTTGTAATGGTAATTAAATTTGAAATTTAGTCTAGAGAGGAGATTCGAGAATGATACAAATCATAAAAAAATAAAAAACAAATTACCTAAAACATCTATGAAAACCAACAATATTTTTGTAAAGTATGGAACTCTTTACATAGTTGATTTGTTGAAATAAATGTTATTTGATCCATTAAGAACCAATGATCCTACTATTACATGGAACTCTTTGATTAATCCATGTATTGGTCTCAGAATTCATGTTTTCTTTTACTCAAATAAGTTATTTAACAAACGCAACTTTGAAATGAATTATCCTTTATAATATTTTTGGGGCCCAACTTCCAGCAAATTTATCATCTCATGTCTCTTGGACTTGCACGAGTTACTCCACAAAGTTGAACTTAGAAATAACTCTAACCGATAAACTTTATGGGTAAGTGAATCTGGGTAAATATAGGCCTATGTACTACATATCACTTTACACAACTACTTCTATGAACCCCACACTTTATTTAACTAAGATTTATAATATTTTTACTCCAAAGGGGTAAAAAACATGTTGCATAATGTTAGAACAAGATGTTAAGGAGCTTGAAGGTTACCAAATACAGAGAATACACAAATCTAGGTTATTGACGGATTGACATGTTACTTTGAGGACCTAGATTCTTTACTTATCGGGACATGACTTTTTGTTACTCTCTTTGGATTTGGGTTCTTGTTGTTGTTGTTGTTGTTGTGTAGAAATCACGTAGAAATGCACCTCTTACTTTCATACAAAAGATTCTTGAACTTTAGTCTTATGTTTATGTGTTAACAATCAAATTAACACCCTTAACAAAGTGAAGGGAAGAAGCATATTTTACTATGCACCCACAACATGAAGACAAAAGGCAAGTACACAAGAGAACAAGTCCTCTTTTATCTAATCACTACATCCACAATCAGAAAGATTGAGTGAAGAAAGAGGTAGCCTAAGGAGACAAGGTTCAATGATTGAACTACTCATTAAAGGCTCAAATCTAAGATCCACCAGTTAAATAGTGAGAAGAAATGCACAAAAGTGCATTAACTGTACTTAAATATGCTAAAGTTATGACAAAAGAATCAAAAAACAAGAAAAGGGATAATACCACATTGAAAAGAGAAACTTGAGAGCCCATTTCCCAATGCTATAAAACAACGGCATTTGGGGCATGGTAAAAAAGGAGGCAAAGGAAGAGCAAAGGCATGTTGGAGAGATTTGAAGGAGTAGAAAGCTCATCTTCATCAAAAGAAAGGGTGGAGAAAGGATAGCTCATGGAAAAGGAGAATGGATTCATATCAAGTTAGAGAAGTAAGTGTCATTTCTCCATTGCTATTAATGAAACAATTCAATTTTCCTTCCATTTAGTTTGCATTCATGATGGTTTTAGATCTTGAGAAATGTTTGATAGTTGATTAAATATCTTAGGAAATTTTAGTTAATTGTTTCATATCTAACATTGGAACTCACCATTTCATAGTAATATAGCATGTTTAAAGTAGATCTAACTCTACACTTAAAGCTATTATCAGATTGGCGACCATACTAGTTGATTTCTTTTTGAAATTTTCTTCATATTTTTGTGTTCTAACCTTTTAGATATACTCCAAGTTTTCCTTAAGATCCCTTCAAGAACCTATGTTACAGGTTTAGAGGTTCCAAACCAGCCTAGATCCACTCCTAAACTCCCAAAATCCTTCAAAATAGAGTTGAGATCTCGGTCTTTCTTGATCTAGAAGGTTAGCGCACACTCCCTGTATACATAGAGCACCAAAGGTCAATTGGATCACCCTGCCTGTGTACAAATTGTGCCATTGGCTCACCCTGCTTGTGTACAAAGTGCGCCACTTCCCTTTTGGTGCTCTGCTCTGTTCTAGAAGGTTTTTTGACCCGATTTCTGAGTTTTTGGAGCCTGTTTCCTCCCTCTTTCCTCTATTTAGTTGATCTTTTCTTCTTGGATGGGATTAGGAACCCCTGATACAGGAGTTTAAACCTCATTTTGATCCCACTTTGCTCAAGATTTGAAAGATTTTTAAATAATTTTAAACCTTTCTTGTTTCAAATTTCCTGGAGAGATTTGGAGGATTGGAAAGCTCATCTTCATCAAAAGCAAGGATGGAGAAGGGTAGCTCAAAGCAAGGGAGGATGGATGCATCTCAAGAAAGATTGTATGTAAGTATCGTTTCTTCATTGCTATTAATGAAATGATTCAATTTTCCTTCCATTTAAGAGTTTGAGTTTTTCTTATCAAGTTTAGTCTGAATTCTAAAATGGCTAAGATGTTAAGGAATTTTAGTTAATTGTTTCATATTTGACATTGGAACTCACTATTTCATAGTAATATAGCATGTTTAAAGTAGACACATCCCTACCTTTAAAGCTATTATCATTATGTATTCAATAATTAAATACACTTTATATTATTTATTACATTATTCTTTATTGATGCCCGACATGTCATAATTTGCGGAAATTTAATGTCTATTGATGTTTAATAATGACGAATAAATGGGGATTAAGAAATAGAATATGTTTAAAATATAAAGGTGTAATGTAATATTTAGAGTAATATTTAGATGGTTAAAGATAATTATATGTGATTGTTGTAACTTGTCACAATATAGATAATCAAAGTGTTTATTGGTAGGAAAAAAATTATTTTTAATTATATATATGGAATCTATGTTGGAAGCCTCTTTGGTTTATTGGTTCTCGCTTACTTATGTTCCTACATGTATCCTTGATCAGATTTAGAAGATTAGCTATCATTTTCTTTGGCAAGGAATCCATGATGATAAATCCTTTGCTTGTTCCTTCTGGAAAAAGTTGGCCCTACCCAAAGAAATGGGCGGATGGGGTTTCAAAAATCCTCATTGTTTTGCAAAAGCTCTCATTGCAAAAGGCATTTGGCGGGTTATTAAACAGGAATGGTTGTGGATGACTATGGTGACCCATAAATACATTAGACCACTTACCAATGTTGAATGGATCAGGAAACCTGATAAAAGATCAAGATTGGATTCTATTATGTGGAAGTCCCATCTGAAGGTGTTTGATGTTATTGGATCTGAATTCTAATGGAAAATTGGAAAAGGCCTCTCTTTCAGGCTAGGGAAAGACCCATGGATGGGTTTCCCAGAGCTTTATTCTTTTCTGGACCATTTGGTGGAAATACTTCATCAACATAACTACCAAAATATTCACCAAATTGGTACAGGTATCCATCATTTGAATCACTCTCAGACCTATCTAACTGCAGACGATCTGGGACTATTATATGAGGACCGACAGATTTGGAATAGTTATATTCAAGCTTTATAGTACTCCCACATCATGTTGTCTAACTGGGATGATATCCTGATATGGAGATTCAATGTGGATGGGGGAAAATACACCCCATTCTTGGGATATTGTTCTATTCAAGAAGTGAAAGCACATCCTAAGCCTCTGTGGTGGAACTCTTATATTTGGAATTTCCAGTTCCCTTTAAAGATTAAACTCTATCTTTGGCTAGCTCTCCATAAGCATGTACCAACCAGGGATTCCACGATACATAGATTTTGGATCGGTCCCATCTAGTTCCCACTCTTCATGTATAGTTTTGAAACCATAGACCATTTATTTTCATCTTTCCCATACTCTGTCAGTATTTCGTCCTATGTTTCTAGTTGCAGAGGTACCAATTTTAGTTGGCATGGCAAATATTTGGAGGATGCTCTACATCATTGGATCACTGATTCTAATATTAAGGACTATCTGGCTCTTCCGGTGATTATTATTTGGCATATATGGCTCACTAGAAATCAAGCCATTTTTTATGATTAGCTTGCTCCCCTAGAATTTTATGGCTCCAAACTCTCTCTTTTTTCTCTCTTTTTCCACAGAACAAAGTTAAAAAGAATCAGATGATAGTGAGGGAGGAACAAATCAGCAAGTCTCAACCTTGGGCATATTTCGATGGGGCTTCCCAAAGATATCTGATGTAGGGTGGTGCTGGGGGGATCATCCACTTGTTTGGTGATCATTTACACAAATTTGCGACCGCTTTTGGTCCCTGAACCAACAATTACGCAAAACATATGGCCATCAAAATCCTTTTAACTTTCTCCACTCACTTGGGAATTTAGGATATCTATATCCTCAGATATTCTCGACTTGTTGTGGATTGGATGGCTCAAAGGAAGATCCCCAACAATATTCTCCTGTCAACCTTATTTTAGGAAACTATCAGCCTTGTAGATTCCTTTGAGCACATCGGTTTCACACATATGTTTCCTGAGCAAAACATGAATGTGGATCTCCTATCCAAGATGGGGCTTAGCCTGAGACTATCGGTATACGGCTAAGATGGGAAAAGATCAAAGACAACATCATTGAATATGATTCGAGACCCTTCCTGGATGGAATTTAAATACTAGATGAATATTACTTATGATTTTATTGTTCCTCAATGTAAAACCACATATATATGACCACGTTGTTTGTTTCTTTATGGACTATATCTGTAGATAGCCATACAAAAGGATACAGTATATACTAGTGTGTCTATCATTAGTATACATTTTTTTGTAGGAACAATGGATCTATCTGATGTATGAATTGTACTCAGTAAAAAATGGACTAAAACAACAAATATGACTCACTGCAGTCTCTATATAATGTTTTTTATTTTCAGTAATCAAATGCAACTTTTTTTTTCAAGAAAAAAAAAGTATATATATATATATGAAACTTAAATAGAGTTGAAAGCTTGTCCTTAAAAGTAAATTAGTAAGATCCTATGAATCTATTCACTTGAAATTATAATATATAATGAAATTTCAAAATAACAATATGCCATAAGCCACATAGAGATAACTCACAACACATGACATATTGAGGATATGGTACATTAAAATACATAACCCACAATATAAAACACCAAATTTGTTGGATGATGATTAAAATAGATAAGGACCCACAATATAAAACACCAAATTTGTTGGATGGTGATGTCTCTATTTTAATCCAAGAGATATAGTCTAATGATGTCTCTTTTTTATCTAAGAGATCTAGTTTGTTCTTGCATTCATGTGGTTATATCACCTTAAAAGCCAAAACTTATAAGATCAAGGTAGATATGTGAAGGTATATACAAAAACAAAAGCAAATGAAATTTATAAATTTCCATTTCATTGAGTTTTTGGAGTGATAAATAAAAAGAATAATATTATTTTGTTTATTATTATATTAAAATTACCATTGATCCATCTTAAATTTGGACTATGGATTTATATTGATATTTAATAGACCTAGGTTTAAGATGGATATATGCTACCTTTAATCATTTTGGTGAGGTATATTTTATGTTCAAAACAAAAGTAGGTTAAATTTTTAATTACTTTTTAGGAGAACAACATTAATCAAAATATTTCCCAAGTGGGCTGCGATCAGTGGACATAGAGCCCACCCCAACTATCCCAAATCATGAAACAAGTAGCCTGATTCAAGACCACACCCTCAGCACAGGAGAAATGTCTAGAAGGGGACATGCAATGGTTTCACACCATGAAGAGCACATCAATAGGGAATGTTGTTATTAATGTCTCACACCCTTAATATTCAACACCCTTGGGAGTGTACTACAACAGATTTTGCAGAGCACGGAAAAAGAGGAAACCATACAAAGCCCGGACACACACTGAGTTCCCCTATGTGTCCCAGGATATTCCAATCATGGAATACTTTTGGTTTATCAAGATCAAAGGCCATCGGGGCATTGCTATCCTTCTCCTGGGGGGATTCAAAAACGAAGTCACTGAAGACAAATACCAAAGCAACATCCATAATAAAGTTATGGCAAGATACATAGGACCCAAACGTGAAGTGACAGATAGGTAGAAGTTGAAAACAAACCAGCTTCGAGCAACAGATGCATCCTACTTCTATAGGAGCATCATCCTGAAGAGCCTCAGAATCAGAATTAAAAGCATGGAATAAAAAATATGGCATGAAACCTTCATCTTTATTGGGTAACTAACCCAGGGGATTCTTGTGCTCGCGAGGCCCTCTACGAGCATTATCTCATTACTTTTTGGATGAGGAATATTATTCTCGGTCACATCTTGGAGCACTAGGAGAAAGACTCGAACGCCCCGATGGAATACTAGAAGATCCTTGATGAACTTTGAGGTGACACTGAAATTTTGAATTCAAACCTGACCCAACTCAGGCATCACAAGGGAATTGAATTTAATCTTCGACCACCAACCCCGCTAATCAATTCTAACGACGGATACCCTGGTGTAGGAGGTGATGATAGAGGTGCTCGAGCACTGGTTCAAAGAAAGTTGGTTCTGGAAGAGACGACATCCTCTAACCCATTGGAAGACTGGATTCATAACCTTGGAAGCACGAGGAACATATTTATGCTCTATTAGTACTTGATGGTTCTCCACTAGGTGATTAAAACATTGATGAGAAGGGTCTTGATAGGGGACAACCCACTCATGGCAAGCCTCAAGCAAAAGAGTGCAACTTGAAGAACTAGTGCAGATTGAACAAGGTCATGGCAAGGAAAATGGTCATCATGGGAAAGTGTTTCGATGCGAAGAAAGCGTGGCTTTCCACTACAACTGGACACACCACCGACAACCCAATAATCATAAATTATGATCTAGATTATCTAGCAATGTGAAGTAGGCCTCCTCCTCAGAAACCCTAGGTTTTTTTTTCATTTGGATAATCCACGATTTTTTGTATTAATCATATTTGGCTATCTAGGCTCTGGAATCTTAGGTTCGGGTAGTAGGAATGACATAAATAGTCAGCAAAGTCAGTTTTTTGTTAGCAGTATCAAGAACTTTGTAGACGCTCTTAGCTTGCAAACTCTTTTTTACAACCTAGTCTCTCCTAAAGGAACGTTGATGTCTGTAATAAGGATACATATTGTATTTTTGGTTTTCAATGCTTAACAGGAAGGTCATCTCTCTTATTTACAAAAAAAAACATTAATCAAAATATAGTTTAATTAGCAAGTGAGTCAATAAATGAATAGATAGTCTTAATAATTTTTGGTGATATAAAATTTCATTATGATTTTTATTTTTATTTTCAATTTTTTATTTGAATATTTTAAACTAAATTCAAATGTTTGAAGTAAAGTTTTACAACCAATTAGATAGATGTTCGTTTATAAAATAAACTTAAACCCGGATCTATCAATCAAGAGAGATTGAATTTCTTGAGTTTAAATTTAAAAAAAAAGAAATACACCTCAAGAAATTGGATCCCTCTCGGTGCTTGATAGATACAGGTTTAAGATGGATCTATGCTAGTTAAATAAATAAATTTTTTTTTATTAATTTGAGTATGAACATTTTCATAGTGTGTGATCATCGTGTCAAATTTTTTGTACTTTAGACATGACCAACGTATATTTTGAGTGGACACTCCACCCATCTTCAGGATCTGAAGCTGTCTCAAATAGAAAAGAGTGTGAAATGTTTTGTACTTTAGACATGACCAGCCTATATTTTGAGTGGACACTCCACCCATCTTCAGGATCTGAAGCTGTCGCAAATAGAAAAGAGATGGGAGATTAAATAGATTGAGAGAATTAGCAAATAGATTAATAGAGATAAATTTAACTTTAGGTGATAAATAAATAAATAAAATAAAAATAGTAAATTTTTTTATTTTTTATTTTGAAAATAAAAAATAATATAAAAAATTTAAAAAAAATAAATTAAGAAATAGATTATTATTTATTATTTATTTTAAATAAAAAAATTATGAATTAAATTATGATTTATTATTTATTTTTTAAAAACTAAGAGTCCTTTTAAAAATTGAAAGTAACAATGTTCATGATAATAAACTAATAAAAAGAAATTTTGAATGGCTTATAAACTAATCAAGAATGAATTATATTGATAGGATTTTATTGTTTATTGAATAGATGGAGGTTGAATCTAATGAATTTGAAAAAGAGATAGAAGGGAAGTTAAAATTTTAATGAAATAAAATGAGTTTACAAAGGGGAGGGAAAGGGGTTTTAATTTTTCTTATTTAATAATAAATTTAATTTATATAATAAATAATTAAATATTTATAAATATTATCAAAAATAAATATAGATAATTTCAATTTAATTTATATAATAAACAATTAAACATTTATAAATATTATCAAAAATAAATAAAGATATTTTAGAAGGGAGGATTAGTAAAGCATGGAAAACAGATTAATGATAAGTATGAGGAACAACAAAGGGATATCGTTGAGAAAACCTTTAGGTAAATAATATTAATTATGATAAATACTTAAGAGGAGGAAACGTCAAGAAAGAAGGAAAGGGCTTACTAAGTTATTTTAGTTAATGAATGTTAAAAGATGTAGATGATGTATATGGATGTTAAGTTATTTTAGTTAATGAATGTTAAAAGATGTAGATGATGTATATGGATGTTAGGAAAGGGTTTGCATTATTGAGATAGAGGGTTTGGTTATTTTTAAAACAAAAGATTTATTTTAATTATTATGTAAAAAACTTTATTTTTTTAAGTATAAAAAACTTTGTTCTTTGTTATTTATTAAAAAGAACAATGAAACATTATATAAACATATAAATGCTTATTAGTTAACAAGATTAACTATTGGAGCTTTAAACAAAACATTGTAGTCCTTTCTCCTTAAGTGGACATAAAGTTTATGTACAAGTAATTAACAAAATCAAGCTACATCTCTCAAACCTAGCGAGAGAGGCATAATGACAGACTAGGAAAAAAAATTAACAAGGCCCTTAGTGGGGAGAGTATTTTCCTAATATTCTTCAAAAAATAAAGTACCCTCAGGACCCAATTGCTCATTTCGATAGTTCATTTGCAATAGAATTGAACTATCCAAATACATGGAAAATATTAGTATCCCCAAAAGATGAAATAAGAGTATTGATTACACAACACCACTGCTCTAGAGATAGAACCTATAATTTGGACAAACTGTTTTCCCAATTTACAACAATCTTCGAGTCATCAAGAACCTGGATCGATGCAAAAACATTCATAGAAGCAAATTGAAGAAGTCCCCGAAAGAGCCTGTAATTTTGCTCTTGTGTTTGAAACCAAAGTCCACAACTCATCCACAACCTGAAATTATGGTCCTCATTAATCTTTAAGAACATACCTGCACTATGGACCCCTTCATGAGACGCACCATCAAAGTAGCCCATATTGAAGGAAGAGATAGGAGGATCTATTAGCTCTCTAAATATTTTTTTTTCTCCACATAGTGATATTCATTATAAAGTCCCATAATTCTCACGCAACTAACAAAAATATTTGGAATTTTTCCTTCAAAAATTGCATAATTCTCAGATTTCCAAATATCCCTACAAATAAACACTGACATAAGTCTATGTGAGGAATTGTTCCTTACCCATTGCTCAAATTTTTCTTCAACAGAGGATGAAATCCATACCTAAGAGATATGAAGGTCCTCATAAATACTCTACCATATCATTTTGCTACAAGAGCAATGAACAAATATATGGCTGACCGATTCACAATCATTCTTACAAAGAACACAAAAATTAGGCCCAGACAAACATCCTTTCAATAGGCTATCCCAAGTCAAAATGCAGTTCTCAATACATAGGCAGAAGAAACATTTAATTTTTAATGGCATCTTCCATTTCCAAAGTCTACAGTACCACCACTTGTTTATACAGGGAGAATGCAATTAAGAAATAGAAGCATATGCAGATTTAGCACATATATGCCCAAATGAGTTATTCCAATACCAAACCAAAGTATCATCTTCCTCTTTCAACCTAATCCCATCTCTGTTTAGGGTCATAATGTAATATGTCCATTCCTCTTCCCATTTTCCTCCCATACCTAGATCCTCAGCAAGTAACCAGTAGGATTCAGAGTTCCCTGACCAATTGGGCCTTTTAATAGGATCTAAAGTACAAAAACCAAACTTAACAAGATACTCTAAGAGAGGAGAAGAAAGTACATAATTCTTCTCCCCTCCAATATATGGATGCACCCCAATAAAAACATTTGAGCCATTACCAACTTTCCAGGATAACCCTCTACTTATCCAAGGAAGAGTCCTCACAAAAACAATTCCAGAAGTTAGATACACCTCGAACTCATTATTCAATATTCCTAATCCAATTAGACATATAATTATCTTTAAGATATTTGAATTTGAGAACATCACACTATAAACATGACCCAAATAGCCCTCTCCACATGCTTTTCATACTCAAGGCAAGACTGAACCAATATATATTCTTAATATCCCAGCCACCCATAGATTTTGGCCTATATATTTTACCCCAACTTACCATATGTATTTTATTCCCCAACATAGAACCAGACTAGAGGAAATTAAACATTTTTGTCTAATCAAATGCAGAATTGTTTGAGGCACCTTATCCAATGAAAACTAGTACACAAGAATCCATACCAACATAGATCTTACTAAAGTAAGTGTGCCCCCCAAAGATAACAACCTGTAGGACAAATTCCCAATTTTTTTTCAACTTTATTTATTAGCCACATCCAATCATTGACCCTATAACGGTTAGGTTTCAAATAATATCCAAGATATTTTATGCCACCATCAATGTCATCCACTTTGAAAGGGAATATAGAGGTAATCTGGGATAAAATATTCTCATTAATATCATTCCTGAGAAAACAAGATTTATTTGAACTCACCTCCATACCAAATGCATCACTAAATAATGATATAATCTCTGCAAAAGTATACCATTACTCCATAGTTCCTCTACCAATAAAACCACATCATAAACATATAGAAAATGTGTAATGAACAGAGATATAGAAATTTTGATACCCCTTAACCCGCCCTCATCTTTTGGAGCAGAAATCAATCTACTAAGTGCCTCAAGAACCAACAAGAATAGTAGTGGGTAGAGAGGGAAAACGTGCCCGAGCCCCCTAGAACACTTGAAAAACTTTGTAGGAGTACCATTAATAAGGACAACAAAACAAATAGATGATACAAAAGCCATAACCCAATTGGTTACTACCAATGGTAGGCCAATCTAGAGTAGTAATAGCCTTTAAAAAACCCATTTAGCTTATCATAAGCTTTGACTAAGTCCATCTTCATAATTAAGGCATCCAACTTCTTAGACTTGATGGAATGAAGACATTCTTGTGTGACCCAAACAACATCTAAAACCAAAAACACCAAAACACCCTAGAACCAAGATCCTTCCCATGAGCCATAAGGGAAGCAATAAATAAACACCAAAACACCGATACAATACGATATTATAGATACCAAGACAAGTTCATCCTTTGAAACTTGCCAGCTACACCATAGGGCATCCAAAAGGGACACAAAGAAATGCTAGTCACTATCGAATCAGCCCCTCCGAGACAGGAAGGGACCAAATCTACCAACTAAAGCCAAAATAACCTAACTAGATCCAAATACCTAAAGAAAATAGACAAACACAACAATAGTCACTCGAACATATAAAAATTCCCACTTTTTTACATAGTTGGTACTAGGTTCTCTCGAAGGAGAGAACTCCATGATTGCAATTGCAACAATGAGAACACGCAAAGTCAAACCTTAGCTAAGGTTTGGAGAGTCATTTTTCCTCTTAATAACATCTCAATATTTTCAAATTATTATGTGAAAACATATAATAAAGTAAATTTTTTATTTAATTAAATGGTTAATGTTAAATTGTTATTATTATTTGATTTGCATATCATAATTATGATTAGAGTTTGAATTTGAAATCTGCCCATATTCTTGTGCGTCAATATAGTGTATAATATTCTAATTGCACCGAGAGGAGCGAGGTGCTCTACAACCAAGTATGGGGGAGATTTTGTAACGTTCGTTCCTAACAAAATAATAATAAAAAAATCATGTAGGCTCATAAAATAAAAAATTATGGAAAGTATTTTAAAAAAATACATGTTGGCTCATAAAATAAAATATTATGAAAAGTAATTAAAAAATCGATGTTCCTCTATAAAATAAAAACTTAAAGCTTAAACCCAGATCTATCAATCAAGAGAGATCAAATTTCTTGAGTTTAAATTTTAAAAAAAAATTACACCTCAAGAAATTGGATCCCTCTCGGTGCTTGATAGATCCGTGTTTAAGATGGATCTATGATGGTTTATAGAACAATGCATTATTGTGGGTGTATATATCATTTATTAGTCATGAAATGATTGAGATTCAATTATGTATATCTGAGTTTTTGCAATATGTTTCAGTTTATGGAGGAATTTGCCAAAAAAATTAATGCTGAAATTGCAATTTGGACAATTTAGGCGATCTGGGTCATTTTAAAATCCGACATTTGGTCTAGGATGGACAAACACGATTGTTGAAATTGCAAAATTGCATAAATAGCAATTTGCAGAACCAATTTTGACCAGATTTTATTAAAAAATCTCCGAAAAAGTGCAGGGAAAAACTATTCGCTCATACAATAATAGTTACCAAAAGACCTGGTAAATCAAATAAGCCATTGATAAGCGAACTTATATAGATATTTTTAATAGATAAGAAGATGATTAATAATTTACAATGAGGCTTGCTTTTATAGGCTTGAGCGTGTATAGTGAAGGGTTACACCCTTTCACTTAATAATTAATAACTTTAATTAACATACATATAATATTCATAGCATTGCCACTTTCTTAGAAAAGTTTTGTCCTCAAAGCCTTATAATTTTGTCGCATTGTTCTTTGTGATGTCATGGTTGATGAAACATGCCGATACGAACTGCTAAGTGTAGAGCATAACTTCCGATACATCGACGGATCAATCCATCCCAAATTGATTTGTTGTGGACTGATGGGATTCCCTACTGATGTGTCGTCAGGAGATTTGATCACATTAGTACCATTATCTTTCGACATTTCCCACTTTTTCAAATATCGGTTTTTATGGTTGGGGTGTCGATAGGGAACTTTCGCAATATCATTTTCGTTTACGAATGTCGCCTTTAGAACATTGATATGAGTTGGAAGTTGTATTTTCGTCTCTTGAGGATTTAAGCTTTTCTTCTGTTTCTTTTCCAACTTGTTTTCTAACTGCCTATTATCATTTTGAAACTTCTTAATCAATTCGACTTGCGATTTTTTTTCATCTTCAGATGTCTTAAGTTGTTCCTTAAGATCTTCATTATGACTTCTGATACAACTATTTTCTTCCTGTTTGTCTAGAAGTTTCCCTTCAATGTCGTCCATAGATTGTTCTATCTTCCGGCTATTTTTCAACTTCTTAATTTTTGTGACTAGTATCCTGTTATGATTTCTTAGTCTAAAAATTTCTTCAGCATTGTTAGATAATGCTTTATTACTCTTCGCGATCTCTGACTTATGTGTCTTTTTAGAGTCGTCATTTTGTTGTTGACGAACTTTTATCTGTTGTTGACACTGGCCGACCTCTGATTCTTGACTTTCTAATTTATGTCATAACTGCATTAGTTCTTCATCTTTGTCGCTAACGATTTTGTTCAAGCGTATTATTTCTGCTTCGTAATTATTTATTTCCTTCTTTATAGCTTGATTTTTCAATCTCTGATTGAAATCACTTTCATTTTTTAATTCCTTGATTTGCGCACATAATTTTTCTATGTGATTTTTCTAGTTGGACATTGTTTGTTCATTGAACCTTTCTTGTATCTTATGTAGTTCAATCCTTACTTTTGATTGTGTATTAATGTCTCGTAATTCTTCATTGTCTTTTCGATAGCGCTTTAACTTGGCTTCTAATTTCTCTATTTGTAGTCGCAACCTAGCTTCCATGGTCTTCGACTTTTTTTTTTAAAGTTTGTCTTCCTTTGACTACTTTTTCAACGATAATCAGTCTTCTTTTGATTTTGATTTTTCTGATGATAGCGCGTCTCGACTTCTTGATGATTGCTTTGAATTCTTCTTGATTTTTTCTTCTCTTTTCTTCGATAATTATCACAAAATCTTGACTTCTTTCTTATTAGGTCAAATAACCCTTTTTTTTTTCAAAAATAATTATTATTTCAATAATAATTATTATTTCTTTCGAATAATAACAATTATTAATTAGTTAATTAATAATATTATTATTTATGTCTTTACGACTTTTTCCAGGGAAAAAAAAAATTTATTATTTATGTCTTATATAAACTATATATAGTTTAATATATATATATATATTCAAAAATTAAAATATTTAAACAAATATAATAATATATTATAATGTTTAATATTTAATTTTTTTTGTTTTAGGTTAGGGTTTCAATGGCCCGTGGAGTAGGAGCGGCCGGAGCAGATGGGTGGGAGGAGGAGGAGTGGAAGCTGGAAAGGGAGGCGGAGATGGCGTGGAGGGGAGAGGCGTAATGGGGAGAGGCGATGAGGTGTGAGGGAGGAACTGCGAGGGAAGAATGGACGTCAGATGGGAGGATTTGGCTGGAAGGATGACGGCAGTGGCTGGCGTGCAGGGGCGAGCAATGTTGAGATGTGTGGAGCAGCGTGAGGTGGCGTGCTGGAGTGAGCAGCGGGGAGCTGGGGAGTGGCGCGGAGGCATGGAGGGGCAAGGAGGAGAGGAGGCAGAGCGTGGAGGTGGGTCTCGACAGACGAGCGGGGTATGGTGCATGTGGTGTGAGGAAGCATTTGGCCTTTGAAGTAGGGAGGACGAAGGGCGTAGGGCATAGGAGGGCGAGGGGGAATGCGAAGGGAGCGTGAAAGAAGAGGTGGAGTGTGGGCTAAGGGGAGAAGTAGGAAGCGGAGGTGGAAGAAGGGAGGTAGCGCAGGAATGGAGAGCGTGGGAGGAGGGGAGGAGAGTGGGGAGATAGTGGGGGAGAAAGAGAGATGCGTGGAGAGAAGCAAAGGGAGGGATGCAAGAGAGCAGGATACACAAGGGACATATGTAGATGGTGGAGGAGAAGTGTGAGAGCGGGAGTGAGAGCCAAAGGCCCAAAATTTGGTCAATGACCAATCTTCCAGAGAAACTTTGACAACTATGGCTAAAAGACAGAATCATAGAGGACCGAAAGGCTCTGATACCAAATGCAGCGAAAAATTATTCGCTCATACAATAATAGTTACCAAAAGACTTGGTAAATCAAATAAGCCATTGACAGGCGAACTTATATAGATATTTTTAATAGATAAGAAGATGATTAATAATTTACAATGAGGCTCGCTTTTATAGGCTTGAGCGTGTATAGTGAAGGGTTACACCCTTTCACTTAATAATAAATAACTTTAATTAACATACATATAATATTCATAGCAAAAAGAGAGACATTTTAGTTGTATTTTATCCTAGGGCTCAGAGGGTTGTCCTTTGCAAGGCCATCTATCACCAAATCTACCCTAACAATGATAGCATGCCTAGAACCAAGATCCTTCCCATGTGCCATAAGGGAAGTAATAAATAAACACCAAAACACTGATACGATATGATATTATAGATACCAATATAAGTCATCCTCCGGAACTTTCCAGCTACACCATAAGGCATCCAAAAGGGACACAAAGAAATGCTAGTCACTATCAAATCAGCCCCTCCCTATCAAATCAGCCCCTCCCAGACCAATAGTCACTCGAACATATAAAAATTCCCACCTTTTTACATAGTTGGTACTAGGTTCTCTTAAAGGAGAGAACTCCATGATTGCAATTGCAACCAAAAAAAACAAGCAAAGTCAAACCCTAGCTAAGGTTTGGATAGTCATTTTTCCTCTTAATAACATCTCAAAATTTTCAAATTATTATGTGAAAACATATAATAAAGTAAAAAAATTATTTAATTAAATAGTTAATGTTATTTGATTTGGATATCATAATTATGATTAGAGTTTGAATTTGAAATTTGACATGCGTCAATATAGTGTATAATATTCTAATTTATAGAACACCACATTCTTGTGGGTGTATATATCATTTATTATTACTGCCGTAATATAGCAATCGGTTAGGATTTTGAACTTTTAATTATTTTTGTTTTTTTTCAAAAAAAACTATATTGTTTTCAAATGTTTTGAAATAGTTTTATATTAAATTTAATATTTTGAAATTAAATTTTTTTTTTTAATATTTAAAATTAAAATTCTTATTTTATCATTGGCTGAAACTAATGAATTGACAATAATGATTGGCCAAAACTATGATTTGACAATGAAGTGACTAATTACCCCTGCCTAAGATGTGAAATTTTGAAAAATAAAAAACAATTTCAAATTACAAAATTCAAAAAAACCATTAACTTGCCATCTGGTTTTCATACATCATGTTTATGTACTTTTGTTCTTACCAACTTTAAATATTTCGTACTATAATCAACCCAGTTGGTCAGGTACGCTCTACCTTCAGCGGATAAATGTATTCAAAATGCAAACGAAAGTGTTGCTGAGAAACATGGTTGCGTGGGAGTTCAACGATGTCAGTCGTGGCACCGCCGCTTTAAGATTTTTTGTCTTATCACACATTCGGTGATGCAATACAACGACAATAATGTGCGCTAGTAACTAACACCTTGACTAATAGCAACATGAAGATCCATCTTATTGGAACATGGCAATGGCAACAACAACTGAGATTTGGTGTTAACTCCAGATCCAAGTTGTATACTGCTCAAGATTTTCCCATCTGTAAATATAGAGCTTTCGCCATTGGAGAAGATGTCCAACCACATGCATCCCACTCACAATCATGTGTGGTTCTTCTTACGTGACACACTCACACACAAATCTATGTATACTACTCAGCTTAGAAATGCAAAGCAGTAAAAGTACAAAACCCTCGACATGCCTATGCCTACGGCTACAATGTTTGCGCCGTGGAGAACATTAGAGCGGAGATAATAATGGTTGACAATCAGAATCAAAATTAGCATTGTTTATAACATTTTAATAAAAATTTAAGGATTGTCTTTTCATCACAAAATGGGTAGAGGTATGAATCCGTATATAGCAAACGAGCTTTGTAAGATTATAATATATTTTATCAAAACCCAAATATTCTCAGCAGCCATGCATTACCAATAGATCATCATTAAAAATCAAGATAAATAACTAACAAGTCTTGCGTTCTAGCATCCATGAAAGTTCCAAGTTCCAAGTCTACAAGCAGATTCAACATACAGTCTTCCATTAAATGAAGGAGGTTTTTTATTCCAGCTAATTCCGACGTTTCTCTTTTGTTTCAATTCCCAACGGCATCTCTGTGGCTTGATTCAATGCCACTGCTTTACCATTCATTCACCAACGAAACAATTAGATACGATCTACTTGCCACGATTTGGAGTTAACTCACAACAAGCCAAAACGATTCCTTCTTGAATCGATTTCATTCTGATCACATCCAACAACAATTACCAACTCTGGAAAACAGAGACTTCACTATTCGTTTGACACCATCATAACATATATAATGTCCTGTCTGCAGTTGTTTCTTGAGCTCTGATACTATAGGAAGACAAAACCAATGATACATCCAGAGCAACGAATCGTCCTGTGAACTTCATATGCAATGACCTCGACAATGCAAATTAACACTGTAAACCCAACATCCACGAATTCGACAGTTAAATGGATTTGCATTAAGATTGATAACCCGCCGTACTTGGTCAGAAATTTTATTGAACAACGTAGTGATTACCAACAAAATTATGGCTGCAATAGTGGTTCAATACAGTCATTTGGTAGACGCTCTGTATTCTAACTTTTCCTGGGTTAATAACAAGACGTGTTCAACCAAAACAAACATTTTTCCTCACAAAGACCATCGTGCTACAGGAATTATGATTCTTGATTGAAGTATAGGCTTGAGGTAATTACCATACCTCTTGAGTCTCAAATCGCAGTTTAGGGGAAAACGCAGCACAGGTTTCTCCAGTGAAAAATCCGTCCAGATCTCTCTCATACGACTGCCAGGCTGTGGAACGAATTGTCTCTTCTCAGCAAATCGCTTTTGGTGATTTATCTCTTCTCGCCCAGGCGTTACAAGCCACGACTCTGCCTCCTACTCGGGTTACAAGCTGTGATCTTGTCTCCGCCTTCACTCTGGAAATGTGTTTTCAAATTTACAAGTGCGATCTGCGATCTTTGAGTTTACAAAACCGATCCACTCTTCAACAACGACTTCATTAATCCAAATGAGGGGTTCACAAATTCAGCGCACAAATTCAATGAATTCACTCACACAAATTCAAGGAATTCACTCATTTGAAGCGCGCGCGCACACGAAAATTGATGACAACATGAACAACAAATTTCCGAGTTTATTCCATGAAGTTCTGGTGGGCATATATGCAAGATTTCTCAGACTTCAAACTCTTAAGAACGCACCCCCTGTCTGCTCGATGCCACGAAATTGAATTTATACAATCATAAGGAGATGATTCGAACCTCTGAACAAATCAAATCTCCTAAATATTTCCAACAACCAGATTTATGCTTAGATTGACATTTTGACTCCTACAAATCATGAAGGAGGTTACAAGAGTCAATTCCTCCAATTGCACTATGAAACTAGAACCTCCTAAATTATTACAATTAATTATTAACAAGAAGCTAAATTAAATTAAATTTTAACTGTTATCGTATTTCTTAGTTATGTATTTTATAATTTATTTTAATATAATCAATATTTAAAATTTTAAAAATAATAATAAAAATATTATTATTTTCTAATAATTATTTTTTATTATCACTGTAAAAAATATTATTTGTTTGTGGTTTAGTTTTATTACTATTTTTTTTGTTTTTGAGTAATAATAAGCAGCTGCTAATTCCACTTATTATTTATAAAATGATTTTGATTTAATATAAGAATTTTGCCGAAATTGTAATTTAGAGTGTTCAATTTGCAATTTAAGTAATCTGAGTCGTTTTAAAGTTGAGCAATTAATTTAGGATTAACAAACACTATTACTAAAATTACCAAATTACAAAAATAGCAATTTGCAGAAACAATTTTAACCAGTTATTTTTTAAAATTCACTGAAAAAGATGAACGTTTTAGTTGTCTTTTATCGTAGGCGCTGTTGATATTGTGGACATTTATTACTATTTCAGATTCAATTGTGTAGATATATACCGTGGACATTTATTACTATGTCAGTACATAGATATTGTTTGTCAATAACAATAAATTACTCATGTACTTCACTGCAAAGTAATATATACAACATTTCTTGCTGGAAAAATATATATATATATATATATATATATATATATATAATATTTATTTCTCTGTAGGCTAGTGCTATTATTATTCGGAGCCTTCCTCCTCCCAGTGTTTAAATTTGAACCCTTCCCTGCCCTTTCAAAGGGTTCTAGCCCTTCCTCGAAGTGTAAAGTTAAAATTGCCCTTCAAAAGAAATTTAAAATCTGAATTTTACCCTTCCAATAGGAAGGACATAATTGATATCAACATTTCAAAAGAAGGGCAACATTTGAAATCACCCATCCATATAAATTTCAATTTCTATGTTGAAATTCCTGTGCTTTAAAATTCGACTCGTCATTCAAAATATTGGAAATATCATAAATTATAATCATTCACTCACTCATGTCATGCACTCACTGTTTAGCTTTGCAAGGTGACGAGTGATGACTGACTACTACGAGGTGCTAGCCACTGGGATTTGACTCTGAATCCCGAGTCACTTCGGGTTGAGATCTAAGGTGTGACAAAGTGTCAATGACTATGGCTGTAACAATAGAGAACCACTACAAGGCCCAAAACAAGGTTAAAACATTGTACCTACTACCTATGTGAAGTTGGCTACTAATGTCCACTTGTTTTTCATCAAAATGAAATTCAAATTGCCGCTTTGATGAGTCCTCTTATACAAGACTTCATTTATTGCATGAATGTCACAGACGTATGACAACTCTAAACAACACTCAATGGCATGCAACTAGAACCACAAACCAAACAAAGGTTGATTTATGCATTGATAGAGAGAGGTGGCACTCGGCACACAATATGGAGAAACAATGAGTTAGAAAAAACATTTGGACCAAAGTACCACAATGGTTATTAATAAAATTTAAAAAAAAAACATTTTTTGGCTCAGGAATTGTCTTCAATTTGATGGGTGGCATGATCATGATCATGTAATCGCCCTCCGCCCTTCCAAACATATGTGGTTTCTCGACACGTTTCTCTTTGACACTCGCCACAAAAATACGTATAAAAATAACATATCTCTACATCCTCTTCCATTTAAATCCTCATCGCATAGTCATAAATAAGGATTATTATGCATGCACATCCTCACCTTATAATATCAATTGGGTCAAGATGCAGAGACAACCATAAATTATCAAATGTGTCAAGACGCAAAGAGTAAGAGACAACTATAAGTAAGTCTTATATTGAATTTACCATATAAGTCTTTAATTGACACTATCATCTGAGATTTGACACGTTGGATTGTTGTGATATTCTTATCACTCCTTACCAATGTGATTGTAAGGCTTCTTTGATGGTGAAGTCCATAATTTTAAGTCTTTTTCCTCATTCTCATTCCTTTTGGTAAGACAATAAGGAGGGAAGTGGCCCGCATCAGCATGGAAAACAGTTTCGACATAGAGGTAGATACATTAATTCTTTCATTAAATAACTTAAATTTCATGCCAATGACTATGAATTCACCGAATCGTGGATTGGTAAAAAACACATGAAATTTTAGAGCCTCGAGCTCTTAATTACTCATGTATCTAGAATTTTCGCAAATCAAGCCATTAACAAACTTCTTTTGTTGTTCTGGTTTGAATTTAAAAGTTAGATTGTCGAGACTCAAACATGCAGCGAGTCCCAAGGCTCTAGTTGACTTAGGCTTGATTCCATTTCCCCTCCATCCCATACTTGTATGTTGTCACGACAAGAATTGAACAACAAAATTTGATGCCCAAGCCCCTATGATGCTAGCGTTGCTAACTTGCTTGGTATGAAGGATTTTTTTTTAATGTTTTTTTGGGCTATGTATTATTTTTTCTTAGGCACCTAATGCCCATCATTCTTACACCTCTCAAGATTGGATGATCTCCCTCTTTCCGGTTTGAATTAAGGTTTTGGTTGGTTTTATATGTATATTTTGGTTGTAGGTTTATTATAGCCTCGTTTTGCTTAGTGGCTTCTTTTTGTACATAGTTAATAGTAAGTAATTTTCTCATGGTCCTAGTTTTTATTTTAAGACTATATCTAGTTACAACATCTTGCACTATGCATGATATCATGCAAATGCCCCAATATGGTTATTGCATAGTCTAAGTAATTTTCTGTATAATGAAGTGTCGTCTAACCCAGAAAAATACAACAAAATAGTTGTTATTTTAATGAACTGTAAAATTAATGTTAAATATATGTCAAATTAATGTGTTCAATTTCAGTTTTATTGAACAGATACCATTTTATCATGTAGATATTAAGGAGTGCTCAATTGTTTAAGATTATAAAAATTTGGATGGATAATATTTGTTTTTTGCATTTTTTAGAGGGAAGAGTTTAGTTAATTTATACTTGTCAATTGAAGTACAATTATTTAAATTTCCCTTCATCCTTGAAGGGCTCCAAGAACAAATGCCCTTCTAATAAAAATTAAGACCCACCCTTCAAATTTGATCACTGCCTCCTCCCACGAAGAAATGGCGGGATCATATTTACAACTTTCCGATGCCTTCTTGTCTTTCCTACTAACAATTCTGATCCATCTTTGTGCACTGAATAACGGTTGTGTCTCCTCTACAATATCATTAATGTTACAGTCTAAAACTCATCCCACAAATAAAAATCACAAATCACAGATGAATTCAATTTCTATCAAGATGTGAATTTAGTTGCAACCGTCGATGATAGAAGTAGATTGCATGATCGAATCGTTCTTGATTTTTTTTTTTCCGAGACCGCTACAGCATCCTTGGACCCTCGACATATATTACTATGTACAACATATATTACTGTACTGTGCAACCTAATGCTATCAGTATTGGAACAATGTACATGAATTAATTGTGTAGAATTGTATTATAAAAAACCTTACTTTGTGATGTGTGTAAGAGATTGATTGGTATAATCATAAACACCTTCCAGGGATTTCTTTATGTAACGTATGGATGCTACAACATCCTTGGACCCCCGAAGGGCATCTTTTGCAAATTTTGTGCAGTGTAATAATCATTTCTGACAAAGATCCAGTATGTAACATTGCAACTAGAAGATTATCATGATGAAGATGCTGTGAGGTGCCTATCCTTCGCGGCAGATGTACAGGGCCCGGGCAGAGCTATTACAACAAATTATGGTTCAGAAAGATGGAGGAAACGAAGGACAAACAAAGGCAGTACTCATAGTCATGTTGTATATATTAGAGTTACACCGGGATGACCGAAACAATCCCATTGTCATCTTCAGCAGAATTTACAGAACTCAATATTAAGAATAGAAAGAAGGAAGTGCGGAGCCAAAGGCTCACACACACACGGTAGGAGAAACACTCCACACACATATATTACTGAATAAACATTACATTTATAGGTAAACCCAAACCAAACTAGATCCAAGAATAATGGATCAGATCCTATGAACTAGGAACTAACAAACCACTCATGCTATTAATAGACGATGCATTTCTACATTATCTCTAACATCCTCCCTTAATGTAGAAATGGATCAAAATACTAAATATGCCTGTAGTTTCAGGCTTACAAATCAGCAAAGCAATTTCACGATATAGGGTTCCAGGCCTTGAACTCTACAGTCCTCCTTCTTCTTCATTTTTACCTTAGTTTCCGTCAAATCATACTTCTTTTTCTTCTTAGGTTTCCTCCGCCGGATCTTGAAATCTCCAGGCCTTGTTGTATTGTTCATTTTAACATAAGATTCTTCAAAGTTTACATTTAAAGTTGGCCTCCATGGTTGAAGACAAATAAGTATTTTTAAACTTGCCAAAATGTCTTCATCATAGTTTTGCTTGCCATCCTTGTTTTCATCTTTTGCAGTCTCGATGCAATCTGCAACAATCTTAGGCTTGCCTATCCATTCCTCAATAAACCTCAGTTCTGCATCAAAGTCATTTATTTTTGCTTCAGCAAATGTAATAGTGGAGACCAATGGAACTGAATCGATGAGCATCTCATCAAATGCATTTACATTCTCCATATCTTCAATAACTTGCTCTTGCTCCAGCGGAATCTCCTCATCTCCTTCTTCATCTGTAAATGAATCTTCATGCAAAGGTGGATCTGACTCTAGCGAGATCTCTTTGTCTCCTTCATCATTTACAGGAACTTGACTGAAGTAATCATATTCCTCTTCGTCTTCAAAGATGCTTTCAAAAGCAAGTCTCATGAGGAAGTCCATCTTGAATAGAATGATTACCTTTGCAACGTCGGCTCAATGGGTGGTCTTCCCTTCAGTGTTCGGCTCACGTTCAACACCGGTGATTTTCCTTCAAGTGCGCAGAAATTACAGGCTACAGGTGATATCGCGACCCAATGGTCAGCACGCACGCGGTACTGTGGTGTTACCGCGCCTCTGAATGCTCGTGCACCGCTGTAGTACCGCTCTCCTGCGCACTGATAGCCCGTGGTAGTTATGGTAACAGGATGCTCGCGGTACTGGTGGTCCGCTCACTCACGGTGTCAGGGCACGCCTCCTTCACTACACATAACAGTCTCGGTGGATTCTTCTCTGCATAGGCTCCTCTTCACACGGTTCCTCCTTCACGCGGCAGCTGGGCGACTGGATAACATAGGAAACGGGTGGTGGTCGACTCACTCACAGTGTCAACACACAAGACTCGGCTCTGACACTACAGCGATCTCCTTCCAGGGCAGCGATATTTCCCTTCACGTGATTTTCAACACGGCAGCAGACACTACAGCGATCTCCTTCTGCGTGGCAGTAGCGGCTCCCTTGTCAGGATACGACACCGATGGCCTCAGCAGATCCATAATCTTCGATTCAGCAGTGGCTCTCCTGCTCTCTTCACGTTTGACGACTCAGAAAAATGCCCGTCCAGCTCTCAGTTCAGCACTCAACAGGACTCCTCTTATAAAAGCGCAGGTTCCTTCTAAATAATGCAGGAGTTTCAAAATAATTTAAGAATTGGAGAAAGAACTCGACTCTCCTTCACGGCTGATTGCACGGGCTACCACACAGACAGAGCTCCAAGCCACCAAGCGCTTTCCGTTGGCGACTATGCACATGCAGCAATAGCTGCTTCACTCACGGTAGAGATAAGGCTTCAAATATTTGCGCCCAGCACTCACGGCTCTGCAAAAATTGGCTCTTTCAACGCTTCTCCTTCAATGGTGATCTCCACTCCAATGGTGATCTCGGTGTTCTCTGGGCAGCTTCTCCTCAGCAGGCAGCTTCTCCGCAGACCTCTTCACTCCAACAGGCCACTATGGGCTCCAGTGTGAGCTTACGAACAATTGTAAGAGCCCATGAAATGAAACTCCAGCGTGAGCTCCAATTCCGTAATTGTGTCGAGAGAGAGGGATCAGTTTCCCTATCCGTGTTCTTTTCACCTGCTTGTTCAGATTCTGTGGGCGAGCTTAGTTTCTGATTCCATGGGTGAGCTATCGTGGATCCTCCTCTACACACGCTCGTGGATCGTGGGCGACTGCTCCTCAACGATCTCTGGCCCTCTCTTCTCAACGCAGTAACAAATGACGTTTCCTCTGCATAGAGATGGCGTCTCTCTCCTCTATTCACAGCAGCTGCTCAACACTTCGAACGCGGCTCCTTCACAATTGGCATTCACGGCCTCTACACAATGGCATTCACGGCCATCTCACAGTGGCATTCACGACCTCCTCACAATGGGCATTCACGGCTCTATGCTCAACAATCAACAAGAGGTGCAATTTCTCCTTCTGCAATTTCTGCACGATTCCCTTCTTTTCTACACAGCCAGCTCTCACGGCTCAATACAACAGGCTCTATCTCTCAGCCTCTCACAGATCAGCACATAGGCTCTGATACCATATTAAGAATAGAAAGAAAGAAGTGCAGAGCCAAAGGCTCGCACACACACACAGTAGGAGAAACACTCCACACACATATATTACTGAATAAACATTACATTTATAGGTAAACCCAAACCAAACTAGATCCAAGAATAATGGATCAGATCCTATGAACTAGGAACTAACAAACCACTCATGCTATTAATAGACGATGCATTTCTACATTATCTCTAACACTCAACGCATGGTGGATTTGAACGAATAGTTCACTTAATACTCAAATAGTGGATACCAGCTCTCAAATACCTCTTAGCCGGCGCGGTGGTGAAGCAGCGCGTTCATCTGGGGAACATACAAGATTCGCAGAAGTCGCACGATCGAAACCTTCTTGGTGTGTTGTTTTTCCTTGTATACTGCAATTCGTATTTGCAATGACTGTGTTGTTTTTCCTTGTATACTGCAATTCGTATTGCAATGACTGTTCAGGCATGTCCACACATGTGGATATTGTTCAGGCATGGATACTATTAGTATAGATTTATCTTAAAGGATCTATCAAATGCAAATCTTTTTTTAATTTATCTAATTTGTGTAGTTTTACATATATGGTGTTCTAAATGTTTTAAATAGCTAACATTTTATTTGTTATAATATTTTGTTATTTTTTAAAAAAGACACTTGTCATCTCTATGATAAGCACCGAAGGAACAAAAATTTATGAGCAACATGTCGACACCAGCTATAAACACTAGAACAACTTACAAGATAATGTTATACATATGAATTAACCATATTAAATTTAATTTTAAATTTTTACATATTAAAAAAAAATTACACCATATAAAAAAAACACTTAAGAAGAGTTCCACACTTCCTCCCATATACTTGTACTTTGTAAATCTTGAACCTTACCATGAAAATGAATCTTAATATTACCTTAAAAAAAATTATTAAATTTAATTTTAAATTTTTACACATTAAAGCAAAATTTACATCATATAAAAAACCACTTACTTGAAATAATTGGTTCATGGAGCAAGAGTTCCCCTCTTTCTCCCATATACTTGTACTTGTAGATCTTGAACCTTCCCATGAAAATGAACTCTTAATATTGTCTTAAAAAAATTACCATTAAAACATGGTTAAATTTAGATTTTGCAAAATAAAATAAAAATCCTTCCAGTGAAAAGCCCCCAATCCGGACTAATTCGTCTAATTTTCAGACGACAACTCTATCTAATCATAGTTATAATCTCACACTGAAAAGACCCACTTCAAACATGAGAATTTTAATTATAAGATTGTAAGTTATAAAAAACTTTTGGATTTACATAATCTTTCTCCAAAATTCTCAAGAAAGGGTGCAGCCCCAAACTTCACATCTATACAAAAGATGCTTTTTTAGTCCAGTTAAGCTTTTGATAGATATCAATTCCGAGATATTTGTAGGAAGTCACTTCCTCCAAATAATCATTATCATACAAAAATATGACTTAATTGACCTTATAAAATAATTAATATGCAAATTTTATTTAAAAAATAAATTTTATTAACAAAATAAATATGTAGTTAATAGAATGCCCTGGAAATTCAAGAACGGCAGGCGTTTCTCAAATGTTGCCACGTGGAAAGAACGAAGGGCCCTGTTGACCAGACGCCACTTTGTGGTTGGTGGGGCCACCAGCAACCTTATTCGTTTTCCACGATTTATTGCGCCTTTAAATGCACCCCACACCGGGCCCCCTCCTCTACCGCTCCCGTCTTTGTATTTAATCGCTGCATTGGATTCGTTTCTTGTTGCAGGCATCAATTCTCTACCATTTATCGTTTCATTGGACCGCTCCCATGGTCCATCATCATCTTTCCATTCCCATTTTCTTTTCGTTTTCGTTTTGCCTCTCAAGTTTTTCGTTCTCGAGCCGAAGGGGTCATCCAGGTTGACTAATAGATTAATGGACGAAGAGTCGCGGGATCGAGTCACAGCAGGCAAATAAAAAAACCCAAAATTCTAAAATTTGATAGATATAAACTGGATTTTGAAAAAGACCATTTTTTTTCAAAATTATGCATCAGCCAAATTTTTAAACGAATCAACTATTGCGAAGATGATGGATCTCTTACAGGAATTTCAGGATCTGTTCCCAACGAAATTCTCGGAGATGGAAGGAATTTCCGGGGACTTAGGAAAAATGAAGATCCCCCTGAAACCCGATGCGAAGCCAGTCAAGCAATGGCCCTACAAGTTGCATCCAAGGAACAAGGAGAGAGTGCAATCCGAGATTGAAAGGATGTTGGAAGCAGGCATCATAGAACCAGTAGAGGAATTAGAGTGGATGAGCCCGATAGTGGTCCAGGACAAGAAAAATGGCGAATTCCGAATATGTGTCGACTTTCAGAAGTTGAACAATGCATGCTTACACGACCCGTTCCCAACACCATTCACAGATGAGGTGCTTGAAGGAGTAGGAGGTCAGTAAATCTACTCATTTACAGATGGGTTTTCAAGTTATCACCAAATCAAAATCATGAAGAAAGACCAGGATAAGTCTACATTCGTCACAGAATGGGGTTGCTTTCAGTATATAGTGATGCCATTTGGACTAAAGAATGCTCCAGCAATTTTTTCAAGATTATTAGTTTCGGCGTTCAAAGACTACATTCATAAATTTTTTGTCGTCTATATGGACGATTGGATAGTGTATGGGTTGGGCAAAGATCATGTCACAAACTTGAGGCTAATATTGGAACGATGTCGACAGTATCATATTTCATTGAACCTGAAAAAATGCATCTTTTGTGCTCTATTCGGGATTTTGTTGGGGCACATTGTCTACAGGGAAGGAATGATGGTAGACCCAGCGAAGATCGATATTATTGTTGACCTCCCACCACCGACAATAGTCAAGCAATTGAGAGTGACATTGGGCCACACAGGCTACTACAGAAAGTTTATCAAACGGTATGCAGCAATCATAGCACCAATGGAGAAGTTTTTGAATAAAGACGCCAAGTTTGAGTGGAATGAAGAGTGCTAGAAGAGTCTAGACATATTAAAAGCAAAGATGGTTGCCGCACCTACATTGGAATTCCCGGATTGGACGAAGGAGTTCTACGTTCACGTCGATGCGTCATCAGTCGCATTAGGAGTCATCTTGGCCCAACCAGGAGAAGGCGACATCGACCACCCGATAGCCTTCGCAAGTAGGAAGTTGTCTACTGCGGAGAAGAATTATACAACCATGGAACGAGAAGGGTTGGCGATGGTCTACGCTTTACAGAAATTCAGACACTACCTATTAGGGGGGCATTTTAAAATGTTGACCAATCATTTTGCATTAAAATACCTAGTGAACAAGCCTGTGTTAAAGGGGGGAGATCTATCGATGGTTGTTACTATTCCAGGAATTTGATTTCAAAATCATTGCAAAGCCAGGACGACTAAATGCAGGACCAGACCACTTGTCATGAATCGAGTCAGGGGAAGAACCAAGGAGCATTGATGAAGGATTTTCGGATGCTCAGTTGTTTAGGGTTGGCATGGTCGACGACCATTACGAACAAGTCATTCAGTTTTTGGCAACAGGGGAGGCGCCAGAAAGCTTCACTACCAACCAAAAGAAGCAGCTAGTCGTCAGAGCTGCAGATTTTCAATTGATCGCAGGACAATTATATAAAATGAGGTCAGATGAGATACTTTGACGATATGTCCTTCCACATGAACATGAGAGGATTCTTGTAGAATCTCATGACGGGATCGCTGGAGAACACTACGGAGGACACGCCACTGCGAGGAAGATCCTGCGAGTAGGACTATGGTGGTCGACAATGCATGGAGATGTTGTGGACTATGCTAAAAGCTGTGATGTATGTCAACGGACATGGAAGCCATCACGAAGGGATGAAATGCCACTAGTACCTCAATTAACACTACAGGATTTCGACAAGTGGGTAGTTGACTTTGTGGGACCCATCAACCCACAAGGAAGAAGAAAGGGATCACGCTACATCATTACTGCAACGGATTACTTGAAACGATGGGCAGAAGCACCGCCGGTGAAGGATTGCTTAGCTGCAACGACAACAAGATTCCTATTTGACAATGTGATCACCAGGTATGGGTGCCCAAAAATACTGATGAGTGACCAAGGGACTCATTTTGTTAATCAGACAATCGCAGCGATGACGATAGAATTTCATATTCAGCACAAGATTCGAAGAGGAAATTTGGGAGGAATTGGAGAATTTATAGAACATCATAGTGGAAGTTGAATGTGAAAAGATGAAGATGTAGAAGATGAAAAGACGAGAAGATGAGAAGGCATCTCTAACTATTTATATGCAGATGAGCAACTTCCTTCAACATATTCTGTCCTGATGATGAATCCAGCTTGGGATTCGAAACGTCGACTACGAAAATGACCACCGTGGATCATCCGAATACCTTTTCAAACACTGCAAACCACGAAAATGACCACCGTGGATCATCCGAATACCTTTTCAAACAAGAAGAGTACCCGCTATCACCCTCAAGCGAATGGGACAGTTGAGGCATTCAATAAGATATTGGAGCATGCGCTCATGAAGGTATGCAACACGAATCAAGATGATTGGGATTTGAATATCGCTGCGATACTTTGGGCGTATCGCACAACTTGTAAATGTTAGACTCGCCAGACATTGTTCAAACTTGTATACGGGCAGGAAGCCGTAATGCCGATGGCGTATGTTGTCCCTAGTCTGCGGATTGTAGTTGTCACAGGAATGAGCGACGATGGAGAATTAGAAGAACGATTGGCACAGTTGGTACAACTCGATGAGGACTGGTTCATCGCAGGCTTTCATCAAAAAGTGGAAAAGGATCGACAGAAGGCATGGCATGATCGACACGTTAAACAAAATCACTTTCAGCGCGGGGATACAGTTTTTCTCTATGACAACAAGTTTGTTAAGCACCCATGTAAGTTACAAATGCGTTGGTTAGGTCCCTACATCATAAATTTTTTCACTGACGAAGGTGCGATGCAACTACAAAGTTTAGATGGGGTATTGTTTCCAAAGTTAGTAAACGGGAATCGGTTGAAACCCTATCGCCATGATCAGGCGCATAGTGACAGAGAAACACAAAAAAAAACCAATGACGACAAAAAGTGCGACGCATGCGGGAAGCATGGCCAACTAGATCGCTCGACGATGCTTTGCTCGTTTTAGCACGCGGGAGTCAAATTTGAGTCTGATCACTACGGATCAGCATCACTGGAAGATGACAGAGAAGTATGATGACACATTCAGATAGTTGTGGATAATATTTTGAAAATGATGAGCATGTGTCAAGAACCAAGCATAAATAGCAGTGTAAGGATTGTAGAATGCAAGTCGAAGTAGAGAGAGTCCGAAGAGGAGAATTAGTGGGTTGTATGATGCGAGTCAGTAAGTTAGATGTGGAGAGTTAGGAAGTTGGGTGCACAAGCCCAACGAAGCTGTGGAAAAGGGAAGTGAGATAGTTTCAATGGTGCACTTCATTTCGAGCGGAATCACTCCATGTGCGCTGAGAGAAAGAATGACGACCGTGCATGAACAACCAGCGAAGGAAGTAGTGTAGACACTTGGGCGGAGCAGAGATGAGGTATCACCCGAGATGTCTAAGAGTGTGGTATTAGTTATAAGGGCAGGGTTTCCCCGACCACTAGAACACTAGGGGAGGAGGCCCGCTAGCTCCAGCAGTGGCCGGTTAAATGTGCGAAACAGATGTGCCAGAGCAGCTGGCCTGTTTCACAATTTGGCGATGACGATGAACTTGTCCATAGATCGCAGAAATCCTGAAGCACCCGAGCAAGCGCATAAGGGGTAGATGATCAAGGTTTCAGTAGAATGGAGGATGAGTTCGAGGTAGATGATCAAGGTTTCAAGAGGCTGGAGGATGAGTTTGAGAAGTACATGATAGCGAGCTCCAAACGTCAAGAATAGCTTTAGAAGTTTACCGCGGTGAAGAACGAGACCAGTACCAGCGATGTCCAGCTGAGGTGGCTCAAGGGTTTGTATTATTGAGATAGAAGGTTTGGTTATCTTTAAAACAAAAGATTTGTTTTAATTATTATGTAAAAATAAAATTCAAGTAGAAAAAACATGTTTCTTGTTATTCATTCAAATCAAAGAGAATAATGAAACATTACATAATTCCAGCATCTTCATAACATATAAATTCCCATTAGCTAATAAGACTATCCATTGGAGCCTTAAACAAAACATTGTAGTCCCCTCTCCATTAAGTGGACATAAAGTTCATGTACAAGCTACCAACAAAATCAAGCTATATCTCTCAAAACTAGCAAGAGAAACATCAAAATAGTCATCTCAGAAAAAACAGTGATAGACTAGGAAAAAAATTTAATAGGGTGCTTAGTGGAGAGAGTATTTTCCACATATTCTTCAAAAAATAAAGTACCCTCAGGACCCCTAATTGCTCATTTCGATAGTTCATTTGCAATAGAATTGAATTCTCTAAATACATGGCAGATATTAATATCCCCAAAAGATGAAATAAGAGTATTGATTCTACAAAACCACTGCTCTAGAGATAGAACCTATAATTTGGACAAACTGTTTTCCCAATTTACAAAAATCTTCGAGTCACCAAGAACCTGGATTGATGCAAAACCATTTATAAAAGCAAATTGAAGAAGTCCCAAATAGCCAGTAATTTTTCTCTCGTGTTTGAAACAAATCTACAACTCATCCACAACTTGAAATTATGGTCCTCGTTAATCTTTAAGAACATACATGCACTATGGACCCCTTCCTGAGATGCACCATCAAAGTAGCCCATATCGAAGGAAGAGATAGGAGGATCTCTTAGCTGTCTAACTATTTTTCTTTTCTCCACATAGTGATATTCATTATAAATCCCCATAATTCTCATGCAACTAACATACATATTTGGAAATTTTCCTTAAAAAATTGCATAATTCTTGGATTTCCAAATATCCCAACAAATAAACACTGACATAAGTCTATGCGGGGAATTGTTCCTTACCCATGCTCAAAATTTTCTTCAACTGAGCATGAACCCCATACCTGAGAGATCTGAAGGTCCTCAGAAATACTCTTCCATATCATTTTCCTGGAAGAGCAATGAACAAATATATGGCTGACCGATTCACAATCATTTTTACAAAGAACACAAAAATTAGGCCCAGAAAAACCTCTTTTCAATAGACTATCCCAAGTCAAAATGCAGTTCTCAATACATAGCTAGAAGAAACATTTAAGTTTTAATGGCTTCTTCCATTTTCAAAGTCTATAGTACCACCACTTGTTCACACAGGGAGAATGAAATTAAGAAATAGCATCATATGCAGATTTAGCACATATATGCCCAAATCCGTTATTCCAATACCAAACCAAAGTATCCTCTTCCTCTTTCAACCTAATCCCATATTTGTTTAGGGTCATAATGTAATATGTCCATTCCTATGCCCATTGTCCTCCCATACCTAGATCCTCAGCAAGTAACCAGTAGGATTCAGAGTTCCCTGACCAATTGGGCCTTTTAATAGGATCTAAAGTACAAAAAACAAATTCATCAATATACTCTAAGAGAGGCAAAGAAAGTACATAATTCTCCTCCCCTCCAATATATGGATGCACCCCAATAAAAACATTTGATCCATTACCAACTTTCTAGGATAACCCTCTACTTATCCAAGGAAGAGTCCTCACAAAACCATTCTAGAAGTTCGATACAGCTCGAACTCATTTTTCAGTATTCCTAAGCCAATTAGACATAGAATGCTCTTTAAGATATTTGGATTTGAGAACATCACACCACAAACATGACCCAAATAGCCCTCTCCACATTCTTTTCATACTCAAGGAAAGATTGAACCAATATATATTCTTAATATCCCAGCCACCCATAGATTTTGGCCTAGATATTTTATCCCAACTTTCTAGATATATTTTAGTTCCCAACACAGAACCAGACCAGAGGAAATTAAACATTTTTTGTATAATCAAATGCAGAATTGTTTGAGGCACCTTAGCCAATGAAAACTAATACACAAGAATCCATACCAACATAGAGCTTACTAAAGTAAGTCTGCCCCCCAAAGATAACAACCTGTAGGACAAATTCCCAATTTGTTTTCTCAACTTTATTTACTAGCCACATCCAATCATTGACCTTGTAATTGTTAGGTTTCAAATAATATCTAAGATATTTTATACCACCATCAATGTCATCCACTTTGAAAGGGAATATAGAAGTAATATGGGATAAAATATTCTCATTAATATCATTCCTAAGAAAACAAGATTTATTTGAAATCACCTCCATACTAGATGCATCACAGAATAATGATATAATCTCTACAAAAGTATACCATTACTCCACAATTCCTCTACCAATAAAACCACATGATAAACATATATAAAATGTGTAATGAACAAAGATGTAGAAATTTTGATACCCCTGAACCTGCCCTCATTTTTTGGAGCAACAATCAATCTACTAAGTGCCTCAAGAACCAACAAGAACAGGAGTGGGTAGAGAGGGAAAACTTGTCTGAGCCCCCTACAACACTTCAAAAACTTGTAGGAGTACCAATAATAAGGACAAAAAAACAAATAGATGATACAATCCATAAGCCAATTGGTTACTGCCAATGGAAGGCCAATCTGGAGTAGTAATAGCCTTAAAAAAACCCATTTACCTTATCATAATCTTTGACTAAGTCCATCTTCATAATTAAGGCATCCAACTTCTTAGACTTGATGGAATGAAGACATTCTTATGTGACCCAAACAACATCTATGATTTGTTTGTTTGCCAAGAAACCAAATTGTTCCTTAGTCACCACCTCAACCAATTTTGACCTAATCCCGTTTAAGAAAATTTTAGTGATGATTTTATAAACAAGATTGCACAATGAAATAGGCATAAAGTTTGCAAATATTTTAGGCCTATCACATTTGGGGATAAGTGATATAAATGTAGAATTGAGAGCACCTAACAAATATCCCTCAATTCTGAATTGTTCAGCCACCTCCAAAAAATTATTCCCCAACATATGAAAAAACAATGAATAATTCCACAGGCCATCCATCAGGCCCAGGATTTTTGTCCTTAGAAAAATGTTTTAAAACCCCTTCTATTTCATCCAAAATAACCGCTTTCCCCAGTTTGTAAGCCCTCATCTTCAGAGAAAAAAACAATATATTTGCTAATCACTTTAAGTTGAGAAGCAATGGAAGAGCCACCTAAATCCTTAAAATGATCAGAGAAGTGTTCCACAACAACCTTTTCCAATTTTTTCTGAGCATTGATCCAATTCACACAAACATCCTTCAAATCCAAAATAGAATTTAAACTATTTCTATAGTTTGCATATATTTGGAATAATTTAGTGTTATTGTCCCTTTGGGAAATCCATATTTCTCTACTCTTCAATATCCAAGCCATCTATTCCTGCTTAAGTATTTTAGCTTTATTGGACTCCAATTCAGACAGCTCCCATTTTTCCTGCACAGTGAAAGAGCTAGAGATATTTGACTCATATACCTTGTCCAACAATTCCTCAATATCAATAAGTTCCTGACATGCTTTTTGTTTCTTCTTATTTACCCATAACACAACCATGTTCTTTATACATTTAAGTTTAACAATCAAACTCTCCATGGCACCAACTTCCCCAAGGAAAACAATTGAAGTCCACATTGATCTAGCCATAGAACAAAATTCTCAATCATATGACCATATATGATTAAACTTAAATGGATATTTATGGAAGTATTACTTCCATCTCTCTAGAGACATATGGGAGAGTGATCAGAGATTGAATATTTGATGACCCACAATCTAAACTTGCTCATAGAAACAACTAAAGCTTCATTAACAATCATAAACTTGTCCAGTCTCTTGCTAATACCATCATTACCACTCCTACCATTTCTCTAGGTGGGTCTTAATTTGGTAGGTACAACATCCAATAACTATGATCTCTGAAATAGTTGAAGAAAATAATCAGATAGGGGATCCAACCTAGAACAACTTCCCCATATTTCAAAAGCAGACAACGTGATAGTCTTATCAACCAAGGGTTTAATGGGGCCATCAATAGAATTATTGGACTCAAGACCCTCATGCAAAGATTTTTTGTCATAATCATTTTCCAAAGACGTAATAAATTTTAACTTAGCTGAGGAAATACCTTCATAAGCAGTAGGAGAGTCCAACTTTGACATACCTTTTTTTAGAGTCTATACATTCCACATTCAAAGAAGATGTAAGAATCAACTGAGTTAATTGGCCACCGACACTAGCAGAAACCATTGGCCAAAACAAAGCCCCCCTCAAAATCACCATCTTGATACCCAAATAGAAGCCTTGGACACTTATCACAGAGGTGGCCAGTACATTGAAAAAAATGACAACAAAATGGGATATTTAGATAATCCAAAATTTGTATAAATAGCATATCACCCCAAATGATCTCAACCTCCGCTGGTAAACCCAGAGAAACATCAAATTCCACCATAACCAATTCCATTCTCTTATCTACATAGTGAAGCATTTTCTCGTCCAGTGATATAAATTTTCCTAGGTTATACACCAGACCCACAAACATGTTCTTGGTCCATATTTGAATGCGAAGCCCCATAAGTAGAAGCCAAAGATGGCGCCTAATAATCCTCTCTCACAGGGGATCGAAAGATGGATGCCACCTACTCAAAACAAGTGATCCATTGCCAATAACCCATACACGATCAATAATTTTCTAAACATCGTCTTCCTCTAAAAACAAAAAACAAATCCATCCATTGGGAAGAATGCTAACTTTAGGAGCATATTTGATAATGGGGCACCAATTAACAGAGACCCATTCCATCAATTCCACCATATTAAGCTTAATATACTCCAATCGTCTGACCAAAGTTTGAAGCGAAAAAATTTCAACCTTGTCCATATTAACATCACGTCGTAGAACATATTGTTCCTTCCTCACCTTAACTTTGAAGGCCTCCTATCTTCTTCGAGCCATAGCCTTTAGACCTATCAAACCCTTCTGCTTATTCCAGCGAACATGCTCAAGACCAGACTCCACAATAGTCCCGGCCAACCGATTACACACCAAAGGAAAATTGTTCACATTATCCCAAAACCCTTTACACCTCACCACCTTGACTCTTCGACTCCACACCAAGTAGACCCATAGACAATGACGCCACCCCATTTTTCGAAAGGGGGAAGGATCTCCAGGACTGAGGTGATGAAATGTCAGAAAAAGGGCTTAGAGGATTGTCCTTTGCAGGGCCATCTATCACCAAATCTACCCTAACAATGATAGCATGCCTAGAACCAAGATCCTTCCCATGTGCCATACGGGAAGCAATAAATAAACACCAAAACACTGATACGATACGATTTTATAGATACCAAGACAAGCTCATCCTTTGGAACTTGCCAGCTACACCAAAAGGCATCCAAAAGGGACACAAAGAAATGCTAGTCACTATCGAATCGGCCCCTCCGAAACAGAAAGGGACCAAATCTCCCAATTAAAGCCAAAATAACCTAACTAGATCCAAATACCTAAAGAAAATAGACAAACACACCAATAATCACTCAAACATATAAAAATTCCCATTTTTTTACATAATTAGTACTAAGTTCTCTCCTATGTTCGAATTCCCATGTTTTTACATAATTAGTACTAGGTTCTCTCGAAGAAGAGAACTTGACTCCGTGATTGCAATTGCAACAAAGAGAACACGCAAAGTCTAACCATAGCTAAGGTTTGGAGAGTCATTTTTCCTCTTAATAACATCTCAATATTTTCAAATTATTATGTGAAAACATATAATAAAGTAAAATTTTTATTTAATTAAATGGTTAATGTTAAATTGTTATTATTCTTTGATTTGGATATCATAATTATGATTAGAGTTTCAATTTGAAATTTGGCATGCGTCAATATAGTGTATGATTATAATTTATAGAACACCACATTCTTGTGGGTGTATATATCATTTATTACTCATGAAATGGTTGAGATTCAATTATATCTTAGTTTATGCAGTATAAGGGGTAGGAATCTTGCAAAAGAATTAATGCTGAAATTGTAATTTAGAGTGCTTAAATTGCAATTTAGGTAATTGGAAAATTAGTTTAGAATGAACCAACACTATTACTAAAATTGCCAAATTGCAGAAATAGCAATTTACAGGAAATTGTTTTTTTTTTTTAATTCATTGAAAAATATGAACATTTTAGTTGCCTTTTATCCTATGCGCAGTTGATATAGTGGACATTTATTACTGTTTCAGATTCAATTGTGTAGATATATACCACATTTATTACTATGTCGATAAATAGATATTGTTTGTCAATAACAATCAATTACTCATGTACTTCACTGCAAAGTAATATATACAACATTTATTCTTCTACAGGCTAGTTATTATTCGGAGCCTTCCTCCTCCCACAAAGAAATGGCGAGTTCTATTGCATTTTACATTTACAACTCTCCAATGCCTTCTTGTCTTTCCTTTTTTTCAAATGAATCTTCTTGTCTTTCCTACTCACAATTCTGATCCATCTTTGTGCACTGAATAATGGTTGTGTCTCCTCTACAATATCAGCAATGTTCGAGTCTAAAACCCATCCCACAAATAAAAATCACAGATGAATTCAATTTCTATCAAGATGTGAATTTAGTTGCGACCGTCGATGATGGAAGTAGATTGCATGATCGAATTGTTCTTGATTTTGTTTTTCCGAGACCGCTACAGCATCCTTGGACCCTCGAAGGACATCTTTTGCAAATTTTGTGCAGTGTAACAATCATTTCTGACAAAGATCCAGTAATTAACTTTGCAAGAAGATTATGATGAAGATGCTCTGAGGCGCCTATCCTCCGTGGCAGATGTACGGGGTTCTGGCAGAGCTATTACAAGAAATTCTCGTTGAAAAAGATGGAGGAAATGAAGGATGAGCAAAGGCAGTACTCAAGTTGTATATATTTCAGTTACCCGACGACGCAAAAAAATCCCATCATCATCTTAGGCAGAATCTAGCAGAACTCAACGCATGATGCAGGCATGGAACGAACAGTTCACTTAACTCGCAAATAGTGGATACCAGCTCTGAAATACATCTTAGCCGGCGCGGTGGTGAAGCAGTGCATTCATCTGGGGGAACATACAACATTTGCAGAAGTCGCATGATCGAAACCCTCTTGATGTTGTTTTTCATCGTATACTGCAATGACTGTAGGCATGTCCACACCAGCTATGGATACTATTGGACTTTTTTTTTCACATGAAAAAGTACTTACTATTAATGTTATTTGTAATGCTGGTAATAGTAAAGAGATATATAAAAGCACAAGCTCAAAGTGTAATAGTCCATGCAACATCTCGAAATTTCACAAAAAATTAAAACTTTTGATAACAGCATTAATGGATAATAATAGTTGCGGAAATAATAAATTGAAATTGTGACAGCATTAAATATACAGTTAACAATACTAATCATGCTTAATTTTTGTTTTAGCAGCATAATGATAATGACATTTTAAAGTATGTTTAGTAAACATGTTTAGGATAACAATTGTAATAAATGATTGGTAGTTTGATGCGACACTATTTTTTTTCGCATAGATACTGACAATTTGACTTTTGATAAAAAGGGTGTCCTACGAAGTACCTTGGAGCTTACTTAGCTATAACGCTAAAGCATCTTGATTGTCCTATGTGTAGATGATAGGTAAGAGATTTCATGGTTGCGTAAAAACAAGTCCGAATAGTTTCAATTTGAAAGTTGTAAATAAATAAAATGTTAGAAATTTATTTGCGATCCACCAAGAGTATGCAGGTATGGTTTCCACTGTAATAGTTACTGTTTCAATGTTATTTTACGACTTCAATGTGTTTAGAATAGTATCGTCTAAAAACATCATTATGATATTAGTTTTGTCACTAATATCTTCAATGTTAAGGTAACTAGCTTTTTGTCGTCTTGAGGCAACTATGTACCTCCAATGTCATTGTCAAGGTTTGAAGTGAGAAGATAAATCAATCATACTCAATTTTTGGTTATCTTTGTGTTATCCTTTTGCCAAAGGTTCTTTAAGAGATGTCTATTCTAAAGACTACCTATACTTATATTAGTGGAATTTATATGTATGCTGACGAAGTCACTAAACTAGTGTTAAGTCAAATGTGTATTGACTACAACCATTATGATTTTATATTGTTGAACTATACATGATAGTATATAATTGTTTGAAAGGCATAATAGAAACTATGTCAAAATATGACCATAGTTATCCTATTATCTAAACATCTAAGTTCTAACATTTATATATTTAATTCTACAAAACACACTTTGGGACTATATAACAAATAGAAAGTCAGTCTAATATGTTTGTATAATGTCATAGGTCAAGTGATACCATACCTATGATATTTTAAACCTAACTTAGAACCATACGAAACTTGTGATTCTTTTATCAAAGCACAACGTTATAAAGTCAAGTCTTGGGAATGAAATCCAAAGTTGGGATTAACACACTGACATGCAATAACTAATGGCAGGTGGTCATGCTGGTTCATTAATGTGAAATGATCGTCGAACTGTAATGGAGATCTTCCATCGATTTTGCATTGAAGTCTTGATATAGTAATCTGGTGACAAGGTTCATCGTCCATCCACGTAAGGTAAGATCATGGTAATGGTGGACATTGAGACCATCGTGTCACTGCTTGAGTTAGCATCCCTCCGAGTTGGACATTTCAGCGTGATCCACTGTGGCATTCCTAAATGTGTGAAGTGATAGTGTATTTAATGCATGAGTTGCTCGACCCAATGCAATGTGTATTGGCATAAACCTGATCGTTGGATGTCGTTGATATGGACCATCGGATCAAACCCTAGCAAGTTTATCGACGTTTGGTTTAAGAGTTTGGTAATGAGGGTTATTGCCTCCATTGTTCTCGGCCTATGGCCCACAGGCTGCCAAAATTTTAGCCTAAACTTGTATGAGATTCGACATCGAGACCTCTGGCTTGAGAGAGTTGCATTTGCTCTTCCTTCTGCAATTAGTGTCGTTTGAGAGACTGTAAACTTAGTTTGTATTGTTAAGAGTTGGGAGTTCTGGAAACTCATCATTTAAATTTGAATTGAAGCTTTGCCCTGGTGTTTAAATAGGCCAAGGGTTTTTTTGTCACAAACCCAGTGTGGAGTCATTAAAAGGCTGACGAAGGTGAAAAAGCTTTGGTAAAATCGTACCATGGTAAGTCTGCTGTAACGAACAACAATTCCTTTCGTGAAAGAATGATTCATTTAACATTTTTCTATTCTCAATTGAAAAGATATCAATCTTCTAAGTTTAACCTTCGTTCTAATGTCAGTTGCAGGTTATGAAAGTGTGTTCCGTACGATGGTTTGGTAGAATGCGGAAGGCTCTCCAATCGGTAAGCTCTGGGTCTTCTCATAAACCTTCGTAGGTGCTCTATAAGGTTGATGGGGTTTTCAAGAATGGAGTTATAGGTCTTGCTATGGCTTGCCGTGGTTGTTTATTCAATGCTTATGTTTTTAAAAACATAATTTGTTTGTCGCCGAGACTCTCGTTTAAATGATGGTACTTGGTTTCTATACTTCATGTTTTTGGTAGTGCCGACTGGAGCTATGACTCGTCGATGCTTGATATAAAAGGGTTCTGTGAAACTGTTGTAACTTGGGATGAACCCTATATTATATTTGTTTGCAAACAATATTGTAAAATATCCTTCTGAGATTCACGACTTCTTTGGTTAAGTTTTGAGATAGAGCTGTGGGATCGTTCACTATGTAAATGATACTTCTCCTTTCGGAAATGAAGATGTTTGCTAAATACTTTGTGTAGATTGTCTGTGTTGTTCGACTTGATTCTGTTGGTCGAATTCGTGTTTTCTTGAACTATATTAGGGTTTACTGATTTCGTCGATGAAGGTAGCTATGTAGAAAACTTCTAAGTTACAGATGTAATGCTATATGTTTCGTTTCTATGCTTAGGTTATGTGAACCTATGTTCAAATAAGTTATGTCAAAGAAATCCGAAATAGTTTTCTTTTTTTTTAAGATGAAAGAACAGGTCTGAAACATAAATCCAGTAGAAGTGTTTAAAGTTACGAGTCTTCGAAAAACTTGGATTTCGATCTGTAATCTATGAAAAATTGAGTTTGTTTTGAAAGTTAAAACAATTCATAATATAATGGTTTTATGTAGAGTTTAAAATACTTTGTCGTAGATAGGAGCTATAAAATGTATGCTTATTCTAAAATGGTGGAGAACTCTATTGAACGAAAAACCAAATAGGTCAAACCCTAAAAGTGTTAGTTTGTTAAACTAATGAAAATGAGATCTTATTAGCAATAGAATGTTTATGTTATTTCTAATATCTGTTTGAACTGTAAAATTATGGAAATGATAGAATAAAATGGAAACAGTGTATGTGTAAAGTGAAACTGAATAATATAGAATTGCTATATAATGCTATGGTTTGCAGCATGTAAATGATGATAATACAGTGAGATAGTAATCATGATAAACATTAACAGAGATAATGAAATCAAAGTGTCTGTAAACAATTATGAAAAATGGTAATGATTGTTATGTACAATCCTTATCTGATCATCACTATCATTTAATTTGCTACTCTGTTATGATGCATATATACCTGTGATTTCTATATTTTTCTGTACAGAATAATGATAAGAATGCAGAAGTTATGCATTAATTAAATTTTCAGAAAACTCTGATACTTTATAATACATACATAGATATTATGCAGAACCTTCTACTATTATTTAACTTAGGAACAGAAAACTGATACATATATGATTACTATCTATCTATCGAATTCAAATGGCAAATTTTGCCTATCTTCTAATCTATTTTAATTTGCATATCTCTACTAGAGTACGATGCTTCAAAACAACGTGTGGAAAAATAGAGATATTGATTTATCAATTCAACTTCAACATTAAACTTATACATTCAAATTTAAAACAAATTCTAGGATTAGATTCTTTTTCGAAAATAGAAAAACAGAAAATACTAGTTAAACAAATCAAAATTATTTACTGAGAACTAAGTTAGAAATCTGTAGAACGTGAGAAAATCTGTAGGGAAACAAACAGCCCAAGAATACTGTTACACCCAACCAAATTCCTGAAAATAGTCAAGTATTGTCTTAGGACCCCCAAGCCTGTTCACTGAACCACCAGGAGGAAGAAACTTCAGGAATTAGGACTTCTTCTTGCTGTAGTACTTATCTTCTCAATCTTCAATAGGTAGCAGTCCAAAAGACTTGCTCCTACAACTCTGTTTCTCCTCAGTAATATGCAAACCTTAGTTTTCTGTCACCACTAACCTCCCTTATTCGAATCTCTCTTGAAATCACCTGATTCACAAGAGGAAAATATTCTACTTAAATATTGATTAAGAGCTGCGTGCCCAATTCGAATTTTCCTTTATAGGCTGCCTAGGCCTTTTCAGATGTTACTGGGTCATTAAAGGAGCTTCCTGCTCACTCCCTCCACCTGGGGGATAATGCCTTATTTTAGGGGAAGTTGTCCCATAACCAACAGTTAGTGGTGTGATGCAACTACTACCATGTGTCCTATACCTTCCAATATCTTCCATTCCTCCTAGTGGGTCAGTGAACACTCATTCAACAGTCCTCTTGGGTGTTTGTCTCCTAATTAACTTATTTAAATAATAATATTCAGTAATTACATTCATCCGTGATCAAAACTGATCATAATTACAAAACTTTGTAATTTAATTTAACATAAAGTATTTTTGCAAATAAAATAATAATTTCCAAAAATTTGGGTAGGTGACATACACCCCCCCTTAAGTCTCAACATCGTCCTCGATGTTGGCTAATCACTCCTCGAGTGTTCTTGAAATAGAGTTCGGTATGCTGCCAGCATACTACTCTCCAACTCCCGGGTTGCCTCTTCTGGGCTAAGGTGCTTCCATTGCACCTTCACTTGCCCAATGCTGCGATTCCGGAGAATAGTTTCCCTCTTTTCGAGGATACAATCCGATTCCACCGGAAAATCTCTGTCTTGTCCCACCTATACATCATTCCAGTTTACAACATGAGTAGTATCGTGCACATATTTCTTTAAAAATGATATATGAAAAACATTATGTATTTTCAGGTTAGGTGGCAAAGCCAGTTGGTATGCCACTGCTCCAACCTTAGATAATATTTCAAAAGGACCGCTATACCTGGGTGCCAACTTGGCACAGCAACCCAATTTCAGTGAACTCTTTTTTGGTCTTACCTTGAGAAACACATGTTCACCCACCTGGAACTCTTTATGAGTTCTTTTTGAATCTGCTTGACTTTTCTACCTATCTTGCGCAGCTTTTAAATGTCCTTGCACCTGTTTCACAATTAGCTCTAACTCTTGCAATAATTCAGGCCCTAAAACAACTCTATTTACTGGATCATTCCACGAAACAGGTGTATTACATTTCCTACCATACAGAATTTCAAAAGGACTAAGTTTGGCCAATGCATGGTAATGATTATTATAAGAAAATTCTGCTAAGTGTAGATAATCTTCCCACTTACCAGGATGATCCTTAACATACATTCTTAATAAATCTTCTAACACTTGATTTACCCTTTCTGTCTGTCCATCCGTCTGTGGATGAAATGTTGTACTGAAATTTAAAGTTGTATTCAATCCCTTAAACAGTGACCTCCAGAAGTTTCCTGTAAACTTTGAGTCACGATCTGAAATTATTACTTTCGGTATTCCATGAAGTCTAAAAATATGTTTCATAAAAATTTCTACAATATCTAGGGATTTATGCATGGTCTTCACTGGTATGAAGTGTGTTGCCTTGCTGAGTTTGTCCACCACCACCATGATAGAATCATGTTGTTTCTAATTTTTCGATAATCTAGTAATGAAATCTATGTTGATCACTTCCCATTTTCAGCTTGGTATTGGTAATGGTTGCAACAATCCAACAGGATGTTAGTGTTCAACCTTCACCTTTTGACAGTCCAAACATTTTGCGATATATTCTGCTACTTCATCTTTCATTCTGGGCCAATAGTATTCTTTTCTCAGCATAGTGATGGTCTTTTGATATCCTGGATGACCAGAATAGTGACTTTTATGCATCTAATTTAATATCAGAAATTTTATTTCTGATATATCTGGTACATACAATCTGTTTTTATACAGTAATAGACCATTTTCCTTAATTCTGTAATCTTCCATACAATTTTCAGAACTGTTATTGGCTGCCCTTTCCTTCATTTTTCTGTATTCTTCATATGTTTCACCTTTTTCCAGAATCTGATTTTCCAAATCAGTTGAATAATTACTGATTGCTGAAATGAAATTTAGTTTTGCCTTGCGACTCAAGGCATCTGCAACTTTGTTCTCCTTTCCTTTAATATGTTGAATTTCGAAATCATACTCACTTAAGAACGTCAACCATCTAGCTTGTCTAGGGTTTAGGTTTGTTTGATCCAATAAATATTTCAGACCCATGTTATCTATTAATAATGTAAACTTTCTGCCAATAAGGTGATGACGCCACATTTTTAAGGCATGAATAACTGCTAATAACTCTGGATCATAAGTAGAGTAGTTCTTTTCATGTACTTTCAGTTTTCTAAATTCATATGCTATCGCATGTCCTTCCTGTGTCAAGACTCCACTGAGCCCATCATTGTATGCGTCTGTACAAACTACAGAATCTTTGTTGAGATCAGCTATCTTCAAGATAGGTGATGTCATCAATAGTTCCTTTAATTTCTTAAAACTCTCAGCACATTTATGATTCCAAACAAATTTCTTCCATTTCTTCTGTAAGGAAGTTATGGGGTTGGCAATTTTTGAAAATTTCTCTATAAACTTTCTGTAATACCCCATAATGCCCATAAATGATCTTACATCCAACACATCTTTAGGAACCGGCCAGTCATTAATGGCCCTTATCTTGTCGGGGCCAACCGAGATTCCTTCTGCTTAAATTATGTGTCCTAGATGTTGAATTTTGTCTTTGTGGAAGTCACACTTACTAAATTTGGCATACAATTGATGATCTCTTAATACTTGTAAGATAATCCATAAATGTTCATCATGCTCTTCTTTGCTTTTTGAGTACACTAAAATATCGTCTATAAACACAACAACAAACTTGTCTAGGTACTTATGAAAAATATTATTCATTAAACACATAAATACAGCCGGGGCATTAGTCAAGACAAACGGCATGACTACGAACTCGTAATTTCCATACCGAGTTCGGAAAGCTGTCTTGAAAATATCTTCGTCCTTAACCCTTACTTGATGATATCCTGATCTTAGATCAATCTTCAAAAATATTGTTGCTCCACGCAGCTGATCAAATAGATCATCTATGCGGGGCAACGGGTATCTATTCTTGATCGTCATCTTATTAAGCTGGCGATAATCTATGCACAGTCTTAATGTTCCATCTTTCTTCTTAACGAAGATGACAGGTGCTCCCCAAGGAGACGCACTTGGTCTAATATACTTCATGTCAATAATTTCCTTCAACTGAGATTTTAATTCGTTTAACTCCAGTATATGCATTCTGTATGGAGCTTTTGAATTTGGTACTGCTCCTGGTATCAACTCTATGGTAAAATGTAAATCTCTTTTGGGTGGTAATCTTGGAATCTCCTCAGGAAATACATCTTTAAAATCTTTTAGGACAGGTATGTCCTCTAATTTCAGTTTGTCCTCTTTATCCATAATCTCATCATTTCTCACGTTTAATGCAAACATTTGGCATCCCTTCCTAACTACCCGCTTAACTTGCATGGTTGAAATTTGTCTAAGGGTTACCTTCCTTGGAATGCCTTTTATTTCTACAGCTTTCCCTTCATCATTTAAGCATGTAAAATTTTTTCCATAACAGTCTAGGATGACATGATGGGCTTCCAACCAATCCATCCCAACTATAATATCATACGAACCTAAAGGTAAAACATTCGGCTTGATTTGTGTTTGCAAATGATTCATGGATAAAACATAGTTCTCTATAAAATCTCAAACTTTCCTCTTTGTTCCAGTTGCTAGTCTAACTAGCCATGATTTACTAAACTTTTCAGTTTTCAGTTTAAGGCTTTCCACAATATCTGGTGATATATAACTTAAACTAGCACCTGGGTCAATTAAAATAGTAACAGGATGGTCATGTATCATACCTTCAATCTCTACCATAGAGATTTGATGATCTGCTTGCCTGTTGTCAAGTGCTGCGTTAATTCTTGGCATCTCCCTTGCTACATCTCCAACAGTAGGTTCAGTCTGTATAGAGTTGATGTTGTTTGTCTTCCTCTTCCTTAAGGGACATTCTGATGCATAATGGGGGCCTTGACATTCAAAACATTTAATATGTGTATTTGGCTCACTAGTCTTGGCAGTATTAGTTGCATTTTTCGGTGCTGTAGAATTCTGCTGTGAATTATTTCTGGAATTATTCCCTTGGGAATTTCGATTCTGAAAATTCTTCCTTTGGAATCCGGAATTTCCACTGAATCTAAAAATTTTCTTCTTCTATTCAAAATTGTTGGGTTTATGATTTTTCCAATTAGACATACCCTCTCTCTTCCGATTTGTATCATAATAGAAAACTGCCTTTCTCATAGCCTCCTCTAATGTTTTAGGACTGCCATACTCAATTCTATCTTTAATGCTGAATGGTAAACAGCTTAAGTACCTTTGAATTTTTGGTTTCTCTTCTATGAGGTATGGTACATATCTTAGTAAGTTCAAAAACTTACTGTTCATTTCCTTCATATTCATACCTCCCAACTTCAGATCGTAGAATTCTTTAGATTTTTCTTCGTAGTACTGCTCAGATAGATACTTCTTTTTGAAATATCGTTTGAAAGCACTCCAACTTACATCTTTATCTTTGATGCTCCTTACCCTTTTGATGTCTTTCCACCAAATATCCGCTTTTCCAGTCAAGTTATATATAGCCATCTTTTCCTTTAAGAACTCTGAATAGTTGTAGATCTGGAAGTATTTCTTCATCCTTGACAACCAAGCTTCAGCTGTCTCACCTTTCTCAGTTTCTCCATTGAAAGTTGGAGGTCTTATCTTCTTGAATTCTCCAAAAATATGCTCATATTCCTTATGATTTTTCCTTCCTGGTTTGAAGTCTCCTTCACTGCTGTCACTGGTATAGTTACGCTTCCTTTTGCATTCTGTAATAGCATCTCCGGATGAGGTTGAGCTGTCTTTTACTTCGTTGATTTTTATGTTCTGATTTTTATCAGTGTGAGGCATGTCCTCAACTTTGGAAATATCTTCATTGTTTTTCTCTTGTTCCTCTGTTTGGCTGTGTTCAAACAACACTTGATTCAGTTGTTCTTATGCTTGCAGAATCCTTTCATTATCTAGTTTCACAGACCTGATTTCTGCTTTTAAATCTTGAAAGGCACGTAACAGTTCCGTCGAACTGTTATTTATTTCCCCATGACCTTCCTCTACATAGTGTTGTCCCAAACTGTGACTGTTTGGCTGAATTTTGTCGCTTAAATGTTCATCCGAGTTCTCCATACCTCTAACTACGATAATTTCTGAATAACATAATAGTTAAATTTTTTTAAGTTAGTACAATTTTCTGCTATATGAAAATTTTCTGCTGCGTCTTTTGGACCTCATTCAGGCCTAGTGTTCGAATCTGTGCTCTAATACCACATGTAACATCTCGAAATTTCACAAAAAATTAAAACTTTTGATAACAACATTAATGGATAATAATAGTTTCGAAAATAATAAATTGAAATTGTGGCAGCATTAATTATACAGTTAACAATACTAATCATGCTTAATTTCTGTTTTAGCAGCATAATGATAATGACATTTTAAAGTATGTTTAGTAAACATGTTTAGGATAACAATTGTAATAAATTATTGGTAGTTTGATGCGACACTATTTTCTTTCACATAGATACTGACAATTTTACTTTTGATAAAAAGGGTGTCCTACGAAGTACCCTGGAGCTTACTTAGCTATAACGCTAAAGCATCTTGATTGTCCTATGTGCAGAGAGATTTCATGGATGTGTAAAAACAAGTCCGAATAGTTTCAATTTCAAAGTCATAAATAAATAAAATGTTAGAAATTTATTTGCGATCCACCAAGAGTATGCAGGTATGGTTTCCACTGTAATAGTTACAGTTTCAATGTTATTTTACGACTTCAATGTGTTTAGAATAGTATCGTCTAAAAACATCATTATGCTATTAGTTTTGTCACTAAGATCTTCAATGTTAAGGTAGCTATCTTTTCGTCGTCTTGAGGCAACTAGGTACCTCCAACGTCATTATCAAGGTTTGTAGTGAGAAGATAAATCAATCATACTCAATCTTTGGTTATCTTTGTGTTATCCTTTTGCCAAAGGTTCTTTAAGAAATGTCTATTCTAAAGACTACCTGTACTTATATTAGTGGAATTTATATGTATGCCGATGAAGTCACTAAACTAGTGTTAAGTCAAATGTGTATTGACTACAACCATTATGATTTTATATTGTTGAACTATACATGATATTTTATAATTGTTTGAAAGGCATAATAGAAACTATGTCAAAATATGACCATAGTTATCCTATTATCTAAACATCTAAGTTCTAACATTTATATATTTAATTCTACAAAACACACTTTGGGACTATATAACAAATAGAAAGTCGATCTAATATGTTTGTATAATGTCGTAGGTCAAGTGATACCATACCTATGATATTTTAAACCTAACTTAGAACCATACGAAACTTGTGATTCTTTTATCAAAGCACAATGTTATAAAGTCAAGTCTCGGGAATGAAATGGAACATTGGGATTAACACACTGACATGCAATAACTAATGGCAGGTGGTCGTGCTGGTTCATTAATGTGAAACGATCGTCGAACTGTAATGGAGATCTTCCATCGATTTTGCATTGAATTCTTGATATAGTAATCTGGTGACAAGGTTCGTCGTCCATCCACGTAAGGTAAGATCATGGTAATGGTGGACATTGAGACCATCGTGTCACTACTTGAGTTAGCCTCCCTCCGAGTTGGACATTTCAGCGTGATCCACTGTGGATTCCCAAATGTGTGAAGCGATAGTGTATTTAATGCACGAGCTTCTCGACCCAATGCAATGTGTGTTGGCATAAACCTGATCATTGGATGTTGTTGATATGGACCGTCAGATCAAACCCTAGCAAGTTGATCGACATTTGGTTTAAGAGTTTGGTAATGAGGGTTATTGCCTCCATTATTCTCGACCTGTGGTCGACAGGTTGCCAAAAGTTTAGCCTAAACTTGTATGAGATTCGACCTCGAGACCTCTGGCTTGAGAGAGTTGCATTCGCTCTTCCTTCTGCAATTAGTGTCGTTTGAGAGACTGTAAACTTAGTTTGTATTGTTAAGAGTTGGGAGTTCTGGAAACTCGCTGTTTAAATTTGAATTGAAGCTTTTCCCTGGTGTTTAAATAGGCCGAGGGTTTTTTCGTCACAAACCTAGTGTGGAGTCATTAAAAGGCTGACGAAGGTGAAAAAGCTTTGGTGAAATCGTAGCATAGTAAGTCTACAGTAACGAACAACAATTCCTTTCGTGAAAGAATGATTCATTTAATATTTTTCTATTCTCAATTGAAAAGATATCAATCTTCTAAGTTTAACCTTTGTTCTAATGTCGGTTGCAGGTTATGAAAGTGTGTTTTGTGCGATGGTTTGGTAGAATGTGGAAAGCTCTCCAATCGGTAAGCTCTGGGTCTTCTCATAAACCTTTGTAGGTGCTCTGTAAGGTTGATGGGGTTTTCAAGAATGGAGTTACAGGTCCTGTCGTGGCTCGTCGTGGTTGTTTATTCAATTCTTATGTTTTTAAAAACATAATTTGTTTGTTGTTGAGACTCTCGTTTAAATGATGGTACTTGGTTTCTATACTTCATGTTTTTGGTAGTGCCGACTGGAGCTATGACTTGTCGATGCTTGATAAAAAAGTGTTATGTGAAACTGTTGTAACTTGGGATGAACCCTATATTATATTTGTTTGCAAACAGTGTTGTAAAATCTCCTTCTGAGATTCACGACTTCTTTGGTTAAGTTTTGAGATAGAGCCGCGGGCTCGTTCACTATGTAAATGATACTTGTCCTTTCGGAAATGAAGATGTTTGCTAAATACTTTGTGTAGATTGTCTGTGTTGTTCAACTTGATTCTGTTGGTTGAAGTCGTGTTTTCTTGAACTAGATTAGGGTTTACTGATTTCGTTGATGAAGGTAGATATGTAGAAAACTTCTAAGTTACAGATGTAATGTTGTATGTTTCATTTCTATGCTTAGGTTATGTGAACCTATGTTCAGATAAGTTATGTCAAGGAAATCCGAAATAGTTTTCTTTTTGTTGAAGATGAAAGAACAGGTCTAAAACATAAATCCAGTAGAAGTGTTTAAAGTTATGAGTCTTCGAAAAACTTGGATTTTTATCTGTAATCTATAAAAATTTGAGTTTGTTTTGAAAGTTAAAACAATTCATAATATAATGGTTTTATCTAGAGTTTAAAATACTATGTCGTAGATAGGAGCCATAAAATGTATGCTTATTCTAAAATGGTAGAGAACTCTATTGAATGAAAAACCAAATAGGTCAAACCCTAAATGTGTTAGTTTGTTAAACTAATGAAAACAAAATCTTATCAGCAATAGAATGTTTATATTATTTCTAATATCTGTTTGAACTGTAAAATTATGGAAATGATAGAATAAAATGGAAACAGTGTATGTGTAAAGTTAAAACTGGATAATATAGAATTGTTATATAATGCTATGGTTTGAGCATGTAAATGATGATAATACAGTGAGATAGTAATCATGATAAACATTAACAGAGATAATGAAATCAAAGTGTCTGTAAACAATTATGAAACATGGTAATGATTGTTATGTACAATCCTATTCTGATCATCACTATCATTTAATTTGCTACTCTGTTATGATGCATATATACCTGTGATTTCTATATTTTTCTGTACAGAATAATGATAAGAATGCAGAAGTTATGCATTAATTAAATTTTCAAAAAGCTCTGACACTTTATAATACATACATAGATATTATGCAGAACCTTCTACTATTATTTAACTTATGAACAGAAAACTGATACATATATGATTACTATCTATCTATCGAATTCAAATGGCAAATTTTGCCTATCTTCTAATCTATTTTAATTTGCATATCTCTACTAGAGTACGATGCTTCAAAACAGCGTGTGGAAAAATAGAGATATTGATTTATCAATTCAACTTCAACATTAAACTTATACATTCAGATTTAAAACAAATTCTAGGATTAGATTCTTTTTCGAAAACAGAAAATACTAGTTAAACAAATCAAAATTATTTACTGAGAACTAAGTTAGAAATCTATAGAACCTGAGAAAATTTGTAGGGCAATAAACAGCCCAAGAAGACTGTTCCACCCAACCAAATTCCTGAAAATAGTCAAGTACTGTCTTAGGACCCCCGAGCCTATTCACTGAACCACTAGGAGGAAGAAACTTCAGGAATTAGGACTTCTTCTTGCTGTAGTAGTTATCTTCTAAATCTTCAATAGGTAGCAGTCCAAAAACTTGCTCCTACAACTTTGTTTCTCCTCAGTAATATGCAAACCTTAGTTTTCAATCACCACTAACCTCCCTTATTCGAATCTCTCTTGAAATCACCTAATTCACAAGAGGAAAATATTATGCAGAAATATTGATTAAGAGCTAACTGCCCAATTCGAATTTGCCTTTTTAGGCTGCCTAGGCCTTTTCAGATGTTACGGGGTCATTAAATGAGCTGCCTACTCACTCCCTCCACCTCGGGGATAATGCCCTATTTTAGGGGAAGTTGTACCATAACCAACAGTTAGTGGTGTGATGCAACTGCTACCATGTGTCCCATACCTTCCAACAACTTCCATTCCTCCTAGTGGGTCAGTGAACACTCATTCAACAATCCTCTTGGGTGTTTCTCCTAATTAATTTTTTTAAATAATAATATCCAGTAATTACATTCATCCATGATCAAAACTAATCATAATTACAAAACTTTGTAATTTAATTTAACATAAAGTATTTTTGCAAATAAAATAATAATTTTCAGAAATTTGGGTAGGTGACAGTCCACCAACTGGCCATTAGGCCCAAACATAGAGAGAAATGCCAACAGAGGCACAAAGAAGAATATCACATTTTTTTTTCACATGAAAAAGTACTTACTATTAATGCTATTAGTAATGCTAGTAATAGTAAAGAGAGATATACAAGCACAAGGTGATCCAGATTTATGTGGGAACGAAACAAAAGATAGCATACACAGAATCAAATACAGAGATATATTGTAAATAACACAGTGATACAGTAAACACATATTCTATTAAATAGCGGAAATAGAACTGACTGTAAAATACAATAGCTAGAATGGTGGTAGCTATCTCTGAGAAGAGATGTGGCCGCTATGCTCATTTGTGCCAAGATGAATACAAAGAGAGGCCGAAAGGGCCTATTTATCATAAGCATGAGGGAAAGAATCCCAAACATCCAAAAACCGAACCCTAGAATATGAACAGTCATAAAGTTTGCGTCCCCAAGGTGGTTAGTTGAACAGTCAACTTCCCGGGGTCATAACTTTTGCATACGATCTCCGTTTGGGGCGCTCGGTAGCCCGTTGGAAAGGTCTATCCGAGATTTACAACTTTCGAATGGGCCCAAATGTATGCCATTGCAACTATTTGGTCCTCCAAATTGTCAAGAAATGTCGTTTAGGGCCTCAAAATGGTTTCGGAAGTTCAGGACCCGAAAAACTGCTAAAAATAGTAATTTACCAAAATTGCCAGAAGCCTATTTTGAGCCAGTTGGAAGAGGTGGGCCGCCACCGATATCCACTTGGATCACAAGGTCAAAGTGTAATAGTCCACCAACTGAACATCAGGCCCAAACATAGAGATAAATGCCAACAGAGGCACAAAGAAGAATATCATAGGATTGGTCAAATTACACCGGGCCAGTCCCCCCAAAGAGACAATAATCCACCGCATAGTGAGAAAAACCAACAGTAGTACATAGACGAAACCAAAGGATTGAACAAATTACACTGGGCCAATCCCACCAAAAGAAACAAAAGTCCATCACCCAAAACATGGAGCCAATACAAAATCATAAGAGATGTGTCCAACATCATATCACAGTGATAAACAATGACAAACACCGGATCAGGATCCCAATAGACACCATAACCAAAAAAACATAAGCAAGTACCTCCTCCATGGAGATCAAGGACCCGCACAAAGAGATGGGCTGCTCCATAACCATATCTAGAAAAAAACAACAACTGACTCAGAAAAAAGGTAAGGAAAACCGGTCCAGTAACAGATTGTCCCGCCACTCCTCACCGAAAATGGTGCCCTCAGGAACCGATAGAGCCCGTTTAGATAAAAGATCGGCCAGATGATTATTCTCTCTAAACACATGTTCAAATGAAATATGTCCAAATCAATCTATCAAGCGTCGTGCATCCCGCAACCAATAATCCAGCTGGATGATCTTGAGAGAACATTCTGAGCGGGCCCAAGAAATAAAAACCTTTGAATCCCCCCGAGCCAAAAGAAGAGGAATACTCCGTACTGATGAGATATGCAAAAGTAGCTACAGAGCAATAAGTTCACTATTTGTGTTGGTTCCCATGCCATTGTTCATCCACAAGTGGAGCGAATGAGAGGCAGAGAAAAAAATAACAGCCCTGGCACCACTGCAACAAGAAGCAGTTTGTGAAGCACCATCGAAGGCACCCCACGGGAAGGTAACACCAACACTTGGAGCAGGCCGAGGGGCATGAACCACAATCACCGCACCCTTGGAGAGATGACCCAGTGACTCCCTGAAACTGGAAACCGCCCGACAGCAAGTCCAATGAACATATGGACAGGACTCTTCAAAGATAAGCAAATTCCTGGCACGCCATACTTCCCAAGCAGTGAAAACCGGTAGGGCCTTAGAAGCTAATCCCACCGAAGACCAAAACCAAAAATTTTCCAGGAAAGACGAACGGTTCCAGGGGCCAGAGTACCCAACCTCCACCCGAACACCAAGCCAGATCGATCATGAGAAAGGGCATTTGAAAAACAGATGGTCAATCATCTCTTCAGCTGCACCACAAAGCACGCAACGTCCAGGACCAACAAAACCCCGCCGATGCAAGTTATCCTAGGTGAGAATGTAATTGTTCAAGACCAACCACAGGAAACATCTTAATTTAAGAGGAATATGTAACTTCCATATCACAATAGACCACCATTGTGGAGGACATCGCGACTGAGAGAACAGAGAGGAATATGCCGAACAAGCAGAGACCATTCCATCTACAGAGTCCCACGACCATACCAACCGATTCGGACTATCCCCCAACTATATATTGGACCTGTTAAGGTACGAGATGTACCTGGTCCATTCTTCACCCAGCAAACCCGTAACACCCAACTGCTCAGCACTGATCCAAGAAGACCGATCCTCGCCCGAATGAAAGGGGACAATATGATTAAAAGAGAAGTAGCCCTTTGATCTTAAAGTCAAAATGAGATCTGAAGATAATTTATATTCACATGGACCACCCAGAATAGGGTCTTCCCCTAATCTGATCAGGAAACCATTACCCGGTACCCATGACAGCCAGTTCGCAATCGTCTGAAAATCCTCCAATAACCCATTCCATATATTGGAAAATCCCCGGGTCTTTGGCTTGCCAAAATGAAACCATTGGGGGATCGATAGATTCTTTATGTACTTGTTTTTAATGATAAAACCCCAAAGAGATTCCACAGTCAATGCCCGCCAAAGACTCTTAGCCTTAAGCGCAATACCAAAGGCCTCCACATTCTTAATACCCCAACCCCCACATGAGAGAGGTTGAGCCATTACCTGCCGCCTAACCAAATGGAAGCGACACCCATTACCACTCCCATCCCAAATGAACTTGAAAGTTCTCTGACGGATCCCAACAAGTATGGATTTTAAAACATTGTACAATGAAAGCCAGTATACCACTAAGTTCTGAAGCACTTATTTAGCAAGTGTGATACGATCACATAAGGATAACCACTTCCAGCACCAATGACCAATTCTTTTATCAAAACAATGAAGGAGCCATCTCCAATCCTGAATCAGGTAATAGTTAGGTTTTATATAAAAACCCAGGTATGTTGTACCCTCCTCCAGATTTTTACAATTATATGGCAGAAAGAGCTTCAGTTGGGCTAAGAGATCATTTCTCACCTCATAGTGAAGAAGGACCGATTTATCATTACTGATGATCATACCTGAAACCTTACAGAAAATATTCAGGATTGCTTTTGTCTCCAACCATTCCCCCAGAGAGCCTCCCCCATATAGCATCACATCATCCACAAATAACGTGTGGGTTACCACAATATGTGGAGCAGCCAATAAACCTGGAAGTTTCTACTCGGAACGACCCTTAATAATGAGCTTACTTAGCCCTTCAATAACCAAAATAAACAGGAGCAGTGAAAGGGGACATCCCTGCTGAAGCCCCCGTGAGATTTTGAAGAAGTCAGAAATTGTGCCATTGATGATAACCGCAAAATTAACAGAGGATACACATGCCATGATCCATTTCATCACCCCCCAGGGGAGCCCAATTTGGATCAATATTAATTTAAGGAAAGACCAGTCCACCTGGTCGTAGGCCTTCACCAAATCCAACTTGAGCAAAATAGCATTTAGGTGTTTTGTCTTAATAGTGTGAAAAGCCTCCTGTGCCACACCCATCGCATCTAAGATTTGACAGTCTTGAAGAAATCCAAATTGTTCCCTCGAAATGAATTTAGACAATCCTGGTTTCAGTCTAACAGCAATGATCTTAGCAATGACCTTATAGATTAGATTACACAGTGATATCGGACGAAAATCATTGAAACTGTCAGGATGAGAAATCTTAGGAATGAGAGTCATAAAAGTTGAGTTGATCGAACCTGTGACCGAACCCATAATTATTGATTCTTCCACCGCATTGAGCATGTCCTGGCCCATAATATAAAAAAAGTGGAGAAATAATTCCACCATCCACCCATCTAGGCCCGGAAGTTTTATCTTTGGCAAACCCTTTTAGGACCGACTCAATTTCCGAAAGAGTCATAGTAGCAAAAATGAAGTCACCTTCCGCTGGTGAGAACATCCTTGGATATTCCTTTTAACCTTGAATTGATCCAACATCGGAAACGATCCAGAATCACCAAAAATGTCCCTGAAATGATTAACAACAGCCAAATGAAATCCTTTCGAGATGAGATTTTCCACCCAGCATGATCATTAAACTTAGATAGAGTTTTGATTTTTTCGGGAGTTAGCATATTTATGAAAAAAAATTGTATTATTATCCCTAGCCTTGATCCAGAGGGCACGGCTATTTAGACACCATGTCTCCTCCTAAAAACGGAGAAATTTTAGATTTTTCCCCTCAAGTTCCGATAGCTTAACAAAAGTTTGACCCTGTATAGGAGAGATCCATTGTGTAGATAAAATAACCTCAATCTCAGCCTCCACCCCAGTAAGTTCCAAAGCCATATGTTCCTTGCGCAAGCATTCCCACACAATGATGTGTGATTTAAGTCGTTTCAATTTGTTTGATAGGCTATCCATTGCAAAAACACCATTAGCTAACACCATACGTCCCCAAAAGGTAGAGACCTCGTTAAAAAAATCCACCTCCGAGAGCTAGGAGGACTTAAACTTGAAAGGATATGTAGCTTTAGTATCCACCACTTCAAATTGAAAAAAAATAGGAGAATGAGCACTGATGCGTATGTCTTGGGACCACGTTCTATATTTGGAACAACACAATAATAAACCATCAGAGATCAAGCCTTTAGCTACAAATTGGTCACCCTGGCGACCGTTTCTCCAAGTAGGGGACAAGCGAGCAGGAGCAATGTCCACCAAATCCCGAGCCGAGACCATATTATGAAAGTATGTACCCAAAGGGTCCACTTTAGCATGTTTACCCCATACTTCCCCCATAGACCATGTAAAATTTAAGACTCCCACAAGCATGAGGTTTTCCAAAGTCAATAGATTGTCTACACAAACCTCCTCCGAGAAGGAGCGCCTCTTCACAGAAGGCCCATAACAGTTAAAAAAATTTAGATCCGCATCAAAACCAACCAGGCGACCAGAGAGAAGGATCCCGGCACACGTTACAAAGGGGCTAAGATTCAAAACCAGCGGGTTCCAGGCCGCTAACAGACCCCTAGAGAGACCCTTCGCATTGATTACACAAATACTCCACCCAGGCTTGAGCTTGGTAAAGAAAACTCAAGCTTTCAGCTCAGATACCATAGTTTCTCGCAAAAAAACAATGCCAGGATTATGTAAAAGAAGCAAACGCTGGAGGGCAAGTTGTTTCGAGAGGCCCCCCACTCCCCGCACATTGAGAGAGAGACAAATCATTTCCTCACCCTAGCAAGGGCTTTAATATCTCTAAGTGCCCCAGAATCAGAAGAAGGAGAGTCACTAATAATGCCCGAGGGGCCCTCCAAATTGTCAACCGGATTTCTTTTGACACCACACCTTCTAGCACTGTGAGTTTTAAGTGGTGATATATCCATGGCCAAGCCCCCCTCCTGAGAACCACTCACCAGGTTATTAATAGAAGGAGAAACAGTAGACAGATTTGACTCCAACCCCACGCCCACAGATACAACCCAGTTTTTTTGATAACAAGGAATAGGTTTTTTTTTAACAACCTCCAAGAAGGAGGGCATGTGGATACAATTTAACTGATCCAGGGGTGTATGCGTCTCATCTTGTGTAGGGTCAAAGTCCAAATACTGCAAAGTGTTAAAAGGAGCCAAAGAATTCGTTTCCATAATAGGCGCCAAACCAGCCGAGGGGGAGACATTAACATCGGAGGATATAAGGATGGTATCATTTGGAGACAAGTTCCCGAGAGCAAAACCCTCACTAGAACAATTAAGGTACGAAGGTGAAGATGAAATATTTGGATCCGCCATCGATGTAGGGGAGGATCCATCAGAGATAGATAGGGTATTATGAGCGGATCTCACAAAGGGATAAGGCGGACCATTGCAAGGACGGGCGTCATTAGTTACCGGACCAGTAGAGACTGTCTTTTCAAGGTCTAAAGAAATGATAAAGACCTTTTCAGATTCATTTAAAGAGAGGAAAAAAGCAGGTTCATAGGATTGGAGCTTACCCAGAATGTCTGACACCAAAGATAAAGGGGGGAAATACAGTTGGAGAACCCATCCAGCAAGCCAGCCACGTCCAAATCCCGGTCACTGAGGTTGTTAGACGACCAATATGTTTCGGCCGCCTCCGTCGAAGGTGTATCCAAGGTAACTGCAGGACCCGAGCAATTCCACCAGAGATGCCCAACCTCCTTACAATTGGAGCATCTTAAAGGAATACCCCAGTAGTCAATGGTTTGGGTAAACTGCCAGCCCCTCCAATCTATATGTAGGACATTGATAAGACCAAGCGACATATCAACTTCAACCAGAATGTGTCCAATACGCTTATCCACACCCAAGAGAACATCCTTGCCCAAGTGAAGGAAATGACCCAGACGATTGCTGACCGCCTCAAACATCTCTTGATTCCACATAGCAAGAGGAAAACCGAGTAAAAATACCCAAAGATGCCGCATCCTGATGGATGCATGGTCGGGGTCAAAATCCGTGTACCATATTTGCAACATGAGGCTACCCGAGCCTTTTAGCCAAAGACGCCCCAGAATCACATTGGCATGAACCTCCTCTCTAAATTTGAAACAAAACCATCCTTTGGATAAAATAGAAACCATGGGAGAATAGTTTAGAATTGGGGCCCAAGTGGGTAACCCATTTAACAATGTCCTTGCGATGCATTGCATTATAACTGAATTTCCCTACCAAACACGTCATGTTCAACTCCACCAGCTGCTTGAGACCTATGTCACGTCCGATGTTGAGCCAATGCTCCCCAAGCCACCGGTTCAATTTCTTTTGTCGAGTATTGGAGCGAATAATAATGGATGGGGCAAGTTTATCAGAAGCCCCCAGATCACTGTCCAAAACACCATTAGCACCCAATGGGGCAACCACCTCCGCGGCCGGATTATCAGATACAGAAACCCCTCCTATGAAAACAGAACCGACACTCAAAGAAATAAATTCCAAAGGGCCCTTTCCAGTAGCAGACTGAGGACACGGGCGAGCCTTCTTCGTATGAACAACACCTGCATTTGCCGCCTTCTTCCCCTTCAGCATATCCTTATAAAAGGAGTCAGGGCATAGCATAAAGCCATTTTCCTCAATCCATAGGTCAACCTCCGCCGGAGGCGATGAACCCAAACCGCCAGGTGTCGACTTGTCCCCCATACCCACGGGCGGAGAAAATGACAGAGGGAGTCACAAGACAGAGGGAACCACCGATGAAAATGAAACTGGCCACCGGAAAGGGAAACCCCAACCAAAACAGCAAGAAAAAGGGCACTAACAACCGTCACCGTGGAAATGAAAAAACAAAGAAGGGTTACGGGACGGAGAGAACCACCGAGGTCACGAAACTGGCCACCGGAAAGAAAAAACCCCAGACAAAGCAGCGAGAATAAACAAACCCCGAAAAAGTAAAAACTCCCTGCCGAAAATAATCTTTTTCAGAGACTAAAACGTGCTACCTCGGCCCACGGCGATTGTTTAGGAAAGCTAGACAAAACCGGCTTCCCGAAAATACAGTGTTAACAATGAAAGATAACCCTCATGATAACGCCTCGAATGATAACTTCCACAAAAGTCACAAGCATTTGTGGTCTCGCACCTGACGGTCTGTTACAATGGATGCCCAACACTGAGGTCACTGAAAACCCAAGCACCGAGGCCTGCCACCAGACACAATAACCTGCACAGAAACCTCAGAAGAAAACAAAACCCTAACATCGCTCCACTCCCGGATACTATTGGACTTTATAGGCAACATGTCCACACCACCTATGGACACTGCAGGACTTTATGGGTAACTTGCTCTAGATATGAATAAACCATATTAAATTTATTTTTAATTTTTTACGTATTAAAGAAAAATTTACACCATATAAAAAACCACTTAGAAAGAGTGGAATCCACTCCCATATACTTGTACTTGTAGATATTGAAATTTACCATGAAAATGAATCTTAGTAATACTTAAAAAAATTGTTAAATTTAATTTTAAATTTTTACACCTGAAAGAAACATTTACATCATATAAAAAACCACTTACTTGAAATAATTGGTTCATAGAGGAAGAGTTCCCCACTTTCTCCCACATACTTGTACTTGTAGATCTTGAACCTTACGATGAAAATGAACTCTTTATATTGCCTTAAAAAAATTGTGTATTTGTTTTGATGTTTGTATTTATTTTAAATTTGTTTACCTTTAGTTATGTTAAAAATGATAAACATAATCTAAAAATTTAGATTTTATTTAATATATATAAAATAAAAATGGTTTTTTTTTGATAAAAAAATTATATTAATGAATATATTTTACAACAAACTTTACATTATTTAGTTGTACTCAAATTTTATTATTTTTATAAATTTATTTTTTTTCCTATAATTTTTGCAATTTTTTTTTTTTTTAATTTTTGCAAAATTAATTGATAAAATGTTAATAGTAAATTAAAAAAAAAGGAAATTTTAAATGTGTAGTTTAAAAGTTTTAAAAATCGTGGTTACAATTTTCAAACTGGGAAATTTTGAGTGCTTGAGGGGGTTATGATGGTGTTGAATCCGTTTCTACCATCAAAATTACCATTAAAACATAGTTAAATTTAGATTTTACAATTTTATAATAAAAAATTATATTAATGAATATTTGAAAAAATGAAAACAAACTTTACATTATTTAGTTGTACTCAATTTTATTATTTTAATAAATTTAACTTTTTTCCTATAATTTTTGCAATTTTAACTTTTTTTTTTTTATCTTATAATTTTTGCAAAATTAATTGATAAAATGTTCATAGTAAATTAAAAAATGGAAATTTTAAACGCTTAGTCTAAAAGTTCTGAAAATCTTGGTTACAATTCTCAAACTTGGAAATTTTGGGTGCTCAAGGGGGTTATGATGGTGTTGAATCCGTTTCTATCATCAAATTACCATTAAAACATAGTTAAATTTATATTTTGCAAAATAAAATAAAAAAATCCTTTCGGTGAAAAGTCCCCATTCTAAATCGTCTAATTTTTAGAGGACAACTCTATCTAATCATAGTTATAATCTCACAGTGAAAAGACCCACTTCAAACATGAGAATTTTAATTATAAGATTGTAAACTATAAAAAAAATGGATTTACATAATCTTTCTTCAAAATTCTTAAGAAAGGGTGCAGCCCCAAACTTCACATCTATACAGGATTTTTTTCTTGATGTTTTTTAGTCTAATTAAGTTTTCGATAGATATCAATTCCAAAATATTTGTAGAAAGTCACTTCCTCCAAATAATCATTATCATACAAAAAATATGACTTAATTGACGTTATAAAATAATTAATATGCAAATTTTATTAACAAAATAAATATGTAGTTAATAGAATGCCTTGGAAATTCCAGAACGGCAGGCGTTTCTCAATTGTTGCCACGTGGAAATAACGAAGGGCCCTGTTGACCAGACGCCACTTTGTGGTTCTGGTGGGGCCACCAGCAACCTTATTCGTTTTCCACGATTTATTGCGGCTTTAAATGCAGCCTACACCGGGCCCACTCCCCTTCTTTTTATTTCTTGCTGCAGGCATCGATTCTCTACCATTTATCGTTTCATTGGACCGCTCCCATTGTTGACTGATAGATTAATGGCCGGGGAGGACGAAGAGTTGCGGGATCGAGTCGCAGCAGGCAAATACAAGAAGCAGCGATTAGGGTTATTTTCATAAATCGTTATTTTTAAACTATGGGTTATTTTCATAAATCGTTTAATCACATATATGATTTCATCTCACGTATGTTTGTTTATTTTATTAGGGTTATTGTGCATATCTGGCAGCTAGTAAAATAGGTACTGCCGCCATAAATACTGTTATTTAATTGGCCCCTATTTAAAGTAGCTTTAAGAAACACCGTGAACCCGTCGATTGCTCCGGTTGTCACTGCCCATAAAGTGACTGCATCCTCCTGCACGTTAAGTGGCAGAAATAAATGTGTGGGTCGCTCTGTTCAGGATATTTTGTTTTTCCAGTACATTCCCCACTTTATATTTGAGATATGAAAATGGCTTCTCATTATCTGAATGTACTTCAAATATATTTTCTTGGTTGGTGTTGAAATACAGAAACATTTAGAGTAAAAGATACACAGTGTACAGGGTCTCTTTTTCAGATTTCTTCTTATTCTAGAATCTCTCTTTGCATGTCAACTTAACCGACCAGATTCTATTTTGTTTTTCTTGCACACCATGTCCATTTTTTATTTAAAACTTTTATTAAGCTTGGTTTTACAGTTCAAGCAATGTAAACTTTATCGGTTTTTTGTTACAGCTTTATAAGTCGGTTGAATTATGTTAGAGTGGTTAATTGGTGAGAGTTTTTAATTATTAATATTTGAATTTGAATTCTAAGACAATGTAAATGTAAAATACATTTTGTATGTGATTTGATAATCTTTAAAATAACATGTCTTATTTTTTAATTTTAATTTTGGTAAATATAAATAAGTTGGAAGCGAGATAGGGAGATATTTTGGTAAATAAATTAAAATGTAATTTTAATAAATATTAATAAAATTCAAGAAATACTTTTAAAATAGAGTAACTATATATACAACTAAGATTTTGTTGGATGCACCATATAACAATGGTTTTAATTTTAAAATAAAGTAACTATATATACAACTAAGATTTTGTTGGATGCACCATATAACAATGGTTCTAATGAGACCGACTTGCAACAATGGTTCTAATGAGACTAACTTGGTGTGGAATTCTGTAGAGTTTATTTATCATATATTTTTTAAGTCGGTGTTATTTTGTATAATAATAATTGTCAAAATTGGTATTAATTTAGGAAATTAACTGTTTTTCTAAGTTATGTGTATTATAAAAATGATTAAATTTAATGAATTTTAAAAATAATTAATATATTTTTAATTTTAATAAATATTTAAAAGGAAAATGATTTAATTTGATTTTTGAAAGTTTATATATATATAAATGAATGATGTTTTTTTAAATATATGATAATTATATTTTTAAATAAGATAAAATAAAATAATTATTAGAAAAGGTGATGCTCTTTCCTAATCTTTATCCAAAAATATCTTAGTGTAGATTGTATATTAGTAAAACAGATTACTTGATATAATGTGAATTAGATAATTAAAGGTATATCTAAACTTTAAATTTATCAAGTACTAAGAGATCAAATTTATTTAGGTGTAAATTTTGTAGATGTTGATGTTTAATAAACTTGAGATTAAGATGGATCTAAATTAGTTATTTTTAAAGATTGCTTAAATATAAAAAATAAATACTATGCAAACATTAAATTTACTTACTCACTCTTAACACATCTTCTCCATATAACGCCCTTAAACGTGTCATTCAACATAAATGAAAAAATAAATTATCAATTAATTGTTTATTTCTTTTACAATAAAATAATGTTCATTACCACTTCAACAATCACATACTCCCAAGCCTTCTCTAAATCACCAACTATATTATAAAATTATTATTTTTAGAATGTCTCTACTCATTTATTCCAAACTCTTTTGATTAAGATGCATTGTAGAAATAATTTTAAGGAAACAATTGGTTAATGAGCAAGGCCCTATTCTTATAGTGTTCCACTAGTTTTGAAAAAAAAGGAGAGTTGGGTGCGATTTTTCATTTAACAACATTTATCATCTTATTATTTTGACTTATAATACATTATGATAGATTTTAGCTATGCTTTCTATTGTCACTTGAAAAGTTTCATGGCCCCAAAGCTATTTTTCCTGTCACTAATCATGTCGGAACCAACATAACCGAATTTTTAGTTGCAAAACTATGAAAACACGGGTGGGACCTTCTCTAGGATGAACTGGACATACAAGAAGAACAATGCATCTAAAGGCAAGCACTGGTTCATATGCCACTCGATCGCCATTGTAGAATTGGACCAAATTTTTTGGGTGTTGTTGTAGCCATTTCTGTACTTAACGCATAGAAGTTGAATGCCACCATGTGGAGTTGCCCAGCAAAAGCCACGAAGGTGAATAATTGGCTAAGTGTCAAAAGTAAAAGTGCAACCTCAAGTCTTGATGAAACAATCCCAGGAGAAAATTGGAAGACGACATATGGAAATATAGGGTTGGACGTCGAAAGTCCGCAGGGGAGTTGAAAACATGTTGTTCATTTTGAAGTCTCAATGGAATGAGTTTGATAACAAATCAGATGTTAACATGTGTCAAGAGGAGAGTAGGCATCGGAGGTCACTCAGTGGATTTAGAAAGAAAATGTTTATAGGACCCCTACCGGGAAGGTTCGCCATGTTGACAAGTGGCAACATTCGAGTGGTCATCGGAGCTATGTAATCGGGGGTAAAAACAATTATTTTCCTAAGGAACTCTCAATGAGAAATACTCGTTGTAAGAACAAGTGGCAAGCATTCGAGCAATCATCAGATATCTTGCGTCGGGGTTACAAAAGAGTTGGCACTTTGGAAAGGCCAACGAATAAAGTGTGATACGTCGGGGCCGACATATTGGGGTCAAAACAGGATGAAGTTTGGAAAGGAGCGATAGTATGTCTGTGAGATCATATTGGAGTGGCATGTTGGTGATGTCTGAAGGTGGCATCAACAAATGGACCAATGAAGAAGCCATGATGGCACAAGCATAGCAACATCGAAGGTTGCACATCGGGTTTTGTGACCAGGCTAGAGCAGGAAAGGGCTGATAGGTAGAGTCCGCCAGTTAGTCACATAATGACATGTGGTGTGATTCCAAAGTTCTAGATCAAAGTTCAGTTTGAAGGCACAATTTTGCAAACCTGATGGAAATCCCAACAACCAATCACAGTGTGACATGTGGCACGATTTCATAGGCTTGTATCGACGATCCAGAATTGATACGTCGATGTTTTCCTTTGATGTGGACCCAGGAGATAAATGCACACAATAGGTAGAGGAGTCGAAACAACACCCGAAAGGACCAAGGGCTAGGACTGATGGCCAAGCAAAAAGGTACCAACATTGAAGGTGAGCATATCTATGGTCAAGCATCTAAATCAATAATTTAATTTAACCATAGCGCATCGCCAAGATGCATGAACTTTAACGCTCACTCATCGAGCTGTTGGTCAGAAACCACTAGGCTACGTGTCGCCCTTTTATTGGTAATGACAACAAATTTTACATTTTAAAAAGTGTGGGAAACATTATTTCTTGTTTTTGAAATAACAAATATAGCTAGCATATGCGGAAATCGTGCTGCAAACAAGACCCATTAAATCCTCGATGGTGTGAGACTATAAGACTTTATTCTCAAAATAAGGATGAGGAGAACCCTTTGACTAGTGACTCCACTCCCCATGCATATTCCATTGGGGAACAAGACCCATTTATCAAGAAGGGGAATAAAGTCCTATTCCCATTGCGATGAATGTATCTACCACTTATGGTGAGCATGTAGTAGCTCTTGAGGAAAATGATCTCACCTAGCGACTCCACCTTGGTTTGGTTCTTGAAATGGTGCATGTTATAGGCCCATAACCACATACATCTCTGCTACATATTACTTCTCAACAATAACATTCATTCATGTAATTTTTTTGAGCTTTATTGTGTATTATTCTTGAAAATTTGCTGCTATAATTTTATTGTAAAATCCTAGTAGGATCCCTCATTTTGACGGCATATTCTACCTTGAGTTAATACATTCTGATACCTCTTGAGAGTAGAACATTGCATCTTCTTGTTAAGCCTAATCCTTTTTCTAAAAGGGTTGCAATGATGAAAATATATGCTATGCTAACTTACTCTATGCTAACCAAATGGTTATCTAATTTGATACCCCTAGATAAGAAACAAGGGAATATTAGAGTCTGCATTGACATTTAGGACCTGAACTTAGCATGTCTAAGGATAATTATCATACTTTGTTTATCGATCAGATTATCAATGAATTTGAAGGTAATGATATCTTCTCATTTATGGATGGATTTCTAGGATATAATCAGATTCAATTCCAACCTGGAGATCAACATAAGGATTCTTTTATATTCCCCTAGGCGACCTTCACTTATAGGAAGATGTCATTTGGCCTAAAGAATTTTGGGGCTACGTTCCAACATGCCATGTCATTTTCTTTTCACGATATTAAAAATATCGGCGAAGCCTATCTAGATGACCTAACGACTAAATTTGGAAAGAGAATGGATCACCTCAAACACCTCATGGTTTTCTTTGATAGGTGTCATTACTATAGGATTTAGTTTAATCCATAATTACTTATTCTGTGTCGATTTGGGTTGATTGATCAGTTTCATCATTTCAAAAGAAGGAATTTGGTCGATCTATTAAAGGTGGAGGCAATAGTTCAGTTTCTCCCCCCATGTAATTTTCATTAGTTTTAAATCCTCCAAGTGAAAGCCAATTTTTTTTGTGATGGTTCATTGCTAATTATGTCGAAATCACGAAGTGTTTCATACTCCTACTTAGGAAAGGGGTCTCATTCATATGTGATGATAATGCTTCAAGATCATTTGATGCATTGAAAAAGGCCTTAATGTGTTATAGCATGATTTTCCACATATCTGCAACATGCCTTTTGTTAGTTGATTTACATCATTGCAGACTTTCTTATCCTATTATGGCTCAATCTCCATTATCCCTTCTTATTCAAACCTTAAAAAAATCCTGAATTTCTACAGCGACGTGACATATGCATGGCTATCCTGCGTCCATGCGATTCTCTCCTGTTTTGAAGGTAAAAAATAAAAACAAATTTCAAGAAAGGTGAAAATAGTTTCACAGTTTTTCAACCATCCTTTTCTTGTAAATAACTAATTGGACGTCCCCAACTATCTCTCCAAAAGCATAAAAGAGGTAACATGAAGCATGAGAAGGGAGAGAGAGAAAAAGAAAAAAGCACCATTATGCTGCTGTTTTGCATATTGAATCCATAAACCCTATTTTCCAAGGTTTGCAATTAAATCCCCATATATGGAAATCTGCATTTCTAGCGTTCTCCATTTATTTCTTGCCAATAAACTATCAAATTGTTTTATTTGGGAATTCCTTTGGAGTATTGAACAGGTGTGTATGTGTGTGGCTTGGGACGAAGGAACTCAACATCTAGTTTCAAAATAGTGCCGCAGCCGAGAGCAGGTGAAATCTATCTTGTATCTTGCTATTGATTTTTACGAAAAATTTTCTTTCCTATCCAGTAATATGTTAATTTCATGTTGTTTATTATCTTCTAAATTCAACACATTCATTTGAAATTGAATCATTATCTTTGCATTTATATATTTGTATATTTGTGCTTGTTTATGATTACAGATCATTAAAGATACATTTGGAGCAAAGTTGAGAAAATGGATCTTCTACAAACGTTGGACCCGAGGTACGAAATCTTTCATTGTTTTATGGTATATGTGTGAACTGTAAATTGATTTATATTGCATTTATTGGTAGGATTGTTTGAATTGTTTATGGGCATCGCTCTGTGGTAACTTAGCCCAAAAAGTTACTAGGGATTAATTTCTCGAAACAGAACTGACGACTCCACTAGGGATTATCTCCATTTTGGGTTGTTAGGGTTTTGTTTTTGTGCTTTTGATTTTGTTCGTTTTTTGTTTTTCTTCAGCCCATTTTTTGAAGATATCCTTTGTTAGCTTAGTAACTAATCAGTTTAGAAACTTGATAGAAAGGAATTTTGTCTGTCTAGGCTGTGATTTTGTTTTTCACTTTTCCCATGCATGTACGCGGGCTATTGTGAGCACAGGCACGTTTCGGGCCTGCAATTTTTCTCTGTTTTTGAAAATTTCTCATTTTTTCCTAGGAATGTGACCTAGACACTAGACAGTGGTGTCCACACGAACTGCCAGTGCATAACTCATGTCTGTCAAATTTTCCTTCTTTCTTCAGTTTCCTGTTTACAGAGCTGGGAATGTGGGATGTTGATTTGCCTGAATTGACTATGGAAAGTTAAGTCTCAGTTGTTTTGCTCAGAAATAGACTTCCTTCAAAAAACGAAAACGTTTTTTAGGCCAATTTGAGTTTTTGTAGAAATTTTCTATTATTTTTCATCCACAGTCCTTGTTTCTCGCAGTTTTTACTGGTTGTTTGTTCCAAGTTTATAAAACTCAAATATGTTCTTTGTTCTTTTTCTTATATATATATATATATATATATATTCCTTTCATAGCTTGTAAACAAAATTTTTGTTTTTAAATATTTTTCCATTTTTAATTATTTATAAAAAAAAAAGAAAACTAGTGTACAAGTTTTAGATTCCTTTCTTTGCATATATTAAAAAGAAAAAGAAGTTATAAGTTTTAAAATTTCTTTTCTTTTCATAATACAAAAAAAGAACCATATTAGTAGGGTTTAGTATTTTCATTTTTTTCATTTAGTTTTGAAAAAGAAAAAAGTTGTGCTTTTCATTTTGTTTGTTTACAAAAGAAAAAGGAAAAGAAGTGAAAAAAAGAGAAAACGTTATGCTTTTCAGTACTCCTTTTCTTTATACGAGTACTTTTCGATCTTAAAGTTTTATTTCCTATAAGAGTCAAAATACCATAAGTTTCATATCCGCATCCCTTGAGTAAGAAAGTCACTTTAAAATAAATGCTTAATTAAAATTAATTAGAACTTTATGCTTTTATAAGGATCACCAATCTAGTATAACCGTAGGATCTTGGACCAGGGTGGTTGCAAACTATCCAAGATCATTCGGATTTTTAAAAATAGTGGGTCATTTTAAGAGGATATCACAATTCCAATTTTATAGGCAGTGTGGCCGGGAAGCTATACTCAAACCAGAGTTAAGCATGAGGTTGTGTGAGGTTAGTGATCCATATCGCAGTTGGCATTGTTGTCGAATGCTGACATCTACTACTACAAGTCATCGACGTCGACACACCTTCGACAAGTTCCGACTTCGACACGACTTCGACAAGTTCAATGACCTCGCAGTTTCGCAACGTCGACATGCAGCCTCAAATTGCGACTTGCGACTGTCGAACTTCGACAGAATGTCTCTCTATCTTCCAGTCGACTGTAACGGTTGAACTGTTGAAACCGTTCTAACTTCTCTTTGTAACTGAATGTAACGACAAGCACCCAAGTGTCTCAACACTCTCTATATAAGCATGTAAACTATTGTAATATACAACATAGAATCTTTCGATCTCATTTCCAGTAATAGAGAAGATCAGTTCGCATTCCTGCATATTTGTCTGTATGTTTTTATCTTTCTGTGCATAGTGTATTATTGCTTTGCTTCTTTTCATTTCTTAAGCTTCCTCCATAACATAGAAAACTCATTCAGTCGAACTGTTGTCCCCCTCGTGCTTCCTGCCCCCGAGTGGATCATTGGTATTAGAGCAGATTCAAAGCGAATTTAGAGCTTTGTCAAAGCACACTTCCATCAAATTTACCCGACTTATGTCGGTTCAAACATGCTTGCAGACTCAACAATCCAAGCAGACACTACCTCCAAAGATGGCATAAGAAACTAGAGAAAGACATGCAATCGACGAGACACGGCATCTCATAGAGCAAGCACTGGCTCGAAAACAAACTGAGATGTTCGCCTAGTTCAATGAAATCCTCACGCGATTTGCTTCGACTTCAGGAGGAAATTCGACGAGAACTAGCTCCGACAAAACCAGCCCCTTCAAAGTGCAAATGAATTTGGACACACCAAATCTAAGAGGAAAGATTGACGCGGAATCCATTGACAATTGGGTACAACAATTGGAATCTTATTACTCTGTGAATCAACTCTCGGAAGTCGACAAGATCACCATTGCATCCTTAAAGATGTCAACATCTATGCACTACTGGTGGGAGAATCTTTCGAAAAAGATGGAGAAAAGCAGAGATGCCATCGACACATGGGATAAATTTGTCGAATACATCCGGAAGGAGTTTTACCGGCCCAAGTACCTTGAGCAGTAGTATAAGAAGTGGAAGTGGCTAAGGAAATGGAAAGACCAGTCTGTACAGAGTTACACCGATGAGTTCTATCAACTCATGGCTAGACTTGGCGTTCAAGAAGAAGAAAAATTGCTTGTTCTAAAGTACGTCAACAGATTATCCCAGTACATTCAATAGGAGATGGATTTTATGGCAGTCAATATGTTTGCAGATGCATTCCACTATGCCAAAAAACTCAAAACCAAGTAGAAGGGAAAAACGCGCTTCGTGACAAAGCCAACATCAGGACAACCACCCGACAAGAAGGCACCAGCTGACTTCGACAAGTTGAAATCTTCTCAGTCGACTCCGCCAAAGCCAGATCATGGCAAAAAGCCTTTTTTATAAAAAGGAACGTAGAAAGCAACCGACTGGGAAATGGTGTGACTACCATCACTCATATTGGCATGATACGTTTGAATGCAAAGCTCGAAAGAACTTTTTGGAAAAAATGTCAACACCCGACATGTTTGACAAGACTGTGGTAGAATCCAACCCAAAAGAAATGACTCTTTTGACATCGACAACTCCAGCAGCCGAGAATATCATCGACGAGGAGGAATGAGAGTGCCTATTCCATACACAGATATGGGTTCAGAACAGTCCATTGCATCTGATTGTGGACAACGGGAGCCAGAATAACTTTGTTTTTGAATATTTTGTGAAGAAACTAGGTCTTACGACCACTCTACATCCTCAGCCTTACAACATCGGTTGGATGAAGGATGGACACGAGCTAAAGATCACTCGATAATGCAAACTCACATACTTCATAAAGCCTTTTGAAGATGAAGTACTTTGCTACGTGGCACCACTCTCCGTAGCCAATGCCCTGTTTGGGAAGCCTTACCTATGGGATCTCCATGGAAGTTACCACTCACGACCGCAGAAGGTTATTGTCAGGATTCGCAATCACCAATACAGCATACCAGAGCGACAACCTACACCAACGGTTGCAAAGACATATGCTAAACAGACAAAGAAGCTCATCAATCATGCTCAGAAGTTTGCATTGATTATGATAAAGCCACAACATTCTAGGAAGACTACAACAACCAGTCGAGTCACCAACCAATGCAACTCCCGACAGAAGCAACAGATCGACAATATTCTTGATGAGTACCAGAACTTATTCCAAGTTCCAGACGGAGTACCTCGACATTGTCGGGTAAAACACTCTATTGAAATTGCTCCTGGTTCTTCTTTTCCTAATGCATCTCTCTACATAAGATCCATTCTCGAAAATGAAGAGATTCGCAGACAAATTCAAGATTTGATCAACAAAGGCCATATTTTACCTAGTTCCTCCCCTTGTGGAAGTCTAGTCGTCCTCGTTCCAAAGAAAGATAGGACTTGGTGCATGTGCATCGACTATAGGGCACTCAACAAAATATCGATGAAGAATCGATACCCTTTGCCGCGGATAGACGAGCTCATCGACTGTTTGAAATGTGCTAAGTTATTTACTAAGCTCGACCTCAAGTCGGGATATCATCATATTCCAATCGAGCCATGAGATGTCTGGAAAACTGCTATCAAGAATAAGGAAGGCTTGTTTGAATGGTTAGTCATGCCTTTCAACTTAACCAATGCACCAACGACCTTCATGCGATACATGGATAACATTCTTCGACCTTTCATCGACAAATGGGTCATTGTCTATCTTGACGACATATTGATTTTCAGTCGATCATGGGAATAACATGCCGAACAACTTCAACAAGTCCTCGACATTCTCCAGCAACATCGACTCTACTTGAACATGGACAAATGTTCCTTTGCGATGAACAACATCAAATATTTGGGGTTTGTAATTGACTCTGTAGACATTCATGTCGACCCAGAAAGGGTACAAATTCTCACAGATTGGCCCATTCCTCACAACATTCAAGAACTAAGATGTTTTCTTGGTTTGGCGAATTTCTATCGACGATTCATACTCGGCTTCAGTAACATAGCCTGGCCCTTGAATCAGTTGACAAAAGGAAGTGGGAAAACTGTCTTCAAATGGACATCGACACAAGCAGCAGCTTTTGAACAGCTCAAGCACAAGCTATGCACTACACCAGTACTTGTGTTACCTGATTAGCATTAGCCCTTTGAGATTGAGATAGATGCATCGGACTATGCCTTGGGCGCAATGATCACTCATTCTGGTCACCCATTCACTTTTCATTCCAAAAATTTTAATGACACTGTTAGAAGATATTCGACATACGAAAAATAACTGTACGCCAGTGTGCAAGATCTCAAGCAATGGAGGCATTACATCCTTGGCAGGGAAACAGTCATCCTTAATGACCATAAGCCTCTTCGGTTCGCTCCAACCCAGTCAAAACTACAAACAACTCAACAGCTTAAGTGGATTAATTACCTGCAACAATTCTAGTTGGTAATTAAGTATCGAAAAGGTAAAGCTGATGCCGCCACCGATTGTCTAAGCATACCACCCATTACTCTCCTTTTTACAGTGATGAGTATGCATGGATATGACACCACTACTTGGCCTCAGTTGTATTAGGAAGACATTGAATTTTCACTAGTCTATCGACAACTTCAGACTGACAAGTCGTCGACCACCGACTATTTCCTAAAAGACACCTTGCTATACAAGCTTGAACAACTTTGTGTACCAACCGGTGAGCACCGATAGCAGCTCATATGGGACGCGCACTACAACAAGACTATATGACATTTTGGAGTAGCTGTCAAGCACTCTATTTGCAGATAATTAAATATCAAACACACAGAGCGAATGAAATTTATTGTCAACCCGAGAAAGTCTTTTTATTTCAAAGGACAAGTGCACAATATATGCTTAAACACAAAACCATTAGAAGTGAATACTTTTATCTTCTATCATCCATGTTCATCCCAAGAATCTATGCAATCCCAATTGCATTCTAACTGCTTATACTACAATTCTTTTCTATCATGCATCAAGAAGAAATGATATCAGATCTAATCAACGATTGCAAGAAGGGAATCTCATTCGCATTCTAAAATAATCACTTGTCTAATCTAACCAAGCTGAGAATCATAAAGCATGACCTGAACATTACTCTAGAACTTTAATGAAAGAGATTGAAGCAACTGTTCTAAGAAACTGAATTGCAAAATATAAATCAATCAACACATAACAGGAAAGCTAAATTGTAAGAGCTCCTGGGATTACGTCTCAGCTGTAGGATGAACACGGCAGTGTGAACAGAAATTGAAATGTGTAAAACAAACCTGACTCAGTCGATTGTTATTAGATACCATTCACCAATCTCACGGAAATATAATTGTTACTGAGAAATCCACACAATAAATATTGCTGCTGCGTACAAAAGAAAGAACAAAGCATCACACAACAAGAAAGATGAAATCCTAAATTAACGCAGCAATCTCTGTGGAAGACGGGCCCAGTCTTCACACAGAGACGCTGGTTGAACAACACTCTCTTTAACTCAGAAGTAACCCCTTATATTAACAGAAGAATGAGTACATAGTTTTGGCTCGGCTGCTAATACAGGATAAATTAATTGTTTGCTGTCCAACCCCTCAGTCGAGGCAATCCCACATATTTATACATACAATTTGCAACATCTAAACCTATAATTGGGCAGCCGTGAAGATCTCTGATCTTCAGGCGCCCTAAATAATCTAGCTGTTACAATGCGTGGCAGAACTGAAATATCCAAATATGAGAGGAGTTATTAACTGTCCCAAGAGTGGCGGTCCTTCCAGCTCACAGCTGGATTCGAGTAGCGACATACTTAAGATAGCACTTTATGTTACAGCTGCCCTGCCACGACTGTGCCTTGATTGACGATTTGAGCCCCAAGGAACCTTCTACAAGCAATGAACGTCCCTTCCTCCATGACTTGTTCAGCTCCGATCTTCCTGCAGTCTATTTGTCTTACTACCTTCATAAATCGCATCATGTTAGCACAAATTAAGAGATGCACGGCTTTAATCATCACAATCATAAGTATTAATACAATAAAACAATAATCGGCCATACCTTGGTAAATTGGGGAATAAGATAAGGACAATAATTCGAATTGCCAAGGTAATTGGTGTGAGACAAGGGAAGGGAAGATGATAAATGATGGTCAAAAAGGGCCAATTCTGGGCTCAACATCTCCCCCCAACTACCCTGTTGCATGTCCTCATGCAACAACCTGTATCTGAATCTTGAACTGAGCTCTGTCCAGGAGAGAGGAAGGAATGTAGGTAAATCAGGCACCTCATCTACCTTTTTGAAAAGCTTCTGTGAACAACCCGGCATCTTCCAACTTCACTATTTCCCTTCCACTGCTACTTGCTGATATCTGAGAATGCACTTGGTGTGGTGGGAATCTTTCTGCAGTTCTCTTATGCTATGCCTGGGGAAGTTGAAAAGACACCCTCAATCTGAATCCAACTCAATGACACCTGTAGGAGGTGGAAGCACTGGTTCTTGTGGGACAGTGTCTTCCAGCGCATCTAATGTTAACAGGAGAGTTGCTGGTTCTTGTGTAACAGCAACATCCTTTAACCCATCTTCAGCAGCTACCTTCATTGCTTTTGGAGACATTGGTTCTTGTGTAACAGTGTCTTCTTTGTCATTCTGCTGCTGAGACTGAATATCCTTTTCAATTTGCAGCTCCTCCTACAAGATTTCAGTGTCACCTGAGCATGGTGTCTGTACCTGTTCATTGTCACTCCACTGTGTGTCAGGGATGATATCCACTCCCAGGTTATCTCCCAGCTGTAATTCATGAGTTTTTGTTGCAGCCTCCAAGGATGTTGGTTCTTGTGTAACAACATCCTGGCTTACCTCTTCATCCTTCTTCTGCTGCAGCTCCTCTTCTATGAGTTCTATATCATGGGAGCTCTCTGGGGTTACAACCCAGAGTTCATCATTGAATGCCAAAGTATCCTCTGTCCCAGCTTCTTCTACTGTCTGCTCAGCCGGTTGGACAGTCCTGTTCAGGGTTGCTGGTTCTTGTGTTGCAGCATCCTGTTCCAACTTATCACTGTCCTGCCTTTCCGTTTCTTCTTCTAAAATTATTGTGTCCTGGGAACGTTCTGGGGTTACAGCACAAAATTCTTCACTATCCTCCAGAGTATCCTTCGGCTCCATGATCTCTGTATGAAGGGAACATTCTGGAGTCTCACTATATTCTTTTATAAGCTCCAGAGCATCCTTTATTTCCCGTTCTTCTCCCATCTGTTCTATGATTTCTATGTTGTGGGATCATTTTGGGATTGCCATACATTCCTCATAAATTTCCAGGGCATCCTCCACTCCCTGTTCTTCTCCCATCTGTTCTATAACTTTTGCATCATGGGAAGTGGCAGCTGCAACAAGGATGTTTAAAGGTGCCGGTTCTTGTGTAACAGCACCTTCTTTCTCCACTGCTTTCCCTTCTGTGGCTATAGGCTGTTGTGCTGAATAGGTGCTAAGTAAAATTTTATGGCCTGCTTCCTCAAAGATCTCCCCACAGGTGGGGCAGAGTATTCGCTCATCCTTTTCTCCAGCTCCAGCAGAAGCTGATTCCTCCACTTGGTCTGCAGCCTCTATTAATGTATACATCTTTCTTCCACCCTGCTTTCTGCAGATTTCCTTCCATGTTTCCAGCTCCTTTCTAAGTGCTTGGAGGTCCTCTTTCAGCATTGCATTCTCATACAAGAGTCCCTCAATTTCAGGTTCTTCCTCCACTGGCCTTTGTGGAGCATCCCTCGGTTTTGGTGTAAGGATTGGTGGTTCAACCTGTGTTTCTAAGGTTGCCCATTTTGTTCTAGCTGCCTCTGCTGCTGTGATTGATCGAGTTCGTTTCCTTCTGATTGGTGCCACTAAATCAAACTCATTGGTGGCCCTCTTCCTTTTCTGTGGCGTTTTCTTTTGTGACTTTCCTTTTTGTGGTGTTTCTTCTTGTGGAGCTGGAATATAGGGGGGCAAAACTGAAGTTAAAGGAATATTTCCCTGCCCCCCATGCTGTTCTTCTTCAATCACAGCTGCTCCTCCTACCCACTCCGGTGAAGACTCGATTGTGACCAGCTCAATATCTTCTTCCATTGCTCTGGCTCCGTCATCTTCAGGTTCCATTGTCGCAGCATTTAATGCTGCTCCAATTTCACCTTCTGCTGTCGGAGCTGCCCTGTTATCTAGGTTTTCCGTGAGGGTTTCATCTACATTGTCACCTGATGGCTCTGTTTGTGCTTCCCCTCGCTCTCCTTCAAATGCAGTGTCATCCCCCACTGGTTCTGCTTGTGCTGGGGATTCATACACCTCAAATGGCTCGGCCTGTGCCCCTGTTTGTTCTTCCTCTGTGGTTTTATCCACCCCGGATGGTCCTGCCTGTGCCCCCTGTTTATCCACCCCGGATGGTCCTGCCTGTGCCCCCTGTTGTTCTTCTTCCGTTTCATCCCTCCCCCCAACTTCACTGGAGGAACTCCGGTCCTCCTGTTGTGGCGGAACCGGTAATTGCTGCAATGGGATGACCCTCAAGGGAACAGGTTGCTGTGGTCGGGTAATGAATTGCTCCCATGTTATATTATGTTGGGCCAGGGTTCTTACAATAATTAACTTAATAAGGCCATGGTGGGTGAGGGAAGATAATGGGTGCTTTGCAGACTGAACAAATGTTGCCATATGGCGCAAGTCGTGCAATAAATAAAATGGAATATTCAACAAAATGCCATGACGGAGATGAGAAAGCAAAGGAAGTTCAGAGTTGTACACAATTTGGTATCTACCTTCGCAGGTAATGTACTTCTTGAGGAAGACAGCAACCTGGTCCCATGGCTGCGGCAATGACTTCAGTGCAATCCCTCTCCTGGATGCTTCAACTTGCTCCCCTGGAAGTAAAAATTCTTCCCGTGCAACCGTTCCAGGGACTCGACGGTTAAACCAAGGTTTTCCCACCATCGGGATAGCTGTAACCTCGGATATAATGACCTCAGAAACATCTATACACAGCCCCCACACCGTGGAGTGTGTTTTAGTAATATTCAAGGCAAATTGCAGGGCTGCGTCCCGATCAAATCCATCCAATCGTTCAAAGAACTTGACCCAGCCAGCAGCTTGAAAAATGGCCAGAACTTGCAGATTCCGTCTAAGTTCCCTGGTATTGAAAGGTTCATGGCGAACTGGAATGCCCATGGTCCTGGCTGCAAGATGAAACTGCTATTCGACAGAGTACAGGATCCCAGAATGGAAGTTGCAGCACAGAGAATGCACGAATCGTTGAGCGGAGACGTTGAGCGAATGAGCTAATTCGGAAAGTTAAGTGCAGAGAGTTTAAAATTTTCATGCCGAATTGGGGAAGGTGGCAGTTATTAGTATTACGTCGTACGAGGGAAAGGTTTAATCAGGTATAAATGGTGGTACGAGTGAAGGTACGGCCAATCTCGTTTAAATGATATCAATACTTAATCACGTGATAAATGAAAGCCATACCTCATAAAACTGTGCGTCGGAAGGCTGCGGAAACTGGTGGAGTATGCAGTTGGTGACGTCACGAAGCCGGACGCGTGCACAGTCAGCCGTGGGATCATGATGACTCGGATAAGGCACTAATTTCCTTCGCCGGTGAAACACAAGGCATCGCATCCTCGGGGTTAAAATGATGAGTTCGCCGGCGGAACTGGGATGAATCAGCATCATGATTAGCAGGTTGCAGCAATTCTTCTGTTAACACGGGAGTTACCACTGCAAGTTGCCAAAGAAATGATAACACGGCCGATGAAAAAGCTTGTTGCAGCTGGCGGGAAAGAAGTTTCAGTCACCGGAAAAGAATTCACGGCAGCCGGGAAAAAAAATTTACGATATCGGGGAAAATTACGGCTATCACGGAAAAGTTTTACGGCGGCGGGAAAAAAACTTACAGCGGCCGAGAAAAGATTTTACGACTATGGGAAATATGTTACAGCCGCTGGAAAGAAATGGCAGCTGCAGGGAAATGATGTGGCAGTGAGTGGTCAATGAGGTGGCAGCCGCTGGAAAATGAGGTGGCGGCCACTGGAAAATGTGGTGGCAGCTGCGGGAAAAAGATGTTGCAGCTTCCGATGTTGCAGCCGCCAAAGTCGCAGCCGCCGAAGTTGCAACTGCCGAAAAAGATTGACGGCTGACGGAAAAAGGACATTACGGCTACCGGGAAATAAAATGGCCGTGAAGTGGCAGCCGCTAGGAAATAAGGTGGCAGCTACGGAAAAAGATGTTACAACTTCCTATGTTGCAACCGCCGAAGTCGCAGCCGCCGAAGAAAATTGACGGCTGACAGAAAAAGGACATTACGGCTACCGGGAAATGAAATGTCAGTTGCTAGGAAATGAAGTGGCAGCCGTGGGGAAAATGGAGTGGCAGATGCGGAAAATGAGATGGCAGCCGTGGGAAATGAGGTGGCAATAGCTGGTGAGTGAGGTGGCAACCATGGGGAAGATGAGGTGGCAGCCGCGGAAACTGGAGTTGCAGCCGCCGATGTTGCAGCCGTCGATGTTGCAGCTGCCGAAATTGCAGCTGCCGAAATTGCAGCTGTCGAAATTGCAGCTGTCGGGAAAGATTGACGGCTGACGGAAAAAGGGCATTATGGCTACCGGGAAAAGGAGAATATGGTTGCCGGAAAAGGATATACAGCTGCCGGAAAATATGTTGCAGCTGCCGGAATATATGTTGCAGCTGCCGGAAAATATGTTGCAGCTGCCGGAATTTTTTTTTTTTTTTTTTTTTTTTTGAACACAAGGACAGCACAGGGCGATTTTCATTACGGGCCCAAACTGGTCGTTCTCCTGGCGCTTCCCTGAAATTTTTTTTTTTTAAAAACGACAGCAAGCAAAGAGATCAAATGCAAAGGAAAGAAAACGACAACTATACGCTACAACAAGACATTATTTATGTACAGCAAATATAATTTTCAGTTTAAGATTTGGCAAAGGTAGAGAAATGTTCCTGCTCTGGTGCCAATTGATAGTTTGGATCAGCAGCAATCTGTGAAATGAATGCATCTTTCGAAATGGGCTTCCGATACAGTCGTAGTCTGTGGCCATTAGCAAGTAATGGTATACGGTTTTCATCAATGGTGACCAGGCGAACAGTGCCGTTGTCAAATACCCTGTCAACCAAATATGGACCCAGCCATCTTGTGCGTAATTTCCCTTTAAAATCCTTCTTGAATCTGGAGTCATATAATAGTGCCCAGTCTCCTTCACGGAAGATTTTCTTTTTGATGAATCGGTCATGCCAATTAGATCTCTGTTGCTGAAGCAGCACAGTCTGGTCTACTGCAGCTAATCGTTTCTCATCCAACTCATTTAATTGATTCAATCTTCTTTTCTGGGCTTCTGTTACATCCAGGTTCATTTCAATGGCTGTTTTCAGGGTCTTGATCTCAAATTCAATTGGAAAAATGGCACTCTTTCCATATACCAAATCATAAGGGGAAAAGCCCGTGGTGTTACGCCAAGTCGTGCGATATGCCCACAGTGCTTCTGGAAGCCTGTCAGCCCAATCCCTTCGATGGCTTTTAACTGTTTTAGTAAGGATTGCTTCGATAACTTTATTAGTGCTTTCCACGTGACCATTGGCCTAGGGATGATAAGGTGAAGCTATCTTGTGCTGCACATGATACTTCCGGAGCAAGGATTCAAATTGGTGTGAAATAAATTGTGGTCCCCCATCGGTAACTACTTCCTTTGGTACCCCAAAACGGGTAAAAACTTCACTGTACAGGAAATCAATCACCGCCTGGTCATTTGCCTTAGCCAAAGCTACAGCTTCTACCCACTTGGTCATGTAATCTGTACACACCAAAATGTAAACCTTCTGTTTGGAAGGAGGGTTGATAGGACCAACAAAGTCCAATGCCCATCTATCAAACAGTTCTAATACCACTTGGGGCTGTAAAGGCATCTGATCTGTCTTATTAGGTTGGCCCATCCTTTGGCAGCTGTCACAGGACTGAACATATCTTTTAGCATCTCTGAACAGTGTCGGCCAATAATAGCCCATCCGCAATGCCTTACGCCCTGTTCTTTTGTCTGCAAAGTGTCCTCCGCAAGGTTCATCGTGACAGGCCTTCAGTATATGAAAGATCTCATCTTCCCGTACACATCTTCTAATCTATAGATCAGGTCCTGTGTAAAAGAGATGGCCCTTGAGCCAACAATACCTGGCACTTTGCTGAATAATTTTTCTTTTCTCTCATTTAGACATATGTGGCGGAAGCTTCCCTGCAACCAAATAATTAGCAATGTCTGCATACCAGGGTGAATAAGCTGAGAGTGCGAATAAGTGTTCATCCGGGAAAGCATCCTCAACAGGTGAACTGTCATCACTGTTAGTAAATCGTGATAAAAAATCAGCAACAACATTTTCTTTTCCAGGTTTATCTATAATAGTAATATCAAATTCCTGTAATAATAAAAGCCACCTGGTTACTCTGGCATTAGTGACAGGTTTATTCATTAAATACTTAATGGCAGAGTGGTCAGTATGCACAAATGTAGGATACCCAGTAATGTAATGCCGAAACTTATTAATAGAATAAACAATAGCAAGGAATTCTTTTTCAGTAACAGTATAATTTAGTTCAGCAGGGGCTAAGTTTTTACTAACATAATAAATAGCATAAGGTACTTGACCATCCTGCTGTCCTAGTACTGCTCCAATGGCGGTATCAGAAGCATCTGAAGAAATGTGGAAAGGTATGGTCCAATTAGGTCCCCTTAGAATAGGGGCTGTAGACAGTTTCTCTTTAAGCTTATCAAATGCTGTCTGGCATGCTGTACTCCATACAAACTGTGCGTCCTTCATTAACAATGAAAACAAAGGAGAAGCAAGTTTGGAGAAGTTTTCTATGAATCTCCTGTAATACCCAGCATGTCCTAGAAAACTTCGCACCTCTTTCTGAGTTGAAGGAGTTGGTATATTCTTTATCACCTTAATTTTTGAAGGATCCACTTAAATACCGTCAGTAGAGATGAAATGTCCTAATACCACCCCCTCACTCATCATCATGTGGCATTTTTCAGTGCTTAGTGAGAGGCGAGCCTGTTCACAACGAATTAAAACTTTCTTCAAATTTTCCAGTGCTTCCTCAAAATCCCTGCCATAAGGAGTAAAATCATCCATAAAAACTTCCATGCTATCATTTACCAATTCAGAAAATATGCCAATCACAGCTCTTTGGAACGTTGCAGGTGCATTGCACAATCCAAAGGGAAGCACCCTGTAGGCGAACGTTCCCCAAGGGCAAGTGAAGGTAGTCTTATCCTGATCCTCTGGAGCAATCTGAATTTGATTGTACCCACTGAACCCATCCAGGAAGGAGAAGAACTTCTTCCCAGATAGGGTATCAAGTACCTGGTCAATAAAGGGCAGAGGAAAATGATCCTTTTGTGTAGCTTTGTTCAGCTCCCTATAATCGACACAGACTCTCCATTTACCATTTTTCTTGGGTACAATTACAAGTGGGGAAACCCACTCACTATCTGAGATAGGATAGATAAATCCTGCTTCCAAGAGTTTCTGGATTTCTTCCTTCACTATATCCCTCAGATTGGGGTTCATGCGTCGTTGGGGTTGACATACAGGCCGGGAGTCGTTTTTAATATAAATATGATGAGTGCACAGACTAGAAGGAATACCCTTCATGTCTGTATACTCCCAGGCGAATGCCCCCTTGCGTTCCTTCAAGAGATTGGTTAGGCGCATCTGTTCTTCTGAGGAGAGACCAGGGTTGATGTTCAAAGTTTTTCCAGGCTCTACCTCAATGGGAATGCTTCTGGAGTTTTTCAAGACTGGGATTATGTTTGTGTCATTGACTAGTGCTTCCTCCGTAAGCTGTTCTTGTTCTTCCTTCCCAAGGGTACCGTTCAGGAGTTGATAAACTTCCTTATCTACTGAAGCAGGTTTGCTAATGAAATTATTAATGGCATCGTCTTCTGTTTCGTTTTTAAATGTTAGTGCCTTCCCTATTGTTAGTAATGGCTGAACATCTTCCTCCTCTTCCTGTTCTATCCAAAGGGAAGTTTCAGTTTCTAGACTCGGCCGTGCTGGAGGGTACAGGGTGAGGTTTTTGGTTTCCATGCCATCAGATATAGTCATAGATCCTGATCGACAGCTGATGCAAGCATCAACTGTAGCCAACCAGGGCCTCCCCAAAATCAATGGATGTCCCCCCAGCTGTGATTTTGGTTGTAATACCAGAAAGTCGGCAGGATATTCCCATGAGTCTACCGAAATAACAAGGTCGTCCAAAATCCCTTCGGGTCTGATGGTGGATCTGTCTGCCAATTCTAAGATAGTAGGGGTCGGTCTAATATTGGTGAATCCGAGCTTCTTTACAGTCTCCATTGTTATAACATTGATCGCAGCTCCTAAATCTACTAGTACGTTGAGTATCTGCGTTTGTCCTATGTGCACAGTGACAGTAGGATTGCCGGGATCCTCATACTTGGTTATAGGGGTTTTTCCAGTCATTAAAGCGGATAAATTCCCTATAACATGAACAGTAGGAGGATCTCTGGGTTTCCTTCCCGATCTTTTAGTGCACAGGTCCCGAACAGTTCTAGCATAAATAGGTACATCTTGAAGAGCTTGTAAAAGGGGAATCTTAACATAAAGGTTCTTCAATTCTCCTAAGAGATTGAACTGAGGTTGCCCCCCTCTTTGTGGCAGCATCAATCTCTCAGGGTATGGTGGTTGCCTTACCAGCTGGGTAGGCTGCGTGTTATCCACTTTATTGTTTAATGTTTCAGCCGTCCCATCTGAGGGATGCTCAGCACCTTCAGTGTTAGGAACCAGATCAAATGGATGCTGGGAACTCTCTTCTTTGTCATGCTCAGATGGTGGAATATTTTTTGAAGTTACACGTTCTACTATCTTTCCAGACCGTAAGCGAATATCATTACAAGGTACAGGGGAGAGAGAGTAGGCCGGCATATTGAGAGCTTCCAATTGCTGGACTGTTTTATTGTTTGGGTTAGGGTTAGGTTGGGCAGGCAGCTGAGGCCGTATCGGTAAGTTAGGAATAGGATTATTTTGCAGCTGCAGCTGCGACTGCTGAGGTGGGTATTGAGGATATTGATGAAATTGAGGATATGGAGGATACGGTAACTGTTGAGGTGGAGGTGGTTGAGGAAACTGGTTCCCAGGATGGAAGTTCCTCCATCCAGGAGACCATGAAGTAGGCTGATGTGGTGGCTGTGTCCAAGGACTCCATGAATTATAACCTTGCATCGCAGGTTGAGGGGAATTCCACTGAGCATAATTCGAAGGGAATTGTGTATTCACATTTTGCATATTAGTATTCCAATTATTCAAATTATTCAAAAATGGAAATGAATCGGGAGACATACCTTGATTCCGGGGTTGCCAGGGTTTCTTCTATGCAATGAAGTAGGCTGAATCTACCTCTGGAGTTGATGCCTGCAGAACAGCCTTGAATTGGGGTAATGTCGGACATTCTTTCATATCATGGTTCAGCTCGCACAGCTGACACACTTGTATTTTGTCAAGAGGGCATTCTTTCAGTGGATGAGTCTTTCTACATCGGGGACAAAACACACCTAGTGTGAGATCCTCCACTGCCTGTCTTTGTTTGGCCTTCAAGACATCAATCTCTGAAGAGATAGAGCTCATCATTTCTGTTTTAAAGTTTTCAAGAAGATTGCCTATCTCCGCACGTGTATCTCCCCTATTGGATGACTTCTGAGTTCTGTCGAAGACATCACCTTCCAGCTTATCTCGTTTATGCTGCTTATTATGCCTAGAAGATCCCCTGGAATATCTCTTACATAATTCCACAATTGTCTCAAAAGATTCTTTAGAGATATCCCCCTTTCCTAATAAATTTAGCATGTCTAAACAATCGTCCCTGATTCCTCGAAGCAGGATTATCTTAAGCACATCTAGTCCCATGTTCGTCTGTCCAGCTCTCTGCACATTGTACAGCAACCTCTCCACAAAATCCTCCAAACTTTCATCCTCCTTCTGTACCATCTTGAATAACTCCTCCCTTTTGTCCCTGGTGTTGCAATATTCTTGATATTTTTCCAGGAACACTTGCTTCATCTTATTCCAATTAGCAACAGTTCCTCCCCCAAGGCTCATGAACCATCGTAATGCATTGTCCTTTAGGGTGGCAGGAAAAAGCTTCAACTTTTGAGCATCTGTGACATAATCATAGCTGCGACAGAGGATATCGAATTCAAACAGGAATTCGTCTGGATCCTCTGTCGCCCTGCCATGGAAGCGGGGTAACACCGACGGTGAAATGTTTTTCATAGGAGCTGTCCCCTCTAGCTGCTGTATTGGGAATTGCAATGTAGCCATAGTCTCTGGCGGGGAATCATCTTCATGATGGTATTGTACCACTGCTTCTTCCTCTTCGTTCTCATGTCCATTATTCATCTTTTCTTCTGTATCTTCTCCTTCGTTTGTTCCTTTGTTCCTTACCTCAGTTGTAACAGCTGCGTATTCTTCGGTTGTAACAGCTGCGTATTCTTCGGTTGTAACAGCTGCGTATTCTTCAGTTGTAACAGCTGCGTATTCTTCAGTTGTAACAGCTGCCTATTCTTCAGTTGTAACAGCTGAATCAGCTGTTCCTTCTTTAGCAGGAGTATATGCAGGAATCACAGCTGCTCCTGTATCTTCCACTGTAGATCCTGATGCTAACGCTCCAGGATCAGCAGGGCCTCTTTTGATAGGAGTCTCCCGTTGACGAGATCTGACAACTGAATCAGTTTTGTCAACAAGGTCGTCAATAAATGTTCTTCTACCCAGCGGTGGACCTCGACCACGACCCGAACCACCTGCATTGTTAGTAATTTGTGGAGTTTTGGGGGTTGGGAGGTGATCGCGTTTTACCCTCCTCGTATTCATGCGAAGCAGATCATTTCAAAAACAACCAAAAGACTGACTAAAAGCAATTATCAGATCAACTAATGACTAGTGTTTAATTTTCATCCTTCCCCGGCAACGGCGCCAAAATGTCAAGCACTCTATTTGCAGATAATTAAATATCAAACACACAGAGCGTATGAAATTTATTGTCAACCCGAGAAAGTCTTTTTATTTCAAAGGACAAGTGCACAATATATGCTTAAACACAAAACCATTAGAAGTGAATACTTTTATCTTCTATCATCCATGTTCATCCCAAGAATCTATGCAATCCCAATTGCATTCTAACTGCTTATACTACAATTCTTTTCTATCATGCATCAAGAAGAAATGATATCAGATCTAATCAACGATTGCAAGAAGTGAATCTCATTCGCATTCTAAAATAATCACTTGTCTAATCTAACCAAGCTGAGAATCATAAAGCATGACCTGAACATTACTCTAGAACTTTAATGAAAGAGATTGAAGCAACTGTTCTAAGAAACTGAATTGCAAAATATAAATCAATCAACACATAACAGGAAAGCTAAATTGTAAGAGCTCCTGGGATTACGTCTCAGCTGTAGGATGAACACGGCAGTGTGAACAGAAATTGAAATGTGTAAAACAAACCTGACTCAGTCGACTGTTATTAGATACCATTCACCAATCTCACGGAAATATAATTGTTACTGAGAAATCCACACAATAAATATTGCTGCTGCGTACAAAAGAAAGAACAAAGCATCACACAACAAGAAAGATGAAATCCTAAATTAACGCAGCAATCTCTGTAGAAGACGGGCCCAGTCTTCACACAGAGACGCTGGTTGAACAACACTCTCTTTAACTCAGAAGTAACCCCTTATATTAACAGAAGAATGAGTACATAGTTTTGGCTCGGCTGCTAATACAGGATAAATTAATTGTTTGCTGTCCAACCCCTCAGTCGAGGCAATCCCACATATTTATACATACAATTTGCAACATCTAAACCTATAATTGGGCAGCCGTGAAGATCTCTGATCTTCAGGCGCCCTAAATAATCTAGCTGTTACAATGCGTGGCAGAACTGAAATATCCAAATATGAGAGGAGTTATTAACTGTCCCAAGAGTGGCGGTCCTTCCAGCTCACAGCTGGATTCGAGCAGCGACATACTTAAGATAGCACTTTATGTTACAGCTGCCCTGCCACGACTGTGCCTTGATTGACGATTTGAGCCCCAAGGAACCTTCTACAAGCAATGAACGTCCCTTCCTCCATGACTTGTTCAGCTCCGATCTTCCTGCAGTCTATTTGTCTTACTACCTTCATAAATCGCATCATGTTAGCACAAATTAAGAGATGCACAGCTTTAATCATCACAATCATAAGTATTAATACAATAAAACAATAATCGGCCATACCTTGGTAAATTGGGGAATAAGATAAGGACAATAAGTCGAATTGCCAAGGTAATTGGTGTGAGACAAGGGAAGGGAAGATGATAAATGATGGTCAAAAAGGGCCAATTATGGGCTCAACAGTAGCGAATACCCTTGTTGTTATACCTCAATATTACACACTAAACCCTAGTGTTGCATCCTTACACCAAGCGACCTAAACGACACTTCCCCTTAATGATCATCTAGACACCCAGGAGTGAAGTCTATTGCATGAACACTGAAAGCAATATCTCACCTGCCACATGTCACCCAAACAGACCCAATCTATAGGAACTATCGCTCTCTGCACATTTGTTATGGTGCAATAATTAGGGTTACTGCGCTTTGCTCCTACCCTAGGGCGCGATAATGTCGCATTATGCTTAGACCTGGGGGTGCGATAATCCTGTTTTAGCCTTTTTGCCATGGATCTTGGGATCTTACCTTTCGAGAGATCTTCTTGGGATTTCCAGCTTTGATTCGATCCCAAACCCTCTCTCTGTTTATTAGACCCGATCCACTAAATACTCTCTAGATCTATTTTACTCTCCTTTTGGTTAACCCTTCCCAACACTATAAAGGAGAGGCCTTCAAAGGGAAAAAAGGAGGACTTTTGGGGCATCCAACCTATCATCATAAGCCTTTTGCAGAGATATCTAGAGGAAGGACTTGGAGCTGGATTTGGCTTGGACATCAAGCAACCTTTGTAAGAATCTTCAAGTTGTAATAAAGTTAACTTGCCTTGTTTCCCAACTCATGTGTGTTGATTGCATTTCAATTTCATGATTTGTATCTATATGGATTTAGATTTTAACTTGTAATTCAGAGATATTGGAGAATTGTATATGCTTGTGTATTGTTTGATCTCAACGATTTCATCGCGAGGACTTCAGGATCGAAACGACAAGCGGGACAAAACATCAAGAGTGAAGGTTAGTTACTTTCTCTCATTCTCTTCAATACAGTAATTCTGAAATACTTGTTTGATCTAGGGAACAAGATCACATTTATTTCATTTTTGTCTTAGTATAGAGTTAGTCTTTCTTTCTTTATCCTAAGAGGGATTCTTCTTATCCATAGGAAGAAATCTCTACAACAAAAACTGGCGACTCCGCTGGTTTGCACCCCTTTTGTTTGAGTTCTTTTACTTTCATTCATTGTTGATTGTGAATTTGCTCTTCTTTCAAACCAGTTGTGAAAGTTGGTGTCTTTTACCTCCGTTCACCCCTCTCCCCTCTGCATCAAACCTTTGTTGATGATCGGCGAGTCCTCTGGGTTGGAAAACCCTTGAAAAGTCAAATTTTTTTCTCAAATTCCCGCCCTTTTCCTCTTTTTGAGAATTATCGTGCCCCTACCATTTCTTACAGAGCGATAATTACCAGTTTATCGCTACCCTTACTCTTTCTAGAACGCGATAATTCATCTTTATCGCGCCTGGGATGATGTCAGACCCGCGATAATCTCTGTAAAAAAAGAATTTTTCTCAGTGTGCTTGGTTACCTTTGGTCAATTTTTTATTTCTCTGCTTCTGGTTGTTGCTCTGATATTTATCAGACCTTGGTAACCTACCTAGCTGCAAGTCTGTTGTGGTTTGATTTTATTTGTTTTGTGCTTGGATTTCTTGAGTTAGTGGCACCATACCCAGATTGATCACCTTCTCATTATTCTTGCATTGCCTTGTTCCTTTCACGATAGCCAAGTTTTTATACTATTTGCCTTTCCTTGATTATATAGTTTTCAGGATTACTTTGTTCTTATAGCATAACTTTCCATTTTCGTTATCAAAATCAGCATTAAAAGTTTTCTTTTGGAACATTGTCTTGTTTTTGTTGAAAAGACCAAGTTTATACTTTTGGCATATTAGGAAGTGAATCACTTACCATTGTTTGTCACATAATTTTACTCATTTTTGAAGCGCCATTAGTTGTAGATCGGCTGCATTTTGAAGGTAGTTTCCTTAGTTTGGCTTATTAAAATTTTTAAAAAGAAAACAAAAAGTTTGTTTTTTTTTAGAGGTTTTTTCATTCCTTTTGAAAAAGTTCATGCTTTGTGATTGAAGAACTCCCCTTTACTTTAGCTAGATTTCATCGAACATAAAGGATCATTTCGATTCATATTCATTTGCATGGTTTGACTCGTCACAACACCACAAGTTTCACTTCCATTTACCCAATTGAGTAACACAACCCTTAAAATTTACACTCCCTAACTCAACACACTATAACCTCACTTGAGGAGAAAAAGAATTTGTTAGTTAGGTAGGACACCGAGGATAGGCATCCAAATAATTCCCCCTTGTCATTATCATTTGAGACATAGTTGTTGTCCTCTAGGGTACTAAAATCCTCTAGTATTTATTGACACGGTCATCAACCAGTTTGTGGAGAGGGCCTCCCATCATTTCGGAGGTAAGCCACGAGGATTGGTTCCAGACGGACTTTATGGAATACCACACTCCACTTAGCTCCTAAGGCATATCGATCCATTTCCTGCCTTGTACTCTACCGTATAGGTGATACAAGGGTGATAAGGCAGAAGTGCTAGTATCCTTCTCTGACGTGCCATGAACGAGGTAGCTTAGTAACTTTTCTTCTAGGGCTCTTTACCCTGGATCCCTTTCGGTAGAGGGATATCCTTCCATTATTGGTCTCTCATTTTGTATTGTTCAACTTGGATTTCATCACCTTGCGAAGGATACAACTTGTTGAGGTCTCCAGCTCTTAGTTAAGAGGTTTTGCTTACTATTTCATCTTCTTAGAGGGTCATTTTTCTTTTTAGTGATTGCTCGTTGGCATTCTGGACACCTTTGTTCCAACTCGCTTACTGTGACGCCAGTCTCAGTATAGATTTTTGAGCTTTCTTTTTTGGCCTCCGAGCCTTGCCTTTTTCTAGCTCCCCTTTTGCACACTCGGCTGCTATAGGGTTTTTGAGTTCTTTTATACGAGACTGTCGCTGAAACTTGTATTCCCATCATTATGTATGATCCACGGAGATCACGAAGGGTACAGGGCCGAATCCCACCACCACCACCACCACCACAGACTTCTAGTCCACCTGCATCACGTATCCCTGCCCTTACCGGCCACGGGGCTGGCCGGGGGAATGTTCCACCACCTATCCGTACTACATCTTCAGTTCCTTATGTACTTGTAACTCACAACACGATCTCAGAACCTCTTACAGTTCCTGAAATCGGTAACATACCTGAGATTCCGGTTGTCCCTCAACCCACTGTCATTCCAGAAATTCCTACCACAGTGGACAACACATCAGCTACTGAAGTTAGTACTGCACATGATGCTATACTGGAGGTCATCACCCTCCTAGATGCTATCATTACCCCGCCAACAGACACCTTCTACGATGTTCCTAAAGGATCTGTTGGAACTATTGAAGGATCTGACGAAGATACGTCCGAGTTGATTCCAGTCCCATATGGATACATTGAAGTTATTGAAGAAACTGAACTACCTAACACGCCGTTTCAACCTGAGTTTGACTTTTTCACCTCCCAAGCGGAACCTCTGCCTGCCACCACTACACCATCAGGTGTTCACACTCATGAAATGGGTTCTTCTAGCAATATATCGTTCACCGTGTCCCTCCCTGATCTCCCCTTATGACAAGAGATTATGGCGTATATCCAATCTAGAATGGTTAGTTTAGCTAACTCTCCTTTAGCATCCAAACAATTCAAACGCGATATGAAACAAATGCTTTTAGCGGCTTCCCAATACCCCCCTTCTACCTGTGCTCCTGGTTACTGAGCTCCCCACATTCCGTCTAGCATAGAGTTTCACCACTCATATGTTGACGGATCCGGATCCTTAGATTTTACTTTACCCGATCTCTTTCCGGACCTCGATCAGAAAGCTCGTATTTTTTACTCCTCATGGGATACAAATCCGGGCCAAGCCCTCGACAATCCTCCTATTTTTCAAGATCCCATGGAAGTGACCCCTGATACCCCTCGGTTAAATTCCCCACACTTGTTACCGCACAATATGTTCGACATACCTTCAAGGGACACACTGCTAATGAGGGATAACCCAGTGTTCTCTCCGTCCCCACTTGAAACATATGGAAGACCCCCCCCACAAATCGACACTTTTAGTATTATGGGCCAATCGACACTACCCCACCTTAGTAGTATGAGAATAACTCCTACCTGTACTGTTGGATCATCTACTCTGACCGGAGGTACACCTTCGGCCACCATTTACACTATTTCTGGAGGACAACCGTCTAATGGAACCATTGATCCCAATAACCAACCCCCTCCGGGCGGACCATCAAACCCACCCACAGGAGGACAACAATATTTTGGGAACATTGGCTCCAGTAACCAACCTCCTCCAACCGGACCATCCAATCCCTCTATTGGAGGGCAACCCCTTGGTACCATTCAAAGCGGGGTTACTCAACAAACACCTCCTTCTTTTCCATCAGCTCAACAAGGCCCTTCATTTGAAGGATTACCACTCGTTAACGCCCCCATTGGCACCATTCAACATCCCTGTCAATCAGTAGCATCTTCTCAATTAGGCACATATAATTCACCTGGAATCGGACAACCTCATGTCGGTATCCCAACCGGACCCCATTTCCAACATCCCTCGTCAGGAACACTTCCTTCTTGGGGACCCAAAATCCCACAGAGTGGGGGATACTCTTTGTTTGGAAACTGGAATCAAGCTGGGGGGAAACCTACTCAACCTTTCATTCCCCCCAACTTGAACTCCAACATTCCCTATCCTTCAGCCGCGAATACTCCATGGAACCCACCTCTTCATCAGGGTGGAACCAATATTCCTTGGACACCATTTTTTCATGCATCCCCTAACCCTGGTATGGGAAATCCTCCACCCAATCAAGGTGTTGGAAACATTCTTGGGACCCAACAACCCCATGGAACTATACCCCAACCAGGAACAGGAAATATTCCTGGGACACAACAACCCCATGCTATTATACCCGTTATCCCTACTCAACAGATCATTCAACAACCGACAACTACTGTGATTCCGAATCAGACAATCAATCCCATGATTTCGAACACAAAGCCGGTTAACTAGATGGTCTACTATCCTCAGAACTTCTAACATTATCCCATGGGAAACATGTATGGGTACAATACCCAGCATTATGCTATGTAGGGTCCTACGAGCATCCCTACACCATACAATTACTACTCCTACCCACAGCCCAATTGTCAACTTCCCTTCTTGGATACACTAGAATTACCCGATTTGTCGAGGCTTATTAACAATCCCATATGGCATGAACCACATTGGCCACCCATCCCAGCCAAACTACCATCAGACATTCCCAAGTTCGATGCCAAACCCGGGGAAGACCCCAAGAACCATGTAATGACCTTCCATCTTTGGTGTTCTTTGAACTCATTGATGGACGAATCCATTCGGTTACGACTCTTTCAGCGTATGCTCACCGGCACGGCAGCAAAATGGTATATCAAGTTGCCACAACACTAATTTCATGATTTCAATACCTTGTCCATGCAGTTTCTGACACATTTCCAACTCCCCATCCGGTACGAGACTGGAACAGACCTGTTGACCTCACTACGTCAAACCACTTCTACACATATCTCAGACCATATTCATGAGTGGCGTCGACACCGCAGGTTAATTAAGGCACCCATTCCATACTAGTTACTTTTTGATTGGTTCACGAAGTCATTTATGCCTCCCATCACCAGGGATAGTGCCATGGGCGGACCTGTCATGGAGGAACAAGCGATTTCTCGCGCTCAGTATATGGATTTGGTATATACCCAATCCGGAACTTTATACGAGCTTATTCCCCATGCCTCCTGCACCACTATTGATCGAACCAAGCCTACCACTGAACCCCCCATTAACAGTATTGTCGGCTCAATTAAGGCTCATCCTACCACCAACGAGTGGGCAGCAAGCTACTGCTTCCCCCTCTCCACCCGAGACTGCTCCCAAAGCTTCTACCTCTCCTGCTCTTTCCTCCAAGGTGAACGTGGTTCAATCCATGTCACAACGATTCGGGGAAAGAAGAAGAATAACCATGGAAAATCCAAGAAACCTTGTAACCTACAGGAGAACCCCAAGCCGCAACCAACCAACAACGATACCAAATCACGTCAGAAAGCAAAGTTCCCCTGCCTGATTTTCCAGGAAGATCACTACACACGCGACTGCCCCTACAAGGACGAAGTCAACAAATTTGTTAAAGGATCCTCTCGCCCGACAGTGTTAACCGATCCTTTCCCCCAACAGCAACAACAGATGGTTACCCACGATCCCCCACAAGGGGGAAATCCGAACAACCCACCCCACGGAGAAACGTCCACAAACCACGAAATTCAGATGACGAGTAATGAAGAGATTCATATATCCACTCGCACAAAGACATACGATACCCCTCCAAGTTTAAACAAACCAGAGACAGCCAATGGCAAGTCTCCTTCTGAAGATCCTTCTATCATCCCTCCCCCCAACGGTAATCTCCACATTGAGAGACCTGTCATAGACATAGTGCTACACCCACCTAAAGGCACCATCCGAAAGGAGACATTTAATCCTAACACGCGAGAAGCCCAAAATTACAATATTGTTGAGGACCTAGCTCAAGCACCATGTGCGATGTCGACTCTCAAGGTTCTCCAACACTGCCCCACACAACGCAGAACCCTACTTTCAGCACTAGGGGCAGTGGAACCGGATACTTCAAACACGATTATGTTTAACTTGGAGTATTTTAAACCTCGGCTTTCTCACCAGTTAGCCTTCCAGGTCCAAATAAAGATCCATGGAAACAACATTCATCTCACTGTCTTAGACGAAGGTGCTTCCACATTGATCATGTCCTTCACTTGTTGGAGAGCCATAGGCTCACCTGAAGTTACAACTTCTCCCACTAGTCTCAGAGTGTTTGAAGGACACGGTTTTCATCCGTACGGATTCATTCCTGCGATTGGCGTTGAACTAGGGGGAAAGACAGTATCTATACACATCGAAGTCATAGATGCACCATTGGATTATAATCTTCTACTCAGTCGGAATTGGTTCTACGCCATGACCGCCGTTGCATCTTCTGTCTTTCGACTAGTACAATTTCCTCACCAAAGGAAGATTGTCACTATAGATCAGTTAGACTTTTGTACTCCAGACACTCATTCGAACTCTGGCCACACTGTTGCATTGCTGGGTCAGTCTTAGTACCGTCTAGAAGATGTTAGCGTTGGTCTTATGAAGGATTCCTCCCTCATCGGAGTATTCTCGGAGCTCAGATCCCCTATACATGCCATCAACATGATATCGTCAAATATGACCCCATCCAATGGATCTGTTGATTCTTGGGTGATACCGGATCTTACAGAGCTTGAAAACTACGACGACTCAAATAAGTCGTAGTTTTCAAAATATAAAGAGTGAAGGTGAGTTACTTTCTCTCATTCTCTTCAATACAGTAATTCTGAAATACTTGTTTAATCTAGGGAACAAGATCACATTTGTTTAATTTTTGTTTACCCAATTGAGTAATACAACCCTTAAAATTTACACTCCCTAACTCAACACACTATAACCTCACTTGAGGAGAAAAAGAATTTGTTAGTTAGGTAGGACACCAGGGATAGGAATCCAAATAATCCCCCCTTGTCATTATCATTTGAGACATAGTTGTTGTCTTCTAGGGTACTAAAATCCTCTAGTATTTATTGACACGGCCATCGACCAGTTTGTGGACAGGGCCTCCTGTCGTTTTAGGGGTAAGCCACGAGGATTGGTTCCAGACGGACTTTGTGGAATACCGCACTCCACTTAGCTCCTAAGGCATATCGATCCATTTCCTTCCTTGTATTGTACCGTATAGGTGATACAAGGGTGATAAGGAAGAAGTGCCAGTATCCTTCTCCGACGTGCCATGAACGAGGTAGCTTAGTAACTTTTCTTCAAGGGCTCTTTACCTTGGATCCCTTTCGGTAGAGGGATATCCTTCCATTATTGGTCTCTCACTTTGTATTGTTCGGCTTGGATTTCATCACCTTGCAAAGGATACAACTTGTTGAGGTCTCCGACTCTTAGTTAGGAGGTTTTTCTTGCTATTTCATCTTCTTAGAGGGTCATTTTTCTTTTTAGTGATTGCTTGTTGGCATTCTGGCCACCTTTGTTCCAGCTCGCTTACTGTGACATCGGTCTCAGTATAGTTTTTTGAGCTTTCTTTTTTGGCCAGCGAGCCTTGCCTTTTTCTAGCTCCCCTTTTGCACACTCGACTGCTTTAGGGTTTTTGAGTTCTTTTCTACGAGACTGTCCCTGAAACTTGTATTCCCATCATTATGTCTTCAAGTTTTTGTATTCTTTTCTACGACGACTCGGAAAGTCTGAAAATCGGGCTCCCACATTTGTATTATGTGAGTTAGAAGTTTGCCCTGTTTTCGGATACCTTTGGTCTTAAAGAACTTCAACAACCCACATGCCCGTAGTGCATTTAGTGTCATTTGGTTATTTGCAGCCACCTGATCATCAGCTTCATGTTCCCTTTCCTTCCAATCAACCATTATTCCTTAAATGAAATGTAAACTCCTGTAAAAAGCTAATTAAAACATTCATGAGCAAGCTGGAAAATTGATCTCATCCCAAACATGAGGAAATACCAAGGAATTTTTCTTTTTTTCCGTGATTATCACTCTTGGGCATTGCCTAGCTGCGTGGAAATCAGAAATTACCGTGCCCCCACGTCAAGCTACAGAGCGGTAATCGTGGGATTATCACGTTTCACGATAGAGGGAGGCCGCGATAATTCCAGATGTGAAAAAATCCCCCTAGGGATTCCTAAAAAAATTATCAAACTGATGAGAAATCAAAAAATAAGGACATGAATTGAAAGAGGAGCTTAAGAGCTCTTACCTGGTGCAGACGGTTGTCAGAACAGTGCCTCAGATCTCCAGATATGGTCACTTGAAGTTTTTCCCTTCAAATAGGTAAAATCCCTCTAAGAGCAAAATAACCAAGTTAAAATGGTAACTTTCTATTTTTACCTCTTTCTTATATAAGTTCCATGACTCTATTTTTGCTCATTATTTTATTCAAATATCTTTTTAGTTCAAATACTTCACATTACTAAAATCTTTCTCCAAGGTTTCATAAACCATTTTTGACAGGTTCTCTATACTTTGTTCACACTGGTGATATATCACTGTTTTGACCTTCATTTGAGCTGACTTTATCTTTTTCACGCTCTGGATTAAAACCTTAAAAAGATTCCAAGTGCTTTTCCACACCTGTGTCGTGTTTGTTAAAATCAAGTAAATGGTGTTGAGCTTAGTCGACTTTACTCATGCTTGTAAAACGATGAGGAAAGTATCATTTTGGTATTATTTTATTCTTTTTTCGGACTGAAATGATTAAACATTACGAAAAATACCATCGGAGTTCTCTTTAATCTCTTTTCAGACTCCCTCGTTTCGAAAAGATCGCCAAGTGCACTTATTACTTTCACACTTGTAAAAGTATTTGAAAGGTCGTCTATTCGGTGATAGGTTACCCCTTTTTCGGCCCGTCTAGACTATTTACCAGAAAGGTATGCCTCAGTCAACTTTTGACTCAGAGAGTTCTCTCGAGAATTGTTTTACACTTTTTCGTGAACGAGGGACTAAATTTACGAAAAAGTACACTCTGGAGCCTTCTTTAATTTTTTCAGGCTCTCTAAATGTGAAAAACTATTGAGTTTTCCTTCCTTGGACTCGTTAAAATTTAACAACGAAGGACCCACTTTGGGACGAACCCCTCCTTTCTCAGGTTCATAAAACATGTGAGATCAGACTCATCTATGAGATGAGTTATACCGATCATCTCTTATCCTCCTCAAGCTCGTAAAACAACATAGAGGTACTCGTCCATCATGTCGGGGGGAAATGGGAAATGAGTCAAGTTTATCTTGTTGGCAGCTTGTCGGTCGTCACCTTTGAACATGGAACGCGTCTGTCCCTTGTCTACTTTTGGGTATTTATCTGTTCTTGCTGAGTTATAGTCATCGTCTCGAGTCGTCTCCTTGGCCATGAGCCTACTCATCATATGTTTATTCTCTACTATCTATAATCCCTGCTGCCAGGTTCTGCTTCATGCCGTTATATGTTCAAAGGGTTTGCGTTGTTCTAAGTCATCCACTATATCAAGTCTTCAGCTATGTTGGTACATGTTCTTTTATTCCATTGTTACATCCTATCTCTCGTTCCGATTTCATGTCGATGATGTGGGAATCATTATGGCCCACCTTCGACGAGTCTATTCCTGTCGACACCAAATCACTATCCAGGAATTAGGCTTAGGAGTCAACCACTAGTACCTTGGTACCTGCATGCCTCAATGGTAGGTTTCCTCATATTTGACAGTAGGTTTCCGTTATTTCCCTCTGATCGAATGAACTCGCGAGTGCTCGAAATCAACTCATCTATTCGCATGTCGTTGGGATGTACTACAAATACCTTGGGGATCATTGTCATCATTGGTGATTTACCACGCATTTGTTAACGACTCACATCATTGACCGGTAATCAAATGGTTTCTACCATGTTCGACTTCAACACCTTGTAATCACATGGCTAGATTTGTATCGTTTAGGATCGAGTAGAAGACCCTGGACACCTTTTTGTATATTGATTACGTCTAGGCTGCGATGACGATTCTATGATCAGGTTTCCACCTAGTCATTACGTGGAAGAACTCATTCTTGTATTGTCACACAGATCCACTTATGTATTGGTCGTGGCTGTGTCATTATTATCTCATGGATCTATGTTTGTTCATAGTAGCCATGATTTGTCTACAGTCTATATCCTCTCAGTACTCATGGATCTACAATGTATTGGTCGGCAGCCATGCTATGAGTCAATTGTTTCCAAGCATGGGAATGCCCGCCTCGGTGGTATATCTGACATTTTGTTTCTGTTTCAGCTCCTCATTGCTCTCCTCAATTCTATCTTCGTGAAGTATTTGTAAAGTCTTTAGGCCATCAGTCTCTTCTCACCTCACACTTTAGGGGGCATCTGTTATACCTCAATATTACACACTAAACCCTAGTGTCACATCCTTACACCAAGCGACCTAAACGACACTTCCCCTTAATGATCATCTGGACACCTAGGAGTGAATTCTATTGCCTGAACACTGAAAGCAACATCTCACCTGCCACATGTCACCCAAACAGACCCAATATGCAGGAATTATCACGCTCTACACATCTGTTAGGGCACGATAATTAGGGTTACCGCACTTTGCTCCTACCCTAGGGCGCGATAATGCCGCGTTATGCTTAGACCTGGGGGCGCGATAATCCTGTTTTAGCCTTTTTCCATGGATGTTGGGATCTTACCTTTCGAGAGATCTTCTTGGGATTTCCAGCTTTGATTCGATCCCAACCCCTCTCTCTGTTTAGTAGACCTGATCCACTAAACACTCTCTAGATCCATTTTACTCTCATTTTGGTTAACCCTTCCCAACACTATAAAGGAGAGGCCTTCTAAGGGAAAAAAGGACTTTTGGGGCATCCAACCTATGATCATAAGCCTTTTGCAGAGATAGCTAGAGGAAGGACTTGGAGCTGGAGTTGGCTTGGACATCAAGCAACCTTTGTAAGAATCTTCAAGTTGTAATAAAGTTGACTTTCCTTGTTTCCCAACTCATGTGTGTTGATTGCATTTCAATTTCATGATTTGTATCTATATGGATTTGGATTCTAACTTGTAATTCAGAGATATTGGAGAATTGTATATGCTTGTGTATTGTTTGATCTCAACAGGTTCATCGCGAGGAATTCGGGATCAGAACGAAAAGCATGACAAAACATCAAGAGTGAAGGTGAGTTACTTTCTCTCATTCTCTTCAATACAATAATTCTGAAATACTTGTTTAATCTAGGCAACAAGATCACATTTGTTTCATTTTTGTCTTAGTAAAGAGTAAGTCTTTCTTGCTTTATCCTAAGAGGGATTCTTCTTATCCGTAGGAAGAAATCTCTACAACACTTGCTATTCTCCAGAAGTATTTCTTTAGGCCTACACTTAAAACTAACGTCAACAAGTACATCCGATCATGCGTGGTTTGTGTCATTGCTAAACCGCCTAATCGATGACAAGGATTGTACACACCTTTTCCAGTTCCTAGTCGACCATGGGAATCTATTTCTATGGACTACTTGACAGGATATCCTACTGCGAAACATCAACATGATGCGATCTTAGTAGTAGTCGACAGATTTTCTAAGATGGCCATTCTCATTCCATGCAAGAGGATGACTACAGTGCAGTAGATCGCGCAGCTCTTCTTCGAACATGTCTGGAAACACTATGGTTTAGCAACAACCATTATCTCCGATAGAGATGCCATATTCGTCAACATATTTTGGAAGACTCTTTGGCAACAGCTAGACACAAGAGTCTCATTGTCGACAACTTTCCATCCTCAGACAGACAGATAGACAAAAGTTGTGAATCGCTTGGTCATACAACTTCTTCGCATGTATAACCACAAGCATCGGCGAACATGGGATGAAAGTATTCCATATATACAACACAACTACAATCGTGCTCATCATAGCTCTATGGGAAAGAGTCCATTTGAGATCTGTTACGGATTTCAACCCTCAACGCCTATCGACTTGATCAGCTCCTCGACACAGTCAAATTACACTGACCACAACCAACGAGAAGTTGAAAAAGCAATCAAGTTTAGAAAATAGATATGCTACATCCAACGACAAGAATAGGACATGTTGCACAGAGCAAATGTGAAATTTAGGGCCCGACATGACAAGCATCGTATCCCTCATTCATTTCAAATTGGGGATAAGGTATGGTTACATATTAAGAAGTAACGCTAGTCCATACAAGAAGTTGAAACCTTTACGATATGGTCCGTACAGTATTATTCAATAGATTGGTGAAAATTCTTTCCAGCTCGACCTTCCTTCATGCCTTGGTCTACATCCAGTATTCAACATGGATCTACTTCGACCATACCATGCACCACTGTTGGAACATAACGAATTGCAAACATTAGAACCCGACGAAATCCATCCAGATGTTCAGGAGCCTCTTCCTTGCGACACCATCGTGGGACGACGACTATGCCATACAAGGACGAACACAATTCCCTTATTTCAGGTTTCTAAAGCCGGACAGATCCAACAGATGGAAAGTGGTACTTTGCTACTAAACTGACCGACAAGTTTCCTCACCTTCACGAGAAAACAATGGAGACCATTGTTTCTTAAGGAAGGAGGTCTGATCCATATCGCAGTTGGCATTGTTGTCGAATGCTAACATCTCCTGCGACAAGTAACCGACGTCGACACAACTTCGACAAGTTCCGACTTCGACAACTTTGCGACTTAAACAAGTTCAATGACCTCATAGTTTCACGACGTCGACATGCAGCCTCGACTTGCGATTGTCGAACTTCAACAGAATGTCTCTCTGTCTTCCAGTCGAATGTAACGGTTGAATTGCCGAAACCATTCTAACTTCTCTTTTTAAATGAACATAACGGGCATGCACCCAAGCGTCTCAGGACTCTCTATATAAGCATGTAAACTATTGTAATATACAACATAGAATCTTTCGATCTCATTTCTAGTAATAGAGAAGATCAGTTCGCATTCCTGCATATTTGTCTATATGTTTATATCTTTCTGTGCATAGTGTATTCCTGCTTTGCTTCTTCTCATTTCTTAAGCTTCCTCCATAACAAAGCCGACTCATTCGGTCGAACTGTTGTCCCCTTCGTGCTTCCTGGCCCTGAGTGGATAAATTAGGTTGTGAAGAGATCCCTCCAATTCCTAATCAAGCATCTACCATGGATTTTACGTATACATGGACTTTTTTCCGTACCTAAGTGCTGTTGAAGTTTCAGGCTTAGTTACTCTGCCCATATGTACGATTCCGACCTGTGACTGTCCCCTCAAATGTTGTGAATAGATTTGTATCCATAGTATCTTGTCCTAGGAATACACAAGTGCTAGCAGAATATTTTCTGCGAACACCTTGGGCAGACCGTGTTCCCCATGTTTGAATTTAGATCATATATTCACATGGTATGGACAAGTAGATTTTGACGGTTTGGATGGAAGACCTAGGGCTACAATAGAACTACCTCTGTTTCTATTGCTTGAGTTGTGCAAGACTGTACCATATGTTATATAACATTTGCACCATACAAAGAACCAATTTGAACTCACTTTAGTTCATTTTTTTATCTTGATGTATACAGAGACATAGATAAAATTTGTATTTTCTCATGTCTATGATCTATTTTAACATGGATCCACTATGTATATTTATTGTGGTCATGATTAAGCATCTTATATACTTCATGGATCCACATTGCACTTGGTTTGGAAACCATTGTTACTTCTACTTGATCATGGGTATACCCTCCTCGGGGAAGAAATATTATTTGACATACTTATATGTATTGTAGGTATCTTCTTGAACCAGCATTTGGGGACCTCCGCTTGAAACAACTTAGCTTATTGTCCCAAGTATTATAATTTATTTTTGCTAGCAACTTTGTTGGAGGAAATGACCCTCTACCTAGCCACCCATACCTTGACCTGATGACTCTAGTAGGCCAAACCCCATCCAAATTGACCACCTGAGTCACCCTAGAGCTTACTTCTAAACTCTAAGGATCCTAAACAACCTTATCTACATTTTTTAGAACTCATGTGGCATATAAGGATGAATTCCTTCAATTAGGGCTTATTTCCTTGATTTTAGGGTCCCACATTGCAAGTTTGAGTTATGGAGTGCATCTAGGGAGTTTACTCCACTGTTCAAGGACTCCATGCACCTCCTTTTTATCTATTATGAGACATTTCCACCATCCTTGAGTGATTTTAGGTATTTGCATGCACATACAGTTAGTTGCTTGCATATCACTGAACCAAAACTAGTGATTGGGGAGTCTTGGGTAAGTTAAACTTATTCTAGGTGAGTGTGCATGGCTAACTAAGAGTTTTTTGCTCTATTTAAGCCTAACAAGTTTCCAAGCATTGCATGAGAAATTCAAATAGCCTCCTAACCTAATTCAAATTTCCGTGTTATATATTTTGTTCAGCTCCATTCATTACAGTTAATGAAATACATCATTATTTTCTTCTTATTGCTTCTATTTTTTTTGTAATGGTCTATGATAAATCATTTGTTACATGATTAGTTTCTTGCTGATTTGATTTTCACTATATATCTCTTTAGTTTATGTGCCTAGGTCTATATGCTCAAATCTTGTATGGTATCAGAGTAGTAGGGGTACTAAACTATTTAGTGCACTAGTGATTGTTTGGTCAAGAATCAAGCTTTTGTTGGTTAAAGAAGGGATTTTGCAGCCAACAAAAATCCTTTTGCAACCACTAAAGAGCTCATTTAAAACCATTAAAGTGCTCATCTACAACTATCAAAGTGCTCATTTGCATCCATCAAAGAAGTGCAATTGCAACCATCAAATAAATGCTCATTTACAACCATCAAAGAAGTGCATTTGCAGCCACCAAAGAGCTCATCTGTAGCCATCAAAAAGTGTTTTTCCGGTCATCAAAGAGAGCTCATTTGCGTCCATAGATATCATATATCCCCAGCTCAATTGCTACACAATTGGTATTCTCGATCCTATCATGTTGAAGGAGGCCCCATAAGCTTCACAAAACATGTCCTAGGAGGACATATTCACATACATTGAGAGGATGAAAGAAGCCCCAGAAGATTTGAAACACATAGACTACGAGCACATATGCACATCCATGATCCACCACTCAGTTGAGGAAGGCCCTTTTACAATCCCAAAAAAACAGGTGATCTACAAATTTATTCTATCCATTAGAAAACTTGTCCCAAATCAAGTTCAAATTGAAGAAGCCATTGGAGAGCTTGTCCCAAATCAAGTTCAAATTGAAGAAGTCATTGGAGAACATGTCCTAAATTAGGTTTTTGCTAAAGAAGACCTCTAAAATGACTTCTCTTTCTCTGGATCTACAGCCTTTGCTCCTACAGCTCACCAAGTTCCGCACAAAAGCGTTAAAGGATTTCCTCCAATAAAAGCAAGGAGTGGTCAAGAAAAACCATTCAAGCACTTCAAAGTGTTTGGATCTCATGAATGGTCTCACACCCACTTCAAAAGAAGGAGGAGTTCACAAAGATTTGCAGGGATCTTCACAAAGGCCTTCATTAAGAAGCAGTTCACCTAGTTGAGAGCTACTTTGGGAGTGAAGGCATCTTTTGAGCAGGCCTCTTAAATTTTTCTCTTCACATTCTCTTTTATGGGGGGGGTCCATGTGTTTTTTTCCCTTTTTCCCAGTTTTTAGAGAATTTTTTTTATGTGTACATGGGTATCTAATTATATGGCTGCAAATTGTCGGGACCCATTTTTATTTTTTCACCTAGCTAGGCTTATGGGGGGTGTTAGAGCAAACAAACCTCTACCTAGCCACCTAGACCTTGACCTAATGACTCTAGTGGGCCAAACCCCATCCAAATTGACCAGCTGAGTCACCCTAGAGTTTACTTCTAAACTTTAAGGATCCTAAACTACATTATTTGTCTTTTTTTGGAACTCATGAAGTTTACTTTCTCTATTCTACTTTCAAATCCACTCCCATGTTGCTCAACTATATAACAATACAATAACATCATAGGAATGAAACCCCTTCTTTTCCTAACAACTCGATATTTAGCATAGCCTGATAGCCGTCTAGGGTTAGTTCTAGGGCTATTGCATGCTTCAACTCCCGATTAGTGTTAGGTTTTTGGACCTTCTAGAATTTTCTTGAAATTCCACATGTGAATAGCTCCACATGTGTGAGAAATGAGAGCTGACATGGAATCCACTCGATACCATGGTGGTCAAATGAATAGGTTAACTTGCGGGAGGAATAAATTCCTCATACGGACTCCAATTGAGGTGATTCTTGGACTATTGGAAAGGTCTCGAATATATGTAGTGTACGTAGGGGCATAGCAAAAGTGATGAATTTTTGACCCCAAAAAACATCGTTTAAGCCCTCAAATAGGCCTTGGAAGGTTCTGGACCCCAAATCTGCAAAGTGAGAGACCTACCCTTAAAATGGGCCCTATAAGCCAATTCATCCAATCTTTCCACCCAGAAAGCACCAAAATAGACAACAAATTATATATTGATCCACTTCGGATCAGATTTTGAGAAATTGATTTTCATTAATTGTTAAAGAAGTAAAGTAGCTTATCACATATTGGACATGCAAAATTGGTTTACGTAGACATTAATATGATATTTTATCCTTTAGATATATATATTAGAGTAATAGTCCATTTTTTTTTCATTTTGATTTATAAGTGTTACAAACATGACACATACACTCTTAGAACAATGAAATATAAAGCAATTATTAAGAAAGGTGACACCCTTCTCTAATATTTACTGAAAGATAGTATAGTGTGGATTATTTATATTAGTAGAGGGGATGATTTGGTATAATGTAAAGTACCAAACCAATGTTTAAATGACAATATTATTCACTTGTGGTTACTTGACATTATGGCTAAGTGTCCTCATTATTGTATTACTAGGTTATGGTTTAATAATTGACCTAATAAACACTATTTTATGTTATTCTAGGTGGCTAAGTCCAACCTAGGCATTTATGTGGTCCCATAATCTACTATGGGTGAAGGTGCTCATAAGTTCTGTATATACATACATACCTTATAATGAGTCTTTATTATCATGATATTGGATTCATTGGTGATTGATTATTTTTCTTAAGGGTGCTATATCTCTTTTTTAAGGTTTATGATGTATTAGGGTTTTCTTGAAGTGTTCACCACATATCTATGATCTCTTTATTATCCCAACATGGTATCATAGCTAGTGTGAACTCTTCCTTATTTATCCAGTGTTGTTTAAGGGTTGTTTTAGGTTTGAACTAGTGTTTTGTTAGTGCTCTTTTTGGGAAAGTAACACATTTCTAGGATTTTTAACCCTCTTCTTCACCAACCCCTCCTTTGACATTTTTTTTTAATCTTTTCAACATATTTAAGGGGATCTTTCACAAGTTGCTAGAATTTTTAAGGTAATTCCATCCTCATTCGTCCTTTGTCAATAAAAGCATTGTGGTTTTTAGGGATATTCAAGTATGAAACTAGGGTTTTTCCAACCCTCTTTTAGGAAAACAACGTTTTTATGGTTTTTTACCCTATCGACCACTAACACTCTTCTCCTTTGTTTTTGTTTTTGTTTTTTCTAGCAAATTTGAGGGATTATTATTGCAGATTGATGCTCTTCTAAGATATTCCACCCTCTTGATGGGTAAGGGAAATCCTGTGTTGTCCCCAATGCGAAGAGGAAATCATAGTGTGGTTGGGTGCTTGGTGAAGTCTCCCATAATGGATAGTAAGGGGTAATTCCCCATGGAACCCTTAATAACACTAAGGCCCCTGCTAATGGGGAAATTCCTTCATTGGGTTTACTACAACATATATCTTAGTGGTAATTCCTTGAAACTCTTGGTTCTAAATGCATGGCCTCAAGTGTCGAGGAGTCTCTTATCTCCTAATTTTTCTCACTTATTTCGCCATGGGAACTTTAAGTTGGGAACATCACTTTGGGAGTCTTAGCCCTCATTTCCACCATCATTTGACCCCATTTTTGTCATCTTGAGCCAATTCAAACCCAAATATTAATCAGAAATCCATAGCTAAGTATTCATCCCTTTTACCATGCATGAGGCATGGACTAAATCCTTGAAAATTTGTGTTATGACCCTAAATGAAAAATATTTTTCTTTTTGCTCATTAATGCATGTGCGCCTCCAAAAGCAACATACTAGCTAATTGTGGACCTTACCAAGCCATTATTATTAATTGTAGGGCTTGATCTAGTCTTGATTAGTTATCCTTATCTCACTACTCCATTAAGGTATTGCGATTGATCACATTGAAGCTAGCTCTAACGAGAGGTCTATCATTTCACCTATAAATATAACTATTGATGTCACCTATTTCATCCGCAATCCATTGCAAGTTATGATGTTGCAATTCCAATAGAGGGAGTTTACACGCTAGCCATATTCTTTCTACCATTTGGGATTTCACTTACGCGATCAAGCTTGGAGTTGCTACAACAAACATTATTGAGGTGTTGTTTGTAAGTTCTTGTTTCCATTGGCATAATGAAATTATATTCATTCTTTACTTTGTCTTAATAATAATTTTGATATTAGATGCATGTGATTGTTTTGTATCTTCTTTCTTGCACAGAATAAAGTAAGGAATAAGTATACTAGTGTGTAGTCTTCTTCTTCTTCTTTCTTTTGTTTGTTTCTTAGGTTACATAACTCGTAAGTAAGGCTGTTTGGTACACCATAGTAACAAATAACCATACATAAAGTCTTTTTATGGGTCATCCCTAATGTGGAATTTAGGTACTTTCTATCAATCCCTTGACTACCGCTTTTCCTCTAATATCGTCAAGCCCTGTAAGGGGGATACCCCATTCTGGAACTCATTTAATCATTGTCCATCATGTCCATTATCCACCTCAACACTTTTCCACATCATCAAGTGTACACCAAGCATGGAAAACAAGGGTTCTTTAGCGCAAAAAAATAATAATAGGATTCCTCACTTAGCCATTTCATATTTTCAAGGATCTAGTTGGATCAATAACATTACCAGTCATTTGGAAAGACTATTTTTACAAACCCTTAAACGTCCAATTTGGTACCATTGGTTGAAAAAGTGATGATGTTGAAAAATGGTCAAGGTAGAGATATGTTTTGGATGCTTTTTTAGTTGTAAATCCCCCCAAAACTTGTAATGGTAATCAAATGTGACATTTAGTCTAAGGAGGAGACTTATACAAATCGTAAAATATAAGGAGCAAAGTACCCACAACATCTATGAAAACCAATAAATGTTTTATGAAGTATGGAACTCTTTACATAATCGTTTTGTTGAAAAAAATGCTATTTGATCTTTAAGTACCAATCACCCACTACTACATAGAACTCTTTGTTAATCCATGTATTGGTATTGGGTAATTCTCAAAATTTATGTTTTCTTGTACTCAAATAAGTTCTTTAAGAAACCCAACTTTGAAATGCATTATCCTTTATAATATTTTTGGGGCCCAACTTCGAGTAAATTTAGCATCTCATGTCTCTTGGACTTACGCGAGTTACTCTACAAAGTTGAACATAAAAATAACTCTAATTCTGGGTAAATAGAAGTCTATTTACTACATATCACTTTGCACAACTACTTATATGAACCCCACGCTTTTATTTAACTAAGATTTATAATATTTTGACTCCAAAGGGGTAAAACAAATTTTCCATAATTTTCTTTTAACCATGGGAACAACAACATCCCAAGGGCATATCCAATAACCCGCAAGCCATATATACCAATAACTTGTGACTTAGCAGGGGTCGAGACGTCCCGAAGCCCACCGGGGTGAGCCTCTATCCCAGGGGTCACCTACCCTTCAAGCCTTGTCACATTGGGCCAATGAGCAACCCTACCCCCCACTAATTTTGAACTTGTGACCTCCACGGAGATAACACATATTCTTAACCATTAGGCCCACTTAGATGTTCTCATAAATGTTCCAAAATGTTAGAACATGATATCAAGGAGTTTAAAGGTAATGTTAGAACACGATGTCAGGGAGATTGAAAGTTACCAAATACATGGGATACACAAATCTAGGTTCTTGATGAATTGAGATGTTACTTTAAGGCCTTAGATTCTTTACTTCTTGGGACATGACTTTTTATTACTCCCTTTGGATTTGAGCTTGTATTCTATTATTCTTCTTCTTATTATTATTGTGTAGAAATGCACCCATTGCTTCCACACTAGAGATTCTCGAACTTTAGTGTTATTTTTATGTATTTAATAATTAAATACACTTTATATTATTGTATACATTATTCTTTATTGATGCCTGGCATGTCATAACTTCGGAAATTTAATGTCGACGAATAAATGGGATTAAAGAAAAAAAATATGTTTAACATATAAAGGTGTAATGTAATGGGGATTATAAAAAGAAAGATAGAATATGTTTAAAAATCTAAAAGTGTAATGCAATATTGGGGATTATAGAAAGAAGATAGAATATGTTTAAAATATAATAGATTTACTATCCAAAGAAGTTTATGAGGAAGATGTTGGAGTTATATATTGGAATGAAGTTCTTGAGTCGGACACCTTGGACTGGGGCTCTATTTTTATTTTTGATATCTGATTGTTTTTGTTTTTATTTTGGTATATTATCAGAAGCTTAGTTTTTTGTGATGTTTGAATCCTTGTGACTATTTTGGAATCATGTCTCTTCGGTCACTCAAGTGGAACTGTCATACACGTTATGTTTCAGATTTGCAAAGTTTATTTTCTAGTGCTATCTGATTATATGTACTATTTGATTCACTATGAATAGAAATAGTATGGGTTTTTTTCACTGAAAAAAAAGTGTAATGTAATATTTAGATTGTTAAAGATAATTATATTTGATTGTTAAAATTTATTAATATAAATAATTAAAGTGTTTATTGCACCGAGAGGCGCCTCTACAACCCAGTATGAGGGAGACCTTGTAACATGTGTGTGTTTGTCGAATTTGTCGAGTGTTTGTGAGTAACAAAATAATACAAAATAAATAAAAAAGAATAATACAAATTAAAAAGTAATAAATATTATGTTGGCCATAAACAAAAAAGAATATAATACAAAGTAAAAAGTAAATATGAGACTTAAACTATTAAGATTAGGTGATAAATATTATGTTGGTCATAAACAAAAAAGAATAATACAAAGTAAAAAGTAAATATGAAAATTAAACTAGAGACTTTACTTTTTTCTTTTAATACAAAGTAAAAAGTAAATATGAGACTTAAACTAAAGACTTTACTTTTTACTTTTAATACAAAGTAAAAAGTAAATATGAAATTTTAGAGTGTTTGTCGAACTTAACGAGTAACAAAATAATACAAAGTAAAAAGTAATAAATATTATGTTGGCCATAAACAAAAAAGAATAAGATAAAGTAAAAAATAAATATGAGACTTAAACTAGAAACTTTAGAGCTCAAGATTAGGTGGCTCACTTATTGCACTCAAGGAGCTATTTAAGGAGAGGTTTGCACCTCGGAGATTTGATCCCTCTTAGCACTTGATAGAGCCTAGGATTTGGATCTATACTAACTAGTAGGAAAATTTGACTATTTTTAATTATATATATATATATATATATATATATAACTTAGATATAATTAAAAATTTATGTTTAAAAATAACTTGGTAAAATTTTATAACTTTGTTCACTTGAAATTGAATGTAAAAAAAACACATTAATAGATAATAAAATTTCAAATTAACAATATGCCATAAAACACATATAAATAACTCACAACACAATACATGACATAGTGAGGATATGCCACATTAAAATACACAAAACCCCACAATATAAAACACCAAATTTGTTGGATGATGGTGCCTCCTTTTGTATCCATGAGATATATTCTAATGATGTATCTTTTTGTATCTCTTGCATTGATGTGATTATATGAATATCACTTTAAAAGCCAAAATTTGTGAATATATGAATATCACTTTAAAAACAAAAAATTCTGAGATGAAGGTAGGCAGTTTAAACAAAAGCAAATGAAATTAGAGTAAGCTAAACTCTAGACCGAATGCACCAAGAATCCGGCGATTTTTCCGGCGAAAATTCGGCTGAAATTGTTTAAATGACAGTTTTGGGTTGATCGGGGTGCCCCAGGGGTAATCGAGGTCGCTGAAGCCATTCCTGCAACCAAAATTGCAATTCAAACAACCCAAATTGCAGTTTCAGCAATTTACCATTCGCCGGATTCCGGTGAAAATCGCCGGTAAAGATGCATTCGGTCTAGAGTTTAGCCCATTCCGAAAAAAAAAAGCTATAATTAGGTTTTTGCATAATATTTTTCGCGTCCTCGTCAAGTAACTGTAATATATAAAATTGAGTAGTGCCTTTGCTCGTCCTTCGTTTCCTCCATCAGTAGTGCCTTTGCTCGTCCTTCGTTTCCTCCATCTTTGCCCGGGCCCGTACACCCGCCGCAGACGAGAGGCACCTCACAGCATCTTGATCATAAGCTTGTTATGATTATAGCAAAGTTACGTTACTTACCTGCTGGATCTCTGCCAGAAATTATTATTACACTGCACATAACTGTGCATCCTCATCTTCTCTCGGTTTGCTCAACTATAACACATGTGATTTCGGCCATATGACCATTGGTTGCACTTAAAACCAAAGAAATAAAGAAAAATACGGTTTGTGAACTTCCTTCTTAAAATGCTGATGGAGAATCCCAAGAAACTTAAGCACCAATTCAGTGCACAAAGATGGATCAGATTAACAATCATTTTAATATAATAATATTATTCTATTTATTTATCACTCTGCAAATTCAATAAATTTAAATTTATAAATTTCTTGGTGCATTCTGTCTAGAGTTTAGTTTACTCTTTTTTTTTCTACAAGAAAAAAATATATTCTTCTTATAGCTAAATAGGAGAATACATTCCTCACATGTTTTTACACAATTTTGAATTTTCAAAAATTCTTCAATTATAATTATATTTTTAATAGAAAAAGATCCACTTTAATTAAGAAAATATAATATAATTTATTACTTTCAATTCTAAGATTTTAAGCTATAAAATAAGTTTTTCATCCTCGAATCATTTTTCTAGATGCTTTGATGCTTAAACTTGTCATGAATATCAATTCAAAAGAAGCCATTTCCTCTAAATTGTTATTATCTTTAAAAAAAACTTAAGTAAACTTATAAAATAATCGAAATAGATTTTAATAACAAAACAAATAAAATGCCCTGGAAATTCCAAAACGGTAGGTTGCCACGTGGAAAGAATGAAAGGCCCTGTTGACCAGACGCCACTTTGTAGTTCTGGTGGGGCCACCAGCAGCCTTAGTCGTTTTCCACGATTCATTACGCCTTTAAATGCACCCCACACCGGGCCCCCTCCTCTACCACTCTCGTCTTTGTATTTAATAGCTGCATCGGATTCGTTTGGCTTTGTCGCTTATTGTTGCAGGCATCGATTCTCTACCATTTATCGCCTCATTGGACCGCTCCTATATAATTTGCCCATCATCGTCTTTCCATTCTCGTTTTCTTAAGTTTTTGTTTATGTTTTGGCTCTCCAGTTTTTTGTTCTCGAGCCGAAGGGGTCGTCCAGGTTGACTGATAGATTAATGGCCGGGGAGGACGAAAAGTCGCGGGATCGAGTCGCAGCGGGCAAATACAAGAAGTTGGCTCTACGCCAAGATGAGGTCGCCAGCATCGTTGACGTGCTGAACGAGATATTCAAGCATCTGGACGCGGCGTCTTTGGCCATGGCTTCTTGCGTCAACAAGAAATGGAAGCAGGCCACCGAATACGAAGGCCACTGGGAGGCCATCTGCATGCGCCATTGGCCATACACTCCCTCGTCTCAGACTGGGCAGTTGAAGACCGTGGTCGTGGCTTTTGGTGGATTCAGGCGTCTCTATGTCAACTTCTTGCACCCTCTTCTCTCTGGAAATAATAGCAGTTGCAGGCATTTGAATTCTTCCAAGCGAAAGTGGAGCAAGGACGAGGTCTATCTTTCCCTCTCGCTCTTTTCCATCGATCGGTACGAGAGAATAGCTCCTCTGTCTCCGCATTCATCCTGCATGGCCGGAATTCTGTGCAAGCAGCAACAAGCAGCCTCCTCTTCCACCGCCTTCTCTTCCAATGCGGGCCGCATTCTGGAAGGCTGGAGAGACAAATATTGCAGCTTTCATCCATCAAATAGAAACAAGACTGTCCTTCATCATTCATCAAGGAAGATGGGTATTGACGCTGAAGATGCTAAGTATTGCTGGGGATCCATGGATTCGCAATCCTCTTCCAAATAACTCTTACACAGACTGCATTAAAGGTACCGGATTCTTGTCTCAGAAAGTTTCGGTACCATCAAATCTGTCATATTATTTTCCAAAATCCTTTTATCACATAGACGTACCAAACAATGGTTTCATTGACGTACCAAACAATGGTTTCATTTTACGTATGTTTATTTTATTAGGGTGGTTGTGAATATCTGACAGCTAGTATGGTTATTTAATTAGCCCCTCTTTAAAGTAGATTTAAGAAACACAGTTAACCCGTGGATTGCTCCCGTTGTCACTCCCCATAAAGTGACTGCATAGAAATAAATGGTTGGGTTGCTTTCTTCATGTAATTTTGGGTTTCCAGTGCATTACCCACTTTATATATGAGAATGGCTTTTCATTATCTGAATGTCCTTCAAATCTATTTCTTGGTTGGTGTCAATCATTTAGAGTAACAAATAAATAGTGTACATGATATCTTCTCAGATACCTTATTTTTCTATACTCTTTCTTTTTTCTATACTCTTTCTTTGCATGTCAGCTTAATCGACCAGATTTTTTGCACACCATGTCAGTTTCTGATAGCTTTTATTAAGCTTGGTCTACAGTTCGATCAATGTAAACTTTATGGGTTTATTGTTGGCTTTATAAGTGGTTGAGTTATGTTAGGGTGGTTAACTGGTGAGAGTTTCTGGTGAGAGTTTCTAATTATCAGTAATTTAATTTGGATTGTAAGACAATGTAAATGTTAAATGCAATTTGATGATCTTTGAAGTGATAAGTCCTATTTTTATTTTTATTTTTTATAATTGTTTATTTTGAATTTGAAAGGAATGCTATGGAATCAATCTAGATAATCTAGATAGTACTTTTGGCTCATGCTCTAGTCCACCTCAAATTCTAAGATATAAACACTTATGGGTGTAATAAACACATATAGATATAATTAGTAAAAAAAGATAATTTGATATAATAATATGAAGTAGTAAATTATAGATCTACCTCAATTTTCGATTTATTAAAAAGTATTAAGAGAAATTAAATCTATTTAGGTGTAAAATTTTTGAATGTTGATATAAATTCTAAGATATAAACACCTATCGTGTAATAAACACATATAGGTATAATTAGTAAAAAATGATAATTTGGTATAATGTGAAGTAGTAAATTATAGATCTATCTCAATTTTCGATTTATTAAAAAGTGCTCAGAGATATCAAATCTATTTAGGTGTAAACTTTTTGAATGTTGATATTTAATAGATTTGAGATTACGATGAATCTAAGGTAATTATTTTTGAAGATTTTTTTAGTATAAGCAATCAATACTATGCAAACAGTAAGCTCTCTTACTCAATACATCTTCTCCATATAACACTTTAAAAGTGTAATTCAACTTAAATTATAAACTAATTGTTTAATATTTTTTACAATATTTTAATGCTCATTGCCATTTAAACAATTACATGCTCCCATGCCTTCTCTAAATTGCCAACTATATTATAAATTTAACTTTTTTAGAATGCCTCCACCCATTTATTCCAATGTCTTTTGATCAAGATATATTGTAGAAATAATGTAAAGGAAACAATTGGTTAATGAGCAAGGCCCTATTATTGTAGTGTTCCACTACTTTTGACAAACAAGGGAAGCTACAAAGCAACAAGTCCTTGTCTTATGAATTTCTTGCTTTGCAATGAGCGTCGAATTTTTCATTTATCAACTTATTATTTTGACTTATAATAGATTATGGTAGATCTTAGCTATGCTTTTTGTTGTCAATTTAAAAGGTTCACTACCCAAAAGCTATTTTCACATGTCACTAATCATGCAATAACCAATAGGAATGAATTTTCAGTTGCATAAGTATGAAAACAAGGGTGGGACCTGCTCTAGGATGAACTGGACATACAGGAAGAATGATGCATTTGAAGGAAACGACTGGCTCATTTTCCACTCGACCGCCATTGTCAACTTGGATAAAAAAAATTGGGTGCTATTGTAGCCATTTCCTTACATAACGTAGAAAAGTTGAATGCCACTGCGTGGAGTTTCCCAGCAAAAGCCACGAAGATGAAAAATTGGCTAAATGTCGAAAGTAAAAGTGCAGTCCGAAGTCTTGATGAAATAAGCCCGAGAGAAAATTGGAAGACGACACGTGGAAACATTGGATTGGATGTCGAGAGTCCACAGTGGAGTTGAAAACATGTTCATTTTGAAGTTCCGATGGAATGAGTCCGATAACATATCGCGCATGCCAACATGTGGCAATAGGAGAGTAGGCATTGGAATTCACTTCGTGGATTTAGAAACAAAATGTTTATAAGGATCCCTCGATCGAGAAGTCTCACAATGCTAACAAGTGGCAACATTTGAGTGGTCATCCGAGCTCCATAATTAGGAGTAAAAAAAGGTTTTTTTCCTAAGGAATCCCCAACGAGGAAGCCTCGTTGTAACGACAAGTGGAAAGCATCTGAGCGATCGTCAGAGACCTCGTATAGGGGTTACAAAGAACCTGGCACTTTGGAAAGTCCAATGATAAAGAGCGATACGTCGAGGTTGACATATCGAGGCTCAAAAATAGGATGAAGTTTGGAAAGGGGTGATAGTATGTCAGGGAGAGCATATCGGAGTGGCAGGTTGGCATTGCCCGAAGGTGGCATTGGAGAATGGAATGATGAAGAAGCCGTGATGGCACAAGCATAGTGGATGGTGTGATTCTGGAGTTTTCGATCGAAATTGAGTTTGAGGGCATAGTTTTGGAAACCTGATGGAGAATCCCAACAACCAATCGCAATGTGACATGTGGCACAATCTTGGAGGCTTGTATCGATAATCCAAAATTGATACATCGATGTTTTCCACTGATGTGGACCTAGGAGATAAATGCACACAACAAGCAGATGAGTCGAAACAACACCCCAAAGGATCAAGGGCTAGGACCGATGATTGAGTAGAAAGTGCCAATACCGAAGGTGATCATATCTATGGGAAAGCATCTAAATCGATGGTTTAAAACCATTGCATTGCAAGATGCATGAACCTTAATGCTCATCCATCGAGTTGTTGGTCAAAAACCACTAGGCTATGTGGCGTTGTTTTATTGGTAACAACTACAAATTTTGCGTTTTTAATACCGCTTTTCATCAAGTCATTACCACCCTACTTGCCGAAAGATGGAAACCACGTTGGCTCTCCCCAAGGTGACACATGCACCGCATCAGGACCCATTGAAGGTCTCCACGACCGTAACCAATATTGGAGATAAGGTAGTTGGGGAAGGGCAGTGAAGAAGCACACCATACCTATTTCAGAAGCTATCACAACCATCAGATGAAATATAAAAAATGATCACAGCTGTCAGATCAGAAGGTGACAAGGACACCCTAATAAATCAAAAGATCTGATAAAAATAGGTCTCGACAACAGAGGAGGGTCAAAGGAAGAATCAAAATTGCTCATCATGCCTCATGACGGTTATAATAGACCATTGTCTCCTCCATGATTGCGCGTGACACGCACCCCTTCATATGTGCCAGCGTGAGGTGGGAGACTGCAGTCAAGGAAATACAACTATAAAGGCAATATTGGAAGATGAAAAACAAGAGACTCAATTATACATTGGAAAGGCTACCAAAATTTCTAAGATAGTGCTATGCAGGGATCTACAACATTATTTCCTTTCTTCGTCTTTCTCTCATTCTTCATTGTAATGAAATCAGAGAGGTCCCTTGTGAAATTCTAAATCATAGAAGATCATGGAGCTGAGTATACCACATAGAGAAAGAATGAGCATAGAAGATGAATTACAGTGAAAATTGCGGTAAAAATGAGCAGACAATTAATCATGCATGAGAACTCAAATATGAACAAAATAATGTCACATGATCCAATAATCAATATAGTCAACAATGATGTTATAATGGAGAGAATTCGAGTCTCAGTTTGTTTGGCATAGGAATTGTCACCACTGGAGTGCCTCAGAAGACCCAAAATCAACTCAATTGAACCAAAACTCAGTTAACTGAAGACACAGTGAATTAACTGACCAAGGAGGGCGCATTAGTGATTTTGTCATGCAAATCACTCAGAAAAGGGCACATGAGGGAACTAACTCAGGTGGATTGAACTGGAACATTGAGTTGGCTCCTAAAATATAGGGAACTGACTCAAGTGGTCCTAAAATGATGCCTGCAGGACGCATTAGGTGGCTGATGGATCCTAGATGACATCTGCACACCACTAGGGGGCAAATGACATTATCAACTACTAGGAAAAATAAATAATGTTAGGTAGGACAAGGATGGAGTATTAATTATCCTAACACCCCCCCTTAATCCAAACTTGTGCATATTGGGCCTTGGTTACTAAGACCAAAGGTCACCCATACAATCAAATAAATGATGAAAATAAAATAACTGCCCATGAACCAAGGAAATGGGGAAAACCTCATGGGAAAGCCGCCCCCTCAAAATAGGGTAGCCGGGAGCTCAAACAACTTTCACACCAAGTAGAGATCTGAGATAAACAAATATCTTTTGAGTGAAAAACTTAGTGAATATGTATGCAATCATCTCCTCTGTAGGACAATAATGCAGTGAGATGGTCCTGTTGTGCACTGACTCTCTGATGTAGTGCATGTGAACCTCAATATGTTTGGTCCTTTGCTTCTGAACCGAGTCACTAGAGATCCTGATGGCACTTTGATTATCACAAAAAAGGTCTAATGAAGGAGAATTTTGAATGCCAAACTCTGTCAAGATCCCATGAAACCAAACTGCCTGGGTAGCTACATTCACAACCCCTCTATACTCTGCCTTTGCAGAAAAAAGTGTGAGTGTTGCTTGCTTCTTGCTTGACCAACAGATTGGTTCTGATCCCAACATGAATACGTACCCTGAAGTAGATTTCCTATCAGTATTGTCTCCAGCCTAGTCTAAGTCAGTAAAACTAACCAGATCTAGCTGATCACCAGCAGAACAATGAATACTAAACTCTCTCGTACCTTGCACATAATGCAAGATCCTCTTAGCTGCTTTCCAATGCAGCTCATGTGTCTCCTACATGTACCTAGCCACAGCACTAACAACATATGATAGATCAGGTCTCGAATGTGTCAAATACAACAAGCTACCAATCAACTTTCTGTAAATAATGTTATATATTCAACCAAGGTAATAGAACCACCTTCTTCCAATCTAATGCCAGATAGGAAGGGAAAAGATGTGGCTTTGCAATCAACCATATGGAACTTTGTCGATAAATCATATGCATACCTTGACTGTGAAATCATGATACCTGAAGCATTTTGAGTTACTTCAAAACCAATGAATTGTTTTAACAGTCCTAGATCTGTCATAGCGAATGCTTTGTTCAAGGAAGACTTGATGTGCTTCAACCTAGTAGCAGATCCATTGGTGATGAGCAATTCGTCCACATACAAAATAATCAATAGTAGACATCCTCACTTGTGTTGCATGTAAACATTGCAATCATATTTGCATCTTTCAAACTTTTGTGACAGTAAGAAGGAATCCATCTTTGCATGCCATTCCCTTGGGGCTTGCTTGAGCCCATACTGTGATATCCTTAGTCTGCATACCTAGGAAGGATCATCAATGTGCCCCTCAGGTTGTTTCATGTAGATCTCTTCTTCTAAGTCACCATGCAATAAGGCACTCTTTACATCCATGTGATGTACCTCCCATGCATTCAAAGTTGCAATGGCCAAAAAAAACCTTACTGAATCCATTCTTGCTACATGAGAGAATGTCTCATTGTAGTCTAAAACTTGAACTTGTGAGTACCCCTTTGCAACCAACCGAGCCTTGTACTTGGTTGTAGATCCATCAGATGCAAGCTTTTCTTTGTAGATCCATTTGCACTGAACTAGTTTCCTCCATGGGGGGGGGAGAGACAAGATCCCATGTCTCATTGTTCTGCAATGACTCATATTCTTCATCCATGGCTACTTTCCATATCGGATCATGGAAAGCCTCTCTGTAATATTGTGGATCAAACCCCACCATCATGAAGCACCTCTCAGGGAGAAGTGGATCTGTATGGCAAAGTGCAATGTTTGCATCTTGGTATTGAGATCTTGTTCTTCTGTAGTCAGATGGATCTCCAACAATGTCCCCAGCTGCCTCAATAAGCTTTTGAGCCCATTTAGGCTTTGGATTGGGAGTACGTGCCGGATCTGGATCTGGATCTGCCAGATCTTCATACTCGATATCTAGATGTAAATCATATTGATCTTCTTCTTCAGAATCTGAATGTGGATCACCTATAGAAAAATCATTAGGAGCTAATGGAATAGGTAAATCAGTTATACCTTGTTCTTCAACTGGTTGTAGATCATGCAATGGATCCTCATTGAATTGAACACTTCTTTCAATGAAGCATATCTTGGTTGCAATCCCCATCAGTGTGTAAGCTTTTGCATCTTCTGCTTATCCAAGAAGAATGCATTCGCTACTTTGAGGTTGAAGTGATTTCCTCTTGCCGTGGGGGATTCTGGCCCATGCCTTGGATCCAAAAACCCTCAGGTGAGAGACATTAGGTTTGTGTCCCTTTAATGCTTCGAATGGAGTCACCCCGTCAACAGATTTGTGGGGTACCCTATTCTGAATATTGACTATCATATTCCCCACTAGCTCTTGGTCTCAACTGTCTCTCAGTGACTGTCATCTTCTTAGCATATTCAAAATGATCTATCTTGGCCCCAGCTATCCAGTCATCATTCAACATGATTTTAGAGGAGGGAAGCTTGTAGGCTGCAGCTATGTGGAGTGGCTAGAAGGATGCAAGTCCTACTCCTTTGGCATCTAAGATGATTCTTGTTTCACAATCTATGTGGGGCAAGATCCACCCAATGACTTTCGAGCACATGAACAATTATGGGCGCATAGCCTCCCTATGAAGGCCTGACTTCTTTATGTTTTGGTAGACCATTATTTCTTCAATAGAAGCTTCAGGGATATTTTGATCTCTGATAGCTCTGTATAGTTCTACCCACTTGAATTCTGGGGCGATCCCTGTCACAGCTTGAGTGTCTTTGAACATCGTCTCTAGCGAAGTATCCAATAATATTTCAACGTTCGAGTCTGATTCAGCTAGCTTAGACTTTCATTTTGCGGACCGCTTATGCATAAGTCTGATGAGACACAAGATGAACACAATGAGGGAACAAATGATTCATAATCAATTCATTAATCATGGTATAAATGAATGGAAATGAAGTTAACATCTGAATGTTTCAATTGTCTGTTTTATCCATGAGCAAAATAAGGTTTTTGTCAATTTCAAACTTATGTGTGGTTGGCAGCCTATCTTCTCCGAAACAAGGTGTGCAAAGTCTTACAGGGGAAGTAATTTGGAGACAAAACAGTGGTTGTTCAGCTGAAAATATTCATGAAACTTTTAATGTTCGTTCGACTTTAGTGAGTATGCAAATAACTATTTGTCACAACTTAATTTGATAAAACATTGTGCGGAAACTCATCAATATGCAGTGAAAAATTAGTCAAACAATAGGCTTCTTTACTGAATTTAAGATGTAGCACATAAGCCAAATTAAAGCCATCAAAACTGTGCATAATCAGTTGTTCTTTCTGCATTCATACTTCACCAAAATGATTGAAAATAACCACAGTGTTGAGCATTAGTGAAACTTTAAACACAACAAGGGTTACTAGAAGTTTACCATCCACGTTGTAGCTAGCCAATTTTAATTGTGGAACTAAAATATCTTAAATAAGGAAACAAAAAAGAATCTTTTAAGGTGAAAGATGAACTTAAGTTTCCTTGCTTAATGCACAAACAGTTGTAGGAAGCAGAATTCAACTACAGAAAGTACAAATAGTTAAGCGAATTATGATTTTCATGCTAACAGAAAGAGATGTTAAGGCTTAATAAGTTCCGTGCATGTGTGTAAATGTGAAAACATAGTGACTTTAGCACACTCTTTAACTAAAGGTGACTTCTGTGTTAAAACCCTCCTGTTGGAAAAGATGCCTTCTTCCCGGCTAAAAACACGATTTGGTGGATGCAATAAGTTGAAAATTACAACAGGGCGAGATGAAGTGTGAGCCCTGGAGGAAAAAGGTTCGGCGATGCGGGGTTTTTTTTCAATACTTAAACGTCAGCTATGAGACAGGCCTAAAACAGTTATCGGCATAGTCGTTAGGCGCTTAAATCCCTAGTACAACGTAGAGGAAAGACCGGTGGCCGAGCTTTGAAGGTCGAGGTTGGGTAACACTGAGCGGGGTTTTGGCAAGCCAGAGAAGTTTAAAAGAAAAAAATGACACTAGGCCTGAAATAGATAGCCTTGCTCCCCCCAAAACCCAAAACGTATGAAACTAACGACAAAACCCAAAAACAAAGTTTAAACAATAACCCCAAGTACTAATGAAAAATGGAAAAGGGAAAGATTGCCTACCTTTCAATGACGAAGTGGCTCGCTAGTGAGTGAGCCTAGTGGTTGGTAGCTACCTGGTGCTTTCTGACTGGCGGTGGGTCTTTAGATGCTCGAACGACGTTCTTCCTTGTTTTGCAAACAATGTTTTAAAACTTCCCTTTGACATATATATAACAAATAAAACCTTTTCCATTAATGTGAACGGGGTTGCGATACGTGGGCCAATAAATGATTTCTTCGTTGGCACCCACCTTCCTTTTGTGCTTTCTAGGAAATCCCATGCCGATCGTTTCAGCGATCTTACTTTATCCCTTGTGACATGATTGGTGAGAATTCGCCAATCCGTAGCGACTTAGTTGGCGCAAAAGCAGCGACTTCATCGGTGCAAAGTTTAATTAAAAGCTACGAATGGGTGGAAAGTCTTGGCTAGACGGCGGCGAAAAGTCGACAAGTTTCGATAAAACCACGACAAATTCGGGCGAAGAGTTCTTTGGTCGGAGTGAGATGGTCAGCAGGATATGGCCAGGAGGCAGCGAAAAGTCGACGAGATTTGTCCAAAAGCTGTGAAACAGATCGGGGCAGACTCATTAAAATGTAGTGATCGGCGCTAACTCGGCGGAATGTTTCGACTGTTTCGGCGTTAACTCTCCAGAAAGCTTCGACCTTTTTCAGACGTTAACTTGCCGGAAAGTTCCGACCGTTTCGGTGTTAACTCACCAGAAATTTGCGACATGGTCGGCGGGAGTTTAATCAAAAGCCGCGAAATGGTCGACGAGTTTTAGTTAAAAAGCCGCGAAACGGTCGGCGAGAGTTAGTCAAAAGTTGCGACCATTTCGAAGAGAAACTTCGAATTTGTACTTAGGTTGAAAAAGACTTGTTCTTGAATATTTTTTCTAAGAAAAAACTAATTGCCAAAAGGGGAAAGTTCCAAGAAGAAAGATTCTAAAAAAAATAAAGGAGGGGCCCTATAAAAATGAAATTTTTTTAGGGATCAAGTTGCAGTAGCAACAGTACCATTGGTTGAAAAAGTGACAATGTTGAAAGATTGTCAAGGTAGAGATGTGTCTTGGATACATTTTTAGTGGTAAATCACCCAAAAACTTGTAATGGTAATTAAAGTTGACATTTAGTCTAGAGAGGAGAATGATACAAATCATAAAAAATAAAAAACAAAGTACCTGGAACATCTATGAAAACCAACAATTTTTTTGTAAAGTATGGAACTCTTTGCATAGTTGATTTGTTGAAATAAATGCTATTTGATCTTTAAGTACCAGTTATCCTATTATTACATGGAACTCTTTGATTAATCCATGTATTGGTCTCAGAATTCATGTTTTCTTTTACTCAAATAAGTTCTTTAACAAACCATACTTTGAAATGCATTATCCTTTATAATATTTTTGGGGCCCAACTTCAGGCAAATTTAGCATCTCATGTATCTTGGACTTGCACGAGTTACTACACAAAGTTGAACTTAGAAATAACTCTAACCGATAACCTTTATAGGTAAGTGAATCTGGGTAAATATAGGCCTATGTACTACATATCACTTTACACAACTACTTCTATGAACCCCACACTTTATTTAACTAAGATTTATAATATTTTGACTCCAAAGGCGTAAAACAAATGTTGCATAATGTTAGAACAGGATGTCAAGGAGCTTGAAGGTTACCAAATACAGAGAATACACAAATCTAGGTTCTTGACGGATTGACATGTTACTTGGAGGATCTAGATTCTTTACTTCTTGCGACATGAATTTTTGTTACTCTCTTTGGATTTGAGTTAGTATTTTTGTTGTTGTTGTTATTGTGTAGAAATGCACCTCTTGCTTTCATACAAAAGACTCTTGAACTTTAGTCTTATGTTTATGTATTCAATAATTAAATACACTTTATATTATTTTATACATTATTCTTTATTGATGCCCTGCATGTCATAATTTGCTGAAATTTAATATCTATTGATGTTTAATAATGACGAATAAATGGGGATTAAAGAAAGAGAATACATTTAAAATATAAAGGTGTAATGTAATATTTAGAGTAATTATAGATTGTTAAAGATAACTATATTTGATTGTTGGAACTTGTTGATATAGATAATTAAAGTGTTTATTGGTGGGAAATTTTGATTATTTTTAATTTATATATGTGTGTGTGTGAATTATATGTTGGAAGCCTCTCTGGTTTATTGGTCCTCACTTACTTATGTTCCTACAGGTGTCCTTGATTAGATTCAGAAGATTAGCTATCATTTTCTTTGGCAGGGAAGCCATGATGATAAATCTTTTGCTTGGTCCTCCTGGAAAAATTTGGCTCTACCCAAAGAAATGGGCGGATGGGGTTTCAAAAATCCTCACTATTTTGCAAAATCTCTCATTGCAAAAGGCATTTGGTGGGTTATTAAACAGGAAGGGTTGTGGGAGACTCTGGTGACCCATAAATACATTAGACCGCTTACCTATGTTGAATGGATCAGGAAACTTGATAAAACATCAAGATTGTATTCTATTATGTGGAAGTCCCATATGAAGGTGTTTGCTGTTATTGGATCTGGACTCCAATGGAAAATTGGAAATGGCCTCTCTTTCAGGCTAGGGAAAGACCCATGGATGGGGTGCTCAGAGCTTTATTCTTTGTCGGATCATTTGGTGGCAATCCTTCATCAACAGAACTACCAAAATCTTCGCCAAATTGGTACATGTATCCATCATTTGAATCACTCTCAGACTTGTCTAACTGCAGACGATCTACGACTATTGTATGAGGACCAACATATTTGGAATAGTTATATTCAAGCTTTATAGTACTCCCATGTCATGTTGTCTAACCAGGATGATATCCTAATATGGATACTCAATGTGGATGGGGGACAATACACCCCATGCTTGGGATACTGTGTTATTCGAGAAGCGGAAGCACATCCTAATCCTCTGAGGTGGAACTCTTATATTTGGAATTAGCAGTGCCCTTTAAATATGAAACTCTATCTTTAGCTAGGTCTCCATAAGCATGTACCAACCTGGGATTCCATGATACATATATTATGGATTGGTCCCAGCTAGTGCCCACTCTTCCTGTATAGTTGTGAAACCATAGACCATTTATTTTCATTTTCCCATACTCTGCCAATATTTGTTCCTATGCTTCTAGTTGCAGAGGTAACAATTTCAGCTGGCATGGCAACTGTTTGGAGGATGCTCTACATCATTGGATCACTGATGCTAATATTAAGGAATTTTTGGCTCTTCCGGTGATTATTATTTGGCATATATGGCTCACTAGGAATCGAGCCATTTTTTATGATTAGCTTGCTCCCCCAGAATTTTATGGCTCCAAATCTCTCTCTTTTTCCGTCTTTTTCTACAAAACAAAGTTAAAAAGAATCAGAGGATAGATAGGGAGGAACAAATCGATAAGTATCATCCTTGGGCATATTTCATGTTGATGTATATGTAACTTCGGAATGTATTTCACATATATGTATATTGTATTCCTATAGAGATGGTATTATTCCTCTATAAGGAAGTGTCGTCATTTATATTGTAAGTGTCGTAACTTATACTTGATGGGTTATTAGACCACCTTATTTGGGGTCGGCCCTGTATAAGTCATGTGGGTCAAAGGGTTATTAGACCACCCTATTGGGGGTCGGCCATGTGGGTCAAAGGGTTATTAGACCACCCTATTGGGGGTCGGCCCACTCAGCATTATGTTATGTGGTAAAGTTCGAGCCTACATGAGTTAGGTAAAAAGGCAAGTCAAGTCAAGTATAAATAGAGTGCGGGAGGCACTCTATTTGCTCACTCACTTCTCACACATGCACTCAAGGAGGAGTGGCGCACTTATGGAGGAGGAGGATCTGCTGCTAGGTTATGGCTATCTCTCTTGGTTGGTTGTATCATTGCTCTATCTATCTCTGAGGAAGTTATTGGGGTTTTTCACCTTTATGGTTTTCCCCAAGTAAATCTTTGTGTCTCTTGTGTGCTTGCATTATTGTCTCCATGATTGATATGCTGTAGATATGCTGTACATGTTGTTCTCTCAGTTAAGATCCTAGATCATATTGAATTAAATTCAGAAAATTTAACATGGTATCAGAGCTAGCTTGAAAGAAGGCATGATATGGCATGTATGACACTTGTTGCACTTACGATGCTAGGGCTTGATATAGCAAAAACCAGTCATCGTAGCACTTTCGCTATAAATCCGTTTTGGCAAAGTTGTCAGATCGGAAATTGTTACAGGACAAATATTAAATCTCCATGTACCTTGTGTCCAAAGGACAACCTCTAATTCGTTGTACTTTGTGATTTATGATCTGTACAATATAGGGTTTCTGCCTCTTCCAGATCTGAGTCAAAATCAGGTGACCTTGGGAAAAAGGTCATATCGTGGGCTAGGAAGCTCCAAATGAAATTTCGTAAAAAGTGACAGGTAGTACACAGTCTGTACTATCTCAGAAAACTTTTTCATAGGCCGAAGTGGAACCAGTGACACGTGGCACTCCATACAATTTCGCTCTCCTGTATTATCCCATAAATAGGTCATGTTGCGACATTTGGTATAACTCTCTCTCAGAGAGTCCAATTGAGGTTAGACCTGTCAGGATGGAAAGATAACAGGCCGAGATATCTCAGGAAAGTTTTTCAGAGGCCGAAGTTCAAATAGTGACACGTGGCACGCCGTACAAATTCGCTCTTATGTTTTATCCCAAAACAGGTCACGTTGCGACATTTGGCATAACTCTCTCTCAGAGAGTCCAATTGAGGTCAGACCTATCAGGATGGAAAGATAACAGGTCAGGCTATCTCAGAAAATGTTTTCAGACCCTGTGGATGGAAAATTTGGGAGTTACACCAGAAACAATCGGGTACATATTTCTGTCAAAACAGAATTATTTTTGAGTACCTTCATTCATGGCTTCCGGAATTTAGGGCTTTGAAGAAAGTTGGAATTTTTGTAATCGGAGACCACGGCTGAATGCTACTCATCAAAATAGAAATTTAGAGACCAAGATCAGAATTTTTGGTTGGGAAAAAGGCCGGGCTTGATCAAACCCTAGTTCGGGACTTTGATCAGAAAAGTGGAAAACTAGGGCTTCTGTAAAAATGGGAATTTTTGCAATCTGTGACCACGGCTGGAAGCTCCTCAGAAAAATAGAAGCTTAGAGCTTTGGATCAAACCTTTTGATGGGGAAAAAGAGTGGGCTTCATCAAACCCCAGTTCAGGGTCACGTCCAGTGAATCCGGAAGTTTCAAAGGCAAAATTGAGGAGTGAAACTTTGCAGTTTTCAAATTCTGAATATACCAGTTTGATCAGCTCATCAAGGCGCATATTTCTATCCTTTCGGAAGTTTGAAATTCAAAGTTTGAATTTTTGGGGTTTCTCTGACAAACCCATATCCAGCTCCAGGTCCAGTTCTTGCAAATCAAGTGGATTGGGTTAATCCTAGAAGAAGATGGATTGATCATCTGCATGAGTGAAGAAGTTTCTGTTGCAGAGGGAGATGAGGCTAAGGCCTTACATAAGAAGATTACAAGCGATCTCGACAGGTATGACTCATCGAGGTATGTTTCTATATTTGTCCATGATTAAGTTTATGGTATGTTTGTCTTCATATTATTACGGTTAGTACAATTTTGATTTTAGATTTGTCGTATCACCTTAACAAAATTATGAATGCATGATAGAAGATATTCATTGGTTAGGGTGTTGATGCTTATGATTGTACTAATGCATTATGGTGTTGTATGAGGTTTATGTTGTCTACTAACATGAAAGGTACACCAAGAAAGACAAATCATGTTCTATTCCAAGAACATATGATCATGATAACATGAGGACAAAGATTCATCCATTGTCATGGATCTCATAAAAGATCCATTTACGAGGTATGTATAACTTGGTTTTATAATGGTTAACCTATGAGATATACAGGTTACTAGCACAAGTCACTGAAGAAGAACAAGAAGACATCATGTGAGTATGTTAGACATAATTAGCTAGCATGCTAATCTAGGTATGTTTTTACTATATCAAATTAGAATCTCACCTTGTGATAAGATCCTTTATTTAAGTATACTTGGCATGATTATGATTATTCATTGAAGTTAATAATCATGGTTGTATGCATATTATGTTTCTTACCATAATTGATGATATGACTAACCAGAAGAATCATGAAGGTATAGGTTTGAATAATCACAGGTTTTATGCATATTATATCTCTTATCTTGATTGATGATTCAACTAACCTGAAGAGTCATAGGTTTGAGTAATTATAGGTTTAGATATGTTATGTTTCTTATGATTTGACTAACCATAAGAATCCTACATAAACCTTGAATAATAATGCTTACTATTTCTGTTTGAAATGATCATGACTATACATGCTTGAGATTATTGTGTTTTAATAGTATACTAATGAATGTATGATTTTATATTAGACCTAGAGGATAACACAATGATGATACTAACAAGCATGCATAGGGATCGAGAATGTATATAAGTTCAAGGACAGGTAATCTAGGGAGAAAAGATCAAGAGGGAGTACACTCCAGTGGTTTATGAAAGGATGCAGATATTCAGAGGGAGTTGTCCATCTCTCTACATTCCACAACAGAAAGGTGTAGAAGAAGCTACTGCAGATTAGGACTCCAGCAGCTCCTGCAAGAAAGCAAAGACTTAGAGGGAGTCCACCCAACGAACAAACAAAGATAAGTATTTTAATTATCATTTCTTGCATATGTGTTTATTTAAATAAAATTGTTCAATGATGTATATGCTCATGTTCCTAGACTTAGGATATGTATTGTGCGTATTAGAATAGTTGCATTGATGAACAGTATACTACTAATATACATGGGTAAGTGGCCTATGGCACTGTACAACATTCCATTGCTACTTATCTAGAATGAAACCTCTTTGTTGACATGTTGGGAGTTGTGCACACTCTTAACAATGTTCTGGTAGAGATTGGAAGGCATCTAGAAAGTTACGGAATATGGATAAATGTTGTATTGAAGCATTGGCTAAGATAATTGCATGACTGTATGACATATTTCTTTATGTGTAAGAATTTGTTCTGAAAATTATGAGATGTTTCTAATCATGCAATTTAACTTGTTTTGTAGGAAAGACCGTATATCTTCACCTACAAAAGGACTACAACATTTGTTCCAGCAACAAAGATATCTATTGAAGATATTGAAGTTCCCAGGATCTGGGATGAAGAAATGAAATGCCATGATCTGTTGATCATGAAGAATGATGTTTGAGATGTAATCCCAAGACATGAAGGGAAGTTTGCTATGACTTCCAAATGGAACTATCTGATCAAGCATGTTGCAGATGGCAGCATTGAGAAATATAAAAGTGATGAAATAGAAGATACACCAGATGGATTCAAGACAACTTCCTTGAATGGTGTAGTTGAAGAAGAAGTGTATGTGGAGCAGCCACTTGGTTCTGAGACACATGATAGGAAATCATTTATGTGAAGAACTTGGTATGGTGAAGATAGATTGATTGCCGACACGCAGTGGAAGCTTACTACCGAGTTTGAGATGAAGAACTTGGGGATGATGCACTATTTGTTTTTGGTATGGAGGTGTGGCAGAGTGATGGAATCTTCCTTGGACAAGGGAAGTACACAGTAGATATCCTGAAGAGATTCGGGATGATGGATTGCAAGGCCATGGCCACACCTATGGCATCGAATCTGAAGCTTCTATGTGATGCTTCATCTGAGCCGGTTGATATCACTGTGTATCGTCAGATGATTGGGTCCTTGATGTACTTGACGAACACGAGACCAGACATTTGCTTTGCTGTGAACACATTGAGCCAGTTCCTGACGGATCCGAGGAGTGTTCACCTGGTTGCTGTAAAGCATATTCTGAGGTACCTGAAGGGTACAGTGGATTATGGGCTCAAGTATGAAGCAAATCAAAAGTTTAACCTACAGGGTTATGTTGATTCAGATTGGGCTGGCAGTGCTGCAGATAGGAAGAGCACATCTGGGTGCTGCTTCAGTATGGGATCAGGTGTGATCTCTTGGTTTAGCAGGAAGCAGTCCTGAGTAGCACTGAGTACAGCTGAGGCAGAATATGTTGCAGCCTGCTCAGCTAGTTGCGAGGCAGTATGGCTACAGAAGCTACTGTCTGAGTTATTTGATCTTCTGTTGGAAGCTACTGGTATCTTCTGTGATAACCAGAGTTGTGTGAAGCTGTCCGAGAACCCAATGTTTCATGACAGGTCAAAACACATAGAGATCAAATATCACTATATCAGGGATATGGTACAGAGAGGAGCTGTGAAGCTCCTGTATGTTGCAACAGACGAGCAGATTGCAGATGTGCTGACGAAGCCACTAGCCAGGGTGAAGTTCGAGTACTTCAGAGAGAGGCTTGGCATGCTTCAGATCAAGGATACTTCGAGGAAGAAGTGATGGACACATTTGCTGAAGCCATTCCAAGCATGTTGGAAGGGGGATCCTTCACATGGCCGTGGATGTAAGCGCTGGATGATGAGCATCGGGATGATGTTCTGGTTTCTGCTTAGATATGATCAGTTGGATCATTATATGTATGTATGTATGCATCATGTTGGATGCTGGATATGATCAGTTGGATCATTTATATGTATGTACGCATCATGTTCGATGCTGGATATGATCGGTTGGATCATGTGTATGTATTTTGTATGAACGCATCATGTTGGATGCTGTTGGATACATTGTGTGGATCATGTATCTTTGTATGATCAGGTAGATCATGGATGCTGTTGGATACATTGTGTGGATCATGTATCTTTGTATGATCAGGTAGATCATGGATGCTGATGGATACATTGTGTGGATCATGTATCTTTGTATGATCAGGAAGATCATGTATGCTGATGGATACATTGTGTGGATCATGTATCTTTGTATGATCAGGTAGATCATGTATGCTGATGGATACATTGTGTGGATCATGTATCTTTGTATGATCAGGTGGATCATGTATGTTGATGGATACATTGTGTGGATCATGTATCTATGTATGTATCAGGTGGATACTTGGATGATCGTGGATGACGAGCTTCTCCAGATGACATGCAGCAGGATGTTGTAGTGATGATGATCAGGATGATGTTTGATGAGTATCAGATGATACTTTGTTGCCGTGGATCAGGTTGTGCAGGAAAGCATGTAATTTGTGCCCTGGGAGATTTGCAAATGGTCTTTCAAGGTTTTGCCTATGGCATGTAATTCGGTGCCCTGGGACATCTGGCAAATGCTCTTGCGAGGTTTTGCTTGGGAGGACATGTAATTTGTGCCCTGGGAGATTTCAGGTCGGAGTTGTGTACCCGTAACATCCTGAGATGCTCTTGCGAGGTTTTGTCCTATGGCATGTAATTTGCTCCTGGGAGATCTGGACAGGATGAAAAAGGCCTCAGATGCTTCAAGCCAGGTTTTGCCATGACCACATGTAATTTGCTCCTGGGAGATCTGGACAGGATGAAAAAGGCCTCAGATGCTTCAGCCAGGTTTTGTGGTGGACCACATGTAATGTGCTCCTGGGAGATCCAACAGGTAGAGCTGTGTGCTCGTAACAGCCTGGGATGCTTCAACCAGGTTTTGTGGTGAGATCACATGTAATGTGCTCCTGGGAGATCCGACAGGTAGAGCCGTGTGCTCGTAATAGCCTGGGATGCTTCAGCCAGGTTTTGTGATGGGTCACATGTAATGTGCTCCTGGGAGATCCTACAGGTAGAGCTGTGTGCTCGTAATAGCCTGGGATGCTGCAGCCAGGTTTTGTGATGCACGTAATAAGTCCCGAGGATTCCACAGTATGGCCAATGATGATGAAGACCTGCAGGTGGTGGGCCTACATCCAGTATGAAAAAGGACTGGCTCTGTAGAACTTCCTATGACGAGTAGATTCAGAGATTGATTGAGATAGCAGCAGCAGTGACGATGATGATGACTCGATGACGATTATCTAGTGACGATGATCCATAGAAGATGACTTGTGCTAGAAGAACTGTGCTGAGAAATACCTTCCTAGTTAAGAGGGAGTGTTGATGTATATGTAACTTCGGAATGTATTTCACATATATGTATATTGTATTCCTATAGAGATGGTATTATTCCTCTATAAGGAAGTGTCGTCATTTATATTGTAAGTGTCGTAACTTATACTTGATGGGTTATTAGACCACCTTATTTGGGGTCGGCCCTGTATAAGTCATGTGGGTCAAAGGGTTATTAGACCACCCTATTGGGGGTCGGCCATGTGGGTCAAAGGGTTATTAGACCACCCTATTGGGGGTCGGCCATGTGGGTCAAAGGGTTATTAGACCACCCTATTGGGGGTCGGCCCACTCAGCATTATGTTATGTGGTAAAGTTCGAGCCTACATGAGTTAGGTAAAAAGGCAAGTCAAGTCAAGTATAAATAGAGTGCGGGAGGCACTCTATTTGCTCACTCACTTCTCACACATGCACTCAAGGAGGAGTGGCGCACTTATGGAGGAGGAGGATCTGCTGCTAGGTTATGGCTATCTCTCTTGGTTGGTTGTATCATTGCTCTATCTATCTCTGAGGAAGTTATTGGGGTTTTTCACCTTTATGGTTTTCCCCAAGTAAATCTTTGTGTCTCTTGTGTGCTTGCATTATTGTCTCCATGATTGATATGCTGTAGATATGCTGTACATGTTGTTCTCTCAGTTAAGATCCTAGATCATATTGAAGTAAATTCAGAAAATTTAACATTTCAATGGGGTTTACCAAAGATATCCGATGCAGGGTGGTGTTGGGGGGATCATCCACTTATATGATGGTCATTTACACAAATTTGTGACTGTTCTTGGTCCCTGCACCAACAATTACGCAGAACTTATGGCCATCAAAATCTTGTTAACTTTTTCCATTCACTTGGGAATTGAAGATATCTAGATCTTCGGAGATTCTCGACTTGTTGTGGATTGGATGGCTCATAGGAAGATCCCCAAAAATATTCACCTATCAACCTTATTTGAGGAAACTATCAGCCTTGTAGATTCCTTTGAGCACATCAGTTTCAAACATATGTTTCATGAGAAGAACATGCATGTGGATCTCATATCCAAGATGGGGATTAGCCTGACATTATCGGTAGACGACTAAGATGGGAAAATATCAAAGACAATATCATTGAATATGATTCGGGACCCTTCCTAGATGGAATTTAAATACTAGATGAATATTTCTTATGATTTTATTGTTCCTCAATGTAAAACCAGGTATATAAGACCACTTTTTTTGGTTTCTTTATGGACTATATCTGCAGATAGCCTTACAAAAGGATACGGTATATACTAGTGTGTCTATCATTAGTATACAATTTTTTGTAGAAACAACAGATCTATTTGATGTATGAATTGTACTCAGTAAAAAATGGACTAAAGCGACAAATATGACTCGCTGCATATAATGTGTTTTATTTCCAGTAATGAAATGCAACTTTTTTTTCCAAGAATATATATATAACTTAAATAGAGTTGAAATCTTGTCCTTAAAATTAACTTAGTAAGATCCTATGAATCTATTCACTTCAAATTATAATATATAATGAAATTTCAAAATAACAATATGCCATAAACCACATAGAGATAACTCACAACACATGACATAGTGAGGATATGCTACATTAAAATACATAAGGACCCGCAATATAAAACACCAAATTTGTTGGATAGTGATGTCTCTTTTTTAATCCAAGAAATATAATCTAATGATGTCTCTTTTTTTATCTAAGAGCTCTAGTTTGTTCTTGCATTTATGTGGTTATATCACCTTAAAATCCAAAACTTGTAAGATCAAGGTAGGCATGTGAAGGTATAAACAAAAACAAAAGCAAATGAAATTTATAAATTTCCATTTCATTGAGTTATTGGAGTGATAAATAAAAAGAATAATATCATTTTGTCTATTGTTATATTAAAATTACCATTGATCGATCTTAAATTTTGATTATGGATTTCTCTTGATATTTAATAGATCTAGGTTTAAGATGGATCTATGCTAGCTTTAATCATTTTGGTGAGGTATATTTTAAGTTCAAAACAAAAGTAGGTTAAATATTTTAATTAATTTTTAGGAGAAAAACATTAATCAAAATATTGCCCAAGTGGGTTGCGATCAGCGAACATAGAGTCCACCCCAACTATCCCAAATCATGAAATGAGCAGCCCGATTCAAGACCACACCCTCAGCACATGACAAATGTCTAGAAGGGGACATGCAGCAGTATCACACCATGAACAGCACATCAATAGGGAATGTTGTTATTAATGTCTCACACCCTCAATCTTAAACACCCTATGGGAGAGTATTGCAACAAATTTTGTAGAGCACGACAAGAGAGGATACCATATAAAGCTCGGACACACAATGAGTTCACCTATGTGTCCCAAGACATTCCAATCATGGAATAATTTTGGTTTATCAAGCTCAAAGGCCATTGGGGCATTGCTATCCTTCTCTTGGGGGAATTCAAAAACGAAGTCACTGAAGACAAATACCAAAGCAATGTCCAGAATAAACTTATGGAAATATACAGAGGACCCAAACGTGTAGTGAGAGATAGGTAGAAGCTGACAACGAACCAATTTCGAGTAGTAGATGTTATAGGTCAAATTTGCACTTCTCCGTTCGTGATCAAATTGCTCTGTCGATCACACAAAAGGACACCATGGATTGAAGAGCTAGGTTGAACTAGATGACTTATTGATGGTAGTACACTCTTCAGCTAAGAATCTAACTGTTTCTCCTGATTTCACGACATGCGCACTACTCTTGCTATAGTAAACCAATGCACACCTCAAAAGATGCGTTGCTTTGCTCAAGGACAACCAGCGCACACCTTCAAAAAAGTTGCAAACGCTTGTTGCAAAGCACAAAAGTTGCTCTCTGTGCGCTACTCTTGTTGTATTAAACTCACGCACATCTTAAGATGAAATCAAAAAATATATTAAGATTACGAATTGGGATTAGTTGAAGTTGGTTCTGCAACTTCCCCAACCTCCCAATTCAACCACCTCTCGATTCCAACTGCCTACCTTGTCCCATAAATACAAGGAGGATCCATGAGAGAGGGACCTAGAAAGAATGCTTTAAGTGCTGTTACGCTGGAGGAATTCCCAAGTCATTGTGAAGAGCAGGATCCCAGGACTCGGTTGTAGAAACATCTTGACTGATCAGGTATATTTGTAGTGATTCATGTTTCTTTGATAATAAAAAGGTGGAAATACCCTTCCTGTCCCAAATCGAATGTCTATTGGATTGTATGTTGATTTGGTTTAATATTTGATTGTAGTTGATGTTTAATTGCTTTCAATTTCATCATATTTATTATAGTCAAGATACACTGAGGAAGGTTTCCCTTTTGTTGCAGGTTCATCATAGAGAAGGATCAAGCAGAAGACCAAGCGAAAGATAGGACCGGACGTCGATAAAAGGTACATCTTTCAATATCTTGATCTCTTTCATTTGTAGGAACTAAATGCAATGCAATGAATGTATTTACCTGTCACCCAGCCCAAGTTGGTAGTGTCTCTCCTCACTATAAGGTATAAATCCTGAACAATAGACTGGCGACTTCACTGGGGAGTAACCGGTTGTTTTTCTGCTCTAGGAGACCTTGTTAGGTTTTCTTCCAGTCTATTTTAGTCTATTTGTTCTCTGAGAGGTCTTATAGGTCATTGTTGCATGTTATTTCTGTTTTGATTCATCTCATTCTACTGTTGCAAAGTCTTTTTGTCTGATTTCAAACCATGTGCGCTGGTTTACTGTACTCACAGTAGCGCATTTCATGTCATGAACACTGCTTTGTCCACTACACAATAGTGCATCTTTCCTAGTGTGTGCTGGTTTTTGTACCACACAGTAGCGCACTTAACCTGCTTACTTTCTGATGTGTGCGCAGGTTGCTAGTGTATAAAGTAGAGCATTTTCTGATGTGTGCGCAGGTTGCTAGTGTATAAAGTAGAGCATTTTCTGATGTGTGCGCGAGTTGTTAGTGTATGCAGTAGCACACATTCCTATAAGTTTGACCCTTTTTTCTGTAGGGTTTGATTTTTGAATGTTGGGTATGTTCCTTCTTTTGCTTTGCCTCTTTGCTGATGTTGAGACACCCTTGTGTCTTTTATGGGTCTTGTGTAACCTCTCGAGAGTCCTTTTAGTTCGCTTCAAGTACTGTTTAGGTGTCCTTCTGCTTGTTTAAGCCTTTCTGAACCTACTTGACTGTGCTGCTAGGGTTTGACCCCAGTTGGGTGCTTTTGGAGAGTTTTGATGATTTGATGCCTTCTGAACTTCTGTTTAGATCAGTTTGATTTGCTTGAAGCCTTCTCAGCTTTTCTTTTCAGTTTGTGTAGTGGTAAAGTAATTTTTGGTTTGCTTGCCTACTCTATTTACTTGGCTGGTGTTTTACTGGGTTTTGATGCTTAGGAGCATCCTTATCATTCTGCCTTTCTGCTACATGCATCTTTTTCCATTTTCTTTTTACTTTCAGTGCCAAGTCTAGATTTTTTTTCGTTTCGAAACAACTTGGTAGGTAGATTCTTTCTCAGTTTCCGCTTTGATTGTTTAATCCATTAGTCTCTTATCTTTACTAGCATTGCTTTTAGATCTTACTTGTTCCATTTTCTGACTTCAATTTCTTTGAAAAAGAGAAAAGTTAAAATTGAAAATTGGTAGCATAACTGTAAGGTTTATCATTTCTTTTCGAAGTAGCATAAATTTTGTTTTGCTTTGAAGATTTAAAAAAAAAATCAAAAATATTTTTAGGTTTGCTTATTTTTAGTTTTGGAAAACAATGAATGAGAAAGTTCAGTGAAAGTTGTTTACTTTTACGCACTCTTTATTTTAGTCACAACCACGCCACACACTCCACTACAACCTTTGAGTAAAGAACAACCATTTAAAAAGAACACTTAATAAAATTTATTAGAAATTTTTTCTTTTTTAGGGTTGTCACTTCACCAACTAGCTTAGGCTAGGATTTCAGGTTTAAATTACCTTAAACCACCTGAAATTGGCTTCATTACTCAACAATCATAGTACGACTATCTATTAGGTAAATCCACCTCTATCAAATAGTCCTGGGATGCTCTACTCAAAGCAAAGTTAAGCACGAGGCCGTGGGCGATTGGAATTGCTGAGGATACCCCCTCACTTTCCCATCAACCATAAACCAGAGTTGACTCGTGTACAGGGGTACACTAGTGCTTTTTAAAGTACTTTTGGATTTAGGGATTTTCTACCCTGCACATGCGTTTCGAATAGGCTGATGACTGTCCCCCCAGGTTATTTCGTATTGGTGGTAGCCTTAGCATCATAACCTTTAGGGATCTACACAGGTAGAGTGGAAGGATATTCCCACTCCACCTCGAGCAGACGTGGAAGGTAACCCTTTGGCAGTAATCTCGGGAGGGCGGTTTGGTGATTCAAACGCTTGCACCCAGAGGACCTCCATTGGATGCCATGTAACTGACCGTCGATACTCTATTAGTCTGTTCTGGGCCCTAATCATCCCAGACTTACTTCTGAGAGTATTTGCCATTGTTTGCCTGGTTTTGTTCACTTAGGATATTTTTAGTGGTGTTGTCTTTGTGCTGCTTGTTTTTAGTTGGCCTTAGAGATTTATGTCCCATTGATTCGAAAACGATGGATAGCATTGTTAAATTTTGAGCATCAATTCAATATGATCTAGGATCTTATCTGAGAGAATAACATGTACAACATATCAATCACAAGAAGCAATCACAAGAGACAATAGACACACAGGTTTCCTTGGGGAAAACTAATAAGGTGAAAAACCCCAATAACTTCCTCAGATATAGATAGAGCAATGATACAAAACCCAAGCATAAGAGATAGTCTCCTAGCATCAGCTCCTTCTCCTCCACCAGTGCGCCACTCTCCAATGAGTGTATGAGTGAGAAAGTGAATGATAAAATAGAGTGCCTCCCGCACTCTATTTATACATGATTTGACTTTCCTAATAACCTTACTAGGTCGGCCTCAACTTAATCACATAATATAATGCTGACAGGGCCGACCCCACTAGGGTGGTCTAATAACCCATCAAGTATAAGTTATGACACTTACAATATAAATGACGACACTTCCGTATAGAGGAATAATAACATCTCTATAGGAATACAATATACATGTATGAAATACATTCTGAAGTTACAAATACATCAACACTCCCTCTTAACTAGGAAGGTATTTCTCTACACAGATCTACTAGCACAAGTCTTCTTCTCTAGATCATCATCATTGTATCATTGTCATCGTTGCTGTTGCTTATATCTCAATCAATCTCCAATCTACTCATCATAGGAAGTTCTACAAAGCCATCCCTTTTTCATGTTGGATGCAGGCCTACCACCTGTAGGTATTCATCATCACTGGTCATACTGTGGATCCCAGGACTAATTACGTGCATCAACAAAACCTCAAAAGAGCATCCCAGGACTGATTACGAGCATACTGCTCAACCTATCGGATCTCCCAGGATCTTTTACATGTAACTGCACAACCTGTCCATGGCCACGGAGTATCCTCCTGATACTCATGATCATACTGATCATCTCATCTCATCGTCCACGAAGCACAGACCATATGCACACAATACAACACTTACACTCACCGGCATGGAAGGACTTTCCTCTTACCATCCGGGAAGGGTCAGCACTCACATCAACGCACATGGGAGAACACATCTACCACCATGTCGGAAAGGCTCTGCACGTACATCAACGTACATGGGAGAACACATCTACCACCATGTCGGAAAGGATCTACACTTACATCAACACACATGGGAGAACAAATCTACCACCATGTCGGAAAGGCTCTATGCATCTGCGTCTTCGGACTCATCACACATGATCCACATGATCATGTCAAAGTATACTCCTGACGCATGTCATCATAGCATGATCATCCTGATCATCAATGCATCCACCTGATGCATATCATTTGGAGCAACATCCTGAAGCTCATCATCCATGATCATCCTGATCATACAATGCATCCACCTGATGCATACCAAGTATCTTCCTGATACATATCATCATACATGATCTACCTGATCATACAACGTATCCACCTGATACATACACAAATACATGATCCACCTAATCATACAATGTATCCACCTGATACATATGCAAATACATGATCCACCTGATCATATCAAGCATCCAACATGATGCATATACAAATGCATGATCCAACTGATGATATCAAGCATCCAACATGATGCATATACAAAGCAGTAATTGGAGCACCATCCTGATGCTCATCATCCAACACTTACATCCACAGCCATGGGAAGGATCCTCCTCTCACCATGCTTGGAATGGCTCCTGCAAATGTGTTCATCACTTCTTCCTTGAAGTATCTTCAATATGAAGAACACCAAGCCTCTCTCTGAAGTATTCAAACTTCACTCTGGCTAGTGGTTTCGTCAACACATTTGCAATCTACTCATCCCTCACAACATACATGAGCTTCACTGCTCCTCTCTGCACCATATCCCTGATATGGTGATATTTGATCTCAATGTGCTTCAACCTGTCATGGAACACAGGGTTCTCAGACAGCTTCACACAACTCTGGTTGTCACAAAAGATACCAATAGCCTCCAACGGGAGATCAAATAGCTCAAACAGTAGCTTCCAGAGCCATATTGCCTCACAACTAACCGAACAAGCTGCAACATACTCTGCTTCGGCTGTACTTAGTGCTACGCAGGACTGCTTCCTGCTAAACAAAGAGATCACACCTGATCCCACACTGAAGCAACACCCATAGGTGCTCTTCCTATCTGCAGCACTTCCTGCCTAGTCCGAATCAACATAACCCTGCAGGTTAAACTTTTGATTCGCCTCATACTTGAGCCCATAGTCAAATGTACCCTTGAGGTACCTCAGAATATGCTTTGTAGCTATCAGGTGAACATGTCTCGGATTTGTCAAGTACTGGCTCAAGGTGTTCACCGCAAAGCATATATTCGGTCTCATATTCGTTAGGTACATCAAGGACCCAATCATTTGATGATACATCGTGGCATCAACCGGTTCAGATGAAGCATCACACAGAAGCTTCAATTTCGATGCCATAGGTGTGGCCATGGCCTTGTAGTCCATCATCCCAAACCTCTTCAGGATCTCTACTACATACTTCCCTTGTCCAAGGAATATTCCATCTATGCTCTGCCACACCTCCATACCTAGAAAGTAGTGCATCATACCCAAGTCCTTCATCTCGAACTTGGCAGCAAGCTTCCTCTTTTTGTTGGCAATCAATCTATCCTCACCTGTAACAAACAGGTCATCCACATACAATAGTAGTATCACTGGATTGCCTTCCTCAACCTTGTAATAAAGGTTGGAATCCGCTTTACTCTTGGTAAAGCCCAAACTGGATAGAAAGTTTTCTATCCTACCATACCAAGTCCTAGGAGCTTGCTTCAAGCCATACAAGGTTTTCTTCAACCTGCACACGTATGACTTCCTGTCATGTGTCTTAAAACCAAGTGGCTGCTCCACATACACTTCCTCCTCGACTACACCATTCAAGAAAGATGTCTTGATATCCATCTGGTGTATCTTCCACTTCATCACTGCAGCCAGAGCAAGTACTGATCTGATGGAAGTGTATCTAGCTACAGGAGAAAAAGTCTCTTCATAGTCTATTCTCTCTTTCTGGGAGAAGCCACAAGCTACAAATCTCGCTTTGTATTTCTCTATGCTACCAACTGCAGCATGCTTGATCTTATAGATCCACTTGGAAGTCACAACAGACTTGCCTTCAGGTCTTGGAACCACATCCCAAACATCATTCTTCATGATCGACTGGTACTCTTCGATCATTACTTCATCCCGGACCTTGGGAACTTCATATTTTTCAATATATAGCTTTGTTGCTGGAGTAAATGTTGTAGTCCATCTTTTCTAGGTGATGGTATACGATATTTCCTACAAGACAAGTTAAATTGCATGATTAGAAACATCTCATAGTTTTCAGAACAAATTCTTACACATAAAGAAATATGTCATACAATCATGCAATTAATTTAGCCAATGCTTCAATACAACATTTATCCATATTCGGTATTCACACGGTAACTTTCTAGATGCCTTCCATCTCTACCAGAACATTTGTTAAGGGTGTGCACAATTCCCAACATGTTAGCAAAGAGGTTTCATTCTAGATAAGTAGCAATGGAATGTTGTACGGTACCATAGGCCACTTACCCATTACTTGCATATTAGTAGTATCTTGTTCATTAATGCAACTTTTCTAATATGCATAATACATATCCTAAATCTAGGAACATAAGTATGTACATGACTGAACAACATCATTTAAGTAATCATATATATAATAAATAACAATTCAAATACTTATCTTTGTTTGTTTGTTGGGTGGACTCCCTCTCAATCTTTGCTTCCTTGCAGGAACTACTGGAGTGTGCTCCCTCTTGATCTTTGCTTCTTGGATTACCTGTCCTTGAACTTATATCCATCCTCGATCACTATGCATTCTTAAGTGTGCACTAGTGTCATGATAGTGTCATCCTCAAGATCTCATTTATAATCATACATCCATTAGTATAATCTCAATACTATCAAAGCACAATAATCTTAAACATGTATAGCCATGATCATTTCAAACAAAGATAATAAGCATTAGCATTCAAAGTTTCAGGGAAGGCTTCTCTTACTCATGCATATTCATATTTGACCATAGAACTCTTCTGGTTAGTCATATCGTCAATCAAGGTAAGAGACATAATATGCATAAACCCTAGATTACTCAAACTTGTAACTTCATGAGTAATCATTATCAATCATACAAAAGTATAAGATCCTTACATAGGGTAGGATTCTAACTTGATATAGGAAAAACATACCTGGTCATCATATTTGCTAGTTATGTCTAGCAATGTTTTTCTTCTCTTCAATGACCTCCATAACTCATAATTTAGCCATTGTAGAACCAAATTATACATACCTCTATGTGATCCATGCCTATGGATGAGTCTTTTTCTTTGTGTCACTATGGTCTTGATCTAGGACTTCATTTGTACCTTCATGTTAGCGGATAACATTCTCCTCATACAACACCACAGTGCATTAGTACAATCATGATACAATCATAAGTGTCATAACCCTAATCACTGAATGTCTTCTATCATGCATTCATAATTTTACTAGGGTGATAAGACAAGTCTAAAATTAAACAAACTCAATAACATGAAGACAATCATATTATAAACTTAATCATGAACAGATTTCAAAACATACCTGTAAGTCATACCTACCAGATTGCTTGTAGTAGTAGTTGTTGTTGTTCCTTTTGTTCTTAGGACTATCTAAGGAAAAGTGTCATCTTCTTGGTATGTGCTGTGAGAGCTTGATGTTCATTCCCCATCTTTTCTTCTCAAGCTACAATCCGAGCTTCTTCCTGTGAGCATTCTTCCCACAGCCTACTGAATGAGATAAGTTTCTTCCTAGCACAAATTCCTTGGATGAAGGAATCCCATGACCTAGGAAGGCCATTAAGAGTGGTCATTACCACTTCTCCATTCTCTACAGCTTCAAGTTGTTCTTTTATCTAGGACACCCTTGAAAATTAAGACTGCATGGTCTCCGCATTCTGGATCTGGATGTTCTTTAGTTGATTCCTCAATGTCATCTTCCGATTTATGTTCTTCCCTTCAAATAGCTTGGTCAAGGAATCAAACATCTCCTTAGGTGTCCTTAGGGAAGACACATGGGGTATGAGATAGTCCTTGATAGAATCAGCAATGATTCTCTTGGTTTTGACCAAGTTCTTCTTGTGTGAAGCCTTACAGCAGATCTAATGAACAAGTAAATCAATCACAACATATGAACATAGAAAATATGGTGCAAAACTGTGCAAAACATGCAGCAGTGCTCTCTATCCCAGAAAGGGTGAATGAATTACAATACAAACTGTGACAATGACTGAGCAATTCGAATTGCCTAAGGAGGTCATTCGAATCACTGAAATGGAGTAGCTTGACTCTATCTAGGAGTCCTCATCAATCATCGGTGGTGCTCATCAATCACAACAACCAGTCATCCAGGTGTCAATCTGAGTCTAACTGAGTGTAATAAGTGTAACTGGAGTGTGTAGCATTGATTTAGGATCTGGAGGCTCAGTGGGGGCGCATGGGAGGCTAACTGAAGTCAGAACAAGTCACCTAATCAAAACGGAGGTCAAACGGAAGTGATACAGTCAGTCGGGAGTGAAACTAGCCTCAAATCAGGGAGAATCGGAGCTAACTGAATGTAACTAAAGTGGAACTGCAGTGGTAGGTGAACAAGTGCGCCCTTCTCTGGCAGTAGGTGAGAAGTGGGCGCCTTTCAGCTTAGGAGGGCTAAAACTCTATGGTAAGTGGCTCCCGGGTGCTAGAATGAAGTGGATAAGGTGCTGGAGGCATCAAACTGGTGACTGGGATGCATGCCAGTGCATGCCTGTGCATGCCAACCCTAGATTCTGCATGCAAACCCTAATTTGCATGCAATATCCTGAAAAAGATGATGTGGATATCCGAACACCCCCCCTCAAGATAGACTATGATGTGCCAACAAAATAATGTGGGGCCCTGGTAACTAAGACCAAAGGTCACCCCAATACAATAATCCAAAAAATGCTGAAAATAAACTAAGTGAGGAAAGAGGGAAAACCCAGTGGGAAGAAAGTCCCCCCTCAAGCTAAAGCATAATAATGAATCAATCTGTCTCCACCATGATGGAACTCACCCCCAACAGTGAACGGAGGTAAGAGAACTTCTTCTCAGTGAAGCTCTTGGTGAAGATGTCTGCAATTTGCTCATCAGTAGGGCAATATTGCAGAATGATGGTGCGGTCATGCACCAACTGTCGAATGTAATGCATATGAATCTCAATGTGTTTGGTCCTCTGCCGCTGAACTGGATCTGTGGATATCTTGATAGCACTTTGATTGTCACAAAAGAGGACAGTCGAAGTAGTGCCACCAAAACCAAACTCGGAAAGAATACCCTGCAACCAAACTGCCTGAATGCAGGCATTGACTGCCCCTCGATACTCTGCCTCTGCTGAAGAAAGTGCAATGGCTGCTTGCTTTTTGCTGGACCAGAAAATAGCACCATGACCAATCATGAAAACATAACCGGAAGTGGACTTCCGATCAATGCTATCACCTGCCCAATCTGAATCAGTAAAACCAATGAAATCTAGCTCAGAATCTGCAGCATAGTGTATGCCAAACTGTCTCGTACCTTGCACATACTGCAAGATCCGCTTGGCTGCTCGCCAATGAAGCTCATGTGGATGCTGCATATATCTTGACACGGCACTCACGGCATATGAGATATCAGGCCGTGAATGTGTCAAATAAAGTAGTGAACCAATGAACTGTTGATACATACTGCAATCGGCAAGCGGTGTGGAATCTCCCTCCTCAAGACTGATTCCTGAGAGGAATGGGAACGGGGCTGCCTTACATTCAGCCATATTAAACTTCAATAACAGGTCGGAAGCATATTTTTGCTGAGATATAGTGATCCCATCAAAATTTTGAGCTATCTCCAAGCCCAAAAAGTGACTCAGCAAGCCCAAATCGTCATGTCAAAAGCTAGATTTAAGGCAGATTTTAGCTTGTTTATTGAAGTAAGTGTGCTACCAGTAATAAGCAGATCATCAACATAAAGTACAATAACCAACAAATTACCTTTAACTCACTGAAGATACACATTCGGATCAAATTTGCATCTTTGGAAATTCTGAGAAAGAAGGAAGGAGTCCATCTTTGCGTACCAAGCTCTTGGGGCCTGTTTTAACCCGTACAAAGACTTCTTCAATCTACAAACCAATGATGGATCTGATGTATAACCCTCTGGCTGCTGCATATAGACCTCTTCAGCAAGGTCTCCATGTAAAAATGCACTCTTCACATCCATATGGTGCACTTCCCAGTGCTTGGATGCGGCAACAGCTAAAACAAGGCGGATGGAATCCATCTTTGCAACCGGTGCAAAGGTCTCTGTGTAGTCCACTCCTTGGACTTGGGAAAAACCTTTTGCCACCAACCTTGCTTTATATTTTCTAATAGTGCCATCAGCAGCAACTTTAGTACGGTAGACCCATTTACATTTCACTAATTTTCTTCCAGGTGGAAGAGAAACTAGCTCCCATGTATTGTTCTTTTGAAGAGAACTATACTCTTCGTCCATGGCACTTTTCCATCTCGGATCTCGATGGGCTGAATATAATGATGTAGGATCTAAACCAGCCATCAAATAACAAATCTCAGGAAGAAATGGATCAGCAATAGAAAGAGCCATACCTGCTCTTTGAAAGTCTCCTCTTGTTCGTCTCGGATCAACAGGATTTCCAAGACTAGAACCAGCAGATTGTAGAGTGTTTTGGGCCCACTTTGGTAACTGAGGAGGATCATAATGATCGGATTCCGAACCTGATATGTCATGATCATCATATGCTGCTACAATATCAGAAATATCAGAACTCATACCTTCATTATCGCTGCTCGGATCTTCTTCTGGTGAAGGCGGTGGATCGGCAGTCTTTTCCTCGACTAGTTGCAATTCTTGAAGCGGTTCTTCAAACTGCACACTGCGCTCTATGAATATCTTTTTAGATCTGATATCCATGAGTTTATATGCTTTTGATTCTTCCCCATATCCTATCAATATGCACTCGATACTTTGTGGATCCAAGGCTCGTCTCTTCTCAGAAGGAATTCTAGCCCATGCAGTAGAGCCAAAAACTCTCAAATTTGACACATCCGGTTTGTGACCAAAGAATGCTTCGAAAGGAGTCATACCTTTCACGGATGAATGTGGAACACGGTTCTGTATATATGCAGCAACATTGATTGCTTCAGCCCAAAGATTTGCAGCCAAACCTTTTGATTCAATCATGCATGTAGCCATCTCTTTCAGTGACCGGTTTTTCCTTTCCGCTACACCGTTCTGCTGGGGTGTGTAGGGAACTGTATGTTGGATCTTGATTCCGCTTTGGGCACAAAGTTGCAGCAACTCGGACTTGATATATTCCCCACCATTATCAGATCTAAGAGCTTTGATCTTGCTCTCAGTGGTGGTCTCAACAGAAGCCTTAAAATCCTTGAATTTTCCAAGCACTTCTGACTTGTTTTTGAGAAAGAATACCCATGTAAAGCGGGAAAAATCGTCAATAAATGTCAAAACATACCTTGAACCATTTAATGACATATGGGGCAGCGGACCACTGATATCAGAATGGATCAATCCCAAAATAGTAGAGGCTCTGCTAGCCTTGCCGCGGTCGAATCTGTGCTCGGGGTGCTTCCCAATAATGCAACCGGTGCATATTCCCTTCGAGGAACGGAGTTGTGGAAGCCCATCTACCATGGATTTATTTGATAGCAGCAACAAATACTTATAATTTAGATGTCCAAATATTTCATGCCAAAGCCTACTAACCTCATTACCATGTGTGCGAAGAGCAGTGGGCTTTGCAAGCGGAATAAAGTGCGAAAACTCATAACATTTTGCAGTGTGGTTTGCCTTTCCAACCGCAACTAGTCTTCCACTTTTGATATCAGAAATTTCAACTGTATTAGGGCTGAATGTGACTTTCTTTGGTTCACCAGTATGTGTCATTTGATACACAGAAAGGAGATTCGAAGCTAAGGAAGGCACATAGAGAACATTCTGAAAGCTTCCATGTTCTACATGAATCGTACCTTTGCCCTTTGAAGAAATTTTTGAGTCATCTCCCAAATGGATGGGGATGGAGCTGTTTGGATCGAATGAGGAAAAAGAATCAATATTTGCAGCCATATGATTTGATGCACCCGAATCTATCAAGAGAGTAGTGGGCTTCGAAACCGTTGCCATGAGTGCTTGTCCTCTTTCATGATCATCATTCCGATCCTTCTTCCTTGCACCGTCAGGAAGGGTTATGTTGTTCTTTTCCAAAAGGGGGGCCATTTGATCTATAGTCTTCTTCATACATGAACTTTCGGGATGAAAGCCACGGTTACAATAAGTACATTTAGATTTTTGGTTACCTTCTTTGCCCTTTTGCTTTGATTTCGAACTGGATGGTGCATCCGTTTGCTTGCCTTTGTCTTTTTGCTTGTGAGGCTCGAATTTGGGCTTCTCCTTCTTTAGCTTTCCTTTACCATTCGAGATCTTGGGTCCTTGAACAAATAGGGCTGAATCTTTGGAGCTTATGGACCCCATTTGAATCAACTTGCCATGCTCTTTTGTAACGGACTCAATGAAGGCATTCAAGGTAGGCATCTTCCAATTCGGGGTAGTTAGCCGACCGGAATTGAAAGTAGAGACAAATACCGAATAATCTTTCCCAAGCTTGCTTAGAATGGAGAGGATCAACTGTTTATCCTCTTTGATAACACCACTGTTCTTCAATTGCAAGTTCAAGTTCTTGAATTTTGTGAAGAATTCATTGATGGTCTCGAAATTCTCAGGATTAAGGCCAATCAATTCATTCTCTAATTGAAAAGCCCTAAGCTCATCCTGCTTGCCGAATAGTGTTTCAAGTTGCTCCCATATGGCTTTTGGAGTCTTCAATCCGCTGAGATGGAAGTGAAGATCTTTGGAGATGGAGAGACAAAGAAGACCATAAGCTTCATCAAGCTTGTTGTAGTGTTTGGTTCGATCTGACACATTGTTTGGCTCCAATTCAAGACCAATAGTGACTCAGTAGTAACCTTTTGAACGTAATATGATCTCCATATCATCTTTCCAATCAAAATAATTGAATGGGGTGAGGATAGGCTTTGAAGAAGAGTATTCCATTGCAAGGATTGAGTCAACTGATGAAGAGGAAGCTTGCATGCAGACTATAGCGAATGCAATTGCTGGAGGGAAGCTTGCATGCAAAAGATAGCGAGTGCAATTGAAGGAGACAATAAACCTGCAAATCACATAAAAACAACCACAATAAGGTCGAACAATCCACCCTTTGAGAGTTGCATCACACCTGGGATTGGATTTCAAGCAATGTTGAATAGGTCCAATGTATCAGATCCAGGAATTATGTGGTAACTCAAGCTTCTAGAGTGGTATTGGAATATTTTTCAAGCTTTGCATGCACAGGAGCGAATGCCCTTGAGATATCTCATGCCAAACTTTTTGCAATTTTTAGCAATTCAGTCAAATCTTCTTGTATAAACACCTGTAGAAAAGAGATCTTGTCCCTGCAATGGCTCTGATACCATGTAAAATTAGTCACAACAGATCTAATGAACAAGTAAATCAATCACAACAGATGAACATAGAAAATATGGTGCAAAACTGTGCAAAACATGCAGCAGTGCTCTCTATCCCAGAAAGGGTGAATGAATTACAATACAAACTGTGACAATGACTGAGCAATTTGAATTGCCTAAGGAGGTCATTCGAATCACTGAAATGGAGTAGCTTGACTCTATCTAGGAGTCCTCATCAATCATCGGTGGTGCTCATCAATCACAACAACCAGTCATCCAGGTGTCAATCTGAGTCTAACTGAGTGTAATAAGTGTAACTGGAGTGTGTAGCACTGATTTAGGATCTGGAGGCTCAGTGGGGGCGCATGGGAGGCTAACTGAAGTCAGAACAAGTCACCTAATCAAAACGGAGGTCAAACGGAAGTGATACAGTCAGTCGGGAGTGAAACTAGCCTCAAATCAGGGAGAATCGGAGCTAACTGAATGTAACTGAAGTGGAACTGCAGTGGTAGGTGAACAAGTGCGCCCTTCTCTGGCAGTAGGTGAGAAGTGGGCGCCTTTCAGCTTAGGAGGGCTAAAACTCTGTGGTAAGTGGCTCCTGGGTGCTAGAATGAAGTGGATAAGGTGCTGGAGGCATCAAACTGGTGACTGGGATGCATGCCAGTGCATGCCTGTGCATGCCAACCCTAGATTCTGCATGCAAACCCTAATTTGCATGCAAGATCCTGAAAAAGATGATGTGGATATCCGAACACAATTCAATATGATCTAGGATATTATCTGAGAGAATAACATGTACAGCATATCAATCACAAGAAGTAATCACAAGAGACAATAGACACACAAAGTTTCCTTGGGGAAAACCAATAAGGTGAAAAACCCCAATAAATTCCTCAGAGATAGATAGAGCAATGATACAAAACCCAAGCATAAGAGATAGTCTCCTAGCAGCAGCTTCTCCTCCTCCACTAGTGTGCCACTCTCCAATGAGTGTATGAGTGAGAAAGTGAATGATAAAATAGAGTGCCTCCCGCACTCTATTTATACATGGCTTGACTTGCCTAATAACCTTACTAGGTCGGCCTCAACTTAATTACATAATATAATGCTGACAAGGCCGACCCCACTAGGGTGGTCTAATAACCCTTTAACTCACATGACTTATATAGGGCCGACCCCATCAAGGTGGTCTAATAACCCATCAAGTACAAGTTACGACACTTACAATATAAATGACGACACTTATGTATAGAGGAATAATAACATCTCTATAGGAATACAATATACATATATGAAATATATTCCAAAGTTACAAATACATCAACAAACATCCCGGTGAGCACAAATCAAGGGACCCCTGTTCAAGGGGCTCCTTGTGCTTTTCCATTTATTGGGAACATTGGTACTCCCTTAATGGATACTTTGAATCTTCCGGGATTCACTATAGGGCTACCGGTTTGGTTGTTTTCCATTCCAAACGCCTTGCATGCTCCTGCTGCTTCTCAAGTAAGCACCTCACATCAAGAGCATCAGAACCCTATGCCTGCTTCGCCAGTAACATCTTCTCCTCCTCCTTCTACCTCATGTGGTGAAAGTAGTAATACTAGTAACCATCAGTCTAAAAGGAACAGACGGAGGAAGAATAGGAAGAAGATTCCAAAGCAAGGGGCCAGCCACCCAGCCTCTGGAATTCATGCTGGGGGAACCCACCCAACCTATGGAGGTCATGTTGGGGAGAAAATTCGAGTCACTGTAAATCATACTGAACCTATGCAACCAACCTCTGGAGGTTATGCTAGGGGCACCTACCCAACCTCTGGAGGTCATGTTGGGAGAATTCACTCAATCATTGTAAATCATACTGAACCCACCCACCCAGCCTCTGGAAGTCATGTTGGGGGCAGCCACCTAGCCTCTGGAAGTCATGCTCGAGACACCTACCCATCCTCTGGAGGTCATGCTGGGAGCAAAATTTCAGTCACTTCAAATCATACTGAAAGCATGTCTTTAACCATTTTTGCTCATGTTGAGGACACGTCATTGATCACTGCTGGTCATATCAATGAAAAGTCACCAGTTACTGTGAGTCATACCGGAGACATTGAATCATCCACTGCAAGTCATGCTGAGAAAGTGTTGAGGCCTCGGGGGTGTAGGGTAATTGCAAGGTGCTGGAATGGGTCCAAGGCTCCCAACAGAGGGTGAAAACCCAGATTGAAAGGCTTTGAAAAACCCTGCGCAAGGGCGGTTCTATCCCTAGCCTGTTTGGTATGGAATTCTCCCATGGATATTCGGCCTCCCCTGGCACTCTATGAGTAGATGGGTTTGATCGATTGATCAAAAGTTCAATACGGAAAACATAAGCTTAAAACTAAGCCTGTTCTAACTTAAACTATTAAGAAAAGAATCTAATCTGATTTAGACCTATTCTAAAGAGAAGCTTGTATTGGTGCAAATCGATATTGATGCGAGAGGAACAAGCATGTTTGCCTACTTCAACAGAAATGTAAAAGGTGCACGCACTTGTTTACTTAAATCATAATAACTTAATAAAAATCAAAGAGAACAATTCAAGTAATTAAGCCTGTTCAAGATCAATCTGTAATCACTGTGTTAATTGAAAAATTAACATTGATTAGGTAGCATATGAATCATTTGTAGAAATCGATAAAGAAAGTATCTAAATCAAAGAAATTTAACAAGACACCCTTATACAAAGATTTGTCATAAGAAAAATCAATACAAGAGATCTGTGCATTAATTAATGTATGCAAAAGAAACACACCCTGTAGATGAAAATTTTAAAATTAGAAATCAGGCACCATCAAAGAAACTTGATGATAAACAAAAGATGATTTGAAAGATTACTTCACTGCATTAAGAAGTCTGTAAACAAAATTACAAGGCTATGATAAAACAGAGTATCTCCATGTCCTCTCCTGCTGATTTCTGACCCAAAAATTATCAACCCCTGTGCCTGAGAGGTATTCTTCCTTAAATAAGGATTACAATGGAGTACGAAAGGGGAATCCCAAAAGATAGGGATTACAAAGTTTAATTTCAGCTATTAATCTAGGGAATCCAGCCATAATAATCTAAACAACTCTAACTCAGCAAATTCCCTCCGCTTGAAGGTGAATTTTGAACAAAAGTCATCTTGGAATTTCTGTAAAATCCCGTAGCAAAATTGGAGAATTTGTCAACAGCTTAATAGCTATCGACAACAGGCAAGAGCCGGTCCTCCAAACCTTCCTGTTGAATCACCGCAAAATCTCCTAGCTAATCCATAACGCTATCAAAAACAGAAAAATCGGACAACGGGTCTTGTTTCATGGGAGCCGGTGATGTATCGGGTTCTTCATTAATTATGAGATCTTGGATAATAGAATCAGCTTGATTATGCAACTGCTCGCTGCCTTCTTCTTCGTCCTTTTGAGGTGGCGGTAAGCAAACTGGTAGAGTTTCAAAAATCTCTTCTTCGCTACCACTATCGATATCAGGAACACTTGCATCAAAAGGTGGCGACATAGGTTCCGAAAATAACAAAGAATGAAGCTCTTCGTGCATGGAAGATTCATCGGAGGTTTCACAACCTATTTGCATCTTATCCAACAAATTGTCAAACATAAAACTTGCCAAAATAGAAAAAAATTCTAACCAACTCAAACGACAAACTAAGTGCTTCATACTTGCGGCCATATTTAAAATGAGTGACAGAGGATCAAAATGATTGAATATGATGAGATGCAATGATTACAGTCATGCGAAGTAGGGGATTACAATCATTTAAACTGGAATGAGATGCCGTCAGATCATGTTAATTCGAAAAGGATCATAACAAGTACACCTTCAACATAATCTAACGTCGCATATAAACACTGTCATTACAGGTCAATCTTATCAAGCAATGATGTTTTCAAGGATGATCATGCAATGCAAAGCAAAGTGAGAATCCCAGCCATGATGACGGAAAAAACAAGACATTGCAACGTAAAATTTAATAATCGAATCTCATCCATTGGATCAACTAAACGGACGGTGAGAATATAGCAATCCAGGATGCGAGATAAGACTTTGGGAAATAATTTCTGAGTTTATTCATGATTCTCGGAAACCGCAACCCGAAAATTGTGGGTTTCGGGATTGCTCACATGGATAAAAAAATACAAAACGTGTTTACGAAAGCCGCAACCCGAAAATTGCGGGTTGTGGGTTTCAGAACATACTAAGAAACTGAAAAGAAAAAATGGGAATCCGAAATCCGAAAGCCGCAACTGCGGGTTTCGGGTTTCAGAGTGACGATTCCCAAACTTATTAGCAAGGAGTTCCTGCATCCCGCACCTTGTAGGTTGCGGGTTTCGGGATCACCAAAACCAAACAACTGAAAATTGTTTTCCCGCAACCCGCAACTGTCGGGTTTGGGATTTCGGGTTGTCCTAACGTTGGGTTTCGGAAAGGCAGAGAACAAGCAATAAACGATTAGAAATTTGAATTTCTCTACGATCAAAACACTCGGAAAAATTCTAAGGGAAGCAATACAAATTAAGCTAAGCAAAGGCATAAGTACAAGATTGCAGAAATCAAGCCGAAAATTCATATTCACAAGAACACTTGTACGAATATCTTTGAGCAAATTAAAAAATCGGGGCTCTCATGCTTGACCGAAGCATGGGATCTGTTGTGGTCACAACAAATGGCGACTGGGTGGGAAGAACCAGTTATCTCTGCAATCAAACTTTTAGCCAGAACGGTGCACTGGTCAAATGCCTTTACCAACCTGAAATTTTAGAAACTATTTGTAAAGAGACAACCAATGAGAAGAAAACATAGCACTAGTACATGTGACCATTTTTGCCACGCAACTTTGTTGCTATTGCAACACATTTTCATCTCTATATCAACGAACAGGGCTCCCATTTTTCGTGGCACTAATTTTGTCTCTACAACGACACTTCAAAACTGTCGTCGCTATAGCTGGGAGATGGACGACACGCATTGGCTGCAGATGTACTTTCAAAAGACTCAAAGATGTCGCTCTAGCGATGCTTTTTTGTCGCTATAGCGACGCACATACTTATGCTTTTTTCAAATTTTTGCTAAGGCAGGGTCGCTATAGCGACGAAGGTCCATTCCTGTAGCGACGAAGTGGTGTCGCTATATAGACGGAGTCTCATAGCTTTTAAAAAAAAAGAAAAAACATAACCCGTCGCTATAGCGACAAAGGTCCGTCGCTATAGAGACAAAGGTCCATTGTTGTAGAGACGACAAGACCATGCAAGGTCGGACGAACTTGCTATACTAGCGACGAAAATGTTCGTCGCTAGTATAGCAAGTTCGTTTGACCTTGCTAGGTATTGTCATCTCTACAACGACGAACATGTTTATTGTTTTAAAAAAAAATAATAAATACATTATATTACAACATTATAGAATATTGGGTTGTACACATTGATGCTCTTAGTACACAGACCTTGGGAGATTATCTCCATGGAATTTGTTGGAGGTTTTCTCGTGTACTGAATAGGCCATTATTGCTTGTTTGTTATTGTGGATCAATTCAACAGAGATTAAGCATGGCCATTCAATGATGGATTTTTTTCTTCAAGTTTTTCTCGGGTAATAAATATAGTCTATTGTGTTGATTTTTTGTGTGCTTTAGTTTTTATATTTATTTGATTCATTTTGGTATCACTGTTATGAAAATTCTAGTGTATAGAAATTCCATATGCTACTGAAGTCAATTTCCCAAGATACTATGTTGGCCACATGTTGGTTGTGGAGCCAGATCTTCTAGTCTCATAGATGATATTGTATCAGGTGTGTTTGTACCCCGGTTCTATATGATATGTAGGTGGACTGTACACTCACCAGCGGGGGGGGTGTGGGGGGGAATCGCCCCCCCACGGGGTTCCAGGGGGGACCATCCCCCCTGGCTGGGGGGTCCAAGGGCAGCGCCCCCGAGAAATGGGGGTTCGGGGGCAACGCCCCGGAAGAAAATTTTTGGGGATGTTTTTTCCAGCTATTTTGCGGGCCCATGGTTTTGGGTATCCCGTGGTATTTTCCCATTGTATTTCCCTTATAAATAAAGACATTGTAATACAGCTAGGGTAGAGGATATATTAGGTTTTATGCATTGTAAATATCTCTGAGATCAGGAGAGAGACTGTGAAACAGAGAAGAGGAAGTGCAGCGGTTGTGCTGCAAGTTGTATCCCTTCACCTTGCTGGACGGTAATAATAATAAGGACTGGCAAATTCAATGTGGACGTAGCCCAAGTTGGGTGAACCACGATATATCTGTGTCTCTCTTGTAATGTGTATGTGTGATTATATTTGCATTTCTGTTTATTGTTATTGCTCTGCGATCCTGTTTTTCTAACACCACAGTGATTGGCTACCGTAGACCATCTATCTAAAGGATAGAGAAAAATCAATGGTTGAAAAACTAGATCTATTGGCTATGGTTACCATTCCTAGACCGAGTTTCTAATTCTATGTTCTTGGAAATTAGTGTTCCATCACATACACTAGTTGTTGGGTGATTGAGAAAACCATACATATCCTCCATCATTAGCAAATCAATTGATTGTTGATTCCTTGAAGCATTAGGTGAAAATTGATCAATTAATAAGTTACACACACTGTACGCTAAATGCCATATTTGCAGATACATATGCTGTAAGACAGACTTGATAACACTAAAAAAAAAGCATATGGTAGAGTTCTTAGGGATGGGATAAGAGACTAGCAAGATTCAACACCAACTGGATTCTTTTCATAAACCCCAAAATCATTACTCATTACCACAACAACACCTCCAAACAGATAATTGAAAGAATTATACCCATGCCTACAGCTGAACTAAGAGGTGCCTGATTTGAAAAGAACTAAACACTATCAACATAGTAGCAGCATCATAGACATATAGCCCCAGGGGGCAGAAATAGAGCAACATAACAGATACACTGAAGTAATGTAACAAGAAATGCAAAAAGGGATAACAAAAATAGAAGCATCTTTTACTTATACATATAAAAATTTTCGTGTCAATCTTTTATTGCAGAAACTGTGTTTTTTGCTTACAATCCCTTCATTTTGGTTTCCAAGTTCTTGCATTGGGCAAGAAAAAATGTTCCCTAGTTGGTTTATTTGAAATTGGATAAGAAACTGTCAACCATGATACTATTAGTCATACTCATTGGTACTGACTCCTGTATAAATATAGCTGACCCTCTGCCACTATAAAAGAAAATAAGAGCAATGTAGGCACTTACAAATGTTAAATACAAACTTCAATGTTCAAACACCCAATTGCACACATACACACATCTTCTGCATCATTAGGCAGCAGCCAAAACAAATAAAAGTGTTATTAAGAAACTACATCAACAGAGAATAGGTTCACTGATGATGTTGACAGAGGGTCAAAGTTCAAACTGTCGACCAGATTTCGATTCCTACTATGGTCTGCCCCAGAGAGACCAAGTGCATGAATTTAAAAGGAATGAGACAAAATGCAAATCCCAGGCAACTTTAGCAGTATAGATACCCATCAAATATGGATTTTAAGCTGAAGGAAGTCTATTCTTTGTGACACGACCCCTTGGGACATGTTTCTTGAAGCACTTCCAACAGAAATAATTTAAAAAAAAAAACTCACAAGGCATTGCTTAGGCTCCAAGCATAAAACCCAAAGCACAAATGCTGATAGCTGATAGTGGATTGCAAGAAATCTGGCCTGACTTTCCAGAATAGGCCTAGGCCTCATTTTGATCTAGGAATTTCTTTCACACTCCTAGTTATAAAAAAAATTGATCCATTACCAACTTTCCAAGATAACCCTCTACTTATGCAAGGAAGAGTCCTCACAAAACCATTCCAGAAGTTCGATACACCTTGAACTCATTTTTCAGTATTCCTAAGCCAATTAGACATAGAATTCTCTTTAAGATATTTGGATTTGAGAACATCACACCATAAACATGACCCAAATGGACCTCTCCACATGCTTTTCATACTCAAGGAAAGACTGAACCAATATATATTCTTAATATCCCAGCCACCCATAGATTTTGGCCTAGATATTTTATCCCAACTTACCAGATGTATTTTAGTCCCCAACACAGAACCATACCAACATAGAGCTTACTAAAGTAAGTCTTCCCCCCAAAGATAACAACCTGTAGGACAAATTCCCAATTTTTTTCTCAACTTTCTTTACTAGCCACATCCAATCATTGACCCTGTAACTGTTAGGTTTCAAATAATATCCAAGATATTTTATACCACCATCAGTGTCATCCACTTTGAAAGGGAATATAGAGGTAATATGGGATAAAATATTCTCATTAATTTCATTCGTGAGAAAACAAGATTTATTTGAACTCACCTCCATACCAGATGCATCACAGAATGATGATATAATCTCTGCAAAAGTATACCATTACTCCATAGTTCCTCTACCAATAAAACCACATTATAAACATTTAACAAATCTGTAATGAACAAAGATGTATAAATTTGGATACCCCTGAACCTGCGCTCATTTTTTGGAGCAACAATCAATTTACTAAGTGCCTCAAGAACCAACAAGAACAGAAGTGGGTAGAGAGGGAAAACTTGCTCAGGCCCCCTAAAACACTTGAAAAACATGTAGGAGTTCCATTAATAAGGACAACAAAACAAATAGATGATACACAAGCCATAATCCAATTGGTTACTTCTAATGGAAGGCCAATCGGGAGTAGTAATAACCTTTAAAAACCCATTTACCTTATCATAAGATTTGACTAAGTCCATCTTCATAATTAAGGCATCCAACTTCTTAGACTTGATGTAATGAAGACATTCTTGTGTGACCCAAACAACATCTATGATTTTTATGTTTGCCAAGAAACCAAATTGTTCCTTAGTCATCACCTCAACCAATTTTGGACTAAGTATGTTCAAGAAAATTTTAGTGATGATTTTATAAACAAGATTGCATAGTGAAATAGGCCTAAAGTCTGCAAAGATTTCAGGCCCATCACATTTGGGGATACGTTAGATAAATGTAGAATTGAGAGCACCTGACACATCCCTCAATTCTGAATTGTTCAACCACCTCCAACAGATTATTTCCCAACATATAAAAAACAATGAAGAATTCCACAGGCCATCCATCAGGCCCGAGACTTTTGTCCTTAGAAAAATGTTTTAAAACCCCTTCTACTTCATCCAAAATAAATGCTTTCCGAATTTGTAATCCCTCATCTTCAGAGAAAAAAATAAGATATTTTCTAATCACTTTAAGTTGAGAAGCAATGGCAGAGCCACCAAAATCCTTCAAATGATCAGAGAAGTGTTCCACTTCCAATTATTTCTGAGCATTGATCCAATTCACACAAACATCCTTCAAATCCCAAATAGAATTTAGATTATTTCTATAGTTTGCATATATTTGGAAGAATTTATTGTTATTGTCCTTTTGGGAAATCCATATTGCTCTACTCTTCAATCTCTAGGCCATATCTTCCCTCTTAAGTATTTTAGCTTTATTGGACTCCAATTCAGGCAGCTCCCATTTTTCCTCCACAGTGAAAGAGTTAGAGAGATTTGACTCATATACCTTGTCCAACAATTCCTCAATATCAATAAGTTCCTTACATGATTTTTGTTTCTTCTTATTTCCCCATAACACAACCATGTCCTTTATACATTTAAGTTTAACAACCAAACTCTCCATGGCACCAACTTCCCCAAGGACAACAATTGAAGTCCACTTTGATCTAACCATAGAAAAAAATTATCCATCCTCTGACCACATATGATTAAACTTAAATGGATATTTATGGGAAGTAGTACTTCCATCTCTCTAGAGGCAGATGGGAGAGTGATCATAAATTGAAGACTTGATGACCCACGATCTAAACTTGATCATAGAAACAACTAAAGCTTCATTAACAATCATAAACTTGTCTAGTCTCTTGCTAATACCATCATTACCACTCCTACCATTTCTCTAGGTGGGTCTTAATTTGGTAGGTACACCATCCCGATAACTATGATATCTGAAATAGTTGAAGAAAATAATCAGATAGGGGATCCAACCTAGAACAAATTCCCATATTTCAGAAGAAGACAATGTGAAATTAAGATCCTCGGCCAAAATAAGATTAGAATTGTTAAAGTTACAGCATCAAGAGTCATTCTCCAAGTCAATATTGTGTGTCAAGATTGAGCCTCGTGTGTTGAGGTAGTGCCTTATAGGATCCTGAGTTGGACTCAGGAAAGTTGGAGAATAATATTGAGTTGGACTCAAGAATGGTTAAGCTTCATGTGTTGAGGCAAGTGCTTTGTATGTCAAAGTGATGATGGTGTACAACCTTGCTAGTCAAGGCTAAGGTCTTCTGTGTCAAGACAGATCCTCATGTGTTTAGGTGGTGCCTCATGTGTTGAGGTGATGCTTTACATGTCGAATCATGTATGGTGTGTGATGTACTACTATCCATGGTTGAGCTATTAAGTCTCCTCTAGAGACTGGCCACCTATAGAGTGAATTACTTTAGCATATAACCACTTGGAACAATAGTAGAACAATATGATCACATCATTGGGAAAATCTCCTTAGTATATTTGATATGATAATTAAGATGGCATATGTGGACCATGCAAATAAGACAAGATATAAATATAAGATAAGATAATAAACGAGAGAATTCGAATTGCACATAAAAGAATTAATTAAGAGAGAATTCAAATTGTTAAACTTCAGTGAAGACTTAAGTAAATCAAGGGAGAACTCGAATTGATCACTATAGTGATGTTAACAAGAAATAATCAGTTAAGAGATTTAAATAAGTGATAAAAACGAAGAACTATTTAAATAAGTGTTATTGCATGCCGACACTTATGTTAAACTAAAATACAACACTTGAGTTGTGGCACTTGCATGACGACGCTTAAGTTATCCACCTAACTAAGTGGGAAAGCTTTTAGTTAAGGGGCGAGTTCATCCTAAGAGTCAGTTCAGTGAGTTAATGCACTGCATGAGAAGTGGGGTGCACTTCTTCATGCAAGATTGATGCATCATGGTGGATGGCAAGCTCATCCTGAAGTCAGAAGATAAAATTAGAAGATGGTGCATGTGAAGAATATATAAATATGTTATACATGATTGATGAATTCAATGTGAAGCAAATTCTCTTCTCTCTTGAAGGCAATCATTAGAGGAAATTTGGGGTCTAAAATGGGCCTTATAAGAAAACGAGCCAACCATAATTTCTTGATGAGTTGGAATTCAAGAACCAATAGAATTTCAATAAAATGAGTCACCATAATGGTTGAATTGAGATATTTGTCATAAAAAAAACTACTTTTTTTGTTCGTATTTTAAACATATCTCCGTGTGTTTTTACTCAAATTTATAGCAAGAGCACTCGTTGGATGCAGAATTAAATTCCACATCCAACGTGTGCTCCTGCTCGAAAAATTTCGAGTAAAAACATAGGGAGATATGTTGAAAATACGAACAAAAAAGTAGTTTTTTTATTTATTCCTCCAAAATTAATAAATATTATTTTATTATTTTATTATTTTCCTTAGGAGGTCCATTTTAGACCTTATCTTTCTCTTTCTCTGTAATTGCACCGGGGGTGCTTGATGTAAAATACATTCTTTGCTATCTATCAATATACTAAGGAAGGTTTTGCTGGGGGTTTCTCCCTCAAGTCATAGAGGGTTTCCCCAGGGTAAATTCATGTGTAGAATGTGATTTCTTATGTGTATAACTGCTATTTGATTTCAAGTATTATTGCAACTCTGAATTAAAGATAAACAATTAACAAGAATCTCTTAAAAGACAACGTCCTTCTATTGCATCACATAACATCTTTCGATCCTTGTATGGTCCATAACAATTTAAAATGATTTTTTTATATCAAATCCTTTAAATCTCCCCTCTAGAAGTATACCTGCATAAGTCCCATATGGATTAAAATAAGCTATCCCTGGCTTCCAAATAGCCAACAATCCTCTTGAATGTCCAATTGCATCTAATGCAAATACTTCCCAGCCATTAAAGATTCTCGAAAACCTCAAAAACATATACACCCAAATACATTGTTTCCTAAATTAAGACAACATCGGGTTTTGAAATATCAAATAGTCTTCTGAGGGCCCTAAAATTCGAATCCCCCCCAATCCCCCTTATGTTAAATGACAACACTAGCATTAATCACCCTCACGGTCATGGGTACTAACGTTCTAAGGGCCCGATAATTTGCATTCATACCTTTAGTTGATCCGGACAAGTTGATCCGGACAAAGACACATCCATCAACCTCTTCGAAAAGGGAATATAATCTCCACTAGGAAGATCCACATTACCCTCAGAAACCCCATTCTTAGCTTGTCTACCCTTCTTTTTCTTGTTTCTGATGGTTACATTTTGGTGACAAATGGAGGAAACACCGAAGACCTCCATCTTATTAGAAAGCTTATTGGTATAAATAGGAAGAGGAATATTTGATGTAATTTCTTTAAAAGATGGAGAAATCCTAGAGGGATCCCCCAATTTTGACTTATGCCCACTCAAATCCCCCTCATTCAAAATGGAAACTCCAGAATTACTAATAGGAGGAAAATATGAACCCTTCATAATAAAACCAAAAGACACTGACTATTTTTCCCCCATTTCACAAACACCAAACGAATTATTGGGTAAGGACATTTGAGGGGGAAAGCCAAAGGAACCATTAGGACCCCATGACTCCAACAAAAACCCATCCTTAACATGACTTGTGTCAATAGTCTTATCGACCAAGGGTTTAATGGGGCCATCAATAGAATTATTGGACTCAAGACCCTCATGCAAATATTTTTTATCATAATCCTTTTCCAAAGACGTAATAAGTTTTAAATTAGCTGAGGAAATACCTTCATAAGCAATATGAGAGTCCAACTTTGACATACCTTTTTTTAGATTCCATACATTCCGATTCCAAAGAAGAGATAAGAATCAACTGAGCTAAATGGCCACCGACACTAGCATAAACCATTGGCTAAAACAAAGTCCCCATCAAAATTATCATCTTGATACCCAAATAGAAGCCCTAGACAGTTATCACGGAGGTGGAAAGTACATTGAAAAAAATGACAACAAAATGGGATATTTAGATAATCCAACCTTTGTATAAACACCATATCAACCCAAATGATCTCAACCTTCGCTGGTAAACCCAGAGAAACATCAAATTCCACCATAACCAATGCCATTCTCTTATCTACAGAGTGAAGCATTTTCTCGTCCAGTGATATAAATTTTCCTAGGTTATACACCAGATCCACAAAGATGTTCTTGGTCCATAGTTGAATGCGAAGCCCCATAAGTAGAAGCCAAAGATGGCACCTAATAATTCTCTCTCGTAGGGGATCGAAAGATGTATGGCACCTACTCAGAACAGTGATCCATTGCCAATAACCCATACATGATCAATAATTTTCTAGACATTGTCTTCCTCTAAAAACAGAAAACAAAGCCATCCATTGGGAAGAATGCTAACTTTAGGAGCATATTTGATAATGGGGCACCGATTAACAGAGACCCATTCCATCAATTCCACCCTATTAAGCTTAATATACTCCAATCGCTCGACCAAATTCTGAAGCAAAAAAATTTCAACCTTGTCCATATTAACATCACGTTGTAGCACATATTGTTCCTTCCCCGCCTTAACTTTGAAGGCCTCCTATCTTATTCGATCTCTATCCTTTAGACCTATAAAACCCTTCTGCTTATTCCAACGAACATGCTCAAGACCAGACTCCGCAAAAGTCTCGACCAACCGATTACACACCAGAGAAAAAGTGTTCACATTATCCCAAAACCCTTTACACCTCACCACCTTGAATCTTCGACTCCACACCAAGTAGACCCGTAGACAATGACGCCACCCCAGGTTTCGAAAGGGGGAATGATATCCAGGACCGATGAGATGAAATGTTAGAAAAAGCACTCAGAGGGTTGTCCTTTGCAGGGCCATCTATCACCAAATCTACCCTAACAATGATAGCATGCCTAGAACCAAGATCTTTCCCAAGTGCCATAAAGGAAGCAATAGATAAACACCAAAACATTGATACGATATGATATTATAGATACCAATATAAGCTCATCCTCTGGAACTTGCCAGCTACACCATAAGGCATCCAAAAGGAACACAAAGAAATGCTAGTCACTATCGAATTAGCCCCTCCTAGACAAGAAGGGACCAAATCTCCCAACTAAACCCGAAATAACCTAACTAGATCGAAATACCTAAAGAAAATAGACAAACACATCAATAGTCACTCAACATATAAAAATCCCCACTTTTTTACATAGTTGGTACTAGGTTCTCTTGAAGGAGAGAACTTGAATCCATGATTGCAATTGCAACAAAGAGAACAAGCAAAGTCAAACCATAGCTAAGGTTTGGAGAGTCATTTTTCCTCTTAATAACATCTCAATATTTTCAAATTATTATGTGAAAACATATAATAAAGTAAAAGTTTTATTTAATTAAATGGTTAATGTTAAATTGTTATTATTATTTGATTTGGATATCATAATTATGATTAGAGTTTGAATTTGAAATTTGACATGCAAAGTGTATAATTCTAATTTATAGAACACCACATTCTTGTGGGTGTATCTATCATTTATCACTCATGAAATGGTTGAGATTCAATTATATCTTAGTTTATGCAGTATAAGGGGCGGGAATCCTGCAAAAAAATTAATGTTGAAATTGTAATTTAGAGTGCTCAAATTGCAATCTGGGTGATTTGGGTCGTTTTAAGATCAGGCAATTAGTTCAAGATGGACAAACACCATTATTGAAATTGCCAAATTGCAGAAATAGCAATTTGTAGGAACAATTTTAACCATTTTTTTTTTAAATTCGCTGAAAGAGATGAATGTTTTAGTTTTATTTTATCCTAGGCGCAGTTGATATAGTGGCGTAGTTGATATAGTGGAGATTTATTACTATTTCAGATTCAATTGTGTAAATATATATCGTGGATATTTATTACTATGTCAGTAGATAGATATTGTTTGTCAATAACAATAAATTACTCATGTACTTCACTGCAAAGTAATATTTTATTCCTCTGCAGGCTAGTGCTATTATTATTATGATTCATGATATATAAGTTAATGTATGACTACATGGTATAACAAATGTTTAAAAGAATAAAAATAGATGATATTGATTCACCCCCCCCCCTCTCGGTATCATTTGGGTTCCAGCAATTGGTATCAGATCCGGTTCCTTTAGAAACAGTCTAACCACTGGAAGGAAGATCATTGTGCAATCTAGATTTATGTGCAAAAATGGAAAAATGGGAAGGTATATCAACAAATCAAGAACCACGTTTTGATGGATACCATCATGCATTTTGGAGTATAAGGATGGAAGTCTTCATACAATCACTTGGAACTGATATTTGGATAGTAGTTGTAAATGGTTATAAATTTCAAGATACTCCTCCAATTGATGTTGCTGATAAAACGTTGGATGAATGCAATTCTAAAGACAAAAATGCAATACTAAGTGGCCTAGAAGACTCAAAATTCACAAAGGTCGTGCAATGTAGCTCAACAAAAGAAATGCATGATAAGATTCATAACATTTATAAAGGAGATGACACGGTGAAAAAAGGAAAAGGTGCAAACTTACACAAGATAGTTTGAGAGCCTAAATATGAAGGAATATGAGAACATTGCATCCTACTTATTGTGCGTAGATGAAATAGTCAATACCCTCAGAGGTCTTGGGGAAACAGTTCATGAAGAAGCAATTGTACAAAAGGTTTTTATATCTCTACCTATAAGATTTGATCCTAAAGTATTAGTCCTAGAAGATAGAAAGGATCTTGACAAGGTAACAATGGATGAAATCCATGGAATTATCACTGCTTACGAAATGAGAACTGAAAAGGAGAATCCTTCAAGAAGGGAAGCAACATTCAAGGTCTCCAAGAATACAAGATGAAGCAAGCAATATTTCAATAAGAATTCTTTTGACAAATCTGGTCTCGAAGAAGAAAAATTTGTGAAGAAACTCCAGAAGGGTCGTGGATAATACGAAGGTAATCTTCCTTTCAAATGTTTTGAATGTAGTAAATAGGTCATTTTGCTTCTAAATGTCCTTACAAAGAGAATAAAGATAGTGACGATGAGGATGATTATGACCATGAATAAAAGAAGAAGATACCCAAAGGGATTAGAATTGAAAATTATAAAAGGTTTGGAAGACAAAAGAAAATTATATACTCCAAAGAGGACATTAGCTCATTAGATGAAGATGACAGTGGTGATGATGAAAGAGAAGTGATTTTTATGGCAATAGAAGAAGAATGTGAAAATGAGAAATTTGAAGATGAAGTAAGTGATGAGGTAGACTATGAAGCAGAACTTATAAGTGCTTTAGAAGATCTGGAAAACTCAAGAAAGAAGAATAAGTATTTAAAGGACCAACTATTGACGTATGAAGACCAGATAGAAAAGGTCAAAAGAATAGAAGAAGACCTAGCAGGAAAGATGAAATAGAAAGAAACAACGTGTGAGGAATTGGATAAGGAAAAGATCTCCTTAAAGAAGGAATTACAAAAGGTAAGTACTCACTTAGTATATCAACAAAATTTTGGTAGAAGCTCTAAAGTGTTGTATGAAATCATCAAAAATCAAAGATCAAATTCAGACAGGTCTGTATTGGGATATGAACAAGACAATAGTGATAAGGATTCAATTACACCCAACCCTGAAGAAGGTACAAGGAGCTTTGTAGATGTAATTAAGAGTCATATCAAAGAGAACTAGAACATAAAGAATGACCAACAATCTGCCTATCAAAACAAAGAAGATGTACAGTCTAGAATACCACTAGCTACAAGGTACCAAACTATATTTTTGGGGCATTGTTATTTTTGTAATAATTTTGGTCATAAGGCTGCAAATTGAAAAGCACTTGCTAACAATAATTTTGAGATAAATGGAATTCCTCTTAAGAACATCAGATATGACAATGTAAACAAGGAGTCTAATGAAGCTAATGGAATTCCTACACTTGCATGTACCACTCCTTGACATCATCCTCTTTGAGTTTCGACACCCATTTCTCCAAGTCGTTCTTGAGCTTGATACTTGTAGAAGATTCAACCTATTGAGGTTGCTCAAACATCTTAACAATACAAGGATTGGTGATTGGTTAATAGTTTGAAGAATGGTTGGACAATAGAATTGATGCTTAAAGGATAATTGGTCACCAGGGACACCAATTGGATGATTTCGATGCACTTCAAACACATCTACTAAATTTGGCAAAAAAAGTGGATATGTATTCATCATAAATGGATTATTTTGCAAGCTTGTGGGAAATCTAAAAGGACAAAAAGGGAGACTGAATTGATTGCTCCATATGAAGGATTTGATGATGAGCTCTCCTCCTCTTAAAGGTTGAAGTACACAAGCTTGTGTCATATGAGGTGTTGCATAATTGCTATATTTTTCAATCACATCAATTCATTACAAATCTTGGATATGTCAATGAAAAGTGAAAATGGAGAACAATGCGACAACACGAAATCTAGTACAGCGCAGTAATATTAATAAAATTTGAGGGGGATCATCTAAAACAATGTGACGACATATGAATTTAGATGAGTTTAGTATGGATGTTTGGGAAAAAATTAAATTCTCAAGGGAATCAATGGAAATATGAATTGAGGAAGTGCACGGAATTACTAGACAAGATGAAATACAAGGTGCAGTCACGCAGAAATATGAGTAGCATTTGAGAATACCACAAGGAGCATTTGAATAAGGAGCATTTGAACAAAAGTACACCAAGAATAATTGCATAGAAAGAGTTGGAAAGGGGAAGTATAGTTTGCTCAGTAGTTTGCGCAGAACAGAGGAAACAATTCAGGAAACACAGAGTGGTTTGTGATCAAGGTACACAACAACAAATTTGTATATGGGTGGTTGCATGGGGCATGGACAAAAGATTGGTTTCTTCTACAGGTTGGTGCTTGGCAGCTCAGGTGGGTTCCTAACTACGCAATTTGGCACTTGCTAGTATGCGTTGGTGCTCATAAGAGGATTGGTGTCCTCATAGGTTGTGCATGTAAAACAACAAGCTAGTGCTTGCAAGGGATTGGTGTTCCTGTTTGATTGGTGTCAGTAAAATGAAAAATAAGAGGGGTGGTAAGCTTGATCAAGAATAAAGGAAGAAGGGATGTTACCAACTTAGAGAAACCCCAACTTGTGAATATACCATTTGAGTAAGACCGATATAAATAATAAAAATATTGATGTGTGTTGAGACAAGATTGGGTGCACAAAAGATGTAGTATTATAAAATTGCAAGCTTCGGGGAACAGATGAAAAGCTTAGGGGAATCAATGGTAGTATGACTTGAGGAAGTACGCGAGGTTACCAGATAAGATGAAATACAAGGTTCAATCGCATAGAAATATGAGGATAATTTGAGAAGAGCACAAGGAGCATCTGAATAAGGATCATTTGAACAAAATTCCAAAAGGAATAATTGCGTAGAAAGAGTTGGAAAGGAGAATCATAGTTTGCTCAGCATTTTGCGTAGAATGGAGGAAACAATTCAGGAAGCATAGAGTGGTTTGTGATCGAGGTACAGAACAAAAAATATATATCTAGGTAGCTGTACGAGGCAAGGATAGAATATTGGTGTCTTCTATAGCTTGGTTCCTGGAAGCTTAGGTTGGTTCTTGCTAATATGAGTTGGTGGTCATAAGAGGATTGGTGTCCTCACAGGTTGGTTTCTATAAAACATCAAGTCGGTGCTTGTAATGGATTGGTGTTCCTATTTGATTGGTGTCAACAAAACCAATGAGTTGGTGCTCACATTTGTATTGGATATTGGTGTCTCCAACATTGTTTGTAATAAGAAGATTTTTATATAAGATTCTCTACTCATTTTTTGTGTATTGTTCTTTGTATTGGATATTGCTTATGATTCATGATATATATGTTAATTTATGACTACATGGTATAAAAAATGTTTAAAAGAATAAAAAGTGCATGATACTAATTCACCCTCCCATCTCAATATCACTTAGGTTCAAATGTCCCCCATGGACCCCTTAGTAACACTAAGGCCCCTACTAATGGGGAAATCCCTTCATTGGTTTTACTACAATGGATGTCTTAGGGGTAATTCCTTTAAACCCTTGGTGATAAAGGCATGGGATCAAGTGTTGCGGTGTCTATTATCATCCTATTTTTTCTCACTTATCTCGTCCTGGACACTTTAAGTTGGAAACATCACTTTGGGAGCCTTAGCCCTCAGTTCCACCATTATTTAACCCCATTTTTGTGATCCTGAGACAATTCAAACCCCAAGTTTAATAAAAAATCCATAGATAAGTATTCATCCCTTTTTCCATGCATGAGGCATGCACTAAATCCTTGAAAATCTGTCATGGCCCTAAAATGAAAAATGTTTTTCTTTTTGCTCATTAATGCATGTGTGCCTCCAAAAGAAACATAATGTCCAATTGTTGACCTTACCAAGCCTTTATTACTAATTGTAGGGTTTGATATAGTCTTCATTTTTTATCCTTATCTCATTACTCCAGTAAGGTATTGAGATTGTTCACATTGAAGCTAGCTCTAAAAAGAGGTCCACCATTTCACCTATTGAATATAACTATTGATGGCATGGCCTATTTCATCCACAATCCATTACAAGTTATGATGTTAAAATTCCATTACAGAGAGTTTACACGTTAGCCACATTCTTTCTACCATTTGGGATTTCACTTATGCAATCAAGCTTGGAGTTGCTATGACAACCATTATTGAGGTGTTGTTTGTAAGACGTTCTTGTTCCCATTGGCACAATGAAATTGTATTCATTCTTTAATTACTTTGTCTTAACAATACTTTAGATATTAGATGCATGTCATGTTTTGTATCTTCTTTCTTGTATAGGGTAAAGTAAGGAATAAGAATGCTAGTGTGTAGTATTTGTCTTCTTCTTCTTTTGTTTGTTTCTTAGGTTACACGATTCATAAGTAAGGAAATTTGGTACACCATAGTGCCAAATAACCATAGATAAAGTATTTTGATGGGACATAGCTAATGTGGAATTTAGGTACTTTCTATCAATCCCCTAATACAAATATTTGACCTCTAATATCGTCAAGCCTTGTAAGGGTTCTACCCCATTTTAGAACCCATCTAATCACTATCCATCATGTCCATTATCCACCTCAAACACTTTTCCACATCATCAATTGTACACCGAGAATGGAAAACAAGGGTTCTTTAGCACCAAAAATAATATTAGGATTTTTCATGTATCCATTTCATAATTTCAAGGATCGAGTTGGATCAATAACATTACCATAGCCATTTGGAAAAACAATTATTACAAACCCTTAAACGTCCAATTTGGTACCATTGGTTGAAAAAGTGACGATGTTGAAAGATTGTCAAGGTAGAGATGTGTCTTGGATACGTTTTTAGTGGTAAATCACCTAATGGTAATTAAATTTGACATTTAGTCCAGAGAAGAGATTCGAGAATGATACAAATCATAAAAAAATAAAAAACAAAGTACCTAAAACATCTATGAAAACCAACAATTTTTTTGTAAAGTATGGAACTCTTTACATAGTTGATTTGTTGAAATAAATGTTATTTGATCCTTTAAGAACCAATGATCCTACTATTACATGGAACTCTTTGATTAATCCATGTATTGGTCTCAGAATTCATGTTTTCTTTTACTCAAATAAGTTATTTAACAAACCCAACTTTGAAATGAATTATCCTTTATAATATTTTTGGGGCCCAACTTCCAGCAAATTTATCATCTCATGTCTCTTGGACTTGCATGAGTTACTCCACAAAGTTGAACTTAGAAATAACTCTAACCGATAAACTTTATGGGTAAGTGAATCTGGGTAAATATAGGCCTATGTACTACATATCACTTTCACAACTACTTCTATGAACCCCACACTTTATTTAACTGAAATTTATAATATTTTTACTCCAAAGGGGTAAAAACCATGTTGCATAATGTTAGAACAGGATGTTAAGGAGCTTGAAGGTTACCAAATACAGAGAATACACAAATCTAGGTTATTGACAGATTGACATGTTACTTTGAGGACCTAGATTCTTTACTTATTGGGACATGAATTTTTGTTACTCTCTTTGGATTTGGGTTCTTGGTTGTTGTTATTGTGTAGAAAACACGTAGAAATTCACCTCTTACTTTCATACAAAAGATTCTTGAACTTTAGTCCTATGCTTATGTGTTAACAATCAAATTAACACCCTTAACAAAGTGAAGGGAAGAAGCATATTTTACTATGCACCCGCAACATGAAGACAAAGGAAAGTACACCAGAGAACAAGACCTATTTTATCTAATCACTACATCCACAATCAGAAAGATTGAGTGAAGAAAGAGGTATGTTAAATTTTCAGAATTTACTTCAATTTGATATAGGATCTTAACTGAGAGAACAACATGTACAGCATATCTACAGCATATCAATCATGGAGACAATAATGCAAGCACACAAGAGACACAAAGATTTACTTGGGGAAAACCATAAAGGTGAAAAACCCCAATAACTTCCTCAGAGATAGATAGAGCAATGATACAACCAACCATAAGAGAAAGACACAACCTAGCAGCAGATCCTCCTCCTCCATAAGTGCGCCACTCCTCCTTGAGTGCATGAATGAGAAGTGAGTGAGTAAATAGAGTGCCTCCCGCACTCTATTTATACTTGACTTGACTTGCCTTTTTACCTAACTCATGTAGGCTCAAACTTAACCACATAACATAATGCTGACTGGGCCGACCCCCAATAGGGTGGTCTAATAACCCATCAAGTATAAGTTACGACATTTACAATATAAATAACGACACTTCCTTATAGAGGAATAATACCATCTCTATAGGAATACAATATACATATATGTGAAATACATTCCGAAGTTACATATACATCAACACTCCCTCTTAACTAGGAAGGTATTTCTCAGCACAGTTCTTCTAGCACAAGTCATCTTCTCTGGATCATCGTCATCGATGCATCGTCATCATCATCATCACTGCTGCTGCTATCTCAATCAATCTCTGAATCTACTCGTCATAGGAAGTTCTACAGAGCCAGTCCTTTTTCATACTGGATGTAGGCCCACCACCTGCAGGTCTTCATCATCACTGGCCATACTGTGGAATCCTCAGGACTTATTACATGCATCACAAAACCTAGCTGCAACATCCCAGGCTATTACGAGCACACAGCTCTACCTGTAGGATCTCCTAGGAGCACATTACATGTGACCCATCACAAAACCTGGCTGAAGCATCTGAGGCCTTTTTCATCCTGTCCAGATATCCCAGGAGCAAATTACATGTGGTCATGGCAAAACCTGGCTGAAGCATCTGAGGCCTTTTTCATCCTGTCCAGATCTCCCAGGAGCAAATTACATGCCATAGGACAAAACCTCGCAAGAGCATCTACCAGATATCCCAGGGCACCGAATTACATGCCATAGGAAAAACCTCGAAAGACTGTCTGCAGATCTCCCAGGGCACTAATTACATGTCCTCCCAAGCAAAACCTCGCAAGAGCATTTGCCAGATGTCCCAGGGCACCGAATTACATGCCATAGGAAAAACCTCGAAAGACCATCTGCAAATCTCCCAGGGCACAAATTACATGCTTAACTGCACAACCTGATCCACGGCCACAAAGTATCATCTGATACTCATCAAACATCATCCTGATGTACACATGATCATCCTGATCATCAACACTGCAACATCCTGCTGCATGTCATCTGGAGAAGCTCGTCATCCACGATCATCCTGATCATACAATGCATCCATCTGATGCACACCTAGATACATGATCCACACAATGTATCCATCAATCATACATGATCTACCTGATCATACAAAGATACATGATCCACACAATGTACCCATCAACATAAATGATCTACCTGATCATACAAGGATACATGATCCACACAATGTACCCATCAACATACATGATCTACCTGATCATGCAAAGATACATGATCCACACAATGTATCCATCAGCATCCATGATCTACCTGATCATACAAAGATACATGATCCACACAATGTATCCATCAGCATCCAACATGATGCGTACCTACAAAATACATACACATGATCCAACTGATCATATCCAGCATCCAACATGATGCGTATACAAAATACATACACATGATCCAACTGATCATATCCAAGCAGAAACCAGAACATCATCCTGATGCTCATCATCCAGCGCTTACATCCACAGCCATGTGAAGGATCCCCCTTCCAACATGTTTGGAATGGCTTCAGCAAATGTGTCCATCACTTCTTCCTCGAAGTATCCTCTATCTGAAGCACGCCAAGCCTCTCTCTGAAGTACTCGAACTTCACCCTCGCTAGTGGCTTCGTCAGCACATCTGCAATCTGCTCGTCCGTCGCAACATATAGGAGCTTCACAGCTCCTCTCTGCACCATATCCCTGATATAGTGATATTTGATCTCTATGTGTTTCGATCTGTCATGAAACACTGGGTTCTCGGATAGCTTCACACAACTCTGGTTATCACAGAAGATACCAGTAGCATCTAACGGGAGATCAAATAACTCAGACAGTAGCTTCCGTAGCCATACTGCCTCACAACTAGCTGAACAGGATGCAACATACTCTGCCTCAGCTGTACTCAGTGCTACGCAGGACTGCTTCCTGCTAAACCATGAGATCACACCGGATCCCATAATGAAGCAACACCCAGATGTTCTCTTCCTATCTGCAGCACTGCCAGCCCAATCTGAATCAACATAACCCTGCAGGTTAAACTTTTGATTCGCTTCATACTTGAGCCCATAATCCACTGTACCCTTCAGGTACCTCAGAACATGCTTTACAGCAACCAGGTGAACACTCCTCGGATCCGTCAGGAACTAGCCCAATGTGTTCACAGCAAAGCAAATGTCTGGTCTCGTGTTCGTCAGGTACATCAAGGACCCAATCATCTGATGATACATGGAGACATCAACCGGCTCAGATGAAGCATCACATAGAAGCTTCAGATTCGATGCCATAGGTGTGGCCATATCCTTGCATTCCATCATCCCGAACCTCTTCAGGATCTCTACTACATACTTCCCTTGTCCAAGGAAGATTCCATCTGCACTCTGCCACACCTCCATGCCAAAACAAATAGTGCATCATCCCCAAGTTCTTCAACTCGAACTCAGCAGCAAGCTTCCGCTGCGTGTCGGTAATCAATCTATCATCTCTTGTTACAAACAGGTCATCCACATACAGCTATTCAAGAAAGCTGTCTTGAAATCCATCTAGTGTATCTTCTATTTCATTACTTTCATATTTCTCTATGCTGCCATCTGCAGCATGCTTTATCGTGATAGATCCATATGGAAGTCATAACAAACTTCCCTTCAGGTCTTGGGATTACATCCCAAACATCATTCTTCATGATCGACGGATCATGGCATTCCATTTCTTCATCCCAGATCCTGGGAACTTCAATATCTTCAATATTTTCAATAGATATCTTTGTTGCTGGAACAAATGTTGTAGTCCTTTTGTAGGTGAAGATATACGGTCTTTCCTACAAAACAAGTTAAATTGCATGATTAGAAACATCTCATAGTTTTCAGAACAAATTCTTACACATAAAGAAATATGTCATACAGTCATGCAATTATTTTAGCCAATGCTTCAATACAACATTTATCCATATCCCATAACTTTCTAGATGCCTTCCAATCTCTACCAAAACATTGTTAAGAGTATGCAAAACTCCCAACATGTCAGCAAAGAGGTTTCATCTAGATAAGTAGCAATGGAATGTTGTACAGTGCCATAGGCCACTTACCCATGTATATTAGTAGTATATTGTTCATCAATGCAACTATTCTAATATGCACAATACATATCCTAAGTCTAGGAACATGAGCATATACATCATTGAACAATTTTATTTAAACAAACAAATATGCAAGAAATTAAAATACTTATCTTTGTTTGTTCGTTGGGTGGACTCCCTCTGAGTCTTTGCTTCCTTACAGGAGCTGCTAGAGTCCTAATCTGAAGTAGCTTCTTCTACACCTTTCTGTTGTGGAAATATGGTCAACTCCCTCTGAATATCTGCATCCTTGCAGAAACTACTGAAGTGTGTTCCTTTGCTTTCTTGCAGGAACAACTGGAGTGTGCTCCCTCTTGATCTTTGCTTCCTGGATTACCTGTCCTTGAACTTACATTCATCCTTGGTCCCTATGCATTCTTATTAGTATCATGATTGTGTTATCCTTGTGAACTCATATAAAATCATACATTCATTAGTATACTATTAAAACACAATAATCTCAAGCATGTATAGTCATGATCATTTCAAACAAAAAAATAATAAGCATTAGCATTCAAGGTTTATGTAGGATTCTTATGGTTAGTCAAATCATAAGAAACATAACATGTCTAAACCTGTAATTACTCAAACCTATGACTCTTCAGGTTAGTTGAATCATCAAACAAGATAAGAGATATAATATGCATAAAACCTGTGATTATTCAAACCTATACCTTCATGAATCTTCTGGTTAGTCATATCATCAATTATGGTAAGAAACGCAATATGCATACAACCATGACTATTCAAACCTATGACTTCATGAATAATCATTATCAACAACAATATAAGATCCTAACACAAGGTAGGATTCTAGCTTGATATAGGAAAAACATACCTGGATTAGCATGCTAGCTATTTATGTCTAACATACTCACATGATGTCTTCTTGTTCTTCTTCAATGACTTTTGCTAGTAACCTGTATTTCTCATAGGTTAACTATTACAAAACCAAGTTATACATACCTCGTAAATGGATCTTCTATGAGATCCATGACAATGGATGAATCTTTGTCCTCATGTTATCATGATCATATGTTCTTGAAATGGAACATGATTTACCTTTCTTGGTGTACCTTTCATGTTAGTAGACAACATAAACCTCATACAACACCATAATGCATTAGTACAATTATAAGTGTCAACACCCTGACCAATGAATATCTTCTATCATGCATTCATAATTTTGTTAAGGTGATACGACAAATCTAAAATCAAGATTGTACTAACCGTAATAACATGAAGATAAACATACCATAAACTTAATCAAGAACAAATCTCAAAACATAGCTCGATGAGTCATACCTGTCGAGATCGCTTGTAATCTCCTTATGTAAAGCCTTAGCCTTATCTCCCTCTGAAACAGGAACTCCTTCACTTATGCAGGTGACCAATCCATCTTCTTCTAGGATTAACCCAATCCACTTGATTTGCAAGAACTGGACTTCAAGCTGGATATGGGTTTGTCAGAGAAATCCCAAAAATTCAAACTTTGAATTTCAACCTTCTGACAGGATAGAAATATGTGTCTTGATGAGCTGATCAAGCTGGTATATTCAAAATTTGAAAACTGCAAAGTTTCACTCCTCAATTTTGTCTTTGAAACTTCCGGATTCACTGGACGTGACCCTGAACTGGGGTTTGATGAAGCCCACTCTTCTGCCCAATCAAAATGTTTGATCCAAATCTCTAAGCTTCTATTTTTCTGAGGAGCTTCCAGCCATGGTCACAGATTTCAAAAATTCCCATTTTTACAGAAGCCCTAATTTTCCACTTTTCTGATCAAAGTCCCGAACTAGGGTCTAATCAAGCCCAGCCTTCTGCCCAACCAAAAATTCTGATCTTGGTCTCTAAATTTCTATTTTGATGAGTAGCATCCATCCGTGGTCTCGGATTACAAAAATTCCAACTTTCTCCAAAGCCCTAAATTCCGGAAGCCATGAATGAAGGTACCAAAAAATAATTCTGTTTTGACAGAAATATGTACCTGATTGTTTCTGGTGTAACGCCGAAATTTTTGATCCACAGGGTCTGAAAACGTTTCCTGAGATAGCCTGACCTTTTAGCTTTCCATCCTGACAGGTCTGACCTCAATTGGATTCTCTGAGAGAGAGTTATGCCAAATGTCGCAACGTGACCTGTTTATGGGATAATACAGGAGAGCGAACTTGTACGGAGTGCCACGTGTCACTGGTTCAACTTCGGCCTCTGAAATTTTTTTTTGAGACAGTACCGTCTGTGTACTACCTATAACTGTTTACGAAATTTCATTTGGAGCTTCCTAGCCCAAGTTATGACCTTTTACCCAAGGTCACCTGATTTTGACTCAGATCTGGAAGAGGCAGAAACCCTATATTGCACAGATCATAAATCACAAAGTACAACGAATTAGAGGTTGTCCTTTGGACACGAGGTACCTGGAGATTTAATATTCGTCCTGTAACAATTTCATATCCGAAAACTTCGCCAAAACAGATTTATAGCGAAAGTTCTACGATGACTGGTTTTTGCTATATCAAGCCCTAGCATCGTAAGTGCAACAAGTGTCATACATGCCATATCATGCCTTCTTTCAGGCTAGCTCTGATACCATGTTAAATTTTCAGAATTTACTTCAATCTGATATAGGATCTTAACTGAGAGAACAACATGTACAGCATATCTACAGCATATCAATCATGGAGACAATAATGCAAGCACACAAGAGACACAAAGATTTACTTGGGGAAAACCATAAAGGTGAAAAACCCCAATAACTTCCTCAGAGATAGATAAAGCAATGATACAACCAACCATAAGAGAAAGACACAACCTAGCAGCAGATCCTCCTCCTCCATAAGTGCGCCACTCCTCCTTGAGTGCATGAGTGAGAAGTGAGTGAGTAAATAGAGTGCCTCCCGCACTCTATTTATACTTGACTTGACTTGCCTTTTTACCTAACTCATGTAGGCTCGAACTTAACCACATAACATAATGCTGACTGGGCCGACCCCCAATAGGGTGGTCTAATAACCCTTTGACCCACATGACTTATACAAGGCCGACCCCAAACAAGGTGGTCTAATAACCCATCAAGTGTAAGTTACGACATTTACAATATAAATAACGACACTTCCTTATAGAGGAATAATACCATCTCTATAGGAATACAATATACATATATGTGAAATACATTCCGAAGTTACATATACATCAACAAGGTAGCCTAAGGAGACAAGGTTCAGTGATTGAACTACTCATTAAAGGCTCAAATCTAAGATCCACCAGTTAAATAGTGAGAAGAAATGCACAAAAGTGCATTAACTGTACTTAAATATGCTAAAGTTGTGACAAAAGAATCAAAAAACAAGAAAAGGGTTAATACCACATTGAAAAAATAAACTTGAGAGCCCATTTCTCAATGCTATAAAACAAAGGCATTTGGGGCATGGTAAAAATGAAGGCAAAGGAAGAGCAAAGGCACGTTGGAGAGATTTGAAGGAGTAGAAAGCTCATCTTCATCAAAAGAAAGGGTGGAGAAAGGATAGCTCATGGAAAAGGAGAATGGATTCATATCAAGTTAGAGAAGTAAGTGTCATTTCTCTGTTGCTATTAATGAAGCAATTCAATTTTCCTTCCATTTAGTTTGCGTTCATGATGGTTTTATATCTTGAGAAATGCTTGATAGTTGATTAAAGATCTTAGGAAATTTTAGTTAATTGTGTCATATCTAACATTGGAACTCACCATTTCATAGTAATATAGCATGTTTAAAGTAGATCTAACCCTACACTTAAAGCTATTATCAAATTGGTGACCATACTAGTTGATTTCTTTTTGAAATTTTCTTCATATTTTGGTGTTCTAACCTTTCAAATCTACTCCAAGTTTTCCTTAAGATCCCTTCAAGAACCTATGTTACAGGTTTGGAGGTTCCAAACCGGCCTAGATCCACTCCTAAACTCCCAAAATCCTTCAAAATAGAGCTGAGATCTCGGTCATTCTTGATCTAGAAGGTTAGCGCACACTCCCTGTATACATAGAGCGCCAAAGGTCATTTGGATCACCCTGCCTATGTACAAATTGTGCCACTGGCTCACCCTGCTTGTGTACAAAGTGCACCACTTCCCTTTTGGTGCTCTGCTATGTTCTCGAAGGTCTGTTGGCCCGATTTTTGAGTTTTTGGAGCCCGTTTCCTCCCTCTTTCCTCTATTTAGTTGATCTTTTCTTCTTGGATGGGCTTAGGAACCCTTGATACAAGATTTTAAACCTCATTTTGATCCCCCTTTGCTCAAGATTTGGAAGATTTTTAAATAATTTTAAAGATTTCTTGTTTCAAATTTCCTGGAGATATTTGGAGGATTGGAAAGCTCATCTTCATCAAAAGCAAGGATGGAGAAGGGTATCTCAAAGCAAGGGAGGATGGATGCATCTCAAGAAAGATTGTATGTAAGTATCTTTTCTTCATTGCTATTAATGAAATGATTCAATTTTCCTTCCATTTAAGAGTTTGAGTTTTTCTTAACAGGTTTAGTTTGAATTCTAAAATGGCTAAGATGTTAAGGAATTTTAGTTAATTGTTTCATATTTGACATTGGAACTCACCATTTCATAGTAATATAGCATGTTTAAAGTAGACAAATCCCTACCTTTAAAGCTATCATCATTATGTATTCAATAATTAAATACACTTTATATTATTTATTACATTATTCTTTATTGATGCCCGACATGTCATAATTTGCGGAAATTTAATGTCTATTGATGTTTAATAATGATGAATAAATGGGGATTAAGAAATAGAATATGTTTAAAATATAAAGGTGTAATGTAATATTTAGATGGGTAAAGATAATTATATGTGATTGTTGTAACTTGTCACAATATAGATAATCAAAGTGTTTATTGGTGGGAAAAAAATTATTTTTAATTATATATATGAAATCTAGGTTGGAAGCCTCTCTGGTTTATTGGTTCTCGCTTACTTATGTTCCTACATGTGTCCTTGATCAAATTCAGAAGATTAGCTATAATTTTCTTTGGCAAGGAAGCCATGATGATAAATCCTTTGCTTGTTCCTTCTGGAAAAAGTTGGCCCTGCCCAAAGAAATGGGCGGATGGGGTTTCAAAAATCCTCATTGTTTTGCAAAAGGAATTTGGCGGGTTATTCAACAAGAATGGTTGTGGACGACTGTGGTGACCCATAAATACATTAGACCACTTACCAATGTTGAATGGATCAGGAAACCTGATAAAATATCAAGATTGGATTCTATTATGTGGAAGTCCCATCTGAAGGTGTTTGATGTTATTGAATCTGGACTCTAATGGAAAATTGGAAAAGGCTTCTCTTTCAGGCTAGGGAAAGACCCATGGATGGGTTGCCCAGAGCTTTATTCTTTTCCGGATCATTTGGTGGAAATACTTCATCAACATAACTACCAAAATATTCACCAGATTGGTATAGGTATCCATCATTTGAATCACTCTCAGACCTATCTAACTACAGACGATCTGGGACTATTATATGAGGACCGGTAGATTTGGAATAGTTATATTCAAGCTTTATAGTACTCCCACGTCATGTTGTCTAACCGGGATGATATCCTGATATAGAGATTCAATGTGGATGGGGGACAATACACCCCATGCTTGGGCTATCATGCTATTCCAGAAGTGAAAGCACATCCTAAGCCTCTGTGGTGGAACTCTTATATTTGGAATTTCCAGTTCCCTTTAAAGATGAAACTCTATCTTTGGCTAGCTCTCCATAAGCATGTACCAACCAGGGATTCCACGATACATAGATTTTGGATCGGTCCCAGCTGGTTCTCACTCTTCATGTATAGTTTTGAAACCATAGACCATTTATTTTCATTTTTCCCATACTCTGCTAGTATTTTGTCCTATGTTTCTAGTTGCAGAGATATCAATTTCAGTTGGCATGGAAACTATTTGGAGGATGCTCTACATCATTGAATCACTGATGCTAATATTAAGGACTATTTGGCTCTTCCGGTGATTATTATTTGGCATATATGGCTCACTAGCAATCAAGTCATTTTTTATGATTATCTTGCTCCCCTGGAATTTTATGGCTCCAAACTCTCTCTTTTTTATCTCTTTTTCCATAGAACAAAGTTAAAAAGAATCAAATGATAGTGAGGAAGGAACAAATCGACAAGTCTCAACCTTGGGCATATTTTGATGGGGATTCCCAAAGATATCCGATGTAGGGTGGTGCTGGGGGGATCATCCACTTGTCTGGTGATCATTTACAAAAATTTGCGACCGCTCTTGGTCCCTGAACCAACAATTACGCAAAATGTATGGCCATCAAAATCCTTTTAAATTTCTCCATTCACTTGGGAATTTAGGATATCTATATCTTCAGAGATTCTCGACTTGTTGTGGATTGGATGGCTCAAAGGAAGATCCCCAACAATATTCTCCTATCAACCTTATTTTAGGAAACTATCAGCCTTGTAGATTCCTTTGAGCACATCGATTTCACACATATGTTTCCTGAGCAAAACACGCATGCGGATCTCCTATCCAAGATGGGGCTTAGCCTGAGACTATCGGTATATGGCTAAGATGGGAAAAGATCAAAGATAATATCATTGAATATGATTCGGGACCCTTCCTAGATGGAATTTAAATACTAGATTAATATTACTTATGATTTTATTGTTCCTCAATGTAAAACCATGTATATAAGACCTTTTTGTTTGTTTCTTTATGGACTATATCTGCAGATAGCCTTACAAAAGGATACAATATATACTAGTGTGTCTATCATTAGTATACAATTTTTTGTAGGAACAACGGATCTATCTGATGTATGAATTGTACTCAGTAAAAAATGGACTAAAACAACAAATATGACTCACTGCAGTCTCTATATAATGTTTTTTATTTTCAGTAATGAAATGCAACCTTTTTTTCAAGAAAAAAAAAAAAAAAATATATATATATATATATATATATATATATATATATATATATATATATATATGAAACTTAAATAGCGTTGAAAGCTTGTCCTTAAAAGTAACTTAGTAACATCCTATGAATCTATTCACTTGAAATTATAATATATAATGAAATTTCAAAATAACAATATGCCATAAGCCACATAGAGATAACTCACAACACATGACATATTGAGGATATGCTACATTAAAATACATAAGAACCTGTTGGCTTGGTTTTTCAACCAAGCTTAGTGCTATGGGCACCTGCTAACTAGTAGCAGCAATTTCAATAGAAATAAATAACAATAAACTAAATCTAAACTAAACTAAACTAGCATGTGCATTTTGAATTAAAGAACAAGAACAAGAAAGATAAAAAATAATTTTTTGTATTGACAATGGGGCAAGCAAATGCTTGCAAGAACAATAACTCCAAGTGATGAAGGTTGTTTGAATGGCTCCAATGGTGAGCAGCTCCAATCTCCAATGGGTCCTTTCTCCAAGGTTGCTACAATGGCCAAAACTCAAGGGAGATTTCGGCAGCATGAGGATAGGAATATGGATGGATGTGAAATGAGGAGCCCCTACCACCTTTTTATAGGTTTTGGTGGTGGGGAATACCATTTGTGGTTTTGTGTAAACCAAATGGTATTGACCAACATGATTTAGGTACTTTTCCCTCCTTTTTCCTTTTTTGAATAAAATTAATATTTTTATTCCCTTTTTAATATTTTGGGAATTTTGGACCCTTTTTGAGGGTTTTTTATGCTTTTTAGGAAAAATAATCTTTTTGAGTGGGAAAAAGGGATGTACCAAGGTCTTTTGGTGACCTTTTGTTGGCTTCAGAGGCTCAGATGGTGGAAAAGTGGACAAATGGGTCATGTGAATAAGGAAATGAGCTAGTGAGCACTTTTTAGGTGTTAACAGATTGCCCCCTGATGTGTGAGGGCAGGAGCTCATCGTATGGCCGATAGACATCATAGTTCTTTTGTCTTTTTTTGGGGGGGGGTTTGGGGAGGAGAAAAGACCGATTGGAGACTGGATCCGCGTCCCATGGAAGCTGCAAAAAATAAACAAATATTACATGGCCTCAATATGAATGAGGGATAATCTCTGATAATGGATGAGGCGGGCATACCCATGCTCATATCAAGACATAAACATAACAATTAGTCCCTAGAAGGGGGATCTAATACATAAAAAATATACTAGTACATCATAATAGTCCAGAGGGGACATTATTCTGGGATGTACTCATGATCATGACATGACTGATCTCAATCACTGATACACTGGATAACTAATGAACTGCTGGAACTGAAGGTGTCCAACATCTGTAGGGACGTAATGACTGTGAGCCATCTCTGAGAAGTAATGTAACTGTATACTCAAGGGAGTATGAAACTGGTGTACAGCTGAATACTGTCGCCATGCGCAACCCAGATATCTATAGAAAAAGTGGTAACAGGTTGTATCCATAGGTAGACTCTCAAATGTGGAGGAGTCGGGAGGTTTTCGGGGTCTTCGACTAATAACTGAGCGGACCAATACCCTGTGTGATTATCAACGATGCGATCAAGGTGTTTGAAGTCGAGCATGTGAGAAACAACCATTTGGAGAAGCGCTGAGGACTCTTCTCGGAATGATTCGTAGGCACTCATCATAAATGGTGATGAGTCCAAGGCACAGGGACCTCTAGGTCTATCCTCTGGAATAAATTTGGTTGTCGTCGACAGAGGGAAACCGACAACTAACAAGGCAATGATGTTTCCTTGATAGGAGCGCGAGGTGTAGAACTGAAGTATTGTAGTACTGATGGTAGGACTGACATACTTGTGGGGATGGGAAGTAACTGGGGTCATATAGTGGGTAGACTCAAACTTCCTTTGTTCAGAGCATGATGACGTGGTTGACCTGGCAGCATAGGGAACTGACTTGTAGGTTTGGGTATCATTGCTTTTAAGGACTGAAGGGTATGTATTGACTCTGGGGGGGTCAAGCTGATGGGTGCTGTTGAGGGATTCTTAGGGTAACATACTGCAGAATACTCTGAACAAAGGCGACCAAAATGGGGAAGCTGCCATATGAGTAGACGTGATCTATTGTGGCACCGAGAAGCACCATTGGGTCCTTCTTCGTAGTTTTAATGAGCTCCAAGAAGGGATAAAAGTGTGCTCTGAAATGGTACTGTCCTGTGGATTTTGTGAGCCCAGGACTGTTCGTGCTCATTGGTGCTTTCATTTTTAAGGAGTCTGAAAGCGATAAGAAGACTCTGCAGTGGTTGTGACTACTATCCTGTTGGTTTTACGAGCCCAGGATGGTGATTGCTCGTGGTTTCTTTCATGTTTAGAGAGTCTGAAAGCGGTAAGTGGACTCCATTGGTGCTCTTTTTCGTAAGTTTAGTCTCCAAGGCCCGAAAAAGCATAAAATGATGCGAATGGAGAGCTCTTCTAGCCGATGTGACTAGAGTATACCTTTTTCGTAATTAGTCTACAAGGTCCGGAAAAGGGGTAAACTTATACCAGGTAGACGCCCTTTCAGATACGTTTAGCGAGCATGAAAGGAAGCAAGGTTGCTCGGCGATCTTTTCATTGTTTTAGGATTCAGAAAAGAGCTTAACAGAAACTCCCTAAGTGCCTTTTTCGTAAAAGGGATTGCTCGGCCCGAAAAAGGGATAAAATTATACCAAACAAAAATGGATAGATGGGAGCGAGAAAAGGTCTCAAGTGTCATCATGTGTGTGGGATATTGGATCCGTTGACATAAAGATTGTCAAAAGGGGGCTGCGGCTTTGTGGCACGCAAACCGAGGCAAAGAGAGGGCATTTTGAAAAAATGGCCGAAAAGTATGGGAGTGAGAGCGAGAAATGATCTCAAGCATCATCACAAGCGCGAGAAACTGAATCTGGCGATATAAAGATGGTCAACCACGAAGAACGATGGATGTGGCACGCAAACCGAGCTGACAAGGGGGCATGGAAAAAATGCCCAAAAAATCTGGGGGCGAGAGCGAAAAATGATCTCAAGCATCATCACGAGCGCGGAAAACTGAATCCGACGATATAAAGATTGTCAAAAATGGAGAACGACGGATGTGGCACGCAAACCAAGGTGACGAGGGGGGCATGGTAGAAATGCTCTAAAAATCTAAGCATGAGAGCGAGAAATGATCTCAAGCATCTTCACAAGGGCGGAAAACTAAATCCGGCGATATAAGGCATGCCAAAAATGGACGAGGGCCGATATGGCACGCAAATCGAGGCGACGAGGGCACCCAAAAAATGGTCAAAAAATGGAGCTAGTGAAAACTGGAACAGGAAAGAACTGTCATGAAGTTCTCGCTGCGCTGATTCCAATGGTACCAACGGTTTGAGAAACGAACGTCGTATGAGACCGGAATGGCGGTTGGAAAAAATGGTGGAATTTCTATAAATAGGGCGTGGGACCCATATGATGTGTCATTGTTACGTGCGAGTTTGGCAGAGCAGTCAGAGCTCTTTCTTGATTTCTGCGAGATTTGACTGTTGGTTTTCAATTCTGTGAGTTGCAGGTAACCCTATTCGCCTTAGCCTTTTCAATCATGTCATTTTTTGTTAGCGGTGGGCCCCCGAAGGCCATGAAATTCCACGTTGACCTTCCAACGTGGAATATCGCGGGTTTCGGGTCTCTTCCCGCGATGAACCGCGCGGGTTTTAGGCTAACAGTCACGATGTTCATCGCGACTATGAGGTTGGAACCCGCGATGTTCATCGCGAGTTCATGGGAGATAGTCGCGATGTTCATCGCTACTGTCTGGCAAAAACCGACGATGTCCATCGCGGATTTTCTAATGGAGGACGCGACGATCATCGCGGTTTTTGAGGAAAAGCCCGCGATGATCATCGCGGATTTTGATGAAAAAGCCGCGATGGGATTTTTGCAAATTTTTTTTTGCTGGGGCTAAAAAATTCTTCTGTTTTTTGGCAGGATGTTGAGGAGACCGCTGAGTTCCTGGCGGGACCGGGAGATAGATGATGATTTGATGGAGAGGATTCGCACTGATCCGGGGGTCCGGCAGACTCTAGCTGTGAGTGGACTTTTGAAGTTCACTCAGATCCCACCAATGCGTTCAGTGAGACGGCTCCTGAACAAGTTGGTGAATTGGTGGGTGCTCGCGGAGGGTGCTTTTATGATTGGGGGACAGAGGTTGGAGATCACCCTCATAGACGTTTATTTTCTGACTGGGTTGCCACGTTTGGGGGAGGTGGGAGATCTTCTGCCGAGGATCCTGCCAGGTGTGGAAATGGAGGATTTACTGCAGACCTTTTTTGTTGATGGGGCTATTTTGCAGAACAGTGCCTTGATTCTGCGCTCACTACGGGAGTGGGACATGAGGGATGTTGGGGCAGGTGTGCTGCGAGTGCTGGGTGCTGCGGCGCCACATCGTTTGTCCGGGGGACAAATGATGATGGTGGACTCTGTCCTTCGGGGGACGTATTATGCATGGGCTCAGATGTTTTTAGCAGGTGTCCGGAGAGATCTGGACAAGTGCTTTCGAGAGGGAGGAGAGTTCTGTTATGCCTCCTTTCTATGTTGTTTTTTCTTTGAGCAGGTGCCGACCTTACGACCACGAGTGCCCATTCGTGATGGTCTGGTGAGTGAGCCGCGCATGGTGCGGTGGGGGCATATGATGGCTCGTGGTGGTGGTGGTGTGTGCGGGTTCTTCACTGAGGAGGTATATGAGCAGTGGGAGCAGATGCCCCTGGTGATTGAGGATTACCCGTATGCTGGCATGGACTATCGAGGGGACCCAGAGATGCCTCGAACCCAGGGACATGCCTGGGGTTTAGACGGTATGTTTTGTGGTTTGTTTTATACTATATCATGTGATTTGTTTATGATTATAGTTAGATGTGTGTATGATGGTTTATTTGCATTGTGCAGATGTTGGGCCTGTACCACCAGCCGACTATGTGGCTCTTCAGGGGCGGGCGATGGTGGTCGCTCATCCACCTATAGCAGTACCACCTCCACGTGGTGGAGGATTTGCGGCTCGTGGGCGAGGGTTGGCCCTCGAGAAGATGCTATAGAGGGTGTCAGACATACATTCGACATGATTCTAGCTAGACTCCCCGAGGATGGCTGGAGAGACCTGGACCGGGACGTCGTGGAGCATTGCTTCGGTGCGCCGCCTGAGTGGAGATCGCTTCTATTGAGGACAGCGGTTTTTGTGGCCGAGCATAGGGATGGTGCTCGGGATGACCCGGCAGGGCCTCCTGAGAGGAGGATCCATCTACGTGATGATCCAGCAAGGCCAGCAGAGCGGAGAGTTCGGGCTCGCCATGATCCGGCGGGGCCAGCGGAGGAGGCGCCAGAGGAGCCCAGGGACCCTCATGACTAGATGATATGTATTTGCCCCCAAATGCTGATGAGCATATGGGGAAGCACTATTTTGTACGGCTTATGTATTTTTTTGTATATTGGGTGCTGAGGGCACCTATGACATGTTGACTATCATGGTTTATATATATATGTATATACACGTTTGGATATATAGTCATGTATGCACATGGATGCACTTGTTGTCTTTACGTTCGCTCGTGGAGGCATGTTTGATTTTTTGTATGCCCGTGGAGGCACATGGTATGCACGTGGATGCACATTTTGTTTTGGTATATGCCTGTGGAGGCACATGTTATGCATGTGTGATGCACATTTTGTTTTTGTATATGCCCGTGGAGGCACATGTTATGCACGTGGATGCATTATTTGTTTATGGTACGATGCGATTGGTGTGCCAGTCAAGTACATTGTTGGCCATATGGTCTGCTACACTATTGAGGTTTCTTGGGACATGTGTGAATGAAATGGATTCAAACTGTCGAATCATTTGTTTAGTGCGCAAAATTTTTCTGAATAGACAGGGATCGCGTACCTGGTAATCATTGTTGAGTTGGGAAACTTGGAGTTGTGAGTCCAAGAAAACGTTAAGGTGACGTATGCTCATTTGGAGAGCTGTGGCCAAGAGACCGGTCACGGCATCATATTCAGCCTGGTTGTTGGTAGCGGCACCCAAACACATTCCGTCGATGTGGATCAACTCATGTGAAGGGGAGTATATTACCCAAGCTGCGGAGGCCAGATTGGGGGACCAACGGCTTGCACCATCAACAAAACCGACATAGCAGAGTGGAACATGTGTGTGGACGGGATCAGTGGAAGGGGCCGACCGGACAGAGGGGTATCTAGTGGAGATCGTATAAATGGCGGGGTCAAGGACCGGCATTTCGGTATCTGACCAAGTAAAGACATCAGTGAATTCTTGGAACATTTGTTGGTATTCTCCGATCTCATGCTCACTATGGGAGGCTCCTAATGTAATGGTATGAAGGGCACCAAGTGGGTCAGAGATGTCAATGTGGATGACAGGGGAAATATTGGCCATGGGATCCTTTAACCAGTCGACTTTAGTAGGAAGGAAATCTTTGGACTCAACCGCGTATTGGGTAGTGGTGGTGGATGAAGTCTCTTCCAGGAGGAAGTATGGACGATGGTGCATGTCTTCCCCAGGATAATCAAGGGCAGTAGGAGTCTCGATAACCTCTTCATCATTGCGGGAGCTTTGAGTGGTCAAATCAAGTGATGAGGTAGTGGTAGTCAAAGAGATCATGTAGATGGTGTTAATCTCTCCGGATGAGGATGATGCGGGAGGGTAGATCTCCTCGATAGTAGGGGGTGCCGTCTCAAGGTCCAAATTGTTCATCTCGTAGAGAGCTGCTCTGTAATCTGGGATGTCAGGACAGTGATGGGAGTAGTGGCCGTAAATACCGCATATCGCACATGGGTGGTTGGTACGCAGTGATTTCTTGCGAGGCATGGGGTTTGGATCTAGTTTGACCACCGGGATGTTGGGGTCGTCGTCCAACATTTGCATGTGTTCCTGCAATGCAGGTAACTATGGACACTGATGAGTTGGATGGCCTAACTCATCACACAACGAGCATTTTGGAGGAGCACATAATACAGGGGGAGGTTTAACTGCCTTGGGTGGGAGTACCGCAGTGTATGGTTGTGGGCCTCTGCCCCCCAGTGGGCCTGATGAGTGGAGGGGGATTTGTCGATGACGAAGGAGTATTGATACCAGGAGGTGGTTGGGTAGAAGTAACAATGGGTTGGACCGGTTGCAGGATGACATTTGGTGATGGCGGTGGAACGGGAGGCGAAATATACCACATGGGTAATCCCAATGTTAACCCGGGTAGACTAAGGGTAGCCATAACTGGGGTGCTTACTACACCCGAAGGAGGAAATAGAAAGGGGATTGTGTGGATGGGTGTAACCCCAATGTGACTAGGGACCAATGGTGGTTTGGGTAACAAGGAGGGTTGATTACCGGGTGTTTGTGAAAGGGTGCAGAGGTTAGCGACGTGGGTCTCTGGTGACGGTGGTGGAATTGCCTGGAATGTAGAGGTCATCGGTGCCTCGGAGTAAAGTTCGGGTCCTACTGAGGAAATGAATGAGGTAGTTGCACCACAAACAGGTTGTTCAACCATGGGGAGAACATTTTCAGGTGTGGCGGGGGCCCTGGGATCGTAATAGGTGAGCTGGTCGACCTTGACCACGCGTCCCTCATGGGGGAACTGCATGGTGCGAAATACGGATGAGGCAACAGCCCGCATGGCATACATGTAGCTGCGACCAAGTAAAAGGTTATAGTCTAGTTGGGCATTGATGACCTCAATGTCAATGAGCACGGTTTTACCCGCCAACTGGACAGGGACATTGGCTAAAAGACCTTAGGGTTGAGCCGAACGGCCCTCGTAGGCTCGTAATGCAGTGGTGGACTGCTGGAGAGTAGGGGATCCCAACTTCTGCCAAACGAATGTGGACATGACGCATGTGGAGGCCCCTTCATCGATAATGCACCGATGGATGACAAGATTCTGAACAGAAACGAAAACTTGGAATGCTAAAGAGAAAGGCAGGCATGGTTCAGACTGGTCTGAATAGAATGCGATCAGCTGTGAATCATTGGGGTTAATGGCGCCAATGGCAGAGAGTAAAGTCTTGCGCTGCAAAGGACAGTTTTTCAAAACTTCTAAAGCAGACATGGCTGCAGGAGATTGGGCTAAGTCGTCGACAATGTTGTAATTCGACGTAGCGCGAGCATTGGGATTATTGTTGAGACGACGAAGTGGGAAGCGAGGTGCTTTGGAAGCGCCATCAAGTGGAGCCGGAGGTATACGTAACGTTTGATTTGTGGGATTAACGTTAGTGTTCTTGTCAGCGGGGGGGTCTTCAGACATGGAGCCATATTGGTTCCGACATGTTTGGAGGTTGGCATCAGCAGTCGACATCATCAACAAATGGTGAGTACCTGAATCGAACATGGGTTGGTCAGGGGCTGCATAAGTGATCTGTTGTGGTGGCACGTTGCCCTGAGGGGGAGCTAACGGCTGAGTGTTCACTACACCCTAGTTTGGAAAGGGGTTTTGCAGCACCAAGGGTTGATGTTGAGGTGGTGGAGGGTTGGGTGGCGGCTGAGGAGCCGCTTGCCCTTGACGATGGGCATCATCGGTCCAAAGTTGCTGAGCTCGCTCCAAATGTGGGAAAGAATGAGTGTAATGACCATAGACCCCGCAGATAGAACAAGGGTGGTTTGTTCTGAGGTTATTATTTCTAGGATGCTTAGGATTCCGATCCGGATTGCGGTTGGGAGGAGCAGCATTGTTATTCTGCGGAGGATTGGGAGGTGGAGGACCTTGTTGATGTTGTTGGTTATTGCCGCGGTTACAACCTCTACCACGGTTCTGTTGCGTACCTTGGTTGCGCTGTATGTTTTGGTTCTGGAGCTGGTTGTGCTGTGTGTACACTTTCCCTTGAGCAGTGGGAGGATTTTGGTTCACCGCAGGTGCGGGAGCAGGTTGTGGTGGATAATACACCGGTGGGGTTGGAAGTGGACCAGATACCTGCTGGGGTTGTTGGTAACCTCGAGCTATTGGAGGTGTTGGGTTAGCTGCCACAGCTTGCTGTGGGTAGTATACTGGTTGAGGTACAGCTGGGGGGGCGTATGCAGGTGGTGCATGACCAAAACACTGAGGTGGACATGAAGGTCCATGGGTATGGTGGTGATGTGCCATGGGAGCATATGAACTGGTTGATCCAGACTGAGATGTAGCCCGCGAAAAGGTCGGGACCATGGCTAGGATGTGTAATGGAAAAGGGTTGGGGATGCGAGGCCATACGACCAATGATGCCATCAGCGGCATGGGATGCCCCCGGCGCATCATGTTGGGATGACTCGCCCCGAGGGGCGTCTAGAATAATGGTATACAGATAACCCGATTGGGCGTAAATGAGATCAAACTGTTGGTCTTTGAGGATAGCCTCTTCTTCAGACTGGGGTCTTTCAGATGCCACATCCTTCGCAATGAGAGGGAGAAGGGATTTTAGAAACCAATCTAGGAAGATACGGTCGTCTAATTTGATTTTGCATAGGCTTCGGCGTCGACGCCACTAATGAATGTGGTCAGTGATGTGGGTGGCCATGTTCTGTCTGCAAGACAGTAGGATCTCGATGCCCACATCATAGCGGACAGGTAACTGAAAGAACTGCAGGAAGGTCGAGGCAAGGGAGGTAAAGGTGGCATGCATCCCATGGGGCTGCTCGATATACCACTTAGCTGCAGAGCCAGTGAAGGTGCGCTGTAATAGACGGAGGCGGACAGAGTCGTCCACTATGGAGTTGGAGGAACACCATAGATGAAAGGACATGATATGGTTCTGGGGGTCCTCACCTGCCTTACCCTCAAACTTAGGGATGTCGGAGGGGAGTTTGGTGGGCATGTGAGGCCACGCAAGATCATGTCTGATAGGATCATTGGTGAGCCTGGCTAAGTCTGGCAAGTTCAGACTTGCCATGTACGGTAAGCTAGCAGATGTAGTGATTGGGATTGGGACATGCCTAGTCATGGTGGTATGATGTAGGGATCCAGTAGCGCCTAAAGGTGTGCTAGGTATTGTAGGTATGTGTCCTGCAATAGGTGTGGTCTGGTATGGGCCAGCGCTTCCAAGTGCAACGTGGGTTACATTTGGGTTAGGAATAGTAGTGGCGATTCCTGGAATCTGGGTTGTGGGAATCAGAGGGGGTGTGACCCCTATATTCGGCATACCCATAATAGGTGGTGGCCTTGTGTTGGGAATTCCTATAACCGGAGGAGGCCCTGTGTTGGGCATTCCTAATGGTGGAGTGTTTCCCATATTAGGCATACCCAAGTGGGTGGTTGCTGCCATGGATGGCACCGCAGTAGAAGGGTCCGTAGACGTCTCTCCTATGGTGCTGGTAAAGAGTGGGTCAAAAGGTGTTCCAGCCATTTGGTTGGGAATAACGCAGTGGGGTTTTCGGATTCTTCCTCAGAATAAGAAGTGAAGTGAGGCGTGTCAGAATCGGATGACTGTCTGGATGATCGACGATGTGTTGAGTCAAGGGATAAGGCTCGACGTCGGTGACGTGGCGAGCCAAGTAGACTGAACTCTGGGAGTTCGCCCTGTAGACGACGAGAGCGTCTAAAATTCTCAATGGTGAGAAAATAAGTTTTTGTGTAAAAATCTGTATGTGTAAAATGGTAATGTATAAAAAACTCAAAACCCTAATGCAACCAAGGGTGCAAGAAGGGGAGTGAAAATGAAGGCTCTCAAGCCAAAAAATCAACCTCAAAAAAGGCACTTATTCTAGCAGATGTGCTACAATAAGTGGAGGGATGCAAAAAATGGTCAGAGTACGAACATGCAAACAGCTTCTAGAAAAAATAGGTGTAACTAGACCAAAGGTGGGTTGAATCATGCAAACACCTAACTAAAAGTATTGTGAATCAACAAACTATATTCTCTGCAAGGTGATGAAATCCAAGTCAGACAATATTGAGTGTTGAGTCCACGGCTAGATATCCCCCTACCGAGAGGGACACCGGGTAATCAATCCTAAAGAATGGCTACTAGGATACTCCGTTCATGACACATCAAGAAAAGGTAAATCTGCCGTTTGGTCCTTGATCGCAATACCCCTATACAGGGATATCCCGAGAACTGCGAATGGTAGCCCTTCGGTTACTGAATGGATTTCAGTATTCCACTCAGGCTTCCGGAACCATCCTCGCGACTTCAACCCTCCTAGGAGAGAGGCCTTCCCATAAACTGGTTGTGACCGTGCCAATAAACACTAAGAGATTTTAGCTCCCTAAAGGACAACAACTATGTCTCAGATGTAATAACTGAGGGGTGTTATTGGAACACCTATCCCCTCAATCCTACCTAGCTACAAAGTTCTTTTAGTGCTCCCCAAGTGGGGTTAAAAGTGGGTTGAATTTAGGGTAAGTTTTAAGGCTCAGTTTAAAATTAGTGTTCGAGTGGGTGCACGTGTGATATTTTAAACTGAAATTGAAAAAGTAAATGCTAAGTATTCAAAAAACAATGGATCTTTTGAAAAAAGTAAATATTATGACTTTTTCAATAAATGGAAATTAAATGCTTTTCAAGGACTATTCAAAAAACTAAGGATCTTTCGAAATAGGAAAGCAAATAATAAAACTTCTTTGCGAAATAAATGGATTTCGTTCTCAATAATTGCTATGGGCAAAATATTAAAGAAGCAAACAGTAAAAATTTTAATCTAGATAAAATGCAATCAAATCCTTCTTTCAATTTCTGAAAATATTTAAAAAGACTTTTTCACATGGGCATTCTAAATAGTCAAAATTTTTCTATGGCTGTAAAATATGCAGAATTTCTAATACTGGAAAATGTGCTATGTGGGAAGAAAGTACAATAAGAAATTAATTTTTTAAACGATTCGGCCGAATGAAAAAATTAGCATCGCGGGTTCTGACAAAAAAGCCGCGATGGACCGCGCGGGTTTCTGTCGCACAGTCGCGATGGGCAGCGCGGGTTTTGACCGCGAAGCCGCGATGTGCAGCGCAGGTTTTGACCGCGAAGCCGTGATGTGCAACGCGGGATTTCGTCACACAGTCACGATGTGCAGCGCGAAAAAGGTCCACGAAGCCGCGATGTGCAGCATGCTAAATGGCCGCGAAGCCGCGGTGAACTGCGCGGAAAAAAGCCACGTAGTCGCGATGGGCCGTGCGACTGTTGGGCAAAAAGCCGTGAGGCGAAAGCCGTACGCGGATGCCGAAAAACTACGTCGAAAATTGAGAATTTCGGGCTGTTAATGGCTAAAAAATGGGCCAAGATCTAGAACAGCAATGGATCTGCTGTCTAGGGTGGCAGATCTATGAATTAAACTAACAAATACTATCAAAAAGTAAGATTTAAAGCAAAAGTGAGATTTAAAGATTCAAAAACCAGCGGAGTCACCAAAAACTGTTGGCTTGGTTCTTCAACCAATCTTAGTGCTATGGGCACCTGCTAACTAGTAGCAACAGTTTCAATAGAAATAAATAACAATAAACTAAATCTAAACTAAACTAAACTAGCATGTGCATTTTGAATTAAAGAACAAGAACAAGAAAGATAAAAAATAATTTTTTGTATTGACACTAGGGCAAGCAAATGCTTGCAAGAACAATACCTCCAAGTGATGAAGGTTGTTTGAATGGCTCCAATGGTGAGCAACTCCAATCTCCAATGGGTCCTTTCTCCAAGGTTGCTACAATGGCCAAAACTCAAGGGAGATTTTGGCAGCATGAGGATAGGAATATGGATGGATGTGAAATGAGGAGCCCCTACCACCTTTTTATAGGTTTTGGTGGTGGGGAATACCATTTGTGGTTTTGTGGAAACCAAATGGTATTGACCAACATGGTTTAGGTACTTTTCCCTCATTTTTCCTTTTTTGAATAAAATTAATATTTTTATTCCCTTTTTAATATTTTGGGAATTTTGGACCCTTTTTGAGGGTTTTTTTTATGCTTTTTAGGAAAAATAATCTTTTTGAGTGGGAAAAAGGGGTGTACCAAGGTCTTTTGGTGACCTTTTGTTGGCTTCAGAGGCTCAGATGGTGGAAAAGTGGACAAATGGGTCATGTGAATAAGGAAATGAGCTAGTGAGCGCTTTTTAGGTGTTAACAGAACCCACAATATAAAACACCAAATTTGTTGGATGATGATTAAAATAGATAAGGACCAACAATATAAAACACCAAATTTGTTGGATGGTGATGTCTCTTTTTTAATCCAAGAGATATAGTCTAATGATGTCTCTTTTTTATCTAAGAGATCTAGTTTGTTCTTGCATTGATGTGGTTATATCACCTTAAAATCTTAAACTTATAATCTCAAGGTAGGTATGTGAAGGTATAAACAAAAACAAAAGCAAATGAAATTTATAAATTTCCATTTCTTTGAGTTTTTGGAGTGATAAATAAAAAGAATAATATCATTTTGTCTATTATTATATTAAAATTACCATTGATCCATCTTAAATTTGGATTATGGATTTATATTGATATTTAATAGATCTAGGTTTAAGATGGATCTATGCTAGCTTTAATCATTTTAGTGAGGTATATTTTATGTTCAAAACAAAAGTAGGTTAAAATTTTAATTACTTTTTAGGAGAACAACATTAATCAAAATATTTCCCAAGTGGGCTGCAATCGGCGGACATAGAGCCCACCCCAACTATCCCAAATCATGAAATGAGTAGCCTGATTCAAGACCACACCCTCAGCACAAGAAAAATGTCTAGAAGGGGACATGCAGTGGTTTCACACCATGAAGAGCACATCAATAGGGAATGTTGTTATTAATGTCTCACACCCTTAATATTCAACACCCTTGGGAGTGTACTACAACAGATTTTGCAGAACACGGCAAGAGAGGGGACCATACAAAGCCCGGACACACATTGAGTTCCCCTATGTGTCCCAGGTTATTCCAATCATGGAAAAATTTTGGTTTATCAAGATCAAAGGCCATCGGGGCATTGCTATCCTTCTCCTGGGGGGATGCAAAAACGAAGTCACTGAAGACAAATACCAAAGCAACATCCATAATAAATTTATGGAAAGATACATAGGACCCAAACGTGAAGTGACAGAAAGGTAGAAGTTGAAAACAAACCAGCTTCGAGCAGCAAATGCATCCAACTTCTATAGGAGCTTCATCTCGAAGAGCATTAGAATCAGAATTAAAAGCATGGAAGCAAAAATATGGCATGAAACCTTCATCTTTATTGGGTAACTGACCCAGGGGATTCTCGTGCTTGCGAGGCCCTCTACGAGCATTATCTCATTACTTTTTGGATGAGGAATATTATTCTCGGTCACATCTTGGAGCACTAGGAGAAAGACTCGAATGCCCCGATGGAATACTAGAAGATCCTTGATGAACTTTGAGGTGACACTGAAATTCTGAATTCAAACCTGACCCAACCCAAGCATCACAAGGGAATTGAATTTATTCTTCGACCACCAACCCTGCCAATCAATTCTAACAACGGAGACCCTGGTGTAGGAGGTGATGATAGAGGTGCTCGAGCACTGGTTCAAAGAAACTTGGTTCTATAAGAGAAGACATCCTCTAACCCATTGGAAGACTGGATTCATAACCTTGGAAGCACGAGGAACATATTTATTCTCTATTAGTACTTGATGGTTCTCCACTGGGTGATTAAAACATTGATGAGAAGGGTCTTGATAGGGGACAACCCACTCATGGCAAGCCTCAAGCAAAAGAGTGCAACTTGAAGGACTAGTGCAGATTGAACAAGGTCATGGTAAGGAAAATGGTCATCATGGGAAAGTGTTTGGGTGTGAAGAAAGCGTGGCTTTCCACTGCAACTAGAGACACCACCGACAACCCAATAATCATAAATTGTGATCTAGATTATCCAGCAATGTGAAGCAGGCCTCCTCCTCAGAAACCCCAGGTTTTTTTGTCATTTGGATAATCCACGATTTTTTGTATTAATCATATTTGGCTATCTAGGCTCTGGAATCTTAGGTTCGGGTAATAGGAATGACATAAATAGTCAGGAAAGTCAGTTTTTTGTTAGCAGTATCAAGAAATTTGTAGACACTCTTAGCTTGCAAACTCTTTTTTACAACCTAGTCTCTCCTAAAGGAACGTTGATGTCTCTAATAAGGAAGGTCATCTCTCTTATTTACAAAAAAAAAACATTAATCAAAATTTAGTATAATTACCAAGTGAGTCAATAAATGAATAGATAGTCTTAATAATTTTGGTGATATAAAATTTCATTATGATTTTTATTTTTATTTTCAATTTTTTAGTTGAATATTTTAAACTAAATTCAAATGTTTGAAGTAAAGTTTTACAACCAATTTCTATAATTGTGTCAAGAGGCGCTCTACAGCCCAGTATAGGGGAGATCTTGTAACGTGATGTAACGGATGTAACTTATAACGTTAGTAACATGTTGGCAAAAAACAATAGTGAATGTAACATGTAATATTGAAGTAATTAAAGTAAAGAACAATAGTGAATGTAACATGTAATATTGAAGTAATTAAAGTAAAGATCCATCTTAAACCCGGATCTACCAAGCATTGAGAGGGATCCAATTTCTTGAGGTGTAATTTTTTGTATCTAACTTTTAACATGTTCATAAAAAATTATCTAACTTTTTTACAGGTTAAAAAAATATTTATACGTAAGTTCAAGTTTAAGATCCTCATACTGAGCTACTTCTTTATCTTTTTTACTTCTTATATTTTTATTAATGGCCGATATTACAATATTTTATTTTTGTTACTCTACAAACACTCTACAAACTCTCGACAAATGTTACAAGATCTCCCTCATACTGGGTTACTTCTTTATCTTTTTTATTTCTTATATTTTTATTAATGTTACAATATTTTATTTTTATTATTTTGTTACTCGACAAACACTCTACACATGTTACAAGATCTCCCTGTAAAAAAGTAAAATGTATTGTCCGCCATTAATTAAAATGTAAAAAAAAAGGAAAATTAATTAAAATGTAAAAAAAAAGTAAAATTATGGAAAGTATTTAAAACAAATCCATGTTGGCTCATAAAATAAATATTATGAAAAGTAATTAAAAAATAGATGTTCGTTTATAAAATAAAAACTTAAAACTTAAACCCGGATCTATCAATCAAGAGAGATTGAATTTCTTGAGTTTAAATTTAAAAAAAAAAAATACACGTCAAGAAATTGGATCCCTCTCGGTGCGCTTGATAGATACGGGTTTAAGATGGATATATGTTGGTTAAATAAATAACAATTTTTTTATTAATTTGAGTATGAACATTTTCATAGTGTGTGATCATCGTGTCAAATTTTTTGTACTTTAGACATGACCAACGTATATTTTGAGTGGACAACATGACCAATGTATATTTTGAGTGGACACTCCACCCATCTTCAGGATCGAAGCTGTCGCAAATAGAAAAGAGATGGCACATTGAATAGATTGAGAAAATTAGCAAATAGGTTAATAGAATAGAGATAAATTTAACTTTAAGGTGATAAATAAATAAATAAAACAAAAATAGTAAAAAAAATATTTTTTATTTTGAAAATAAAAATAGTAAAATTTTTATTTTTTATTTTGAAAATAAAAATAGTAAATTTTTTATTTTTTATTTTGAAAATAAAAAATTATATAAAAAATTTAAAAAGAATAAATTAAGGAATAGATTATTATTTATTATTTATTTTAAATAAAAATATTATGAATTAAATTATGATTTATTATTTATTTTTTAAAAACTAAGAGTCCTTTTAAAAATTGAAAGTAACAATGTTCATGATAATAAACTAATAAAAATAAAATTTGAATGGCTTATAAACTAATCAACAATAAATTATATTGATAGGATTTTATTGTTTATTGAATAGATGGAGGTTGAATCTAATGAATTTGAAAAAGAGATAAAAGGGAAGTTAAAATTTTAATGAAATAAAAAGAGTTTACAAAGAGGAGGGAAAGGGGTTTTAATTTTGCTTATTTAATAATAAATTTAATTTATATAATAAATAATTAAATATTTATAAATATTATAAAAATAAATAAAGGTATTTTCAATTTAATTTATATAATAAATAATTAAACATTTATAAATATTATCAAAAATAAATAAAGATATTTTCAGGAGAAGGGAGGATTACTAAAGCATGGAAAACAGATTAATGATAAGTATGAGGAACAACAAAGGGATATCGTTGAGAAACATTTTAGGTAAATAATATTAATTATGATAAATATTTAAGAGGAGGAATCGTCAAGAAAGAAGGAAAGGTTAGGAATCGTCAAGAAAGAAGGAAAGGGCTTACTAAGTTATTTTAGTTAATCAATGTTAAAAGATGTATATGGATGTTAAGTTATTTTAGTTAATGAATGTTAAAAGATGTAGATGATGTATATGGATGTTAGGAAAGGGTTTGAATTATTGAGATAGAGGGTTTGGTTATTTTTAAAACAAAAGATTTATTTTAATTATTATGTAAAAAATTTATTTTTTTAAGTAGAAAAAATATTGTTTTTTTTTTGTTATTTATTCAAATTAAAAAGAATAATGAAACATTATATAATTTCAGTATCTTTATAACATATAAATGCTTATTAGTTAACAAGATTAACTATTGGAGCTTTAAATAAAATATTGTAGTCCTCTCTTCATAAGTGGACTTAGTTCATGTACAAGCTACCAACAAAATCAAGTTACATCTCTCAAAACTAGCAAGAGAGGCATAATGACAAACTAGGAAAAAAAATTTAACAAGGCCCTTAGTGGAGAGAGTATTTTCTCAATATTCTTCAAAAAATAAAGTACCCTCGGGACCCCAATTGCTCATTTCGATAGTTCATTTGCGATAGAATTGAATTATCTAAATACATGGAAAATATTAGTATCCCCAAAAGATGAAATAAGAGTATTGATTACACAACACCACTGCTCTAGAGATAGAACCTATAATTTGGACAAACTGTTTTCCCAATTTACAACAATCTTCGAGTCATCAAGAACCTGGATCGATGCAAAAACATTCATAGAAGCAAATTGAAGAAGTCCCCGAAAGAGCCTGTAATTTTGCTCTTGTGTTTGAAACCAAAGTCCACAACTCATCCACAACCTGAAATTATGGTCCTCATTAATATTTAAGAACATACCTGCACTATGGACCCCTTCATGAGATGCACCATCAAAGTAGCCCATATTGAAGGAAGAGATAGGAGGATCTATTAGCTCTCTAAATATTTTTTTTTCTCCACATAGTGATATTCATTATAAAGTCCCATAATTCTCACGCAACTAACAAAAATATTTGGAATTTTTCCTTCAAAATTGCATAATTCTCAGATTTCCAAATATCCCTACAAATAAACACTGACATAAATCTATGTGAGGAATAAGAGTATTGATTACACAAATAGCCCTCTCCACATGCTTTTCATACTCAAGGCAAGACTAAACCAATATATATTCTTAATATCCCAGCCACCCATAGATTTTGGCCTATATATTTTACCCCAACTTACCATATGTATTCTATTCCCCAACATAGAACCAGACTAGAGGAAATTAAACATTTTTGTCTAATCAAATGCAGAATTGTTTGAGGCACCTTATCCAATGAAAACTAGTACACAAGAATCCATACCAACATAGAGCTTACTAAAGTAAGTGTGCCCCCCAAAGATAACAACCTGTAGGACAAATTCCCAATTTTTTTTTCAACTTTATTTATTAGCCACATCCAATCATTGACCCTATAACGGTTAGGTTTCAAATAATATCCAAGATATTTTATGCCACCATCAATGTCATCCACTTTGAAAGGGAATATAGAGGTAATCTAGGATAAAATATTCTCATTAATATCATTCTTGAGAAAACAATATTTATTTGAACTCACCTCCATACCAAATGCATCACAAAATGATGATATAATCTCTGCAAAAGTATACCATTACTCCACAGTTCCTCTACCAATAAAACCACATCATAAACATATAGCAAATGTGTAATGAACAAAGATATAGAAATTTTGATACCCCTTAACCTGCCCTCATTTTTTGGAGCATAAATCAATCTAGTAAGTGCATCAAGAACCAACAAGAATAGTAGTGGGTAGAGAGGGAAAACTTGCCCGAGCCCCCTAGAACACTTGAAAAACTTTGTAGGAGTACCATTAATAAGGACAACAAAACAAATAGATGATACACAAGCCATAAGCCAATTGGTTACTACCAATGGTAGGCCAATCTAGAGTAGTAATAGCCTTTAAAAAACCCATTTAGCTTATCATAAGCTTTGACTAGGTCCATCTTCATAATTAAGGCATCCAACTTGTTAGACTTGATGGAATGAAGACATTATTGTGTGACCCAAACAACATCTAAAACCAAAAACACCAAAACACCCTAGAACCAAGATCCTTCCCATGTGCCATAAGGGAAGCAATAAATAAACACCAAAACACCGATACGATACGATATTATAGATACCAAGACAAGTTCATCCTTCGAAACTTGCCAGCTACACCATAGGGCATCCAAAAGGGACACAAAGAAATACTAGTCACTATCGAATTGGCCCCTCCGAGACAGGAAGGGACCAAATCTCCCAACTAAAGCCAAAATAACCTAACTAGATCCAGATACCAAAAGAAAATAGACAAACACACCAATAGTCACTCGAACATATAAAAATTCCCACTTTTTTACATAGTTGGTACTAGGTTGTCTCGAAGGAGAGAACTCCATGATTGCAATTGCAACAAAGAGAACAAGCAAAGTCAAACCCTAGCTAAGGTTTGGAGAGTCATTTTCCCTCTTAATAACGTCTCAATATTTCCAAATTATTATGTGAAAACATATAATAAAGTAAATTTTTTATTTAATTAAATGGTTAATGTTAAATTGTTATTATTATTTGATTTGGATATCATAATTATGATTAGAGTTTGAATTTGAAATCTACCCATATTCTTGTGCGTCAATATAGTGTATAATATTCTAATTGCACCGAGAGGAGGGAGGTGCTCTACAACCAAGTATGGGGGAGATTTTGTAACGTTCGTTCGTAACAAAATAATAATAATAATTCATGTAGGCTCATAAAATAAAAAATTATGGAAAGTATTTAAAAAAAAACCATGTTGGCTCATAAAATAAAATATTATGAAAAGTAATTAAAAAATCGATGTTCCTCTATAAAATAAAAACTTAAAACTTAAACCCGGATCTACCAATCAAGAGAGATCAAATTTCTTGAGTTTAAATTTAAAAAAAAAATACACCTCAAGAAATTGGATCCCTCTCGGTGCTTGATAGATCCGGGTTTAAGATGGATCTATGATGGTTTATAGAACACCACATTCTTGTGGGTGTATATATCATTTATTAGTCATGAAATGATTGAGATTCAATTATGTATATATGAGTTTATGCAGTATGTTTCAGTTTATGGAGGAATTTGCCAAAAACATTAATGCTGAAATTGCAATTTGGACAATTTAGGCGATTTGGGTCATTTTAAAATCCGGCATTTGGTCTAGGATGGACAAACACGATTGTTGAAATTGCAAAATTGCATAAATAGCAATTTGCAAAACCATTTTGACCATATTTTATTAAAAAAATCTCCGAAAAAGAGAGACATTTTAGTTGTCTTTTATCCTAGGGATCAGAGGGTTGTCCTTTGCAAGGCCATCTATCACCAAATCTACCCTAACAATGATAGCATGCGTAGAACCAAGATCCTTCCCATGTGCCATAAGGGAAGTAATAAATAAACACCAAAACACTGATACGATATGATATTATAGATACCAATATAAGTCATCCTCCGGAACTTGCCAGCTACACCATAAGGCATCCAAAAGGGACACAAAGAAATGCTAGTCACTATCGAATCAACCCCTCCCAGACCAATAGTCACTCAAACATATAAAAATTCCCACCTTTTTACATAGTTGGTACTAGGTTCTCTTAAAGGAGAGAACTCCATGATTACAATTGCAACAAAAAGAACAAGCAAAGTCAAACCCTAGCTAGGTTTGGATAGTCATTTTTCCTCTTAATAACATCTCAAAATTTTCAAATTATTATGTGAAAACATATAATAAAGTAAAATTTTTATTTAATTAAATGGTTAATGTTATTTGATTTGGATATCATAATTATGATTAGAGTTTGAATTTGAAATTTGACATGCGTCAATATAGTGTATAATATTCTAATTTATAGAACACCACATTTTTGTAGGTGTATATATCATTTATTATTAATGTTGTAATATAGCAATCGGTTAGGATTTTGAACTTTTAATTATTTTTGCTTTTTGCAAAAAAACTATATTGTTTTCAAATGTTTTGAAATAATTTTATATTAAATTTAATATTTTGAAATTAATTTTTTTTTTTTTTTAATATTTAAACTTAAAATTCATATTTTATCATTGGCTGAAAGTGATGAATTGACAATGATTATTGGCCAAAACTATGATTTGACAATGAAGTGACTAATTACTCCTACCTAAGATGTGAAATTTTGAAAAATAAAAATCAATTTCAAATTACAAAATTCAAAAAAACCATTAGCCTGCCATCTGGTTTTCATACATCATGTTTTTGTACTTTTGTTCTTACCAACTTTAAATATTTCGTACTATAATCAAACCAGTTGGTCAGGTAAGCTCTACCTTCAACGGATAAATGTATTCGAAATGCAGACGGAAGTGTTGCTGAGAAACATGGTTGCGTGGGAGTTCAACAATGTCAATAGTGGCATAGCCGCTTTGAGATTTGTTATCTTATTACACATTCGGTGATGCAATACAAGAGCAATAGTGTGCACTAATAACTAAAACCTTGACTAATAGCAACATGAAGATCCATCTTATTGGAACATGGCAATGGCAACGACAACTGGGATTTGGTGTTAACTTCAGATCTAAGTTGTATACTGCTCAACATTTTTCCATCTATAAATATAAAGCTTCCGCCATTGGAGAAGGTGTCCAACCACATGCATCCCATTCACAATCATGTGTGGTTCTTCTCACTTGACACACTCACACACAAATCTATGTATACTACTCAGCTTAGAAATGCAAAGCAATAAAAGTACAAAACCCTCCACATATCTATGTATACTACTTAGCTTAGAAATGCAAAGCAATAAAAGTACAAAACCCTCCACATGCCTATGCCTACGGCTACAATGTTTGCGCCGTGGAGAACATTAGAGCGGAGATAATAATGGTTGACAATCAGAATCAAAATTAGCAGGTTTTATAACATTTTAATAAAAATTTAAGGATTGTCTTTTCATCACAAAATGGGTAGAAATTTTAGGTATGAATCTGTATATAGTAAACAAGCTTTGTAAAATTATAACATATTTTATCAAAACCCAAATATTCTCAGCAGCCATGCATTACCAATAGATCATCATTAACAATCAAGATAAACAACTAACAAGTCTTGCGTTCTAGCATCCATGAAAGTTCCAAGTCTACAAGCATATTCAACTTCCAGTCTTCCATTAAATGAATGAGGTCTTTTATTCCATCTAACTCCGACGTTTCTCTTTTGTTTCAATTCCTAGCGGCATCTCTGTGGCTTGATTCGATGCCACTGCTTTACCATTCATTCACCAACGAAACAATTAGATACGATCTACTTGCCACGATTTGGAGTTAACTCACAACAAGACAAAACGATTCCTTCTTGAATGGATTTCATTCTGATCACATCCAACAACAATTACCAACTCTGGAAAACAGAGACTTCACTATTCGTTTGACACCATCATAACATATATAATGTCCTGTCTGCGGTTGTTTCTTGAGCTCTGATACTATAGGAAGACAAAACCAATGATACATCCAGAGCAACGAATTGTCCTGTGAACTTCATATGCAATGACCTCGACAATGCAAATTAACACTGTAAACCCAAACATCCAGGAATTCGACAGTTGAATGGATTTGCATTAAGATTGATAGCCCGCCGTACTTGGTCAGAAATTTTATTGAACAACGCAGTGATTACCAACAAAATTATGGCTGCAATAGTGGTTCAATACAGTCATTTGATAGACGCTCTGTATTCTAACTTTTCCTGGGTTAATAACAAGTGATGCTTGAAAATGGTAAGAACTTAGAGAAGATTGTCACTACACGAATTAAGTGGATTTCCTCAGTCTCTCATCTAGATTGGGCTTTGTTCCCGAACTCATTACCACGGTTCTAGTGTTGGTTAACTCTACGTTGCTTCTCCGATGACCACGCCCATGTAACCATGAACGCAATGGGTGATCACGCCTCACTATGCAGGTTCGATTTTTCTTGTGGGGATGGCAATATTCAACAAGGTATCGTGGTTCAGTTACTATTCCTAGCAATGGGCTCCTCGATTTCTCAAACCATTAATTCCATGTATCAACATGGATGTAATATACCCTGCAGCAACAGCCAACGCGTTATCTTCCAGGTCTCGGTGGGTATCTCCCCAAACTCGACTGCAAGAGGGGATTACTACTTTGGAACTTTCGAACCTGATCTCAATGGTCAATCCAACTCGCATCTGGGATCCCCTTCTGCGTGTGAAGCCCTAACTCGATTTTTTTTTTGCTGCATGTGAAGGTTTCCCCTTACGCCCAACACCAAGAAACCATCAGCTTCTTTCAAACTTCGATCGCTGGGTTATATTTTGAGTGGATCTCGGCTCAATCGTGCCTATCGGGCGTCCCCAGCATTTGCATTTGGAAATGGCTTGACTCTGAATCCGATTTTTTTAGCCGAAATGAAAACTCAGTGTGGCTGTAACTCATAGGATGGTTTAGATAACAGGTAATAAAAACGCCTCAGGTACAAATAACACAGCTACCATGAACTCAGAAAATACAGGAAGAAGCAACAAAAATTTTCCCATCCATTCTCAAATTGTTTCACGCAAATACCTGATCTCTCTCTCAAAATATCGGATTCATCCTTTTATTATTCGACAGATTATCACACATTCCTTCTCTCTCGAGTCACAGATCCCTCCTCCATTTTTTTTCTTTTGACAGTAAAAAAAACTCTTCAGTATTCCCACTCACCGAGAGTTACAACTCTGTCTTAAACTGTTATTAGCAAGATCACTTTTTCCATCAGACACTTGCCCAAATTTTCAAGACTTTATTTCTAAATTTAGGTAACTAATTTCTAAAATCTATAACGGCCCAGTCTCCTTGCAGGGAGCTGTAGACAGCCATTTATTCCTATTCAAACTTATTAACTGACAATACACTCTGTCTTCATAATTAAAAAAATTCTACACCTTCAATAGACTATTTTCGGACCCTGAATATTGCTTAGCCCAGCCTCAGGCCATAACGTGTGTCAAAATGATCAGCCTCATGCCACAACGTGTGTCAAAATGATCACACGCTGGCTTGTGCTAGATGCCCTGCATCAACAAGACGTGTTCAACCAAAACAAACATTTTTCCTCACAAAGACCATCTTGCTACAGGAATTCTGATTCTTGATTGAAGTATAGGCTTGAGGTAATTACCATACCTCGAGTCTCAAATTGCAGATTAGGGGAAAACGCAACACAAGTTTCTCCAGTGAAAAATCCCTCCAGATCTCTCTCATACGACCGCCAGGCTGTGGAACGAATTGTCTGTTCTGAGCAAATCACTTTTGGTGATTTATCTCTTCTCTCCCAGGCGTTACAAGCCACGACTCTACCTCCTACTCGGGTTACAAGCTGCGATCTTGTCTCCACCTTCACTCTGGAAATGTGTTTTCAAATTTACAAGTGCGATCTGTGATCTTTGAGTTTACAGAACCGATCCACTCTTCAACAACGATTTCATTAATCCAAATGAGGGGTTCACAAATTCAACGCACAAATTCAATGAATTCACTCATTTGAAGCACGCGCGCACACGAAAATTGATGACAACATGAACAACAAATTCCCTAGTTTATTCCATTAAGTTCTGGTGGGCATATATGCAAGATTTCTCAGACTTCAAACTCTTAAGAACGCACCCCCTGTCTGCTTGATGCCACGAAATTGAATTTATACAATCATAAGGGGATGATTCAAACCTTTGAACAAATCAAATCCCTTAAATATTTCTAACAACCAGATTTATGCTCAAATTGACATTTTGACTCCCAGATTTATGCTCAAATTGACATTTTGACTCCTACAAATCATTTGACTCCTACAAATCACAAATCATGAAGGAGGTTACAACAGTCAATTCTTCCTCATGCATTATAAAAATAGAACCTCCTAAATTATTATAAATTATTAAAGTCAATTATTAACAAGAAGATAAATTAAATTAAATTTTAACTGTTATCATATTTCTTAGTTATGTATTTTATAATTTATTTTAATATAATCAATATTTAAAATTTTAAAAATAATAATAATAATAATATTATTTTCTAATAATTATTTTTTATTATTACTGTAAAAAAATATTATTTGTTTGTAGTTTAGTTTTATTACTATTTTTCTTGTTTTTAAGGGGTAATAATAAGCAGCTTTGCTGCTAATTCCACTTGTTATTCATAAAATGGTTTTGATTTAATATAGGAATTTTACTGAAATTGTAATTTAGAGTACTCAATTTGCAATTTGAGTAATCTAAAACGTTTTAAAATTGGGCAATTAGTTTAGGATGAACAAACACTATTACTAAAATTACCAAATTACAAAAATAGCATGCAGGAACAATTTTAACCAGTTATTTTTTTAAATTCACTGAAATAGATGAACGTTTTAGTTGTCTTTTATTGTAGGCGCTGTTGATATAGGGGAGGGATGCCAGTTGTTGGACACCCCACGTGGCTCCCTCCCCCATGCCACGCTGGAAGGTCGACACGACCGCAGCCCCGGCCGAGATGGCACCGCCACCTGTTGTGGTGGGTGGTATAATTAAAGCGGCCTTTATGGCTCGCTTTTTCCCGCTTTTCCGACGCTTTTCCCGCACACTCTCCATCCTCCCGTGTATTGTTGCTCGGGGCATGTCTGTGAACGCTCCGCCACCCCACTTCCTGTTCACGCCCGGTCTGGTTCTGCACCACCCCCGCTCTGGTTCTGCACCATGGGCGCTCTCGTTCTGCCGGTATCGTCACGTGCTACTGTTGTATGGTGGACGCTTGTTGCATTACCCCCCGACGGATGGCGTTCGCCACTGCTGTGTGTTCGGTCCACTAGCTCTCCCGACGTCGACCCTCGCTCCATGGCCATAGTGCACCACAGGCCCTCGAAGTTGTCTACGGCGGACCCCGTTGGAGGTTTTCATCGGTTCGGTGGTAGTGTTGTTGGGTTGCCGCTCGGCTGGTTTCGCTGGTGGCGATGGTGGATTCCATCAGGCTGTTCCTGCTCACGGTAGTGGCGCTGGCTGTTCCTGCTCACGGCGGTGGCGTTGGCTGTTCCTGCGTTGGCTGTTCCTGGTCACGGCGGTGGCGTTGGCTGTTCCTGCTCACGGCGATGGCTCGTCCCTTCACGCTTCTTCGGTTTCGGTGGTAGGTTTCCTACCAGCCATTCCCTGCAGTGTTTGTCAACACTCTCAACCTTCTGGGGATTTTGTGGACCATTTCTGCTGCTTTTAAAGGTTAAATTCTGGTTTTCTGGGTTGTGAATTTGTGCATTTCTGTTGGTGAATTTGTTTCGGCTGAATTACTGAAGGTGAATTTGTTAGCTGAATTTGTTTCGGCTGAATTACTGAAGGTGAATTTGTTGGTGAATTTGTTTCGGCTGAATTACTGAAGGTGAATTTGTTAGGTGAATTTGTTTCGGCTGAATTACTGAAGGTGAATTTGGAGGTGAATTTGTTTAGGGTGTATGAATTAGGGTTTTGTAATTAAGGTTCTGTGGTTAATGTTGAAGCTGCGTTTAAATTTTTTTAGGGTGTATGAATTAGGGTTTTGTAATTAAGGTTCTGTCGTTAATGTTGAAGATGCGTTTAAATTTTTTTTTAGGGTGTATGAATTAGGGTTTTGTAATTAAGGTTCTGTGGTTAATGTTGAAGCCGCGTTTAAATTTTTATAGGGTGTATGAATTAGGGTTTCGTAATTAAGGTTCTGTGGTTAATGTTGAAGCTGCGTTTAATTTTTTTTTAGGGTGTATGAATTAGGGTTTTGTAATTAAGGTTCTGTGGTTGATGTTGAAGCTGCGTTTAAATTTTTATAGGGTGTATGAATTAGGGTTTTGTAATTAAGGTTCTGTGGTTGATGTTGAAGCTGCGTTTAAATTTTTTTAGGGTGTATGAATTAGGGTTTTGTAATTAAGGTTCTGTGGTTGATGTTGAAGCTGTGTTTAATTTTTTTTTAGGGTGTATGAATAAGGGTTTTGTAATTAAGGTTCTGTGGTTGATGTTGAAGCTGCATTTAAATTTTTATAGGGTGTATGAATTAGGGTTTTGTAATTAAGGTTCTGTGGTTGATGTTGAAACTGCGTTTAAATTTTTTTAGGGTGTATGAATTAGGGTTTTGTAATTAAGGTTCTGTGGTTGATGTTGAAGCTGCGTTTAATTTTTTTTAGGGTGTATGAATTAGGGTTTTGTAATTAAGGTTCTGTGGTTAATGTTGAAGCTGCGTTTAAATTTTTATAGGGTGTATGAATTAGGGTTTTGTAATTAAGGTTCTGTGGTTAATGTTGAAGCTGCGTTTAAATTTTTTTAGGGTGTATGAATTAGGGTTTTGTAATTAAGGTTCTCTGGTTAATGTTGAAGCTGCGTTTATGTTGCAATCATAGTTTGGGCAGAATTATTGCAGGTTCTATGGTTTGTGTTGCAGCAGGTTCTATGGTCTGTGTTGCAGTAGGGTTTTTGAATTTCGTTTGTTGCTGGTTTATGTTGCCTTATGTTGTAATAGGGTTTGTAATTTTTTTGGGGTTTATCAATTTAGTTTGTTGCTGGTTTATGTTGCAATCATAGTTTGGCCTGAATTTTCTATCTTCTATGGTTTATGTTGCAGCCGCGTTTGTAATTGTTTTAGGGTTTATGAATTTAGTTTGTTGTGTTGTTAATGTTGCAATCATAGTTTCTGCCGAATTAATGAAGGCTCTATGATTAATGTTGCAGCAGTGTTTATAATTTTATTGGGGTTTGTGGATTTCGTTTGTTGCTGGTTTATGTTGCAATCATAGTTTGGGCTGAAATATTGAAGGTTCTATGGTCTATGCTGCCTTATGTTGTAGCAGGGTTTGTAATTCTTTTGGGGTTTATGATTTTAGTTTGTTGCTGGTTTATGTTGCAATCATAGTTTGGCCTGAATTATCTATCTTCTATGGTTTATGTTGCAATCGGGTTTGTAATTTTTTTAGTGTTTATGAATTTAGTTTGTTGTCTGTTAATGTTGCATCATAGTTTGGGCTGAATTATTGAAGGCTCTATGGTTTATGATTTTGGTTTGTTGCTGGTTTATGTTGCAGCAGTGTCCCTAAATTTTATCTGGTTTATGAATTTAGTTTGTTGTTTGTTTATGTTGTTGGTTTTTGTCGCAGTGGAATGGTAATAGTTAAAAGGCAAAACTGCATCATACAGGGGATGGATGGCAGTTGACAACAATGACTTCTCCATTGTCTCATCTAATTGGAAGAATACCCATAATTCAGTTTTTGATATCAGCAAGTTTGCCAAATTGGCTATTGTTGATGCATTTTACAAGCGATCTGCTCCACCTTATCATCTGCTGTTGTTAATGCAGTTTACAAGTTGCATGCTATTGTTAAATTATAAGTGTATGATGCAGTTTTTACTTTTACCTATTAACATGAAGTGATCTGCTGCATCTTATCTGCTGTTGTATGATCTGCTGTTGTATGATGCAGTTTTTACTTTTACCTATTAACTTGAAATTTTGGGCAAAATAGAAGACATAGTTTTATTAAACAGTTTGTGTGCTTGATTATTGTTGTCTGTTGTTCTAGCCTTCAAAAGGATATTGAATTTGTTTATAGGAATGTACATACACTGGATCTAATTTAGGCCTGTTATGTTGATTAGTATGATACTGTATTAAGTTGTAATAAGTCATGCATGAGAGCCCTCCATGGAACATTCCTTATAGAAGCATTATTGATAATAGGAGAGAAATAGGCACCATGTTGCAGTACAGTTAGCATCGAATGGATGGGTATCACACCCATGCAATGGTTCAACCCCATTCCTAGCTGCTAGTTTAAGGAAAATATAGGGGTCAAGGACCCTGCCACATTAACCACAGAACCTTAATTACAAAACCCTAATTCATACACCCTAAAAAAATTTAAACACTACCCTTTCTAATTAAGGTTCTGTGGTTAGGGTTTTATAAACGCTGCTGCAACATTAACCATAGAGCCTTCAAGAATTCGGCCGAAACTATGATTGCAACATTAACAAACAAGAAACTAAATTCATAAACCCTAAAAAAATTACAAACCCGGCTGCAACATACACCATAGAAGATAGATAATTCAGGCCAAACTATGATTGCAACATAAACCAGCAACAAACTATGATTGCAATGGTTGGGCATATGGTTGTAATCCCATACTACTGCAACATAAGCCATGGACCCTGCTGCAGCATAAACCCTAGAACCTTCAATAATTCAGCCGGATACCGACAGAACGAGAGTGCCCATGGTGCAGAACCAGAGCGGGGGTGGTGTAGAACCAGAGCGGGCGTGAACAGGAAGTGGGGTGGCGGAGCGTTCACAGACAGGCCCCGAGCAACAATACACGGGAGGATGGAGAGTGTGCGGGAAAAGCGTCGGAAAAGCGGGAAAAAGCGTGCCATAAAGGCCGCTTTAATTATACCACCCACCACGACAGGTGGCGGTGAAATCTGGGCTCGGGCTGCGGTCGTGTCAACCTTCCAGCGTGGCATGGGGGAGGGAGCCACGTGGGGTGTCCAACAACTGGCATCCCTCCCTTATATACTCCCTTATATAGAAATACAACAATGTTTGTTTGGTTGTAGAAGATATTTTGATTCCATCAATAATGATGATTAATCATTTTGGTGTGTATGTGTTGGTCTTTCATAATGGGTTGTAGGTGCATAAACCCTAGAACCTTCAATAATTCATCCCAAACATAAATTGCAACATAAACCAACAACAAACTAAATTCATAATCCCTAAAAAATGTTAATGAAATGTTTAATCAGAGTACATTACAGCTTGCTCTTGAAATGATGAAATTGTATATTAAACCTTATGATAAACCCCTGATTACAATGCCGCAAACATCAGGGAACGATATGACCTAGGATTGTACCCAAAAATGTATAGGATTGTATACAAAATGGCCATGTTGCAGTAGTTAGACCCAGTGATTACAAAATCCACAATGCAATGTGGTCACAACAAAATATTTGGCATCCCTACATGACACTCCTATGCTTGATGTCGTCCAGGATCTTCACTTCCCAAGCATGTTGAGTTTCCTGCTTGAGCCAGGTTGGTTGGCATACCTAGCAATGGCTGATTAGGTTGTGGCTGGTTGCCTCCATATGTTATCCAATTTGCTTCTTGCAGCCATGGAGGAATTGAGTAGCCACAGTGGACACTAGTGCTACTAACCCCTGCATTGGTTTGAGCCCCCCGATATTCATACATCTATCTGACACCTGCACTGGTAGGAGGGAATAAAGTGGGCATTCGCACTTGTTGATAGCGGGGGACTTGGATGTTTAGGAGGTCTTGGAAACATGGAGTATTATCTGCAAGATGTTCCAATGTGTTTGGCATCATCCTACTCCCCTCCACTATGTTTGCATCAATGGCAGAACTTTTTGCCACCCCTTGTTCTTTTTGAAGAAATTGTTGAGCCTTTCTCAATTCCTTTTCATGCCTTGCCATTTGCTTTTGATGAGCCTTTTCTTGTCTTTCTTTCTCTCTGTCAAGCCTCTCCTGTGCTCGAATTTCTGCTGCAGCAATCCTTGCAGCCTTCTTTTCTTTAGCTAAGTCCCTCTTTTTCTGCTTTAAATCCTGGAGTTCAAGTTTCCTATGCTCAGACTCAACCAATAGTTTTATATAGTCCTCTGATGTGAGTAACTGTGAACTTCGGCATAGACGAAGATTGTCTGCTATAAATTGCCTTCTTTTTGCTGACACTCTCTCTACCGGTAGCTTTAGAAACCGACCAAGCAACTGGCTCTTCTTTGACACTTGTTGCTCCTTTCTTGACTCTTGCCTCTCAATATTTGGGTCAATGTTCTCCTGCTCTATCTGAACCATATTGTCCTCTTCAGCTGGAACCTCGTTGTGGACACTATCTTCTACCAGGTTTCCATTGTCCACAAAATAATGAACAATTTCTTCTTCCAATTCTCTGGGCTGTGAAGGCATGTTCATGCTTTCTTCATTTGTCCTTGACACAATATTTTTGTCCAAATTCATCATGGCTTCTACCAGCCATGATTGTGGGGTAACCTGGCTTGGCAAAGTCAATTCTCCATTGCTGCTTCCTGGTGCATGGTCAACGTTTTCATTGACATGAACAGAAGCAGAAGTTGCAACTGTTTCTTGCATAGAGACATTAAGAAGATTAGAAGCAGAATTTGCAGCTGTCTCAGTTGGTGTATGTACCTCCATGTTACTGTCAATTGGTTCATTGTTATACTGTGTTTCACTTACCTGTTCTTCTTCATCACCACAGTATGGTTCTCCTTGAGAGAGGGATATCATATGATCAGCAGCAGCAATGTCTTCCTCTACCTCCACATCTTCTTGGCCAGCAACATGTGCTTGGACATCCCCTTCTTCCTGACCATTCAGATCAAATCCCATGCTACAACTAGTATCATGCATGAGAGCCTCAGAATTCAGTGGCCATATTCCAGTCCTCCTAAACCCAGCCTTGATATTCGAAGGTGTGAGAGCCCTTTTAAAGGCTTTACTTGCAAGCTCGGCTAGCTCAAACCTTTTTACCTCCACCCCTGGATTCTGTGCCATCCATGAAGCTCGCTCACCCCTGAAATAGTTCTTGAAAGGCCTGAACACACTGACATCTAGGGGTTGCAATCTGTGAGTGGTATGAGCAGGCAGTGTCAACAGGTCGATGCCCAAATTGTTAGCCTCCTCGATTGTTTGCACAGCAATGTGGCTTCCATGACCATCTAAAACCAGCAGGTGTCTATTTACAGGTGAGACACCGCCTGGTATAGATGCAGCAAAGTGAGTAAGCCAGTTCAAAAAGAGTTCTTTGGTCATCCAAGCATGGGGATGTGAAGCCATGCATGCACCTGGTTCACAATTCTGTATATAGTTTTTGAGTTGAGTTTTACCTTTAAATAGATAAAATCCTGGGATTGAAGCACCAATTGCATTGACACAACATAGAATAGTGATCCACTCCCTGCTCCTAGGAAAAATCTTTGGCACATTACGACTCCCTCTCTTGGCAATTACACGCATGCCACAGTTCCTTCCTGCCTGTAAACCTGTTTCATCACAGTTCCATATATGGTCTGGAGCATACCCATGGTTCTCATATGCACTAGAAAGGGTGGCATAGAACTTAGTCAGAATTGCAGGGTGTAGATTGAGAGCCCTGTCTCTATCTAGGCCCTCAGCTGTACGCAACACAAGGTCTGGATGCCTTTTTTTAAACCCAAACCACCATGACTTACCAGGAAACCCATCTTTGAAGGGGTTTGGCCTCCCTTGACAGATTTGAGCTACTGTGGATTTTAGCTGTATCAGCTCTAGCCCATGTCCCATTTCAGCCATCTCCTTACACCACTGAACCACCTCGGCCTCATCCTCTTCACTCATAACTGTAACAGGCCCTCTGCGCTTTGTATGTGTGAGTCCATTTATCCAATAATGTACTGAAGAGGTAGCAACTCCATGTTTTTTAACAGCAGCACGAATGGAATATCCATTGAACTCTATATCATCAATAGCAGCTAGCATGTCTTCTTTTGTCCAACCTCTTATTGCACTGATTTTGGTGACTGAACTTGTTCCTTGAACTGTGGTTGGAAGTGACTGTGTGGTTGGTGGTGGGACAACAATGTCCTCTTCCACCACATTGTCATTCTCAACAACATTGCTGGGAGCATTGTTGGCATTTGTATCATTGGGCCTCTCCTCATCCGATGAGGTGCAGCGTAGCTGGGCACCCCTACTCAGTCGACGACTTGTTCTCCTTGCATTGCTGACTCTTGCCATGCCTACAACAACCTGCACATTTATAAGGGAGGCTGGTTATGTAGAAGAAACTGGAAGTTGATTATAACAGAAATGTAAATAACAGAAACAGAAACATAAATAACATAAATAACATAAGTGGAAACATAAATAATATGAATAACAGAAACATAATTAACATGAATAACATAACTGGAAATAACATAAACAGAAACTTAAATCACAGTAACAGTAACCTGAATCTACATAAATAATATGAATAACAGAAACATAAATAACATAATTAACATGAATAACATAACTGGAAATAACATAAACAGAAACTTAAATCACAGTAACAGTAACCTGCCTCCATTGTGCACACACTTCTGCTGGTATGCCTCCACTGTGCACACACTCTGTTGTTCAAATTTCTGAAATGCAACTGTGCACACACTCTGCAGGTCGAATTTATGAAATGCATCTTCATAAGGGTTGTGGTTCATTTATAGTTGTTTGCTATTGAATTGGGTTGGTGAGAAGGTTGCACATGGATTGCAATCTCTCAAATTTCAATGTGTGTTGTGGATTTATTTGAAAGTGATCCAATGGTTGGGAGCTTGTCATTGTGGATCCCTGTGCCTTCATCTGTTTCATGATCTGTGTGCTTCCATCTGTTTAATGGGTGCATTTAATGGGTAGGTGTCATTTATTGAATACAGAGGGTTGGAATGTTGAACAATCTTGCAGTTATGGCTGACACTATATTTTCTGATGCTTGAAGAGGTATCAATGAATGTTTGAACAGGTTTCAATGAATGCTGGGATATTTAGGCTCCATTAGATATTCGTGGGTCCTCCTTTGATAGGTACCTTGCAGTAGGTGGCAAAAATGAGTTGGGTTATTTAGCTGTTTATGTACTTCTGGATATTTGAGCAGATCTGTACTTTGTTGGGACAAGATGTTTTGTACAGTTTGTCATATAAAGACTATTTATTGACAGCTATTGGCCCAGTCAGTTAATGGGCAATTTTTGGACATAATTTAAATATTTTCTGCACTTAATATGGAATGTGTGTGTTTAATTTATGGGTTTATTTGTGTCAAGATATGGTGGTTATGTGGGACCAGTACTATGTCAACTATTGGTCCCTGTTCAACAATAGACAACTCTCCCCTAGTGGACATTTATTACTATTTTATATTCAATTGTGTAGATATATACCGTGGACATTTATTACTATGTCAATAGATAGATATTGTTTGTCAATAACAATAAATTACTCATGTACTTCACTGCAAATTAATATATACAACATTTATTCCTCTGCAAGCTAGTGTGAGTCCCACGCCTTCTCTAAATCACCAACTATATTATAAAATTAAATTTTTTAGAATGCCTCTGCCCATTTATTCCAAACTCTTTTGATTAAGATAGATTGTAGAAATAATGTTAAGGAAACAATTGGTTAATGAGCAAGGCCCTATTCTTATAGTGTTTTATCCATTTATTCCAAACTCTTTTGATTAAGATACATAGTAGAAATAATGTTAAGGAAACAATTGGTTAATGAGAAAGGCTCTATTCTTATAGTGTTTTGACAAAAAAAAAATGAAGCTGCAAAGCAACAAGTCCTTGCCTTATGAACTTGTCACTTTGCAATGAGAGTTGGGTCGGATTTTTCATTTAACAACATTTATCAACTTATTATTTTGACATATAATAGATTATGATAGATCTTATCCATGCTTTATGTTGTCACTTGAAAAGGTTCACGGCCCAAAAGATATTTTCGCGTGTCACTAATCATGCCAGAACCAACATAACCAAATTTTTAGTTGCAAAAGTATGAAAAAACGGGTGGGACCTGCTCCAAGATGAACTGGACATACATGAAGAATGATGCATCTAAAGGGAAGGACTAGTTCATTTGCCACTCGACCGCCATTGCAGACTTGGACCAAAATTTTTGGGTGTTGTTGCAGCCATTTCTGTTCTCAACACAGAAAAGTTGAATGCCACGATGTGGATTTGCCCAGCAAAATCCACGAAGGTGAAAATTTGGCTAAGTGTCGAAAGATAAAATGCAATCCGAAGTCCTGATGAAAAAAGCTCGAGAGAAAATTGGAAGACGACACATGGAAATATAGGGTTGGACATCGAGAGTACGGAAGGGAGTTGAAAACATGTTCATTTTGAAATCTCAATGAAATGAGTACGATAAAAAATCAGATGTCAACATGTGGCAACAGGAGGGTAGGCATCGGAGATCACTCAGTGGAGTTAGAAACAAAATGTTTATAGGACCCCGTGATCGGGAAGGTCCGCCATGTTGACAAGTGGCAGGATCCAAGTGGTCTTCGAAGCTCCGTAATCGGGGGTAAAAACAAATATTTTCCTAAGGAACCCTCAACGAGAAATCCCCACTGTAACAACAAGTGGCAGGCATTCGAGCGATCATCAGAGATCTTGCGTCGGGATTACAAAGGAGTTGGAACTTTGGAAAGGCCAATGAATAAAGAGCCATACATCGAGGCCGACATATTGGGGTCAAAATAGGATGAAGTTTGGAAAGGAGTGATAGTATGTCGGCGAGAGCATATTGGAGTGGCAGGTTCGCAATGTGAAGGTGGCATCGAAGAATGGACCGATGAAGAAGTCGCGATGACATAAGCATGGTAGCGTTGAAGGTTACACATCGGGTTTTGTGACTAGGCAAGAGCAGGAAAGGGCCGATAGGTAGAGTTCGACAGTTAGTCATAGAATGACATGTGGTGTGATTCCAAAGTTCTAGATCGAAGTTCAGTTTGAAGGCACAGTTTTGCAAACCCGATGGAGAATCCCATCAACCAGTCACAATGTGACATGTGGCACGATCTTGGAGGCTTGTATCGACGATCCAGAATTGTACGTCGATGTTTTCCTCTTATGTGGACCCATCAGATAAATGCACACAACAAGCAGAGGAGTCAAAACAACACCCCAAAGGACCAAGGTCTAGGACCGATGGCCAATCAAAAAGGTGCCAACAACGAAGGTGAGCATATCTATGGGCAAGCATCTAAATCAGCAATATAATTTAACCATAGCTCATTGCCAAGATGCATGAACTTTAACGCTCACTCGTCGAGTTGTTGCTTAGAAACCACTAGGCTAAGTCGTGCCCTTTTATTGGTAACGACTACAAATTTTACATTTTTAATACCGCTTTCCATCAAATCGTTGCCACCCTACCTGTCGAAAGATGAAAATGGGCTCTCCCTATGGTGACACATGCATCGCATCAAGACCCACTAAAGGTATCCACGGTAGTAACCAATATCGAAGATAAGGACATAGAGGAAGGGTATTGAAGGAGCACGCCATACCTATTTTAGGAGTTATCACAACTATCCAATGAAATATCAAAAATGATCATAGCTGTCAGATCAGAAGGTGACAGGGACCCCCCAATAAAGCATAAGATTTGATAAAAACAAGTACCAACGACAGAGGAGGGTCAAAGGCCGAATCGAAATTGCTCATCACACCTAATGGCGATTATAATAAACCACTGTCTCCTCCATGATTGCGCGTGATATGGAAATTCACCACGCACCCCTTCATACATGTCAACGTGAGGTGGGAGGCTATGGTCAGGCCAGTACAACTATAAGGAAGCAATGGAGGATGAAAAACATGAGGTTCAATTATAGATTTGAAAGGCTACCGAAATTTTTGAGACAGTGCTACGAAGGGATCTACAACATTACTTCCTTTCTTTTTATTTCCATCATTCTTCATTGTAACGAAATTAGAGAGATTCCTCTCATAGAGAAAGACATTAAGCTCAGGGATGAGATCAATAGGTCCCCCTTGATGTTTATTGTAGTTGTGAATGAGACTACAATTAAATTCAAGCCGGGACCAAGGCGATTTTGCCACTCGTGTTTGAGGAGATTCTATCCCCCATTGTTGATTATGAATGAGACTCTAATTAATTTGAAGCCATGACCGAGGCAATTTTCCACTAGGTTTTGAGTACATTATGTCTCATGTCTCTGTTGTTGATGATATTGTTATTAAATTGAAGCAAGGACCAAGGCGATTTCCACTAGCCTTTGAGGAAATTATGTTTTGTGAGGTTGTTAATTTTTCCCTCTATGGTTGAAAGTTATTTGTTTTGTTGCTTGAATCTACAGATAAATGATTTTCTCCTTCTTTCAAACAAACAAGCTATGATTAAGGTGCCCCTATTGTTTTGTCCCATTTAATTCGTGTTGCCCCAAGATATTTGGTTCATCCCCACTCAAAATAACGTTCAAAATGCCCCACCGACAGTTAAAGCCGACTTTATGCACCGCAAGTTTTAGATGCAACTCCAGTCAATCAAAGCATATATGAATCCATGAGGCACCTTAGGGTGACAAACTAAGGAATTATGCCTCCCAAACATAGGGTACCCTCCCTTAGCTTAAGGATTGGCTCGATGGCCTAAAGTGGCGCAGGAAGGTACATCCTGCACAACCCTCCTTGGCCATGTAACCCTCTCATAGCATCAACTATGTTTTATTTGAAGTTTATTCGCATCCCGGGAAGAGAAATGACCACTAGCTTGAGGGGTACAACCTGAGGAACAATAGGGCAATCTCATATTGTTGTTAGGGAGAGTTCAAAGGTCTTTAGACATTTTCAAGGATCTTCAAGGAACACAATGAAAAATCTTAAGCTGACTTGTTTTTTGTCAAAGAATCACGACTAACATCCTCTTTTTTGGTCAGAGAAGGAAGAGGTCATAAAAGCGTGGGAAACATTTTTTCTTATGTCTGAAATAACAAATATAACTAGCATATGTGGAAATCATGCTGCAAAAAAGATCCATTGAATCCTCGACGGTGTGAGACTAGAAGACTTTATTCTCAAAATAAGGATGAGGAGAACCCTTTGACTAGCGACTCCACTCCCCATACATACTCTGCTGGGGAACAAGACCCATTTATCAAGAAGGGGAATAAAGTTCTATTCCCACTGCGGTGAATGTATCTACTGCTTATGGTGCACAAGTAGTGTCTCTTGAGACAAATTATATCACCTAGCGAATCCACTTTGGTTTGGTTATTGAAATGGTGCATGCTACAGGCCCATAACCACATACATCTCTATTGCGTCTTACTTCTCAACAATACCATTCATTCATGTCAGTTTTTTGAGCTTTATTGTGTATTATTCTTGAAAATGTGTTGTTATAATTTTATTGTAAAATCCTAGTAGGATCCCTCATTCCAACGGCATATTATACCTTGAGTTACTACATTACGATACCTCTTGAGAGTAGAATGCTACATCTTCTTGTTAAGCCTAATCCTTTTTCCAAAAGGATTGCAATGTTGAAAATATATGATATGCTAACTTAGTCTATGCTAACTTAATCTATCATGTCCCTTTAACCGAATGGTTATCTAATCTGGTACCCCTAGATAAGAAACAAGGGAATATTAGAGTCTGCATTGACTTTTAGGACCCGAACTTAGCATGTCTAAGGATAATTGTCATATTTCGTTTATCGATCAGATTATCAATGAATTTGATGGTAATGAGATCTTATCATTTACGGATGGATTTCTAGGATATTATCAGATTCAGATCCAACCTGGAGATCAACATAAGGCTACTTTTATATTCCCCTAGGGGACCTTCACTTATAGGAAGATGTCAATAATTTGGCCTAGAGAAAATTGGGGCTACGTTCCAACATGCCATGTCATTTTCTTTTCACGATATTAAGAAGATCGATGAAGCCTATCTAGATGATCTAACACCTAGATCTGGAAAGAGGATGGATCTTCCTTGCCCCGTCCTCTTAAAAAATGTACTTTTAGTTTTTTCAATAAGAGTCACACTAAAAACAAAATTGAATCTCACCAACATGCATCGATAAGGCATCATTTTCTGAACATATGCTATTTCAATAAATAATAAAAAATAGTTCCCAAGTCTGAAAAACCTCAAAATATGGTCCATACACAAGTGCAGTGTGTGTAGATTATGAGCATGCAGGGGTCGCACGGCTGAACCATTGTTGACCTGCGCTATAGTGTAGGTTACCAGTTCAATGCTCGCGCTACACCAGCGTGGCTATCCCTTCGATAGTTGCGCGACTGTCAAAACAACGGGACCACCAACTTCCCACAACACATTGCAAGCTCCATCACCTCCAAGAACCCAAATTCAACCCCTCACACACTTGGTGGCATTAAATAGTTCCCTTGGTGTACTTGGGAACTAGTTCATGGAGGATATGATTTCACATTTGGATCTAGTTGTTTGTTGGCCACCTCTTGGCCTATAAAAGGAAGCCATTGACATGCATTTTGGAGAGATAAATCAAGAGCAAGGTTATGGTGCTGGATTTGTGTTTGAGCTTCCTCATAGCCCACCTCTTCATATCATTGTAAGCATTCCTAAGCTCCCTTGCCACCTTCCATCAAGGGGCAAGAGTTCCTCTCCATTGTTCCACCATTACTTAGCATCTAGTTTCAACAAAAAAGACCTCCCTAAAGGATATTGTTGGCTTCCCTTGAAGCCCACACCTCCTAGGTGTTGTACATATTGACCATTGGCAAATACAAAAGTGGTTTGGCATATCTTGGATTGTAATTGGAGTTTGCACTCCCCCCCCCATCTTTTTATTTTGCATTTTTTCATATTTCTTTGTTTTTTACACTCTAACAATCTATTGCAGGATCACTTGAAGGATACAACCAACCAACCCACGGGGGCTCCAAGGACTAAGACCTTGTTGCAGCCTACAAGGCCTAGCCCCTTACCAACTGGCAGAGTGCACTTGTGCAATTTTTTCCACAACATATCCCAAAAGGTTACTAGGGATTAATTTCCTGAAACAAAACTGACTACTCCGCTGGGGATTATCTCCATTTTGGGTTGTTAGGGTTTTGTTTTTGTGCTTTTGTTTTTGTTTGTGTTTTGTTTTCATTAGGAGAGTTTTGAGGTTAAAAATGGGCCTCAAAACAAAAAATGTACCATCAAAATTCACCTTATAAGAACCAATAGGATTCAAGATGATGATGTCAACCATGGGGGTAAAATTTGTAAAAACAATTAGAGGGAAAAAGAAAAAACTATTTTTTCTTATTGTATTTTCAACATATCTCCTTATAGGTTTACCTAAATTTCAAGTTTGGATACTCATTGGATGTGGAATTCAAATCCGCATCCAACGCATATCTACACTGCATACTTTTGATGCACCCACGACACTGAAAATGAAAAATTCAATACATTTTTTTATTGAATTTTTCATTTTCAGTGTCGTGGGTGCCTCAAAAGTATCCCATGTGGGTATGCGTTGGATGCATAATCAAATTCCACATCCAACGACTGTCCAAACTTGAAATTAGGGTAAACCGATAAGGATATATGTTAAAAATACAATAAGAAAAAAGTAGTTTTTATTTTTCCCCTCAAAAATCCATAACTTTTATTTTATTATTTTAACTCTTAATTTATTATTTCCCTTATGAGGCCCATTTTAAACTGCAAAAATCCCCTAATGATTCAGTCTATTTTTTGAAGATATCATTTGTTAGCTTAGTAACTACTCATTTTAGAACCCTCATAGAAAGGAATTTTGTTTGTCTGGGCTGTGATTTTTTTTCCACTTTTCCCATGCATGTACGCAGGCTGTTGTGAGTACATGCACGTTTTGGGCCTACATTTTTCTCTGTTTTTGTAAAATTCTCATTTTTTCCCAGGAATGTGACCTAGACACTAGACAATCGCGTCCACGCGAGCTGCTAGTGCATAGCCTGTGATTGTCAAATTTTCCTTCTTTCTTCAGTTTCCTACTTACAGAGCTGGGAATGTGGGATGTTGATTTGCCCAAATTGACTATGAAAAGTTAGGTCTTAGTTGCTTTGTTCATAAATAAACTTCCTTCCAAAAACGAAAACTTTTTTTAAGTCCAATTTAAGTTTTTGTAGAATTTTTTCTATTATTTTTCATCCACAGTCCTTGTTTCTCTCAATTTTTACTAGCTGTTTGATCTGAGTTTATAAAACTCAATTGTGTTCTTTGTTCTTTCTCTTATATATATATATTCCTTTCATACCTTGTAAAGAAAAAAAAATGTTTTTCTTTGTTGTTTTATGTGCATTGGAAAAGTTGAAACAAAAATTTTGTTTTTAAATATTTTTTCATTTTTAATTATTTATAAAACAAAAGAAAAATAGTGTACAAGTTTTAGATTCATTTTTTTGCATATATTACAAAGAAAAAGAAGCTATAAGTTTTAAACTTTTTTTTATTTCATAAAACATAAAAAAAAACATATTAATAGGGTTTAGTCTTTTCATTTTTTTTCATTTAGTTTTGAAAAAGAAAAGTTGTGCTTTTCGTTTTGTTTGTTTACAAAAGAAAAAGAAAAAGTTATGCTTTTGAGTACTTCTTTGCTTTCTATGAACACATTTTGATCTTAAAGTGTTATTTCTTGTATCAGAATACCACAAGTTTCATATCCACATCCCTTGAGTAAGAAAGCCACTTTAAAATAAACGCTTAATTAAAATTAATTAGAAATTTATGCTTTTATAAGGTTCACCAATCTAGTATAAGCGTAGGATCTTAGACCAGGGTGGTTGCAAACTATCCAAGATCATTCAAATTTTTAAACATAGTGGGTCATTTTAAGAGGATATGAAAAATCCAATTTTGTAAGCAATGTGGTCGGGAAGCTATACTCAAACCAGATTTAAGCACGAGTTTGTGTGAGGTTAGGTTGCGAAGAGATTCCTCCAATTCCTAATCAAGCATCTACCATGGATTTTACATATACTAGGACTTTTTTCAGTACCCAAGTGCTATTGAAGTTTGAGACTTAGTTACCCTGCCCATACGTACGATTCCGTCTTGCAACTGTCCCCTCAAACGCTATGAATAGATTGCTATCCATAGTATCTTGTCCTAGGATCATACACATGTGCTAGCAGAGGATTTTTTGCTAACACCTTGGGCAGACAGTGTTCCCCATGTTTGAATTTAGATCATATATTCACATGGTATGGACAAGTACATTTCGACAGTTTAGATGGAAGACCTAGGGCTACAATAGAACTACCTTTGTTGCTATTGCTTGAGTTGTGCAAGACTGTACCATACGTTATATAACATTTGCACCATACAAAGAACCAATTTGTACTCACTTTAGTTCTAATTTTTCTCTTGATATATACAGAGACATAGATCCACTTTGTATTTTCTCATGTCTATGATCTATTTTAACATGGATCCACTATGTATATTTATTGTGGCCATGACTAAGCATCTTATATACTTCATGGATCCACAATGCACTTAGTTTGGCAACCATGCTTACTTACACTTGAGCATGGGTATACTCTCCTCGGGGAAGAAAGATTATTTGACAGATTGATATGTATTGTAGGTATCTTCTTGAACCAACATTTGGGGACCTCTGCTTGAAACAACTCAGCTTATTTTCCCTAGTATTATAATTTATTTTGGCCATCAACTTTGTTAGAGAAAATAACCCTCTACCTAGCTACCTAGACCTCGACCTGATGACTCTAGTGGGAAAAAACCCAATCCAAATTGACCACCTGAGTCACCCTAGAGCTTACTTATAAACTCTAAGGATCCTAAACTACCTTATCTGCCTTTTTTAGAACTCATGAAGCCTATTTTGGCATATAAGGACGAATTCCTTTAATGAGGACTTATTTTCCTTGATTTTAGGGTCCCACAATGCAAGTTTGAGTTATGGAATGAATATGGGGAGTTTACTCCACTGTTCAAGGACTCCATGCACCTCCTTTTTAGCTATTATGAGACATTTCCTCCCTCCTTGAGTGATTTTAGGGATTTGCATGCACATCTAGTTAATTGCTTGCATATCACTCAACCAAAACTAGTGATTGGGGAGTCTTGGGTCAGTTAAACTTAGTCTAGGTGAGTGTGCACGGCTAACTAACATTTTTTTGTTCTATTTAATCCTGACTAGTGTCCAAACATTGCATGAGAAATTCAAATAGCCTCATAACCTAATTCAAATTGCCTTGTTATATATTTTGTTCATCTTCATTCCTTGCAGTTAATGAAATACATCATTCTTTTCTTCTTATCTACTTCTATTTTTTGTGTAATGATCCAGGATGATAAATCATTTGTTACATGATTAGTTTCTTGTTGATTTGATTTTTGCTATATATCTCTTTAGTTTCTGTGCCTAGATCTATATGCTCAAATCTTATATGGTATCAGAGTAGTAGGGGTACTAAACTATTTAGTGTACTAGTGGTTTTTTTTGTCAGGAATCAGGCTTTTGTTAGTTAAAGAAGGGATTTTACAGCCATCAAAAATCATTTTGCAGCCACCAAAGAGCTCATTTACAACCATTAAAGTGCTCATCTACAACTAACATGTTATACAATTTGATGAGAACTTTATACTCAAAACAAGAACTCTAGCCATAAAAATCCATATTTTTGCATAAAAAACACCAAAAAACAACCCCGAATCAAAAAGTGGTGCTACCGGTAGCACCTTTTTTTTTTTAAGCTAAATTTATAGCCTTTTTAAAACCACAATCATTGTGATTACAATCAAAACCCTAAATCAACCCCTCAATCAAAAAGCAGTGCTACCAAAATCACCCTTATTTCAGGAGAGGTTAAAATTATACCTTATTTCAAACTATAACCCTAGTAACAAACATCATTACAACAAAACTCTTAAAAATAGAATAAAAATACACAAAAAGACAAAACACAAATGACACAAAACACATTAAAAACAATTATATAACAAAATTTTCATTTTAAGAAAAAACATTAAAATATAATTAAATATACTTAAATTTTAAAAAACAATTACACTAAATATTAAAAATATAATAAAACATTAAAAAAACAAATAAAAATCAAATATTAAAAAACAACAAAACAAAACATATTAAAAAAGCAAATTTAAAAACAAATATTAAAATTTTGAAAAACTAAACCATATTAAATAAAAATAATAAATAAATATAACTTTAAGCTAGTTTCTAAGATTTTTTTCGAAAATATAATTAAATGAAAAAAATTAAAATTTACTTAAAAAATTTACACTTAACATTAAAAACTAAACTAAGCATTAAAAAATAAAAAATTATATAACAAAACCATATAAAAAAACAAATAAAATTACTAATACTAAAAAAAACCTATAAATAAAAAACTATATAAAAAACAACAACATAATAAAGAAAATATATGAAAACATAATTAAAAATAAAAAAATAAAAAAACCATATAAAACAAATATTAAAATGTTATAATAAAAATCATATAAAAAATAAATCAAATAAAAAATATTTTAATAAAACACAATATAAAAAACATATAAAAACAAACAAACAAAAATATTTTAAAACATATCATGCAAAGTTATGTAATGGGAGGGCTTTACGGGAGGGCCTTAGAGGGGTGCGATTCTGAGAATTGCGCCACCTCTTAAGCGTTGCTTCAAGTGGTGGCGTTGCCACTTGGAGCGGTGCTTTTAAGGGATGATGTAATTCTCGAATTACGCCCCCCCTAAAACCCTCTCGTAAAGCCTCCCGTAAACCCCTCCCATTACATAACTTTGCATGATATTTGTTAAAACATGCCGCGACTTGGAGAAGCGCTTAAGGGGTGGCGCGATTCTCAGAATCACGCCCCCCTAAGGCCCTCCTGTAAACCCCTCCCATTACATAACTTTGCATGATATTTGTTAAAACATGTTTCTTTTTTAATATATATGTATATATTTTTGTGTTTATTTGTCTTTTTATTATTTTTTATTAAAATATTTGTTTAAACCTTTTTTATGTTTGTTTTTTAAATGGTTTTTAATAGTTTTTTTAATATTATTTACATTTTGGATTTATATGTTTTTTACAATTTTTTTTATTAAAAATATTATTATTGGTTTTGTTTTTTATATGATTTCTTATTATAACTTTTTAATATTTCTTTTTATTATTATTCTTTGTTTTGTTTTTTTATATGATTTTTTAATATTTGTTTTTTATTTGTGTTTCATTATTATTCTTTTTTTTATATGGTTTTTATATTTTATATTTTCAATATATCTTTTTAATTTGTGTTTTAAATATATAGTTTTGATTTTCAAAGTTTAATGTAATTTTTTTAATTTTTAAAATTATATTTATGATCAAATTTTCACTTGGGAGTTTTAAATTGGTTATATATCTTTTAAATTTGATAAGAGGTACTTCATTATGACATAACACAATGAGGTGGATGAAGAGAGCCAAGCTCTAGAAATGTTGATTTTGATGAATATTTTGATCTACATAACATTCTTGATTAGTTTCATGTTGTTGAGGAAAATGTTAAATTTCACAATTTTTTGATAAGATATTTTGGCAATGTTTTGATTTTGAGGTTTTACTTTAAGAATCAATATTATTTATGTTTTTAATATGTTATTTACAAATATATGGTATATTTTTTTTAGTTTGTGTGAATCATCACTTATGGAAAATAACGTTAATAATATCATTTTTATACATAAGATCTCGGAAATCAGTTAAAAACAATTTGACATGTCTTTATTTTCTCTTTTGTTTTACAAATTTGTCCATAAAAAAGGCTTATTTAAGAGGAAAGCTTAAAGAAAAAACTTTAAAATTGTATATATTTTTCATTATAACTAACTTCTAAATATGAAAAAAATTCCAAAATGTACATAATTTCTGATTATAACTAGTTACTAAATGTATATATTTTTGTTAAATTTGAAAAAACAAACTTGTAAATAATTTAGTTTTTTATGGCCAAGAATATTCAAAATCGCAAAAAAATGGCCCAAAATGAAAAACAGTGTTACCAGTATACACACTTTTTGAAACGGAGGTAAAAACAACTACTAAAATTGACCTCCAAAAAAAGAGAACAATGACGGGTTCTCGTCAAGTTGTATAACTTGTTAACTATCAAATTGCTCATTTGCATCCATCAAAGAAATGAATTTGCAACCATCAAAGAAGTGCTCATTTACAACCACCAAAGAAGTGCATTTGTAGCCACCAAAGAGCTCATTTCCAGCCATCAAAAAGTGTTTTTGCGCCTATCGAAGAGAGCTCATTTGCATCCATAGATCTCCTATCTCCCCAGCTTAGTTGCTACACAGTTGGTATGCTTGATCTTGTGGTGTTGAAAGAGGCCCCATAAGCTTCACAACACGTGTCCTAGGAGGACATATTCACATACATTGAGACAATAAAGAAGTCCCAGGAGCTTTGAAACATATGGACTACGATGACATATGCACATCCATGATCCACCACTCAACTCAGGAAGGCCCTTTTATAGGCCCAGAAGAAGAGATGATCTACAAATTTATTCTATCCATTGGAGAACTTGTCCCAAATCAAGTTCAGATTGAAGAAGCCATTGGAGAACATGCCCTAAATCAGGTTCTTGTTGAAGAAGACCTCTAGAATGTCTTCTTTTTCTCCGGATCTAGAACCTTTGCTCCTACAGTTCACTAAGTTCCACACAAAAGCGTCAAAGGATTTCCTCCATTAAAAGCAAGGAGTGGTCAAGAACCACCATTCAAGCACTTCAAAGTGTTTGGATCTCATGAATGGTCTCACACGCACTTCAAATTAATGAGGAGTTCACAAAGGTTTGCAAGGATCTTCACAAAGCCCTTCATCGAGAAGCCGTTCACCCAGTTGAGATCTACTTTAAGAGTGAAGGCATCTTTTGAGTAGGCTTCTTAAAGCTTTCTCTTCACATTCTCTTTTATGGGGGGGGCAGATTTTTTTCCATGTGTTATTTTCCCTCTTTCCCATGTTTTAGAGAACTTTTTTATGTGTACATGGGTACTGTTGGATGTATGACTGTTCTTGAGGTTTTCTAGAAAGACCGAAGTTCTGCGCAGTTCGAGGAACCAACAAAACCCCTTTTCATTGGCCCTTCCGGCAACAGCCTGCAAACAGACTGAGGTCTCACCCGAGGCGAAGTAATGGGGGGGCTGCGGAATCAGGTTTCCACAACTAGGTGATGAGCGTTTCAATGGATTGGCGGGAAGCACGCTACAGGACTCGCGCTGCGAACTTCAAACTGCGCGAAGTTCAACTTCTTCGCAGCTAACACTTTGTAAAATTAGTCATAGCAGATCTAATGAACAAGTAAATCAATCACAATAGATGAAACTCAGAAAATATGGTGTAAATTGTGCAAGAACATGCATCAGTGCTTAATATCCCAGTAAGGGTGAAAATACAATACAATAATGTCTCAATGAGTGAGCAATTCAAATTGCCTAAGGAGTTCATTCGAATTAACTGAATGGCATAGCTTGACTCCAACTAGGAGTCCTCATCATCAATCAGTGGTGGTCATCAATGCACAAGAACCAGTCATCCAGGTGTCAATCTGAGTCTAACTGAGTGTAACTAGTGTAACTGAAGTGTGTAGCACTGATATAGGAAAGGAGGCTTAGTGGAGGGCGCATGGGAGGCTTAACTGAAGTCAGAACAAGTCATCTAGCCAATCTGGAGGTCCAACGGAGTGAAACAATTAGTCAGGAGTGAAACTAGCCTCAAATCAAGGAGAATCGGAGCTAACTGAGTGGGTAGGTGAGGAAGTGCGCCCTTCTCTGGCATTAGGTGAGATGTGGGTGCCTTCATGACTAGGAGGGATAAAATTCTAAGGATATAAGGTTTCGGGTGCTAGAAAGAAGTGGATAAGGTGTTGGAGGCATCAACCTGGTGACTGAGATGCATGCAAAATGCATGCAAGCCCTAGAAGTTGCATGCAAACCCTAATTGCATGCAAAACCCTAACAATGATGATGTGGATATCTGAACACCCCCGCTCAAGCTAGACTATGATGTGTAAAAAAAATAATGTAGGGCCCTGGTTACTAAGACCAAAGGTCACCCCAATACAATAATCCAAAAAATGCTGAAAATAAGCTAAGTGAGGAAAGAGGGAAAATCCAGTGGGAAAAAAGCCCCCCCTAAAGCTAAAAACATAATAATGGATCAATCTATCTCCACCATGATGGAACTCACCCCCAATAGTGAACGGAGGTAAGAGAACTTCTTCTTAGTGAAGCTCTTGGTGAAGATGTCTGCAATTTGCTCGTCGGCAGGGCAATATTGCAGAATGATAGTGCGATCATGCACAAGCTCTCAGATGTAGTGCATGTGAATATCAATGTGTTTGGTCCTCTGCCGCTGAACTGGATCTGTGGATATCTTGATAGCACTTTGATTGTCACAAAAGAGGATAGTCGAAGTAGTGCCACCAAAACCAAACTCGGAAAGAATACCCTGCAACCAAATTGCCTAAATGTAGGCATTGATTGCCCCTCGATACTCTGCCTCTTCTGAAGAAAGTGCAATGGCTGCTTGCTTTTTGCTTGACCAAAAAATAGGCCCATGTCCAATCATGAAAACATATCTGGAAGTGGACTTCTGATCTATGCTATCACCTGCCCAATCTGAATCAGTAAAACCAATGAAATCTAGCTCAGAATCTGCAGCATAATGTATGCCAAAATGTTTCGTACCTTGCACATACTGCAAGATCCGCTTGGCTGCCCGCCAATGAAGCTCATGGGTTTGCTGCATATACCTTGATACAACACTCACGGCATAATATATATCAGGCCTAGAGTGTGTCAAGTATAGTATTGAACCAATCAACTGTCGATACATAGTGCAATCTGCAAGCGGTGTAGAATTTTCCTCCTCAAGACTGATTCCTGAGAGGAATGGGAACAGGGCTACCTTACATTCAGCCTATTAAACTTCAATAGTAGGTCAGAAGCATACTTTTGTTGAGATATAGTGATCCCATCAAAATTTTGAGCTATCTCCAAGCCCAAAAAGTGACTTAGCAAGCCCAAATCGCTCATGTCAAAAGCTAGATTTAAGGTAGTTTTTAGCTTGTTTATTGAAGTAAGAGTGCTACCAATAATGAGAAGATCATCAACATAAAGAACAATAATCAACAAATTACCTTTAACTTGCTGTAGGTACACATTCGGATCAGATTTGCATCTTTTGAAATTCTGAGAAAGAAGGAAGGAGTCCATCTTTGCATACCAAGCTCTTGGGGCCTGTTTTAAACCATACAAAGATTTCTTCAATTTGCAAACTAATGATGGATCTGATGTGTAACCTTCTAGTTGCTTCATATATACCTCTTCAACAAGATCTCCATGTAGAAAATCACTCTTTACATCCATGTGGTGCACTTCCCAGTGCTTGGATGTGGAAATAGCCAAAACTAGGCGGATGGAATCCATCTTTGCAACCGGTGCAAAGGTCTTAGTGTAGTCCACACCTTGAACTTGGCAGAAACCTTTTGCCAGCAAACTAGCTTTGTATTTGTTGATAGAGCCATCCGCAGCAAATTTTCTGCGGTAGACCCATTTACATTGGACTAATTTTCTTCCAGGTGGAAGAGAAACTAGCTCCCATGTATTGTTCTTTTGAAGAGAACTGTACTCTTCATCCATGGCACTTTTCCATCTCGGATCTCGGTGGGCATTGTAGTATGTTTTGGGATCTGAACCAATAATCAAATAACAAATCTCAGATAATAATGGATCATAAATAGAAATAGCCATACCTACTCTTTGAAAGTCCGCTCTTGTTCATCTTGGATCAGCAGGATTTCCAATGTTCGAACCAGCAGATTGAAGAGTGTTTTGGGCCCACTTCGGTAATCGAGGAGGATCATAATGGTCGAATTCCGAACCTGATATGTCATGACCATCATGTGCTGCTAAAATATCAGAAATATCAGAACCAATGCTTTCATTATCGCTGCTCAAATCTTCTTCTGGTAGAGGCGGTGAAACGACAGTTTCTTCCTCAACTAGTTGCAATTCTTGAAGCGGTTCTTCAAATTGCACACTGCGCTCCATGAATATCTTTTTGGATTTGATATCCATGAGTTTATATGCCTTTGATTCTTCTCCATATCCTATCAATATGCACTCAATACTTTGTGGATCCAAAGCTCGTCTCTTCTTGGAAGGAATTCTAGCCCATGCAGTGGAGCCAAAAACCCTCAAATTTGACACATCCGGTTTGTGACCAAAAAATGCTTCGAAAGGAGTCATACCTTCTTAATTTTTCAGAATTTACTTCAATATGATATAGGATCTTAACTCAGAGAACAACATGTACAGCATATCTACAACATATCAATCATGGACACAATCATGCAAGCACACAAGAGACACAGACTTTACTTGGGGAAAACCATAAAGGTGAAAAACTCCATTAACTTCCTCAGAGATAGATAGAGCAATGATACAACCCAAGCATAAGAGATAGACATCTCCTAGCAGCAGCTTCTCCTCCTCCACAAGTGCGCCACTCTCCCGAGAGTGTGAGAGAGAATAGAATGATGAAATAGAGTGCCTCCCGCACTCTATTTATACTTGACTTGACTTGCCTAATAACCTTTACTAGGTTGGCCTTAACTTAACCACATAACATAATGATGACTGGGCCGACACCCAATAGGGTGGTCTAATAACCCTTTGACCCACATGGCCGACCCCCAATAGGGTGGTCTAATAACCCTTCGAACCACATGACTTATACAGGGCCGACCCCAACAAGGTGGTCTAATAACCCATCAAATATAAGTTACGACACTTAGAATATAAATGATGACACTTCTGTATAGAGGAATAATAATATCTCTATAGGAATACAAACACTTCTGTATAGAGGAATAATACCATCTCTATAGGAGTACAATATACATATATGAAATACATTCCGAAGTTACATACACATCAACACTTCCTCTTAACTAGGAAGGTATTTCTCGACTCAGGTCTTCTAGCACAAGTCTTCTTCTCTGGATCATCGTCACTGGATAATCGTCATCGAGTCATCGTCATTGTCACTGCTGCTGCTATCTCAATCAATCTCTGAATCTACTCATCATAGGAATTTCTACAGAGCCAGTCCTTTTTCATACTGGATGTAGGCCCACCACCTGCAGGTATTCATCATCACTGGCCATACTTTGGAATCCTCAAGACTTATTACGTGCATCACAAAACCTTAAAAGAGTCTCTTGACTAGCAAGAACCCTAAAGAGCATCTGAGGCCTTTTCATCCTATCCAGATCTCCAGGACTTATTACATGTGACTGTCACAAAACCTTAAAAGAGTGTCCCAGGAACGTTTATGTGCATCGCACGACCGGAAAGAACTCTAAAGAGCATCTCAGGAACATTTATGTGCCTAAGCACGACTGGAAAGATCTCCAGGATTGATTACATGTGACCTCTGCTACAAACCTTCGAAAGAAAATCCCAGGACTTATTAAAGGCACACAGCCCAACCTATCGGATCTCCCAGGTCTTACATGTAGCAGCCCACCACAAACCCTCGAAAGAGCATCCCAGGACTTATTACGGACACACAGCCCAACCTATCGAATCTCCCCAGTCTTACATGTGGCCCACTATCACAAACCCTTGAAAGAGCATCCCAGGACTTATTACGGGCACACAGCCCAACCTATCGGATCTCCCAGGTATTACATGTGATACACAGTGCCGGTCCTTTTTCATACTGGATGTGACCTAGAACAAATCTAGGATTTCCTTTGCACAACCTGTCCACGGCCACATAGTATCAACCTGATACTCACCATACATCATCCTGATGTACACATGATCATCTTGATCATCATCACTGCATCGTCTTGATGCAAGTCATCTGGAGCAACATCCTGAAGCTCGTCATCCATGATCATCCTGATCATACAATGCATCTACCTGATGCATACCAAGTATCTACCTGATACATATCACCATACATGATCCACCTGATCATACAATGTATCCACCTGATACATACATAGATACATGATCCACACAATGTATCCACCTGATATATATCAACATACATGATCTACCTGATCATACACAGTATCTACCTCATACATATACAGATACATCGTCCAAGCATCCAACATGATGCATATACAAATACATATAAATGATCCAACTGATCATATCCAACATCCAACATGATGCGTACATACATATACATATAAATGATCCAACTGATCATATCCAACATCATCCTGATGCATATACAGAGCAGTAACTGGAGTATCATCCGGATGCTCATCATCCAGTGCTTACATCCACAGCCATGTGAAGGATCCCGCTTCCACCATGCTAGGAATGGCTACAGCAAATGTCTCCATCACTTCTTCCTCGAAGTGTTGTCAATCTGAAGAACACTAAGCCTCTCTCTGAAGTACTTGAACTTCACTCTAGCTAGTGGCTTTGTCAATACATCTACAATCTGCTCATCCATCGCAACATACAGGAGCTTCACTGCTCCTCTCTGCACCATATCCCTGATATAGTGATATTTGATCTCTATGTGTTTCGACCTGTCGTGGAACACCGGGTTCTCAGACAGCTTCACACAACTCTGGTTGTCACAAAATATACCAGTAGCCTCCAGCGGTAGATCAAATATCTTAGACAGTAGCCTCCGAATCCATACTGCCTCACAACTAGCCGAACAAGCTGCAACATACTCTGCTTCGGCTGTACTCAGTGCTACACAGAACTACTTCCTGCTAAACCAAGAAATCACACTTGATCCCATACTGAAGCAGCACCCAGAAGTGCTCTTCCTATCTGCAGCATTGCCTGCCCAATATGAATCAACATAACCCTGTAGGTTAAACTTTTGATTCGCATCATACTTGAGCCCATAATCAACTGTACCCTTCAGGTACCTTGGAATATGCTTTACAGCAACCAGGTGAACACTCCTCGGATCCATCAGGAATTGGCTCAATGTGTTCACTGCAAATCAAATATCTGGTCTTGTGTTCGTCAGGTACATCAAGGACCCAATCATCTGACGATACATAGTGATATCAACCGGCTCAGATGAAGCATCACATAGAAGCTTCAGGTTTGATGCCATAGGTGTGGCCATGGCCTTGCAACCCATCATCTCGAACCTCTTCAGGATCTCTACTGCATACTTCCCTTGTCCAAGGAAGATTCCATCTGCACTCTGCCACACCTCCATACCTAGAAAATAGTGCATCATCCACAAGTTCTTCATCTCGAACTCGGCAGCAAGCTTCCGCTGCGTGTCGGCAATCAATCTATCTTCACCTGTAATAAACAGGTCATCCATATACAAAAGTAGTATCACTGGATTTCCTTCCTCAAACTTGTAGTAAAGGTTGGAATTGGCTTTACTCTTGGTAAAGCCCAAACTGGATAGGAAGCTGTCTATCCTACCATACCAAGTTCTGCACATATATGACTCCCTGTCATGTGTCTCAATATCAAGTGGCTGCTCCACATACACTTCTTCTTCAACTACATCATTCAAGAAAGCTGTCTTGAAATCCATCTAGTGTATCTTCCATTTCATCACTGCAGCCAGAGCAAGTACGGATCTAATGGAAGTGTATCTGGCTATAGGAGCAAAAGTCTCTATGCTACCACCTGCAACATGCTTGATCTTGTAGATACTCTTGGAATTTACTACAGACTCCCCTTCAGGTCTTGGGACTGCATCCCAAGCATCTTCATGATCGACTGGTACTCCTCAATCATGGCATTCTTCCCAGATCCTGGGAACTTCAATATCTTCAGTATTTTCAATAGATAACTCTGTTGCTGAACAAATGTTGTAGTCCTTCTTTTGTAGGTGATGGTATACGATCTTTCCTACACAACAAGTTAAATTGCATGATTAGAAAACATCTCATAGTTTTCAGAACAAATTCTTACACATAAAGAAATATGTCATACATTCATGCAATTATCTTAACCAAAGCTTCAATACAACATTTATCCATATCCCGTAACTTTCTAGATGCCTTCCAATCTCTACCAGAACATTGTTAAGAGTGTGCACAACTCCCAACATGTCAGCAAAGAGGTTTCATTTTAGATAAGTAGCAATGGAATGTTGTACAGTGCCATAGGCCACTTACCCATGTATATTAGTAGTATTTTGTTCATCAATGCAACTACTCTAATATGCATAATACACCACCTAATTCTAGGAACATGAGTATATACATTATTGAATAGTATTATTTAAACAATAAAATATGCAAGGAATGATAATTCAAATACTTATCTTTGTTTGTTTGTTGGGTTGACTCCCTCTCAGTCTTTGCTTCTTTTCTGCAACTCCATTCTGATGTGGATTGTGAGAAGTGGTCAACTCCCTCTGAATATCTGCATCCTTGCAGAAACTACTGAAGTGTGCTCCTTCTTGATCTTTGCTTCCTTGCAGGAACAACTGGAGTGTGCTCCCTCTTGATTTTTCTTCCTTGCAGGAACAACTGGAGTGTGCTCCCACTTGTTCTTTGCTTCCTTGCATGAACAACTGGAGTGTGCTCCCTCTTGATCTTTGCTTCCTGGATTACCTGTCCTTGAACTTATATCCATCACTATGCATGTTTATTAGTATCATCATTGTGTTATCCTCAAGGTCTCATACATGATCACACATTCATCTTAATACTATCAAAACACAATAATCTTAAACATGTATAGTCATGATAATTTCAAACACAAATAATAAACATTAGTATTCAAGGTTTCAGGGAAGTCTTCTTTTACTCATGCATATTCTTATTTGATCATAGGACTCTTCTGGTTAGTTAAATCATCAATCAAGATAAGAGACATAAAATGCATAAACCCTTGATTACTTACATTTCTAACTTTATGAATAAACATATCCAATCATACCAACTATACTTATATAAGGGATCCTAACACAAGGTAGGATTCTAACTTGATATAGGAAAAACATACCTGGATTGGTATGTTAGCTAGTTATGTCTAACATACCCACATGATGTCTTCTTGTTCTCTTCAATGAGTTGTGCTAGTAACCTGCATATCTCATAGGTTAACCATTATAGAACCAAGTTTTACATACCTCGCAAATAGATCTTCTATGTGATTCATGACATGGATGAATCTTTGTCCTCATGTCATCATGCTCATATGTTCTTGAACTAGAACATGATTTGTCTTTCGTGGTGTACCTTTCATGTTAGCGGACAACATAAACCTCATATAGCACCATAATGCATTAGTACAATCATAAGTGTCAACACCCTAATCAATGAATATCTTCTATCATGCATTCATAATTTTATTAAGGTGATACGACAAGTCTAAATTTAATCAAGATTATACTAACCGTAATAACATGAAGACAAACATACCATAAACTTAATCATGAACAAATCTCGAAACATACCTGGATGAGTCATACCTGTCGAGATCGCTTGTAATATTCTTATGTAAGGCCTTAGCCTCATCTCCCTCTGAAACAGGAACTTCTTCACTTATGCAGGTGACCAATCCATTCTCTTCTAGGATTAACCCAATCCACTTGATTTGCAGGAACTGGATCTGGAGCTGAATTAGGGTTTGTTAGAGAAACCCTAAAAATTAAAACTTTGAATTTCAAACTTCCGAAATGATAGAAATATGCGCCTTGATGAGTTGATCAAGCTGGTATACTCATAATTTGAAAACTGCAAAGTTTCACCCCTCGAATTTGCCTTTGAAACTTTCGGATTCACTAGACATGACCCCAAACTAGGGTTTGATAAAGCCCACCCTTCTGCCCAATCAAAAGGTTCAATCCAAAGCTCTAAGCTTCTATTTTTCTGAGGAGCTTCCATCCGTGGTCACAGATTTCAAAAATTTCCATTTTTGCAGAAGCCCTAATTTTCCACTTTTCCGATCAAAGTCCCGAACTAGGGTCTGATCAAGTTCGGCCTTCTGCCCAACTAAAAATTCTGATCTTGGTCTCTAAATTTCGATTTTGATGAGTGGCATTCATTCGTAGTCTCTGATTACAAAAATTCCAAATTTCTCCGAAACCCTAAATTCTGAAAGCCATGAATGAAGGTGCTAAAAAATAATTCTGTTTTGACAGAAATATGTACCTGATTGTTTCTAGTGTAAATCTGAACTTTTCGATCCATAGCGTCTGAATTTTTTTTTTTTTCTGTGATAGCCTGATCTGTCATCTTTCCAACCCCATAGGTCTAACCTCAAATGGATTCTCTAAAAGAGAGTTATACCAAGTGTCGCAATGTGACCTGTTTATGGGATAAAATAGGAGAGCGAACTTGTACAGCGTGCCATGTGTCACTGGTTCAGTTTTGGCCTCTGAAAAAGTTACCTGAGAAAGTGCAGTCCATTTACTACCTGTGCCTTTTTACTAAATTTCATTTGGATCTTCCTAGCCCAAGTTATGACCTTTTTTCCAAGGTCACATGTTTATGACTGAGATCTGGAAGAGGCAGAAACCCTATATTGTACAGATCATAAATCACAAAGTACAATGAATTAGAGGTTTTCCTTTGGAAACAAGGTTCATGGGGATCTGAGCTTCGCCATGTACGATTTTCAGAGCCTGACACCTCACCAAAATATATTTATAGCGAAAATTCTATGATGACTGGTTTTTTCTATATCAAGCCCTAGCTTCGCAATTGCAACAAGTGTCATAGATGCCATACTATGCCTTCTTTCAGGCTAGCTCTGATACCATGTTAATTTTTCAGAATTTACTTCAATCTGATCTAGGATCTTGACTGAGAGAACAACATGTACAGCATATCTACAACATATCAATCATGGACACAATAATGCAAGCACACAAGAGACACAGAGTTTACTTGGGGAAAACCATAAAGGTGAAAAACCCCATTAACTTCCTCAGAGATAGATAGAGAAATGATACAACCCAAGCATAAGAGATAGACATCTCCTAGCAGCAGCTTCTCCTCCTCCACAAGTGCGCCACTCTCCTGAGAGTGTGAGAGAGAATAGAATGATGAAATAGAGTGCCTCCCGCACTCTATTTATACTTGACTTGACTTGCCTAATAACCTTTACTAGGTTGGCCTTAACTTAACCACATAACATAATGCTGACTGGGCCGACACCCAATAGGGTGGTCTAATAACCCTTTGACCCACATGGCTGACCCCCAATAGGGTGGTCTAATAACCCTTCGACCCACATGACTTACATAGGGCCGACCCCAACAAGGTGGTCTAATAACCCATCAAGTATAAGTTACGACACTTACAATATAAATGATGACACTTCTGTATAGAGGAATAATAACATCTCTATAGGAATACAAACACTTCCGTATAGAGGAATAATACCATCTCTATAGGAATACAATATACATATATGAAATACATTCCGAAGTTACATATACATCAAGATACCTTTCACGGAGGAATGTGGAACTTGGTTCTAAATATATGCAGCAACATTAATTGCTTCAGCCCAAATATTTGCAGCCAAACCTTTTGACTCAATCATGCAAGTAGCCATCTCTTTCAGTGATCGATTTTTCCTTTCCGCTACACCGTTCTGTTGGGGTGTGTAGGGAACTGTATGTTGGATCTAAATTCCGCTTTCGGCATAAAGTTGCAGCAACTCAGCCTTGATATATTCTCCACCATTATCAGATCTAAGATCTTTGATCTTGCTCTCAGTGGCGGTCTCAACAGAAGCCTTAAAATCCTTGAATTTTCCAAGCACTTCTGACTTGTTTTTGAGAAACAATACCCAAGTAAAGCGGGAAAGATCATCAATAAATGTCAAAACATACCTTGAACCATTTAATGACATATTTGGTATTGGACCATTGATATCAGAATGTATGAGGCCCAAAATGGTGGAAGCTCTGCTAGCTTTTCCACAGTCGAACCTGTGCTTGGGGTGCTTCCCAATAATGCAACCGGTGCAAATTCCCTTCGAGGAACGAAGTTGTGGAAGACCATCTACCATGGATTTCTATTGTAGTAGCAGCAAATACTTGTAATTAAGGTGTCCAAACCTTTCATGCCAAAGCCTACTATGCTCGTTTCCATGATTGAGGAGAGCAGTGGACTTTTCAAGCGGTACAAAGTGAGAAAACTCATAGTATTTTGCAGTGTGGTTTGCCTTTTCGACTGCAATAAGTCTTCCACTTTTGATATCAGAAATTTCAACTGTATTAGGGATGAATGTGACTTTCTTTGGTTCACTAGTGTGTGTCATTTGATACACATAAAATAGGTTTGAAGCCAAGGAAGGCACATAGAGAACATTCTGGAAGCGTCCATGTTCTATATGGATGGTACCTTTGCCCTTTGAAGAAATTTTTGAGTCATCTCCCAAATGGATGGGGATGGAGCTGTTTGGATCGAATGAATAAAATGAATCAATATTTGCAGCCATATGATTCGAGGCACCGGAATCTATCAAAAGAGTAGTGGGCTTCGAAACAGTTGCCATGAGTGCTTGACCTCTTTCATGATCATCATTCCTATCCTTCTTCCTTGCACCGTCGGGAAGACATATGTTGTTCTTTTCCAAAAGGAGATCCATTTGATCTATTGTTTTCTCCATGCATGAACTTTCAGGATGAAAGCCATGGTTGCAATAAGAACACTTAGATTTTTCTTTGTTCTCTTTACCCTTTTGCTTGTTTCTTGAACTGGATGGTGCATCCGTCTGCTTGCCTTTCTCTCTTTGCTTATGAGGTTCAAATTTGGGCTTCTCTTTCTTTTGCTTGCCTTTGCCATTCGAATTTTTAGGTCGTTGAACAAATAGGGCTGAATCTTTGGATTTTATGGACCCCATTTGAATCAACTTGTCATGCTCTTTTGTAACGGATTCAATAAAGGTATTCAAGGTAGGCATCTTCCAATTCAGGGTAGTTAGCCGACCGGAATTGAAAGTAGAGAAAAATACCGAATAATCTTTACCAAGCTTGGTGAGAATGGAGAGGATCAATTGCTTATCCTCTTTGATAACTCCACTATTCTTCAACTACATGGCCAAGTGCTTGAATCTTGTGAAAAACTCATTGATGGTCTCAAAATTCTCAGGACTAAGAGCAATCAATTCATTCTCTAATTGAAAATCCCTAAGCTCGTCCTACTTTCCAAAAAGTGTGTCAAGTTGATCCCATATTGATTTTGGAGTCTTCAATCCGTTGAGATGGAAGTGAAGATCTTTGGAAATAGAGAGGCAAAGGAGACCATAAGCTTCATCAAGCTTATTGTAGTGTTTGGTTCTTTCTGACAATGTGCTTGGCTCCAATTCGAGGCCAACTGTGACTCTATAGAATCCTTTTGAACGTAATATGATCTCCATATCATCTTTCCAATCAAAATAGTTGAAGGGAGTGAGGATAGGATTTGAAGAAGAGTATTCCATTGCGAAGAGCGAGTGCACTTTGATGTATAAAGGCTTGCAAAAGCAAGGTAGCGAATGCAATTGATGGAGACAATAACTTGCAAATCACAATGAAGACAAGAATAGTAAGGTCGAACAATCCACCCTTTTAGAGTTGCATCACACCTAGGATTGGAGATCAAACAAGTTGAATGGGTCCAATGTATCAAATCCAGGAATTATGTGGAAAACTCAAGCTTCTGGAGTGGATTGGAAGTGTATTTTTCTGCTTTGCATGCACATGAGATCTTTCATGCAAAACTTCTGTAATTTTGAGCAAATTCACTCAAATCTTCTTGTAGAACACATGTAGAAAAGAGATCTTGTCCCTGCAATGGCTCTGATACCATGTAAAATTAGTCACAGCAGATCTAATGAACAAGTAAATCAATCACAATAGATGAAACTCAGAAAATATGGTGTAAATTGTGCAAGAACATGCATCAATGCTCAATATCCCAGTAAGGGTGAAAATACAATACAATAATGTCTCAATGAGTGAGCAATTCGAATTACGTAAGGAGGTCATTTGAATTAACTGAATGGTATAGCTTGACTCCAACTAGGAGTCCTCATCATCAATCAGTGGTGGTCATCAATGCACAAGAACCAGTCATCCAGGTGTCAATTTGAGTCTAACTGAGTGTAACTAGTGTAACTGAAGTGTGTAGCACTGATATAGGGAAGGAGGCTCAGTGGAGGGCGCATGGGAGGCTTAACTGAAGTCAAAACAAGTCATCTAGTCAATCTGGAGGTCCAACGGAGTGAAACAGTTAGTTAGGAGTGAAACTAGCCTCAAATCAAGGAGAATCGAAGCTAACTAAGTGTAAATTGAGTGGGTAGGTGAGTAAGTGTGCCCTTCTCTGGAAGTAGGTGAGATGTGGGCGCCTTCATGACTAGGAGTGCTAAAATTATGAGGATAGAAGCTCCCGGGTGCTAGAAAGAAGTGGATAAGGTGCTGGAGGCATCAACCTAGTGACTGGGATGCATGCAAACCCTAGAAGTTGCATGCAAAACCCTAAAAATGATGATGTAGATATCTGAACACACTTAGACTATCGCGCATCCAAGGACTGCACGATGTGGGGTGGTTCTTCGACGATAGGACAACGCAACGGTGGTCTGCGCTTCCTCTCAACACTTATGAAACTTCAATAGATCTTACTTAATGTAAAAAGACGCATTCAACAACATAATAACCTGCAACCCTTGTGAACTTATACACTATAACAAACAACAATGTAACTATGCACTTCTGGTGTTGCGCTCAGGGAATCGCACTATACCGACTTCGCGGATTTAAGTGGTTACCAGATTGACTTATGCATTCAACAGACTTAGAAATACTTATGCATTTAAAATTCATTCACATATGTGGATACTTAACATATTATTCCCATCATTATCCTTAAGTTATGGCGAATACATATAAAAGAAAGAACACATGAACTCATAAACAAGATCTCAACCATTCATCATAAGCAAATACACAGATGCAAGCACATAAGCAATCACATAACACAGAATTTAATGTGGTTCACCCCCAGGATGAGTTCTATGTCCACATGAAATGTTGTTATATTATCTTTGGGAAGGGTACAACAGTTCCAGTCTACACACTCAGCTGCAGACTCTCTTCTCTCTTCAGTAGGTCTCTACGCAAATAGCTGCAGAGCCTTTTACAATCTTTTTCTCTAAACAGAGATCAATATTCATCTAAATCAACAACAAATATTAGAGATTAACCCTTTCCCTTACAAAATGTGCCCTTTTATATATCGTTCCCGTAGGTCATGTCTTTACAATCAAGTGGGCCAAAACCCTAAGGTTTCCCAAAACCGTCGTGGTTACCCATCGACTCAGCCTGTCGCAGTCGACAACTGCTCCACACGCTTCTTGTCATTTTGTTGGACCACACGCCCTTCTGACAACCGCATCCTTCCTGAAACGATTATAATGCATCGTGGCGTGTCGCTTTCCGTCCTTCTGGCCTGCTCGTCGCTGTCGACCTGATGGCTTAGATTACAACCATTTTTCGTCACTCTCATTGACAGGTCGCTTTCATCTGACTTCACGCTGCTCCATACCCAAAACAGGTCGCTTTCATCTGCTCGACCTTTGCCCAAAATAGGTTCTCTGTTGGCACTATGCAGTGCTACCACTTCTTGGAGCTGGCACTTACCCACACAGTTCCTACCTTCCGAAGCTAGGCTGCGTTGTAACTTCGCAGCTCCCCAAAATTGTCTTGCCAAAATTGCCTTCATTTGAGCTGCGCTGCAGCTCCAAAACTATTTTGCACAAAAATTCCTTACTTGGTCTAGGCCCAACAGGCCCCTAACACTTACATGTGGCTTGCCCCCGAGCCACTTTCCACTTCTAGTTCCATGAGCTGCTCTTCCTCTTGTGGATCTATTTTAGCAGCGAACTCTTGATACGTTGCGCTCAACTTAACAACCGTATCCTTGGCATCATGTTCAATGAATTTGATGGTTTCTAACACATCCAGTGTTAAGTCGTCCTGAGTTTGGTCTTGCACCAAATCCTGTGTGTCACAGATTTCTCTCAGTTTTTCTTCAATCTTCTGCATTAGTTCATGGGCTTCTTCCTGCAGGGGTTGTGACTTATCTCTGACTTCATCCTCCTGTTCTCTTAACACTACAAGTTGTCTTTTTAATTCTTTGACTTCTGGAAATCTGCGGAGTCTGTCTTTCGGTAACAGGGTCTTCATCTCCGCGTTCAGAGCGTCTAATGTTGCCTTCTTTTCCTGCAAACTGGTTTGGACCTGCAGCAGCTTAGGGTCCTCTTGCAGCATAGTAAACATTCTCATAGATTCATCCAACAAGTTTTGACACTCTGCTACTTCAATGGATATGGTCTCTGCGGCTGCTTTCGCTTTTGCTGCTCTGAGTTCTGCCTGATCTAGTGGTGTCTTTGGTTGATTCTCTACTTCCAAGGCGGAAATCTTCACCTTGTAGTCTATCTCCATATCTTTCATTTAAGATTTAAGATCGCTGACTACCAAGCCAATCTTAAGGATAATGTCTGCGAGCTCTGGATGCTCTTCGCATTCTAGTATCTCCGCGCAGACTGAAGTGACAATCTGCTCTACTCTTCTTTGTTGATCTTGTTCCCTTTCAAGTGACTTACCTCTCTTTAAACTTGCCTCCTGCAGCTGCGTATAATTTGATTGCAATTCATGGTGTTGGTTTAGAGCGACCAAATTTCTATCATGGATCTCTTCGACAACCTGCAAGTGCAGATTGTGTAGGCCCTCTAATGGTAACTGTTAAACACAATGCTCACTGAGAGGGGGGGTGAATCAGTGAGCCTACACTTAATCAATTTTTATTTCTTCAATCATCAACTCTTATTTCATTATTTCACATTCACATCATTTTCATATTCATCAATGAACTATCTACCAATCACATTTCATTTATCAAATAAAATATATCAACACATCGCACAAGAGACACACGATATAATTGTAATCTTTTTGTATTTGGTTCAACGGCTACAACCGTGAGGCACTTCAGCACCAACTGAAACAAAAGAGCACCAACTCTTTATCTAGGACCCTGCCTAGTCTTTCTTGGACCCAACCAAGAAAATGTATACAAGACCTTGCTTGTATTTACATACAAATTTATGTCACATCGTCTGTCAATCACTTGTCCAATAACTCAGTCATAACACATTGATCTGTCCTCTGCTCAGCAACTGGTCACTGTCTTGTCAAGATCATCATTGCACATAATCTATGCTTGCTCCACAATACCATTGCTCATGCTATCTGTTCAAGTCATCAAGGTCTCCTTATCATTGTCATACTGATCTTTATTTTCTTCTTATCAAGGTCAACATATTCAGGTTTTAACACATATCTTCAAATGTCTTCTCATACACAACCTGCAATAAGGAATCTGCTTATCAATACGAATTTTGTCCTCTGCTCATCAACTTGTCATAGTCATGTCTTCAAATTGTCCAGTCATGTCATGTCATCAATCTGTCCACTTCAAGTCTGCTCAATTGTTATATAATCATGTCACTATATTTTACTGTATCATATCTCTATTAAGCTGCTCATTATCCTTAGCTCTGTTGCCTCAAAGATCATGCCAAACTACAATAAGAAATCTGCCTGTCATTTAGCACCAAGAACTAGTCCAACATTATCATCAGCAGTCACGTGTTACTCAGAATGGATCAGGGAAGACATGATTCAGTCTACAAGAAGAAAGAAACAATAAGACTTAAAACATTCACCCAATAAGTAGCAACCCTATCTCCAATCTCGACTGTCATGAAAATTATTTGCAGGCCAAAAATCAGAGATAACTGTTACCACCGAATTTTTCCTTCATTATCTTACTGCAAAAATTATATCAGACTTAAAAACTCATGTCTGCTGCTGCGTTACTGCTCCTCTTTCCCAAAAAATAGATCTCAAATCTCCTCCATCCAATCCACACGCATTCCTCTCATCAAGCCAACGAATTCATCTTTATTTATAGTTGAATTGTCCATGAATTTCAGATCTGAAACTTCCTTCTTCAACTTCGATTGTCTCAATAGGTATCAAAACAAAGTGAAAGTCTTCTTCATATTCATTGTGGCTGCCTCAGTCCACTGTACCCGAAAATCAGAGATTAAAAGTGTTGATATGATCCAAATTAGGTGAGGACACAGTCTGAAAATTCTTCTCCATTGCAGTCCGAAAATGTCTTAGTAGCAGACCTAAATAAATCCGAAAATCTCAGAGCCATGCACTTTATTTTTCACATTTTGAATGGATTTTCACTGGTATTTATACTTGTTTCAAAAAATAAATTAATCTGGGCCGACCTAGTATGCCATTTTAAATATTTTTATGGTTTCATAAACTAGGGAGCCGACTTGTCATTTGAATGTTATAACCCCCTTTTTTAATATCTGAGCCGACTTGCAGCATAAGATAATTACCCCCTTTTGTTTTTAGAGTCACCACAAGTTTGATTCAAGAGTGCCACGTTGGAAGATTACCATCACATGTAGGGGTTTCATGGACTATGCAAGAGGGATTCAAATTCACCATTTCAAGGGCTGCAAGAATCAGATCTTCATAACCATAAGAGTACCAAGGACCCAAGGGTGATGGTAACAATACCACACTTCTTTAGAGCTTCTTTAATAATATAAAGCCATCACCAAGTGTGCCATGTTCACCATGTCAAGGAGTTTTAGCCATGTCAAATATTCAAGTAGTTAGTTAAACATTTTTTCCACATCATGCATATCCAAAGTTATCATAAGCTTCAAGCATCATGTACATCAAACCACCAAATACATATGTGATCATTAAGGATTAGAGGACTTGTTTATCAATGGATTCTAAGTGGGCATGGGATTCAACATGTTGTTTAAGGGATTCTCATATCATCCACATGAGCATGGGCTACACGAACAACATCAAGGTACCTCCATTTAGCTTGTGGGAAAAGAGGTCAACTAGCAACCGCGTGTGTGGGATTCATGACCCCATCAAGTCACAAATGACCACATAATGGGTCATTTGGACCATTAGGCATTCCAATGGCTCCAATGCCCATCACCTTGTCTTTTGTCTTGTCTTTTCAAGTCCTTGTCAATTAACCTTGTTTGTTTGTCATCATGCCATTTACACTTTGTCATTAATGTTGTCATCAATGACAATCCTATTCATCAATCTCCCCCTTTGTCATTGATGGCAACCTTCTTCAATTTATCTCCCCCTTTGACATTAATGACAAAGGGTCAAACATCCAACTCTAATGAGCAAACCCCTTAATCTTCAAGTCATCAAAGGCTTCCAAAACTTTTAGTATTCTTTAAGACTGCTTAAAAGATTTATAAAGTTCTTGTAATTTAGTCAGCTCCCCATGAGATCATGCTTTAATAAACATTGTTTATTATCAATGATCTCTACTGCCCCTTTGAATGTGTTCATGAGTTACTGAAAGATATGGATTTTAACATTCTTCTACTCTTTTGTAGATCTGCCTCATACTGTCTCGAAATCAACCATGCCATGGATGCACTATTATCAATTGTCACATATTACTATCAAATCAAGCTGATTAATATTCTATCCAAAGTTCAATCTGTTGCACCTTTGAACCTCAGAAGGCTTTATCTCCACTGGTGTTTCATCAATATTTAACCTTCACTTTTTCTCCCAAAATGGTCTTCAATAATTTCTTTTTGAATAAAAGAACCCAAGCTTGATCTTTGGCTGCTTTATTATTTTAACGATGGCGATGCATAACTGTTGTATTGCTGTAACAAATTGATCTATCTTCTAAAGCCTCCTTCCTGCTCCCCCTATCATATATACTTCTTCATTTGTCGACATGTCTGCTCATTATCATATTGTCATCATTGCATTTCTCAAATTACTTCATCAAGGGATGTTATTGTCAAGTTACTGCAGCTGCCATTGAATTAGCCATAATCTGGTATATCTGAAACTTGATAAATGCTTATACCTGTAACATACCCATTATCCGCTTTCAAGATTGTAAGGATTGAGTTGTAAATTTTTTTCTCGATATCAGCAATCAAGGTATACAAGATCATATGTGTACTTCAGTCGTAATGAGCATTTCATATAACACTTGTTCAATCATTACTTTTACCTCATTCCATAATGCTTTACACATTAAGCATGATTAGTCATATTCCTACAAACATCTTTATTAATCTAGTCTTAACATATTAGTACATAACAATACAAAAGGGGTAAACCTTGGATAATTCTCATGATCATTATGCCATCAAAACCTCCACAAGTAACCCATCATTTTACATGTAAACTTATGCAATAGATTTTTAACATTCTTCATTGAACTTCACTTACCATTTTAGATCACATTTCACAAGTAAATTTAAACACATCAAGTACACATAAGAAAGAGACGTGTATACGTGGTTCACCCAACTCTTTGGGCTACGTCCACAAAGGAAATGTCGCATCTTTATTAATCAAAAATAGGAGTACAATCTGCGACATAGTTTGTGCAATATTTCTACTTTCTCAACCCTCTCACTGAGGGCACTTTTACAAGAAAAACATTTAATCAATTAGTCTTATAGGAAACACCGGGAATCTCTCCCAGGCTGAACACAACCCGATCAGTATAATATGTAAAAAGAGTTTTCCTTCCCTTTCCCAAGGGTTCTATTCCATAATGGAACATAACTATAAGCATATGCCTGCAACACCAATAACTATGGTACATCTTACCGACATTTTCCTTATGTATACATTGCATTAGTTATACATATAGGTTATATACCAACCAACATAAACCAACACTTCCCATAGGTATTTATATTAATTGTACCTTTAAGTTTGGAATAAGGGAAAAAGGCTTATAAATCAATTTTATAAGTAATCCTGGAATCGTTGGCATAAATCGAACTTGCACAATCATAAGTAAGCTTTGATCAAGCTTAACTAGCCATCCTTTCCCCAATGCCATGTACAAACAATACATGACTTACACAGGCACCAAATAATATAAACAACATAATATATATAGCCTAAAAATATATACATAGGAATCGATCATGCATGTGACAAATTAAAAAGCTAGGATATTTCCAGCATATAAATACAAGACATATAATAAATGACCAATGGGGATCAATCTCCCATCTTTTCCTAGTATGATAGAAACAAAACATATAAGAATCCAGCCTTAAGTATATATATATATAATATATAAAAGGGGTCCCTCCCCAAATCATACTTAGCCACAAAAGAAGTATGTAAATAAATTCAAAATGAAAAGGAAAGAACCTTCCAAGGTAGAAGCCATGCGCATCCATCAACATAAGTGGATAATTGTAATAAATGGAGCATTAATATAGTGTAGAGGGATTCATTCCCATGCAATAAACAAATAACAATCAATCTAGAAATATATATGTAGAAGAATGGAAGTATAGAGGGATTTGTTTCCCACTCTCAACGCAGCAACAAAGGGACACATATAGTATAAGTGAGATGGATGTATAAGGAAATCCATCTCCCAACTCTGCATAGCAACGCATTAGGAAATAAGCATATATAACTTGTATTGAGAAACAAATCACAGCATAAATATTCCATGATATGGGTCGATTCCCTCCACGGGAGGTCACTTGGATACAGTCAAATAACACGTTCTTCTACACATCTATGAAAATCAACAAAGTAAGCATTTAACAGGTAGCAGTCAAGATCCAAAGAATTACCGAAAGAGGGGGGTAGACTGGGGTCAATCTCTGCATGGCTCAACAAGGGGTTATAGTATAACCCAATATATATATATATAAATATATTCTATCAATCAAATCTAAAAAAGCCATCATCCATTGTACTAGCAAAAGAACGCATCAACAGAGAATTCGTTGCGGTGCATACAAAGAAGAATAGCCCCCTTCCCTCATATGCGCAGAGGATCAAATGACATAGTTTAAAATAGGGTTCAGCTATGAACGGCACTATGCACGAAAATCTGGAAGCATAGATTATAATCATATTTCAATAGATTATAATTACCATTACTAATAATATTTCTCAAAGTGATAAATAGCTTAGCTTATGCTAATAATTAGATAGTGGGTTTCTATGAAGAAAACCCTTGACGTCCTTTGTCGGGGCTAGGATGTCAAGGACATTCATAGGATTTTCTTAATTTTACTTAATAGCTTTTAGCATAAATTAACTTAGTGTTAAGTTTTAGGTCTTAGGATACTTTTACTGCCTCTCGGCGGTTAAGGGTAACTTCGGCGTCCCCTTCAAGGACCAACCGAAACCCAAACAACTCAAGTAACCTTCGGTGAACGTTACCGTTCACTCAAGTGCTTGCGGCAACAAGATAGCATATGTCATCAAGTCATGGCTTCCAATACATTCACCTCTTCCTCTTGAGAGGATTCGTGCCGTCAACGTTAGGTTGCAACATGAGTTGAGTCTCCTACGTCTAGCATTCACAATTTAAATTACTTAGCTTACAACGTTTACTGGTGGGGCCTTGGCCTTGAGCTCCTCACCAGCAAACAAGTACAATAACATTTACACCTACAAAGAATATCAGTTAGTCCTAAAAGAGGGATATTACAATACCTTCTTATTCTATCTATAGTAGTCCATGTCTAATGCATTCAAATTAGATAATATGGCTCTGTCTCTTTCAAAGTCCTGTAGCTGCTATACATTGCAATGTCTTGCTCATATCCTGATCAACAGGTCAAGTCAACTCTGTCCAATCTTCTCTTATACAACTATTGAAAACTTCACTTGTATTTGTACTTCTCAAGTCACTTTTTGTCAAATCAATGCATTCACTGTCCAGTAAAATCAGATTTGTCATTGCTTTCCAAATCAAGGTTTTCATGGTCACATGCAAGTTAGTCTACCTTTCAATCATTTGTGAACTTCAAACAACTTGTGGTCTGTACAGACTTCAAACTTCATATAATATTATGTATTGCTTACTTAGAGCATGAGTGTCATACTTACTTGAACCAGAACTATGAAGACCTTTTGTTGTTATGTCAAGTCATTACTATTGTAGGGGCTTAAGATGCTTCATCAAAGTACAAAGGGTCTCCATCATGGTCTTCAAGCACATAATCTGCTACAGAAGCATAATCTGCCCCAAAACATAATCTTCATATATGTTGTAGCTTCTCTATGGTACCCAACACATTCTTTTGATTTCTTATCTTTGATCTGACATCTGCCAACTGCTCCCCCTATCATCATACCACCTGTAACTACAATCCTTGGACCTGTTTCCCTGCTTGGAGAAATCATCATTTACCCTTGATTCCATCCCCCAAACTCCATGGACTCAAGGTACAATCAAAGTCTTTTAGAAGACTTCAAGTATGGCTTGCCATATGACAACCATCTTCACCTTTTGTGCATTGATCCTCAACTACTTCATTTAATCTAGAAAGATATTTTTCTTCACCCACATCTTAGGATGTCCTTGGCTCTGAGAGCTTGTCTTCAGATCTTCAATTTCGCATGTATTATACTTCTTCCATTATTCATTTGTTCTTCTTACTGATGTATATGATGGGCTCTTCAATTTTTGTCTTCTTGGACTAGTACAAGTTTGGGCCTTCTGATCAAATCCACTGCAATTGTAGCATCTCAAGGTGTGGTAGTTGGCAGCTATATGTCCAAGTTGATTGCATGTCCAACACATCACTGCATCCTTTGGACCTCCAAAATTCTCTCTTCCATCTACACAATCTATTGCCTTGTGACCAAAGTTAGAAAAAGAAAAACAATAGCCATTAAATCTATATTCATACCTTGGATCTTGTTTCCATCTTGGAATTGTTTCTTTGCTTTGAGGATTGGGCCTATCTCCTTGATGTGTCCTTGAACAACCAACATCTTTGTTGTCATAAGATGCATCCTTGGTCATTGATGGACCAGCTTCTGGAGTCTTTGGAGACCACTTGTCTTCTTCTAGATTGTCTTCTACCTTTTTATACCCATGGCCAGTTTTGTCATGGGGAGACCTTTGGCAATCCAATAATTTATCCAATATGACCAAGCTGTTGTTGAACTTCTCATTATAGTTTGATTTTTCAATTTTCTTCTTGATTCCAACAACTTCCATCTCAAGCTCTTCATTTTTCTTCTCCTTTTCATCCAAGTGACTCCTCAATACTTCTTCTATTCTTTTAGCTTCCTGCAATTGAATTTTCAAATCAAGGTTAACCCATCTTGTCTCTTCAAGTGTTCTAGGATCCACATCATCCTTTTCTTGTTCATTTCCTAGTTGATCCTTTAACCTTTTGACCTCAAGATTTTTATCTTCCAACTCACCTTGCAAATCATTGTTTTTGAGTTTTAACTTCAAGAACAAGTCCTTTGTCTCCTTTGGAATTTTTCAAAAGCTCCCATGATCTTCTTTTTAAGCCTTATATTGGATTTGACATCTTTATCCAACAGAGTACTAGAAATGCTTCTTTGATATTCAATAGGTCAACTTCTTCATCCTTTACAAGATCAACTTCATCATCATTAATTTTAGAATTATTTCCAATAGAAGAGTTCTTACCTTCACTAGTGCTTGATGCTTGAACCTCCTTCATTCCTTATTCTTCATTTTCAGATGTCTTGGCTTCCTTTTCTTTGTCCATGTCTTGAATTTTCCTTTTGTGCTCACTTTCAAGTGTACTCCAAAGATCTTTGGCTGAGGTGTACTTTCCAACATTTAGTCTTTCCTTCTCTGACTGAGACAAGGCCATCATGATTAAGCTTAGTGCATTTTCATTGCTTTCAAGTGGCTTCTTAGCTACTCCTCCTTCAATTGATTTCCAGATATCATATTCTCGTGCATGTATGTTATACTTCATTCTGATGCTCCAAGACTCATAATTTGATTCATTGAGCAATGGGACTCCATCCTCCAAATAAACCTCCATGACTTTCTTTCACTTGTGTCTACTGATTTCCTTCAAGCTTGTTAGGCTTATGTTGAAGTTCCGTTCTGATACCAATTGTTAGACATAATGCTCACTGAGAGGGGGGGGTGAATCAGTGAGCCTACACTTAATCAATTTTTATTTCTTCAATCATCAACTCTTATTTCATCATTTCACATTCACATCATTTTCATATTCATCAATAAAATATCTACCAATCACATGTCATTTATCAAATAAAATATATCAACACATCGCACAAGAGACACACGATATAATTGTAATCTTTTTGTATTTGGTTCAACGGCTACAACTGTGAGGCACTTCAACACCAACTGAAGCAAAAGAGCACCAACTCTTTATCTAGGACCCTGCCTAGTCTTTCTTAGACCTAGCCAAGAAAATGGATACAAGACCCTGCTTGTATTTACATATAAATTTCTGTCACATCGTCTATCAATCACTTGTCCAATAACTCAGTCACAACGCACTGATCTATCCTCTGCTCAACAACTGTTCACTATCTTGTCAAGATCATCATTGCACATAATCTCTGCTTGCTGCACAATACCATTGCTCATGCTATCTGTTCAAGTCATCAAGGTCTCCTCATCATTGTCATACTGATCTTTATTTTCTGCTTATCAAGGTCAACATATTCAGGTTTTAACACATATCTTCAAATGTCTTCTCATACACAACCTGCAATAAGGAATCTGCTTATCAATACTAATTTTGTCCTCTTCTCATCAACTTGTCATAGTCATGTCTTCAAATTGTCCAGTCATGTCATGTCATCAATCTCTCCACTTCAAGTCTGCTTAATTGTGATATAATCATGTCACTGTATTTTACTATATCATATCTCTGTTAAGCTGCTCATTAGCCTTAGCTCTATTGCCTCAAGGATCATGCCAACCTACAATAAGAAATATGCCTTTCATTTAGCACCAAGAACTAGTCCAACATTATCATCAATAGTCATGTGTTACTTAGAATGGATCAGGGAAGACATGATTCAGTCTACAAGAAGAAAGAAACAATAAGACTTAAAACATTCACCCAAAGAGCAGCAACCCTATCTCCAATCTCGACTATCATGAAAATTATTTCCATGCCCAAAATCAGAGATAAATGTTACCACTGAATTCTTCATTCATTATCTTACTACAAAAATTATATCAGACTTAAAAACTCATTTTCGAGGGGTATTGGAGACCTGTGTGGAGTTTTTGTTCTCGACGCATTTCGGACTCTATAGTTGAGTCCATCTTCAGGAGAAAAGGTATCTCAAATGAAAACCTACACTAATCTACATTTTTATATTGTTAGTTTGTTTTTTATATTCAAAAGGAATTGCATGACTCACATTTTTAAAAAGATGCAGGGATAGTGGATTCATACCTAAATTCTCCAAAATCAACCACAACATGAAGAAAAATAACAAGGAAATTTTTAACTGCGCGAGTATGGATTTAGTGAGAAAAGAGATTAAACAAGTAAGAAAACACCTCAACAAATTATCTGAAGATTGCCTACGTCTCCACTTAACACTGGCTGCAAAGATTAATGTGAATATTTGGACCCGGTTTCACTCCTGCCTGGTTGCAAATAATACTTAAAACAAGTAAGAAAAGAGATTAAACAAGTAAGAAAACACCTCAAAAAATTATCTGAAGATTGCCTACGTCTCCACTTAACGCTGGTTGCAAAGATTAATGTGAATATTTGGACCCAGTTAAGCTGATTCTCGAGCAGATTAAAGCGAGTCTAGAACATAATCTCACCACGCTGTAAGGGTTACCGTCGAAGTTTGAGCAAGTCCAGTGCAACTTGGCTGTGGCTCGAGAATCAGAATCAGAAGCAAGGTCAGGGGACACTTTGCAGCCAAAGAAAACACCTCTAGCCCTGACCTTGGCACCAAAACCGCGATTATGGTGAAGTCTGCTGCTCTAACTACCAGTTGTCCTGCGATTATGGTGAAGTCTACTGCTCTGACTACCAGCTGCTTCTTCTGCTATGTAGTAAAATCTGTCAGTGCCAATCCTGTAGTCAAAAAATCTACAATGTCTTTATAATAGTCATGTGCGATCTATATAGCAAATAACTACGCGTCAGGAAGATTGTCTTCAAGATTGGTGGGTTCCTTGCCTGACTCAATCCTTGAGAGATGGTTAGGTCCTAAGTTCAATCTGTCTGGTTTAACCACAATTTCAAAATCATACTCCTAGAATATTAATACCCATCTGCAAATTCTCCCCCCTAACATTGGCTTATTGACCAAGTATTTCAGAGCTAAATGGTCAGTGTACATGGAGAAGTGCGCACCCAGCAAATAGTGCCTGAATTCCTGCAGTGCATATACCATAGCTAAACCTTCTCTTTCAGTGGTCGTGTAGTTCTTTTCAACTGATGAGAGATTCCTGCTCGAGAATGCAATGGGGTGATCAATGCCCCCTTCTCCTGGTTGAGAAAGCACAATTCCCAACGCTATAGACAAAGCATCAACATGCACATGGAATGACTTATCCCAATCTGGAAAAACTAGGATCGATGCAGTTACCATTTTCTCTTTCAGTGTGTCTAATCCCTTCTCACATTCTGCGTTCCATATGAACTGTGCTTCTACCATAAGGCACAAAGAAAATACAGTTCTTCTGATTCAATGAAATTTGATGTTGCCTACACTTAGCTAAAATCATTCTAAGATTCTCAAAATGGTTCTTTAGCGAACCAAAAATAGTCCAATCATCAAAATAAACCTCTAAGAATTTATGGATAAAGTCCTTGAATGCAGGCACAACAACTCTGGAAAATATGGCAGGTGCATTCTTCAACCCAAATGGCATAACGGTGTACTGATATGATCCCCATTCAGTAGAAAATGTTGTCTTATGCCTGTCTGCTATATCAATCCTGATCTAATGGTATCCAGAGAATCCATCAGTGAATGAGTAGGCCTCATTTCCTCCCACATTATCTAATACTTCATCTGTAAAAGGAGTAGGAAATGGGTCATGCAGCGAAGCATCATTCAGCTTCCTCAGATCTACGCAGATCCTGATCTCACCTTTAGTCTTTCTATCTTGGATAACCATCGAGCTTATCCACTCTAACTCTTCAATTGGCTCAATGATCCCTGCATCAAGCATCTTATCAATTTCTGCTTTCACTCTTTCTTTATATCTGGGATTCAATCTATAAGGCTGTTACTTTACAGGATTCGCGCCTGGCTTGAGAGGTATCTTCATAACTCCCAATTTGCCCAAAATGCCTTTCATTTCGGAGAAGTTTGTTGGAAACAGATCCTAATACTCATGCAGAAGTTCTGCGATCTACACGACTGTTGCATCATCCCAGTAATCTCTAATGGATGCAAACTTCGGCCCTTCACTTGTGCCAATGTTCACTTTTCTTGTCTTAACAGGTCCACTCATATATGGAATTTCCAGTGGAGGTCCCTCTACATCACGTACTCCCTCTGACTCAGGTATATTGATATTGCGTGGATCCTCCTCATCGCTCTCTTCTTGTTCTTCTTCATTATCATCGAGGTTATAGCATTCAAAGGCATGTTCTATCTATCTTGCCCATTCTGGTTGTAGGTTCACAGGTACCTTTACATATTCAAACACCTTCTCTTTGATTTCTTCTAATGCCTCATTTATACTTGGGCATTCGGCTTTGAATATCCTTTCTTTGATAATTTGCATAGCTTCATTTATGCTTGGAGACTAGTCTTCAAAACTAAAAGTTATATGGAAGTTCGCAATTAAGATAGACCAATCTGTAGTTCCTCTACGAAGCTCCGTGTCTATATACCAATTCTTTGGAGTCTGCTCCTCTAATGTGTGCACAAACAAATGAACCCATTCTGTCTGTGGTCTCTTTATCCATGCTTATGAACATATTTCAATGTGATCCCTCAGATCCGTTTGTCCATTATACTTTTCAAATGTCAATGCAACTTCCTCAGCGAATCTGATTTGCATAATGTGTCTGCATTGATCCCATGTAGTCAAAGTTTGCTTATGCACAGCCCACCATCTGGCAGGTGTCTCGTGCAGTGATATATATAATGCTAGTATGCGATGTTCAGCTGCAACTGATACGGTATATTCTTGAATAAATGAATAAACATTAGTCGAACCATCATAACTGGGGATTGGACTTACCTCTGTTCCAATCCAGCGTAATGACTTTGTGATCTGCGTGCATCTTCTTGCAGATACTTCATGCATACGACTTTGCCAATTCTCCAGTCCTGCGTCGGATTCTGAGATGCAAGAACTATCACATCGCCAACTAAGTGCTCCATACATCGTAGGATTAATGTAGTCATCTTGATTCGCAGTCATCTTGTAAATGCGATCAAGGTCTTGTGCTCTGGATTCTTCTTGAATCGACTCACTGTATCTCTCTCCTTGTGAAGGGTCCAATGGTGCAATAACCCTAATATCCTACCCTTCAAAGATCATCTTCTTGGTCTTCAGGTTTATGATTGCGAGGTTATCCATCGCCCAGTATATACCCAATAGTGTTGGATAAGGCCGAATATCATCCACAATTTCAATAACCTCAAAGTCTGCATGACTTCGTACTCCATCGATATCAACAATAATATTGGCTAGTCTCCCAAAAGGTATGAGTTTCTGCTGGTTGGACAATCTCAACTCTATGGGTGACCATGACAACTTTCATCTCCCCATCTGTTGCCATGTCTGCTTAGTCAAGACATTCACCTCTAACCCTAAGTCAAGGATGATCTCATCCATCTCATAATCTCCTATTTGCGCACTGAGCCTCATTTCTCTTCCTATTCTTTTGTGGCTCTTGATATGGTGAACTATGCCCTGGGCAGTATCCATCTCACTGCGTGGCTCATATTGGTTTAGTAATTGTTCCAATTCCACTACAACATCAACGCTCTTCAATAATTTCATGCAGCTCTGTAGGAACTGCGCAACAAAAGTGCCTGTCTCTGTTGCAATGCATGTTTTGTCATAAGCTGTTGGCATATCTTGCATATGCGGTATTTCACTTCGCAACGAGATTCTTGGTGACATAAGTTCTGGCTCTTTGAATATGTCCCTTGTTGGGATATTCCTATACTCCATCCTAGTCCTAATAGCATTCTCCATTTTTTCATTTTCAGTCATGCATGCATTTTTGCATGCAATCATGATTTTGCATGCATCCCAGTCATCAGTTCCAGCACCTATCGCTCAGTTAGCTAGCCCCGGGAGCTTCTTTCTGATCATTTTTATCTCTCCTAGTGCTTAGTGCACCCTGCATGCAATTGCATGCATCCCAGGCCCCCTCTCTCACCTACCACTCAGTTGCACTTCAGTTAGTTGAGTTATCTTGAGATATTTCCTTGATTTAAGGCTAGATTGACTCCCAACTGACTATATCATTCCAATGGACCTCCAGTGAGACTAGACTGCCTATTCTGACTCCAGTTAGCTTCTCATGTGCCCTCCACTGAGCCTCCTTCATTCAGTTAGTGCCTCCATGTTACAGTTACACCTACCACACTCAGTTAGACTCAGTTTGACACCTGGTTGACAGTTACTTGTGCATTGATAACTCCACTGATGATGATCAGGACTCCTAGTTGTGCTTTGATGACACTCCATTGATCTTATGATCACTCCATGAAGGCTAATTCGAATTGCCACCTTGGCATTCGAATCCTCTCACCATTGTATTATTTATTTGTCCATATTGTGATTAATGAATTGGTGTGTGATGTTATTCTGCTTCTATCTGAGTTCTACTGTATCATAATTTTGTTGCTCCTTTACACTGCATTGACCACTCTTCTTCTATTTTTCTGCTTAATCTTAATCTTTCTTGTGAGGTATACATCAGCTCTTAGATCTGCTGTGAGGATTTTCACATGGTATCAGAGCATGTTGAGAGTATAGTCTATCTCCATTCCTGAGAGTTTTTTGCAGGTTATTATCAAGATTTCAAGTGCAGCAGTTTCTGCACTGTTGCAGCAGTAGTAGTTGCAGACATTTTCTATTGTTTTTTGCAGGTCTTCTGAAACAACTTCCATGAATTCAGAAGGAATTACTCCTCTTTCTCCATTCAACTGTGATGAATAGAAACCACAGATGATAGCACATTTGAAGAGACATGGTCTCTTTGATTATTGTTTTGAAAGAGAGTTCGAATCCTTTGAAGAAGAGAATGATTGGTTAAATGAAGGTGACAAGGCCTCTGCAGCCATGATGTTTGCTATGTCTTGATGCATGGTACACCACTTCTTTTCTGCTGAATGTCCAAAAGAGCTATGGGCCCATCTGGATGAAATATTTGGAAAACAGAATGAAGGTATTGGTCCAAACCATTTCGAGAGCAAGCCCACTATTGCATTGTCCCTCCTTGATGATCTCTCTTATCATGAATCAGTATCAAACATATCTCATATTGAAGTTGTCCACAAAGAAGAAGAACTTGCAGATTCTACACTCATGCTCCAAATTTTTTCTATTTCGAATTATGTGCTAGCTCACACTCTAGAAACTGCAGAGGTTCTTAAATCCTCTCTTGCACAAGAGTCTGTTGGTTTGCATCATGATCTATTGAATGTCTATGAGGTCAAAGCAACAATTGGAGGTAATGCATTCACTCTCCTTGATCACTCACCTCTTATGTACTACTATATGATCATTTGTACATGCTCTCAAAATTTTATTGAAGATGTAGGGCATTTCCATTCACTTGGGATAATTGCTCATGCATTTTATGGTTTTGATCTCACCTCTATTGGTTCAAAGGAGATCTCAATAAACCATTCATTAAGTCTTGGAGCTGATTTAAAATCCAAGCTATCACTACTTGGGATAATTTCTCATGCATATCATGGTTTTGATCTCACCTCTAATGGTTCAAAGGAGATCTCAAGAAACCATTCTTCAAGTCTTGGATCTGATTTGGATTCAAAGTATTCACTATCATGTGGTGGTTCTTTTGGGCATAATCTCACCTATGATGGTTCAAAGGAGAAGACAAAAGACTATCTGCACATTCATAGATTTGATCCTACCTCAGCTGATTCGAATCACAGGTTCCAGCATCATCCTCATACTTTTGGATTTGTTCTCATCACATTCGATCTGGAGAGAAAGTACAAGCACATGATTTTTGAGCATGAACCACTTCTTCCCAAGAAGAAGATACCTCCAGACATATGACCAAGCATCACACCTGCTTGAGTTTGGAGCATTTATTTTTGGTGTGCCTTACATTCTATTTTGAGGGGGGTATTTTTCCCATGAGGTTTTCCCCATTTCCTCAATTTATTGACTGTTATTATTATTCATTGTATTGGGTGACCTTTGGTCTCAATTACCAGGGCCCAGGATGGATTAAGGGGGGGTGTTGGGATATTCCTATACTCCATCCTAGTCCTAACAATATTCTCCATTTTTGCATTTTCAGTCATGCATGCATTTTTGCATGCATTCATGATTTTTCATGCATTCTAGTCATCAGTCCCAGCACCTAGCCCTCAATTAGGTATCCCCGGGAGCTTCTTTCTGATCAGTTTTATCCCTCCTAGTGCTTAGTGCGCCCTGCATGCAATTGCATGCATCCCGGGCACCCTCTCTCACTTACCACTCAGTTGCACTTCAGTTACTTGAGTTATATTTAGATCTTTCCTTGATTTAAGGCTAGATTGACTCTCAACTAACTGTATCACTCCGATGGACCTCTAGTGAGACTAGACTGCCTATTCTGACTCCAGTTAGCTCCTCATGCACCCTCCATTGAGCCTCCTTCATTCAATTAGTGCCTCCATGTGGTAGTTACACCAACCACACTTAGTTAGACTCAGTTTGACACCTGGTTGACAGTTACTTGTGCATTGATCACTGCACAGATGATGATCAGGACTCCTAGTTATGCTTTGATGACACTCCATTGATTTGATGATCACTCCATGAAGGCTAATTCGAATTTCCACCTTGGCATTTGAATCGTCTCACCATTGTATTATTTATTTGTCCATATTGTGATTAATGAATTGGTGTGTGATGTTATTATGCTTCTATCTGAGTTCTATTGCATCATAATTCTGTTGCTCCTTTACACTGCATTGACCACTCTTCTTCTATTTTCCTACTTAATCTTAATCTTTCTTGTGAGGTATACATCAGCTCTTAGATCTGCTATGAGGATTTTCACATCCCTTGCTTCCTCAAAGACTTCCTTGTTTCTCTCCAGATTGAAAGCAGGTGCTTTCTCATGAGCTTTTCTGATCCAGACCGCTTCAGCAGGGATCTGCTTAGTTTGAAAATCTCCAGAAGTCGAAGCTTCTGGTTGTTTATCTTTTCCTGTGGTAGTGTCACTTCGCATCACAACATTAATACTTGGATCTCCAGTTCTTTTATCTGCTGCGATCAATTGAATGTTTGGGTTAGGTAATTCTTGCTTTCTCTTTTGCATTTCTACTACTGACACTGGGCATGCCTCAATAACATGATCAAAGGATTTACAATAATTATAGGTAGTACATGCATTGGTACAATCTCTAGATAAGTGACCTGGCTGACCACAGTTATAACAAATCATCTGGCCTCTTCCTCTTCCTTGTCCTCGGCCAACATTTCTTCCTCTTCCGTGGTATCCTCCACGACCTCTGTATGCGCCTTGATCATACTAAACGTTATCCTTGTTCTGCGGAGTTTCTTCTTCGACTCTGTATACACCACCACCACACATATGCTCTAAATCTTGTTTTCTTTCCATCATGAGATCATATGCTCTATAGTTGGAATCATCATGTCCAACAGATTTACAGAGTGTGCAATATAAATTCTTAGGTGTTCGCACATACTTCTGGATTAAGTAACAGTCTTCTGGACGGTGTCCTCTAGTTCTACAGATCTCACACCATTGTGCTTGGTTCTGATTCAATGGATTTGGTGCTCCACTATTAAGGTATTCTTGAAATAAAGGACAATGCTCCCTTGTGTGTCCTTCTCCTTTGCATCCTGTACACCAGATTTCTTGTCTTTGTTCTTTCCCCTTCTTCATGTCCTGCAACTGTAATGTCAGGGTAGCTAGCTGGGTCTGGATCTGAGACATTTCAGTGCTAGTCTCTCCTATCTGCGAATCCTCTAATTTCATCGCGATTTCCAGGGCTTCTTCCTGCGAAGAAACCTTCTGTTGCATCAACGGTAGTATAATATGGGGAAACAACGCGGCTATGAACCATTCCTGGTGTTGTTGCGGTGCTATATCAAAACTGACTTGATCTAACAGTGTCTTAAACTTCTGGTCAAATTCCCATACTGACTCAGTCATTTTCTGCTTAATTTCTTTCAGTTTTGTTATACACTGTGATTCAAATTTTGGTTTCTTGAACTCTCTTAATAATGCAGCCTTAATATCCACTAAGGTTCTATTCTGTCCATGAGAATACTTCATGAACCAATTCAAATCTCTATCTCTGAATGTGATGATGAGTTGCGACTGCTTCACAACATCATCCTGAACTTGCTTGACACTCCACACGGCTTCACATAGAAACCAATGTTGCTCCAGGTTTTCTAGACCCGTTCCTTTAAATATCGACAATTTTATGTCGTCAGTCATTCTCCTTCTTGGTGGTGCAGTGTTCTGAGTGGTTTTAGGGATATTACTACGCGGGATGTTTTGAACGGGAATATTCTGAGTCAGAATAGTCTGAGATGGAATGGTCCGAGTACTCACTCCTGTGATGTTACTGGTATTGACGCTGTAAGGATTAGGAATATTAACAACTGGAGGGTTTTGAACTAGCAGATTCTGTGCAATCAAAGGTACGATATTCACAACCGGTAGATTCTATGGAGTAATAGGCTGATAGGTAGCTGATGGAGGTGCGGTCTGGCTATCAGACTCAACTTCTAAATCAATGTCTACGTGGAGTTCATGTTCACCAGGGTTCTTCCGAGTGGTATACTTATATCTTTTCCCACTTCTCAAATTATGTGTATCTTCGTCAGAGTCACTATATATGCTATTGACCATGACAGACTCAAAAATTTCTCTGAATTTTACTGCATTCTTAACATGCCTTTCTCAGCTAAAAGCATTTTAATATATAAACTCAAATTGTTCACGTACTTACCTCTGAAACCTTTGAAGAATTCTGCTTCGGCTGCATTGTAGGACTTCAAAGTGTCCACAGCGAACTTTGTCATGAAGCATTCTAGTATACTGTCAACCCAAAAGTCGACTGCTCACGAGAGTGGACTATCTATTGCTTTGAGCCTTTGAACAAGCTCTGGGGTCCACTCGGTAAGTAATTTTGGTTGGAAACGGTTCTTTCGCTCTGCGCGTCTCAATATCCACTCATGTAACTCGTTTCCAAAAGATTCCCATAAAATTTCATGAATATCCTTCCACAGGTATTTATTTAACCAATCTTCATCAGATAGACATGGATGTCTATTCTCCTTTCTGGAAAAATCTCTTTCTGTCTTGTCTAACCAACTCCAAATCTCTTTCTTGTCTGGATGCCAATTTTCAGTACCGGTACTCATCACCAGTTCAAGCGCGGTAATGGAACCATTTGTTGGTTGTATGACTATTCTTAAGGTTTTCTAGAAAGACCCAGGTTTTGCATGGTTCAAGGAACCAACAAAACCCCTTTTCACCGGCCCTTTCGGCAACAACCTGCAAACATACTAAGGTCTCACCCGAAGTGAAGTAATGGGGGGGCTGCAGAATCAGGTTTCCACAACCAAGGGATGAGTGTTTCAATGGATTGGTGGGCAACGTGCTACAGGACTCGCGTTGCGAACTTCGAACTGCGCGAAGTTCAACTTCTTCACGGCAAACGCCTAAACTATCGCGCATCCAAGGACTGTGCGATGCGGGGTGGTTCTTCGACGAAGGACAATGCAACGGTGGTCTGCACTTCTTCTCAACACTTATGAAACATCAATAGATATTACTTAGTGTAAGAATACACATTCAACATCATAATAACCTGCAACCCTTGCGAACTTATACAATATAACAAACAACAATGTAACTACGCACTTCCGGTGCTGCGCTCAGGGAGTTGCACTGTACCAACTTCGCGGATTTAAGTGGTTACCCGATTGACTTATGCATTCAATAGACTTAGAAATACTTATGCATTTAACATTCATTCACATATGTGGATACTTAACATATTATTCCCATCATTATACTTATGGCGAATACATATAAAAGCAAGAACACATGAACTCATAAACAATATCTCAACCATTCATCATAAGCAAATACACAGATGCAAGTACATAAGCAATCACATAACACAGAATTTAACGTGGTTCACCCCATGATGGGAGCTACGTCCACAGGAATTGTTGTTATATTATCTTTGGGAAGGGTACAACAGTTCCAGTCTGCGCACTCAGTTGTAGACTCTCTTCTCTCTTCAGTAGGTATCTGCGCACGCAGCTGCAGAGCCTTTTACAATCTTCTTTCTCTCAACAGAGATCAATATTCATCTAAATCAACAATAAAGATTAGAGATTAACCCTTTCCCTTACAAAATGTGCCCTTTTATAGATCATGCCTATAGGTCACGTCTTTACAATCAAGTGGGCCAAAACCCTAAGGTTTCCCAAAACTGTCCCAGTTACCCTCCAACTCATCCTGTCGCAGTGGACAATTGCTCCACACGCTTCTGGCCGTTTTGCTGGACCACATGCCCTTCTGACAGTCGCATCCTTCCTGAAACGGTTATAATGCATCGTGGTGTGTCGCTTTCTGTCCTTCTGGCCTTCCTGTCGCTGTCGACCCGGTGGTTTAGGTTCCAACTGTTTTTCGCTAGTCTCATTGACAGGTCACTTTCATTTGACTTCACACTGCTCCATACCCAAAACATGTCACTTTCATCCACTCGACCTTTTCCCGAAATAGGTGCTCTGCTAGCACTGCGCGGTGCTACCACTTCGTAGAGCTGGCACTTAGTCGTGCAGTTCCTACCTTCCGAAGTTGGGATTCGCTATAACTTCGCATCTCCCCAAAATTGTCTTGCCAAAATTGCCTTCATTTGAGCTGCACTGCAGCTCCAAAACTATTTTGCACACAAATTCCTTACTTGGGCTAGGCCCAACAGGTACCTAATCATATGGCTGCAAATTGTCGAGACCCATTTTTATTTTTTCAACTAGCTAGTCTTATGGGAGGGTGTTAGAGCAAATTATAACCCTCTACCTAGCCACCTAGACCTTGACCTGATGACTCTAGTGGGCCAAACCTCATCCAAATTGACCAATTGAGTCACCCTAGAGTTTACTTCTAAACTTTAAGTATCCTAAACTACCTTATCTATCTTTTTTTTAACACATGAAGTCTATTTTGGCATATGAGGGCGAATTCCTTCAATTGGGGCTTATTTTCCTCGATTTTAGGATCCCACATTGCAAGTTTGAGTTATGGAATGGATATAGGGAATTTACTACACTATTCAAGGACTCCATACACCTCCCTTTTAGCTATTATGAGATAGTTCTGCCCTTATTGAGTGATTTTAGAGGTTTGCATGCACATATAGTCAGTTTCTTGCACATCACTCAATTAGAACTAGTGATTGGGGAGTCTTGGGTCAATTAAACTTTGTCTAGGTGAGTATGCATGGATAACTAAGTGTTTTTGTCTCTAGTTAAGCTTGAATAATCTCCAAGCATTGCATGAGCAATTTGAATAGCCTCCTGACCTAATTCAAATTGCCTTGCTATATATTTTGTTCACCTCCATTCATTACACTTACTGAAATACATCATCATTTTCTTCATATATGATTCTAGTTTTTATGTAATGATCTATGATAAATCATTTTTTACATGACAAGTTGCTTGTTGATTTGACTTTCACTATATATATGTTTAATTTATGTGCCTAGATCTATATGCTCAAATCTCATAAACTTCCCTTATGACATCACACATTAAGGGGAATCTGTTATAACATTAATTGGAACCCCACTGACCCTAATGGAACCCTAATGATCCCAACATAATCATGGTGACCCTAATGGCATCAAAGCCTTCCAAAAAACATCCAACTATCCCTAACATGGCTTTGAATGTCACTAATGTCACTATCCCTCCTAGAATCACTTGAAAATATCTATTCTAGTACTTTCCCTTTGTCAAGATATCTGAAATTTGTAAAGCTATTATACGTGATTAGGGTATGTACTATGTTGTCATAATCCTCCAAATCATTCCTTTTAAAATCCTTCATATTGACCTTTAACCCCAATTTTCCCAATGGATAAGACACTAGTCTCCAATCCATCCATCCTTATTCCTCATTTTCTATTATAAACCATTTTGCTAAAGCTATCTCTTCATTTCACCTTGAATCTAATTGCAAGCTTAAGTAATCCTAGCCTAGGGAAGCCTCCCTTGAGTTGGAAAAGAGTGAACATAAAGAGTAGAAGCGGGTTTGGTGTGGGAACATTGGCCTCCCTCTTAGTTTCATTAAGCCCATACCTAGAGAGTTAAGACTTTATATTGAAGGTTGTGAGTTCGGGTAATAAAAATTCTAATTAAATGTAATGTATTTTGAGAATAAACTAGCGTATATTTATTAAGTATTGAGAAAGATAATAAATAAATTGAAATGTAAATTTATGGGTGTTTACAAATATTATAGCTAATATACACTTATGTTAATTTATTTGATTTGATTTTGAACCATAAATTGTCGTGGATATTCCATTGGAACAATTTTTCACAATAGATCTCACAACTTAATTCATTATATTAACGTATTCCATAAAATGCTAAATAAAATGGAACCGAAAGGAAAATAACTAGAGCAAAATAACACATCCGCACAAATAACACAAGATATACCTTGGGAAAAGCCACTAAGGGGAAGAAACTCAACCATAAGTGAGGACTAAGCTTTTCTCTTTTCTTCTCCAATATTGTGATGAACCTGCAATAATTAATTAATGCAAATACATGACATATCAGAAATAACAGAACTTAGAATCACTTTTATATTGATCGCAGGCCACTTCGAGGGGGAAACCTCCTTTGAGCAAGCTCAATACAATTAACTTCACGGTGCCTTTATAGGCCTCAACACACACTTATATACTAAGTCTAGGCGCCAATACTATGAGTCAAAACCATGGGCCAATACAAACTATGGATCAACAAAACTATGGGCAACTTACAAAGCATATGCGCCAACAACAATAACACAAACTATGGATCAACAAATACTACGTGATGACTTACAAAGCATATGCGTCCAACAACAATATACTAACAAAGTAAAGACATGGGTTCCTAACATCCCCTCTCCCTTAGAAAAATCTTTGTCCTCAAAGCTTTAGATGTGGAAATTGATGTAGAATCTGAAGGAGTGGGTCCCCTGTAGCATCCTTGGGTTGCATTCCAGGCCACTGGTGCCTTTGGAGTTTTAGGGAGGATTGCGTGGAAGGTTGTACACGAAGAAGAACCATATCAGCGACATGAAAAGTGCACGCAGAACGGTGCTGATCGGCTTGTTGTTTTAGTCGAATTCTTGCCATGTGAAGATTGTCCTGCAGAATGAGAAGAAGCTGATCGCGGTTTCAAAGAATTGAGTCAATTGCCTGAACTGGGGAGCTGCTGAAGGTGTATGGAATAAGAATTGGTGGTGCCTCTCCAGAGACTGCTTCATATGGTGTCCTTTTAGATGTGGTACTATACCACTGGAGCGCTTCTAGGAAATCCATAGAAATAGTTGTCCAAATCTATGGAGGGATGGGCAAGGGTTCGAGCAGTCCCGAAAGGAGTGTCGTTTCACCCTTGTTGACCTAGAAAGTATCATAGTCAACCACCATCCGTTGAATTGTCATTTTCAGTCCCTGCCAAAAGAAGTTACATTGTTCCTGGTCATATGTTTTGAGGAACCTAGAGTGCCCTACTGATGAAGAAGCATGGATTTCATAGAAGAGATAGCCCCATTGAACAGATTGCAACCAATTTGGGACAAGCAGAGAAATAGCTGTAAGAGAAACTGGGTCATCAAATGCGCGAGGAGGAGCATCTGCCACCATATTTTCCTTACCCTTCTGGTAAGTGGTTGCATAGTCATAACCCATGAGTTGGATAACCCATTTCAGGTGTGCTGGGGAGGAGACCCGTTGTTCCAGGAAAGTTTCCAGACTCTGGAGATCAGTCTTGATGCAGAAATAATTCCCCAATAGGGATGGCTACCACTTCTGTACTGCATGCAAAATAACCATCATGTCCTGCTGAGATGTAGATGTGGCTAAATGATTACCGGAAAGGTATCGTGAAGGTGGCAAGCCCACTTGTGCAACAAAGACACCTGCATATCTATCCAAGGAAGTAGTGGAGACCATTTGTGGGTGCATCTGAAGGGAATGGAGATGAGCAATGACACCATGTGAATTCTTCTTCAGGATATTTTCCAAGCAATGTGAACTGATGATGTAGAGAGACCCTGGTTGTAAGCCCATAAATTTGTGTTGTGTCCCATTGACTGAAAACTGCATCCAAAGTTCAACAAAATCCCATAAGATGGGGTCAAGTGTGCGTAACCATTGAACGCCCAAAACCACATCACATCCGCCTAAGGACAAGGCAAACATGTCAAAGTGCAGGTTATAATCTTCCATAGAGATACACACATTGTGGCACTTCCCCTTGCAAGGTAAGGTGCCCCCGTTGGCAACCATGACTTCAAATTTGGAGCAAGGATGGACAAAACAATCAACCTGTTTGGCATTCCGAGGGTCAATGAAGTTATGAGTGCTACCAGAATCAATCAGTATGGTAAGAGGGAGCTTCTTGAAGTATCCCCTGAACCGCATTGTTTATGAGGTGGTGACGCCGGTTACAGCATGGAGAGAGATCTCGGGTGGGTCGTCCTAAGATGGGGTGTCAACAGGCAGGTGTTGAATGTCGACCTGATCATCTACTGTATCTGGAGCTTCTTCACCAAGTTCTGAGGCAGGCGAAGAATCCACATCCAAGAGATATAGCTTTTGTTGAACACATCTATGTCCCTGAGTGAATTTCTCATCACAATTATAACAAAGCCCTTTTTCTTGGTGTGCCTGCATCTTTGTTTAAGACAAATGCTTGATAGGAGTTGGTTGAGGAGTAGGCGTGATGGGAGGTTGTTGGGAACCCATATTTCCGAAGGGAACAAAGGTGGGTTTGGAGCGTTGTTGAGTTGCGATCTTGTCCTCTGCCAACTTAGCTAACCCTAGGAATTCCATCATTGTGTTGGGACATAACATTTTGAACTCTGAGTGGAATTCATCCTTGAGACCATTAACAAAATAGCTCCTGTAGAATTCATCAGACAATCCTTCTGTGTGATTGGCCAGTTTCTCAAATTCTGTCTGATACTCTCTCCCTATGCCAATTTGGTGAAGTTTAGTGAGTGCTCCTGTGAAGTTATCAAAAGCACTAGGACCAAATCGTGGCAAAAGGAGTTGAAAAAAATCTATCCAGTTTGGCTCGGGATGAGCTTTGATGTACCAACAGTACCATTGAAGGGCTTCCTGTTCCAAATGAAAGGATGCAAGTGGAACTTTTTGGACATCAAAAGTATTATGCAGACTGAAATATTGTTCTGCTCGATATATCCATCCATTCGGATCAGTACCATTGAAGCGAGGAAAATCAAGCTTCGGCCCACGAAAATTGCTGGAAGAAGAGAACTCGGTGGCTGCAAAAGATTATGCCTATTGGTTATTGTTCATGGCTAAATGTTGAAGATGGAGGCTGAGAAATTTTTCATCCAGATCTTGGAGTTGGTTTGGATGGCTGCAAGTGCTTCCTCCATGGTGTGTGCTCCTGCACAGGTGAGAACCATAACCAGGGTTTTTTTTTTTTTTGGGGGGGGGGGGGAATGGGTAGAAAAACAAAAACAGAAGCTGATTTAGTAAAGGGAAATTTGGATTGGGGAAAAAATATGATGGGTAATTGGGGTTTGACTAGATTTTGGACACTGTCGAAAGGACAGGAAAGCAGAAAAGGGGGATTTTAGAAGCGAGGTGAAAGAATGAGAAAATTTGGAAGAGAGGGACAAAGAAGCAGAATTAGAAAAAGGAACTCTGTGGTAAAATTTGAAGGCGATCGGGTGAAAATTGAAGAAGTTATGGCAAACCCTAAAAATAGATAAATGTGAGATTTCGGGTGTTGGGAAGTGGAATGTGGGATAGGGTCCTCAGGAATGAAATATGCAGAATGGGATTGCAGGGGTGTCAGAGAAGTTTCAAGGGAAACAGAGTTAAAACAAGAGAGATTTGGCGGAAAAACAAACAGAGTTAAAACAAGAGAGATTTGGCGGAAAAACATAATTTTTATTTTTATTTTTATTTATTTTTATTTTTATTTTTTTATTTATTTTTTATTTTTTTATATATTTTATTTATTTATTTATTTATTTATTTTCAGAAATGGATCTGCAACAACGCGGAAGGGATCGACAACATATGGATCTGAAACGACACCGAATGGATCGAAAACGACTGGATCTGGAACGGATTTCCGAATAGATCTGGAACGGCTTTCAGAATGGATCTGAAATGGCTGGATATGAAATGGCTCAGAATGGATCTGAAACAGCACGGAAGTGATCGGTAACAGTTCAGCTAAAAATAGATATGGACCCCAGGTATGTTCGGCTTCCTAACAGTTCAGGTGTTTCACTCGGCCACCAATGCTATCGGACAGCTTGCGTATTGGGGTAGTACCCCTCACTCCACGGATCAGGTAAAACTGATAACCGCTTTGCCACAAACGATAGCTCTTGGTTTACCTCACGGGTGGGAACTAGTCAATCAGGTAGGGGTCGTTGCCCTTTTTGTTGGCAGGTCCTGTCAATGGGACAACTACTTTGGGGTTCTTGTGGTACTCCTCACAATGAGTTTTAGGGCTTATGCCCAAGTACTTCCCACAGTTAAGTGGATAGGGATTATTCCCAGATCCGAACTTGCAACAGATGCGAAAATTTTTTTTAGCAGAAATTCCACCCAACGAGCCCAAGAAAGTGCTCTGATACCAGATGTGATTAACCTGCAATAATTAATTAATGCAAATACACAAGATATCAGAAATAACAGAACTCAGAATCACTTTTATATTGATTGCAGGCCACTTCGAGGGGGCAACCTCTTTTGCGCTAGCTCAATACAATTAACTTCACGGTGCCTTCATAGGCCTCAACACACACTTATATACTAAGTCTAGGCTCCAATACTATGAGTCAAAACCATGGGCCAATACAAACTATGGATCAACAAAAATATGGGCGACATACAAAGAATATGCGCCAACAACAATAACACAAACTATGGATCAACAAATACTACGGGACGACTTACAAAGCATATGCGTCCAACAACAATATACTAACAAAGTAAAGACATGGGTTCCTAACAAATATGTAGTGCAAATATAAAGAAAGCGGTACTCTCTATGGAGTTACCTATGACTCTCCGACCATAATGGCTACTACAAGAGCTCCTACTTCCTCTATTCTGCTTTAAAATCCACTCACGTGTTGTTGCTCAACTATGTAACAATACAATAACATCATAGGAATGAAGCCCCTTCTTTTCCTAACAGCTTGATATTTAACATAGCTCGATAGCCGTCTAGGGTTAGTTCTAGGGTTATTGCATGCTTCAACTCCCGATCAGGGTTAGGTTTTTGGACCTTCTAGAATGTTCTTGAAATTCCACACGTGACTAGCTTCACATGTGTGAGAAATGAGAGATGACATGGAATCCACTCGATACCATGGTGGTCAATTGAATAGGTCAACTTGTGGGAGGCATAACTTCCTCACACGGACTCCAATTGAGGCGATTCTTGGACTGTTGGAAAGGTCTCGAAATTGTGTAGTGTACATAGGGGCATAGCAAAAGTGATTAATTTTTACCCCAAAAAACATCGATTAAGCCCTCAAATAGGCCTTGGAAGGTTCTGGACCCCAAATCTGCAAAGTGAGACCCACCCTTGAAATGGGCCCTACAAGCCAATTCATCCAATCTTTCTACCCAGAAAGCACCAAAATAGGCAAAAAATTATATATTGATCCATTTTGGATTAGATTTTGAGAAATTGATTTTCATTACTCATTAAAGAAGTAAAGTAGATTATCACATATTGGACATGCCAAATTGGTTTACATAGACATTAATATGATATTTTTGTTGATGTATATGTAACTTCGGAATGTATTTCATCTATGTATTTCCTATATATTTATTATACCCTTATAAGAGATGTGTTATTCCTCTATAAGGAAGTGTCGTCATGTGTATTGACAAGTGTTTGTACTTGGCGAAGGGTTATTAGACCACCATGTGTGGGGTCGGCCCTGAAATATATTTTATATGGTTGATATACCTAGCTAGACAAGTCGGCCCCATAAGGTCACTGGGAAAACAGACTAGTATAAATAGAGATCGGGAGATCTCTATTTGGATCACTCGGAAACTCATACTTCTCTCACTCAGAAAGTGGCGCACTAGTGAGGAGGAGGATAATCTGCTACTAGGAGACTATCTCAGTGTATTTTGGTTGTACTTTGGTTGAGCCATTACTCTCTCTATCTCTGAAGAAGTTGTGGGGTTTTTCACCTTAGGGTTTTCCCCACGGAAACTCTGTGTCTCTTGTCTCTCTTGCTTTTGATTCTTGTGATGCTTAACATGCTTGATATGATTGTTATGCATTGATATACTGTACATGTTATTCTCTCAATAAAGATCCTAGAGTATTGTGAATTAATGCTCAAAATTTAACATGGTATCATAGCTAACCTGAGAAGAAGACATTTTGCAGTGACGAAAACTAGGGTTTCTTGTTTATTGGGTTTCTCTCCATATATTTTAGAAAAGCAGTATAGTAGATTGACTCTACTCATCAAGGAGAATCTATCTGTCCAATCAGAATTCAATTCTGAGCATTTTCAGATTTGGCCCTAAAAATTAGGGTTTCCACAAAAATAGGAATTTCTGAAACCTGAAGACATAGCTGGAAGCTCCTTGCAAAAATAGAAGTTTAGAGCTTTGTATCGAGATTTTTGGCTGGGTAGATCTCCGGGAAACTCAAACCCTAATTCAGGGCTCTCCCTAGTGAAACCGGGAGGACAAAAAGGCAAATCTGAAGGGTAAAGCTTTGCTGATCTCAAATTATGAATACACCAGGCTGATCAGCTCATCAAGGCGCATCTTTCTATCCTTTCAGAATGTTGAAATTCACATTTTGAATTTTTAGGGTTTTTTCGACAAACCCTAATCCGAGACCAGATCCAGTTTTCAGTAATTCAAGTGGTAAGACCTAAATCTTTTCTATTTCCGTTTGAAGTACTCTTAAGATGTCTCACCATACAAAGCTTGAGGATAAGCTTGAAGGGGCTGATAACTTCTGAACTTGGAAGTATAGGATTGGGTTAATCCTGGAAGAGAATGAGTTGGACTCATACATAAAAGAAGACATCCCTATCCTAGAGGATGAAGAGGCTAAGGTATTGCATAAGAAGAACTTGGTCAAGGCAAAGAGAATCATTGTTGATTCCATCAAAGACCATCTCATACCCCATGTGTCTTCTCTAAAGACACCCAAGGAGATGTTTGACTCTTTGACCAAGTTATTTGAAGGGAAGAACATAAATCGGAAGATGACTCTGCGGAATCAATTGAAAGGGGTCAAGATGTTGAATGGAGAAACCATTCAATCTTGCTTCTCCAAGGTCTCTCAGATCAAGAAACAACTTGAAGCTGTGGATGAAGTAGTGGATAATGGTGAAGTTGTTATGACCACTCTGAATGGCCTTCCTAGGTCATGGGACTCCTTTAGTCAAGGAATCTGTGCAAGAAAGAAATTGATCTCTTTCAGTCAACTGTGGGAGGAATGCTCTCAAGAAGAAGCTAGGGTTGTAGCTCGTGAAGAAAATATGGGAGGTGAAGATCAAGCTCTCGCAGCCCACACCAAAAGAAGCAAGCCCAAGAAGGAGCACTCTCACCACAAGAGATCCTATCACAACCATCAAAAGAATAAGAAGGATATAAGATGTTTCACATGCAATGAGAAGGGTCACTTTGCTTCAGAATGTCCCAAGAAAAAAAGGGATAACATCAACTCCAGCAAGAAGAAGAAGGGCAACAAAAGAAAGTTCCATGCTCATGCTGCCGAAGATAATGAACCTCCAAAGAAGAAGGCTAGGGTAGAAAGTGATGAAAGTGATGATGACTCATCAAGTGAAGAAGAGTATGTTCTAATCTCTTCTCTCACAGGTACTATCTCCCATGGTTGTAATGATTGGTTAATTGACAGTGGGGCTTCCAAACACATGACTGGGTTTAAGGAATCTTTTGTAAACCTATATGAACATGAATCACCCCATAAGGTGAAACTTGGGGATGATTATCAATACCCAATCAAAGGAAGTGGTGAAGCCTCCTACAACCTAGATTCTGGAAAATCTTTGAAGATGAAAGAAGTCCTTTATGTACCTGGGCTCAAGAAGAACTTACTCTCCATCTCTGCCTTGGATGCAAAAGGTATGAGGGTTGCATTTGTGGATGGCCAAGTCCTAATGTGGCCAAAGGGAAAGACCATAGATGATGTAGTAGTGATTGGAGAGCAAGAGGGAGGTTTGTATAAATTGAAAGGACAACCTGAACATTCCATGGTTCATGAATCCATGGAGCCAAGTGAACTTTGGCATAGAAGACTTGCTCATATGCACTATAGGGCACTTCTAATTGCAAGCAAGGTTGTAGAAGGTCTTCCTGAAATCAAGACCAAACATGAAGGTGTTTGCAAAGGATGTGCAAAAGGTAAGAACATTAAAAAGGCTTTCCCAAGTAGTGAAAGCAAGGCAAAAGGTATCCTGGAAATCATCCACTCAGATGTATGTGGTCCTATGTCATCCAGTTCTCTGAGTGGGTATGTTTACTATGTCTCATTTATTGATGACTTCTCCAAGAAGACTTGGGTATACTTCTTGAAGAACAAAGATGAGGTGTTTGATAAGTTCAAGGAATTCAAAACCTTGATGGAGAATTAAACTGACAAGAAGATCAAAACATTCAGATCCGACAATGGTGGAGAATTCACCTCAGGTGACTTCAAGAAGCTTTGCAATGATTCATGGATTAAGAGGGAGTTGACTGCTCCTTATAATCCTCAACAGAATGGAGTTGCAAAAAGAAAGAACAGAACAATCATGGAAGCAGCAGGGCAATGCTGCATGACCAGGATCTACCTATGCATCTATGGGCAGAAGCAGCTAGAACATATGTATATGTGCAGAACAGAACACCCCACAAGATATTGGACAACAAGACACCGGAAGAGGTCTTTTCTGGTAAGAAACCTGAAGTCATCCATCTCAGAATATTTGGTTGTCCATTATACACTCATGTCCCAAAGGAAAAGAGGACCAAACTAGATCTTTCAGGAAAGAAGGGTATCTTTGCGGGTTACAGTGAAAGCTCGATGGCTTACAGAATATACTTTCCAGGGTTCAAGAAGATTGATGTAAGCAGGGGTGTAACATTTGATGAAAACTCAGCATTCATCAAATCAAGGAAGGCACCTATCGAAGTTTATGAAGAACCTAAGGAAACTAGATTTCAAGACACTACCATGACTGAAGCAATTCTAGAATTCGTTCGTGAGTTTGAAGATCCGCAAGAACCTGTAGATCCACCCCGTGAGGATAACTCTCACAAGAGGAAACCTACATGGGCTAGAGAGCTCATTCAAGATGCAGAAAGATTTGGCATTCTAGAAGAAGAACACAGAGCAAAGAAGAGAACTAGATCACATACCAGTTATGTTGCTTTACTCTGTGACATTATGAATAAAGAACCTTCCAGTTATGAAGAAGCGGCGGAAAAGAAAGAATGGAAGGATGCCATGGTTGAGGAATACCAATCAATAATGAAGAATGATGTTTGGGATGTTGTCCCAAGACCTAAAGAGAAGTCTGTTGTGACTTCCAAATGGATCTACAAAATCAAGCATGCTGCAGATGGCAGTGTAGAGAAATACAAGGCAAGATTCGTAGCTCGTGGTTTCTCTCAAAAGGAGGGAATAGATTATGAAGAAACTTTTGCACCTGTAGCCATGCATACTTCCATCAGAATAGTACTTGCCCTGGCTGCAGCAATGAAATGGAAAATACACCAGATGGATGTCAAGACTGCTTTCCTGAATGGTGTAGTTTAAGAGGAAGTATATGTGGAGCAACCACTCGGTTTCGAAATACATGGCAGGGAGTCATATGTGTGCAGATTGAAGAAAGCCTTGTATGGCTTGAAGCAAGCTCCCAGAACTTGGTATGGTAGGATGGACAGTTTCCTATCTAGTTTTGGCTTTACCAAGAGTAAAGCGGATTCCAACCTTTACTCCAAGATTGAGGAAGGGAATCCTGTGATTCTACTCCTGTATGTGGATGACTTATTTGTAATAGGAGATGACAGATTGATTGCAGATACTAAGAGGAAGCTTGCTGCCGAGTTCAATATGAAAGATTTGGGAATGATGCATTATTTCCTAGGTATGGAGGTGTGGCAGAGTGTAGGTGGGATCTTCCTTGGTCAAGGGAAGTACACAGTAGACATCCTGAAGAGATTCGGGATGATGGATTGCAAGGCCATGGCCACACCTATGGCATCAAATCTGAAGCTTCAATGTGATGCTTCATCTGAGCCGGTTGATGTCTCTATGTATCGTTAGATGATTGGGTCCTTGATCTACCTGACGAACACGAGACCAGATATTTGCTTTGCGGTGAACACATTGAGCCAGTTCCTGACGGATCCGAGGAGTGTTCACCTGGTTGCTATAAAGCATGTTCTGAGGTACCTGAAGGGTACAGTGGATTATGGGCTCAAGTATGAAGTGAATCAAAAGTTTAACCTGCAAGGTTATGTTGATTTAGATTGGGCTGGCAGTGCTGCAGATAGGAAGAGCACATCTAGATGTTGCTTCAGTATGGGATCAGGTGTGATCTCTTGATTTAGCAGGAAGCAGTCCTGCGTAGCACTGAGTATAGCTGAGGCAGAGTATCTTGCAGCCTGTTCAGCTAGTTGTGAGGTAGTATGGCTTCGGAAGCTACTGTCTGAGTTATTTGATCTCCCATTGGATGCTACTGGTATTTTCTGTGATAACCAGAGTTGTGTGAAGCTGTTTGAGAACCTAGTGTTTCATGACAAGTCGAAACACATAGAGATCAAATATCACTATATCAGGGATATGGTGCAGAGAGGAGCTGTGAAGCTCCTGTACATTGCGACGAACGAGCAGATTGTAGATGTGCTGACGAAGCCACTAGCCAGGGTGAAGTTCGAGTACTTCAGGGAGAGGCTTGGTGTTCTTCATATTGATGACACTTCGAGGAAGAAGTGATGGACACATTTGTAGAAGTATTCCAAGCATGTTGGAAGGAGGATCCTTCACATGGATGTGGATGTAAGCGTTGGATGATGAGCATCAAGATGATGCTCCAGTTACTGCTTTGTAGGTATGCATCATGTTGGATGTTGGATATGATCAGTTGGATCATTTATATGTATATGTATGTATGCATCATGTTAGATGTTGGATATGATCAGTTGGATCATTTATATGTATATGTATGTACGCATCATGTTGGATGTTGGATATGATCAGGAGGATCATTTGTATATGTTTTGTATATGCATCTTGTTGGATGCTTGGACCATGTATCTGTATATGTATCAGGTGGATACTGTGTATGATTAGGTAGATCATGTATGTTGATATGTATCAGGTATGATCAGGTGGATCATGTTTTGTATTTGTATCAGGTGGATACATTGTATGATCAAGTGGATCATGTATGTTGATATGTATCAGGTAGATACTTGGTATGCATCAGGTAGATGCATTATATGATTAGGATGATCATGGATGACGAGCTTCGGGATGTTGCTCCAGATGACATGCAACAGGATGTTGTAGTGATGATGATCATGATGATCATGTATACATCAGGATGATGTATGGTGAGTATCAAGTTGATACTCTGTGGCAATGGATAGGTTGTGCAGATAAGCATATAATAGCACCCTGGGAGGTTTGCAGATTCTCTTGCTAGGTTTTGCCGCTGGCATATAATAGCTCCCTGGGAGATTTGGCAAACGCTCTTTCGAGGTTTTGCTTTGGGAGGACATATAATAGCGCCCTAGGAGATCTGTAGATAGTCTTGCAAGGTTTTGTCGCTGGCATATAATAGATCCCTAGGATATATGGCAGATGCTCTTTCGAGGTTTTGTCCTATGGCATATAATAGCTCCCTGGGAGATCCGATAGGTTGAGTTGTGTGCTCATAATAAGTCCTGGGATGCTCTTGCAAGGTTTTGCCATGACCACATGTAATATCGCCCTGGGAGATCCAATAGGTTGGGATGTGTTCCCGTAATAAGTCCTGGGATGCTCTTGTAAGGTTTTGTGGTGACCACATATAATAGCTCCATGGGAGATTCGATAGGTTGAGCTGTGTGCTCGTAATCAGTCCTGGGATTCTCTTTCGAGGTTTTGTGGTAGGGTCACATGTAATAGCTCCCTGGGAGATCCGATAGGTTGGGCTGTGTGCCCGTAATAAGTCCTGGGATGCTCTTGAAAGGTTTTGTGACGCACGTAATAAGTCCTAAGGATTCCACAGTATGGCCAATGACGAAGACCTGCAGGTGGTGGGCCTACATCTAGTATGAAAAAGGACTGGGCCGAAGCTTCATTCGAGTTGCAATTGACAGGCCCCATGAACCATAGGATTTATCATTGTACCTCGGTCATAAGTGGATTTTTCTTGGATTAAGACTCGTTCTTAGGTTGGACTATATTTATATAACGTTTATTGCTCATCGGTGGACTTAGAGCCATTTCCGAGAGCAACTTGAGCTTTCAAGTGCTATCAAGCATTAGGTCCACCAAGTGATCAAATGGCCTAGTTCGAGGGTTTAAATATTGTAACCAACAATATCTGGTAGTAACCCCTACATGTGGATGAAAATCCTATATAACATAGATAGTGGGGAAGCTGGCGGAATTAATTTTGAGCAAGTCGATCGCATGAGCTAGGGCTCAAATTTGATTAAAAATTGCTTGCACACAAATTTTGGAGTTCGATAAAAGTGAGAATATTGTCGACAAACTTGATCATTTTTAATGAACTCATCATTACGAATATACTGCAACTCATGGAATCTGATTTCAAACCAAGGAAGTGCCAAAATGCCTTCATTGATTCCTCATCAAACCTAGCCCTTAATCCATGTTGTTTAGAAGACTAATCCCTTGGCAAACAATTTCACCAGGCCATTACATTTTAAACCTTGGAAAATTGCTCACGTCTTCATTGTTCACTAGGTGGTCCCTGTATTGATGAAGTCCATCTTGCACTAAAACCTACAAAACATCTTGAATTTGAACAAATGATAATAAGAAAACATGAAAAATTAAGCAAACCAATACAAATGATGATAATAAGAAAACATGAAAAATTAAGCAAACCAATACCAATGATAATAATTTAAAGAGAAAAAATAATAAATAAAAAACCCAAATTTTTTTAATAATAATAATAATAATACCCCTTTTAATAAGTTAAAACAAAAAAATTAAACCAACGTAGTCTCGTTTTCCAGAAAACTCTAGGCACCTTGCTGTATCAAAACAAAAAAATTAACCGAACACAGTTTTGTTTGTTGGCAAACTAAAGTTAACTCGCTGCAATAATGACACACTAAAATTAACTCGCTGCAACAACGACACACTCACAAAGAACCTCCGCAACACCGGCCAACTCATAGACACCATTGTCCAGATCTCCAAGCCATCCACATTTGATATGTTATCTGGAAGAAGAAAGATCCAATTAATTGACTTCCAGTGTTCAAGGAGAGCCAACATTTTGAATCTACTTGAAAGGAGTATTCAAATGTTAGCAAGTAGAACACTAAGTTTCCGTGCCATGCTATGCAGACATGGAACGTTTGCGAATTTTGTCTAAAAGGAATGATTCAAGTGACGAGAACTTGAGTTGAAAATACTGAGATGGTTACCCTTTCTGGTGGCCTGGAAAGTATGGGGTGCTAGAAATCAGTCATTATTCGAAGATCGCAATATTCCTAGCTTCCTGGTTATCACTCAGGTTCTCTCTACCTACAAATTCTTCCTCGGACCTGTGGGGAAACATAAGATAAGAATTTTTAAAGAGCTGACTCATAAGGAGGGTGATACAGTTGGATTCATTGATGGTGCTTGTGATGATAACATATGTGGTTTGGGAGGTTTGTTGAAGTATGAAGGGCTGGAGATTAGATTCCAAGCAAACGGAGGGGAAGGAACCAATAACAGGGCTAAGGGGCTAGCATTAAGATTTCTACTACAACAGGCAAAAGAGCTTGCGGTTAATAGTTTAAGGATCTATGGTGATTCTGAGTTATGGATAAAAAGAATGAACAAGGAAATAACATTTAACAATCATGTATTGCAAAATTTGGGCAATTGTATGGATACATTGGTGGCACATTTGAGATTGGAGTTTGTCCATATATATCGAGAACAAAATGAGGAGGCCGATGGCCTTTCTAAAGACTGTTTACTTGAAGAGGAAAGAAAATGCAAAATTGTATCTAAAAAAGATGATATTAAGGAGATAAGTTGGAAAAATCTAGACAGTTACATATAAGTTTTTTTTGAATTTTGAAAATATATACTAACATTATTACAATATTATATTGTATTTTATACACATAATATATTTAATGCTCATCAATAATCAATGAATATGCTTTTTTCTTTGGAAAAAAAAAAGACTTCCACTCATGGCTTTCATCATATCTTTCAAAATCTTAAACCTTACCATAAATATGAACTCTTGGTGTATTTGTTTTGATGTTTGTAGTTATTTTAAACCTTTTTAACTCCCAGCTGTTATCATATATTTCGAAATCTTAAAGCTTAATTAACGGCAGGCGTTTTTCGATTGTTGCCACGTGGAAAGAACGAAAGGCCCTGTTGACCAGCAGCTTTAGTCGTTTTCCACGATTTATGACGCCTTTAAATGCACCCCACACTGGGCCCCCTCCTCTACCACTCACGTCTTTGTATTTAATCGCTGCATCGGATTCGTTTGGCTTTGTCGCTTATTGTTCCAGGCAGCCCTGGAATTTCAAATTCTAGGTACCTGTCAATTCAAAATTTGATGACGGCTACATGGTTTTAGCCTCTGTCACTTTACGTTTTATACCAGTTAATAGAGTGTCAAATTTACTGTATTATTAAAAATTCGTTTTTTTGCTAAGAATTCCAGCCATTACTTTTATCCATTGACACCCTCTTTATATTTTTGGATATTCTGCATTAAGAGGAGTTCAATTTGTTTTTTTCCTTATTAATTTAGTAGAGGGAAGCTTGCCCTTTCCATAATGGGCTTTTAAGTATGCATTTATTTATATATTCCTTCAAGGATGATACTTCAAAATTTCCTAGGCAGGCGTACGATGAAAAGAGCTCATGGTAACTCGTCGGAATTTGACAGTGAGCAGAACAATCAAGAGCAGGGCAGAGGGCAGACAGCAGGCTAGATAAATATTAAATTTTCTGACGGGACATGTAAATTGATAAACGTTTTAAATTTTTTATGACTGTCACTGTTGACGTCTTTATTTTACATTTACTGGTCAAATACGTTCTTTCACGAAAAAAACGTTCTACAGGACATCAAATTCCACAGGCATCGATTCTCAACCATTTATCGCTTCTTTAAGTTTTCGTTTTCGTTTTCGTTTTTGCTCTCAAGTCTTTTGTTCTCGAGCCGAAGGGGTCGTTCAGGTTGACTGATAGATTAATGGCCGGGGAGGACGAAGAGTCGCGGGATCGAGTCGCAGCGGGCGAATACAAGAAGCTGGCACTACGCGAGGATGAGGTCGCCAGCAACGTTGACATGCTGAACGAGATATTCAAGCATCTGGACGCGGCGTCTTTGGCCATGGCTTCTTGCGTCAACAAGAAATGGAAGCAGGCCACCGAATACGAAGGCCACTGGGAGGCCATCTGCATGCGCCATTGGCCATACACTCCCTCGTCTCAGACTGGGCAGTTGAAGACCGTGGTCGTGGCTTTTGGTGGATTCAGGCGTCTCTATTTCAACTTCTTGCACCCTCTTCTCTCTAGAAATAATAGCAGTTGCAGGCATTTGAATTCTTCCAAGCGAAGGTGGAGCAAGGACGAGGTCTATCTGTCCCTCTCGCTCTTTTCCATCGATCGGTACGAGAGAATAGCTCCTCTGTCTCCGCATTCATCTCGCATGGCCGGAATTCTGTGCAACCAACAACAAGCAGCCTCCTCTTCCACCGCCTTCTCTTCCGATGTGGGTCGCCTTATGGACAAATGCAGCTTTCATCCGTCAAACAGAAACAAGACTGTCCTTCATCATTCATCAAGGAAGATCGGTATTGACGCTGAAGATGCGAAGTATTGCTGGGGATCCATGGATTCGCAATCCTCTTCCAAATAACTCTTACACAGAATGCATTAAAGGTACTGCATTCTTGTCTCAGAAGGTTTCGGAACCATCAAATATGTAATATTAACGATTATTTTCCGAAATCCTTTTATCACATAGACGTACCAAACAATGGTTTCATTTCACGTATGTTTATTTATTAAGGTAGTTGCGCATATCTGGCAGCTAGTATTGTTATTTAATTAGTCCCTCTTTAAAGTAGATTTAAGAAACACCGTTAACCGGTGGATTTTTCCGGTTGTCACTCCCCATAAAGTGACTGCATAGAAATAAATGGTTGGGTTGCTTTCTTCATGTAATTTTGGGTTTCCAGTGCATTACCCACTTTATATATGAGAATGGCTTTTCATTATCTGAATGTCCTTCAAATCTATTTCTTGGTTGGTGTCAAGCATTTAGAGTAACAAATAAATAGTGTACATGATATCTTCTTCTTCTCAGATACCTTCTTTTTCTATACTCTTTCTTTGCATGTCAGCTTAATCGACCAGATTTCTTGCACACCATGTCAGTTTTTGATAGCTTTTATTAAGCTTGGTTTACAGTTCAATCAATGTAAACTTTATGGGTTTATTGTTGCCTTTATAAGTCGGTTGAGTTATGTTAGGGTGGTTAATTGCTGAGAGTTTCTAATTATCAGTGTTTTAATTTGGATTGTAAGACAATGTAAATGTTAAATGCAATTTGATGATCTTTGAAGTGACAAGTCTTATTTTTATTTCTATTTTTTATAATTGTTTATTTTGAAATTGGAACGAATGTTATGGAATCAATCTAGATAATCTAGATAGTACTTTTGGCTCATATTCTAGTCCACCTGAAATTCTAAGATATAAACACCTATGGGTGTAATAAATACATATAGGTATAATTAGTAAAAAAAGATAATTTGATATAATAATGTGAAGTAGTAAATTATAGATCCATCTCAATTTTGGATTTATTAAAAAGTACTAAGAGAGATTAAATCTATTTAGGTGTACAGTTTTTGAATATTGATAAAAATTCTAAGATATAAACACCTTTAATAAACACATATAGGTATAATTAGTAAAAAAAGATAATTTGGTATAATGTGAAGTAGTAAATTATGGATCTATCTCAATTTTCGATTTATTAAAAAGTACTCAGAGATATCAAATCTATTTAGGTGTAAATTTTTTGAATATTGATATTTAATAGATTTGAAATTAAGATGAATTTAAGGTAATTATTTTTGAATATTTTTTTAATATAAAAAATCAATACTATGCAAACATTAAGCTCGATTACTCAATACATCTTCTCCATATAACACTTTAAAAGTGTAATTCAACTTAAATTATAAGCTAATTGTTTAATATTTTTTACAATATTTTAATGCTCATTACCACTTAAACAATTACATGTTCCCATGCATTCTCTAAATTGCCAGCTATAGTATAAATTTAAATTTTTTAGAATGCCTCCACCCATTTATTCCAATGTCTTTTGATCAAGATACATTGTAGAAATAATGTTAAGGAAACAATTGGTTAATGAGCAAGGCCCTATTATTGTAGTGTTCCACTACTTTTGACAAAGAAGGGAAGCTGCAAAGCAGCAAGTCCTTGTCTTATGAATTTCTCACTTTGCAATGAGTGTCGGAATTTTCATTTAACAACATTTATCAACTTATTATTTTGACTTATAATAGAATATGGTAGATCTTAGCTATGCCTTTTGTTGTCACTTGAAAACGTTCACTGCCCAAAAGCTATTTTCACATGTCACTAATCATGCCAGAACCAATAGGACCGAATTTTTAGTTGCAGAAGTATGAAAACGAGGGTGGGACATGCTCTAGGATGAACTGGACATACAGGAAGAATGATGCATTTGAAGGCAACAACTAGCTCATTTGCCACTTGACTGCCATTGTCGACTTGGATAAAAAAAATTGGGTGCTATTGTAGCCATTTCCTTGATGTATAAAAGTTGAATGCCACCGTGTGGAGTTTCCTGGCAAAAGCCACAAAAAAGAAAAATTGGCTAAGCGTCAAATGTAAAAGTGCAGTCCAAAGTCTCGATGAAATAACCTCGAGAGAAAATTGGAAGACGACACGTGGAAACATAGGATTGGACATCGATAATCCACAATGGAGTTGAAAACATGTTCATTTTGAAGTCCCAATGGAGTGATTCCGATAACATATTGCATGCCAACAAGTTGCAATAGGAGAGTAGGCATTGGAGGTCACTTCGTGGAGTTAGAAACAAAATGTTTATATCTACCCCTCGATCGGAAAGTCTCACAATGCTGACAAGTGGCAACATTCGAGTGGTCATCGGAGCTCCATAATTGGGGGTAAATTTTTTTTTTTTCTAAGGAATCCCCAACGAGGAAGCCTCGTTGTAACGACAAGTCGCAAGCATATGATCGATCGTTAGAGACCTCGTATCGGGGTTACAAAGAACCTATCACTTTGGAAAGGCCAACGATAAAGAGCGATACGTCAAGGTTGACATATCGAGGCTCAAAAATAGGATGAAGTTTGGGAAGGGGTGATAGTATGTCGAGGAGAGCATATCGAAGTGGCAGGTTGGTGATGCCCAAAGGTGGCATTGGAGAATGGAATGATGAAGAAGCCGTGATGGCACAAGCGTAGTGGATTGTGTGATTCCAGAGTTTTGGATCAAAGTTTAGTTTGAGGGCATAGTTTTGCAAACCTGATGGAGAATCCCAACAACCAATCATAGTGTGACATGTGGCACGATCTCGGAGGCTTGTATCGACGATCCAGAATTGATACATCGATGTTTTCCTCTGCTGTGGACCTAGGATATAAATGCACACAACAAGCAGATGAGTCTAAACAACACCCCAAAGGATCAAGGGCTAGGACCGATGGCCGAGTAGAAATTGCCAACACCGAAGGTGATCATATCTATGGGAAAGCATCTAAATCAACGGTTTAAAAACATTGCATCGCAAAATGCATGAACCTTAATGCCCATCCATCGAGTTGTTGGTCAAAAACCACTAGGCTATGTGGCGTTGTTTTATTGGTAACAACTACAAATTTTTCATTTTTAATACCGCTTTTCATCGAGTCATTACCACCTTACTTGTCAAAAGATGGAAACCACGTTGGCTCTCCCCAAGGTGACACATGCACTGCATCAGGACCCATTGAAGGTCTCCACGACATTAACCGATATTGGAGATAAGGTCGTTGGGGAAGGGCAGTGAAGAAGCACACCATAACTATTTTAGAAGCTATCACAACCATCAGATGAAATATAAAAAACGATCACATTCGTCAGATTAGAAGGTGACAAGGACCCCCTAATAAAGCAAAATATTTGATAAAAATAGATCTCGACAATAGAGGAGTATTAAAGGCAGAATCAAAATTGCTCATCATGCCTCATGACGGTTATAATAGACGATTGTCTCCTCCATGGTTGTGGGTGACACACACCCATTCATATGTGCCAACGTGAGGTGGGAGACTCTAGTCAAGGAAATACAATTATAAAGGAAATAGTGGAAGATGAAAAACAGGAGATTCAATTATACATTGGAAAGGCTACCAAAATTTCTAAGACAGTGCTATGCAAGGATCTACAACATTAGTTCCTTTCTTCGTCTTTCTCTCATTCTTCATTGTAATGAAATCAGAGAGGTTCCTTATGAAATTCTAATTCATAGCAGATCATGGAGCTGAGTATACCACACAAAGAAAGAATGAGCATAAAAGATGAATTACAGTGAAAATTGCATTAAAAATGAGCAGACAATTAATCATGCATGAGAAATCAGATATGAACAAAACAATGTCACATGATCCAATAATCAATATAGTCAACAATGATGTTACAATGGAGAGAATTCGAATCACCTAGGAGAATTCGAGTCTCATTTTGTCTAGCATAGGAATTGTCACCACTGGCGTGCTTCGGAAGACCCAAAATCAACTCAATTGAACCAAAACTCAGTTAACTAAAGGCATAGTCAGTTAACTGACCAAGGAGGGGGCATTAGTAAGTTTGTCATGCAAATCACTCAGAAAAGGGTGCATGAGGCCATAATCAGTGGAAATCAAAGCATAAACCCCCCATAAGAGTCAGCTAACTTAGGTGGATTGAATTGGAACATTGAGTTGGCTCCTAAAATATAGGGAACTGACTCAAGTGGTCCTAAAATGATGCATGCAGGGCGCATTAGGTGGATGATGGATCCTGGATGACATATGCACACCACTAGGGGTCAAATGACATTATCAACTACTAGGAAAAATAAATAATGTTAGGTAGGACAAGGATGGAGTATTAATTATCCTAACACCCCCCATTAATCCAAACTTGTGCATCTTGGGCCCTGGTTACTAAGACCAAAGGTCACCCATACAATCAAATAAATGATGAAAATAAAATAACTGTCCATGAACCAAGGAAATGGGGAAAACCTCATGGAAAGCCGCCCCCTCAAAATAGGGAAGCATGGAGCTCAAACTGCTTTCACACCAATTAGAGATATGAGATAAACAAATCTCTTTTTTGTGAGAAACTTAGTGAATATGTCTGCAACCATCTCCTCTGTAGGACAATAATGAAGTGAGATGGTCCTGTTGTGCACTAGCTCCCTGATGTAGTGCATGTGAACCTCAATATGTTTGGTCCTTTGCTTCTGAACTAAGTCATTGGAGATCCTGATGGCACTTTGATTATCACAAAAAAGGTCCACTGAAGAAGAAGTTCGAATTCCAAACTCTGTCAAGATCCCATGCAACCAAACTGCCTGGGTAGCTACATTCACAACCCCTCTATACTCTACATATACAGAAGAAAGTGCAAGTGCTTCTTTCTTCTTGCTTGCCCAACAAATTGGTTCTGATCCCAACATGAATACGTACCTTGAAGTAGATTTCCTATCAATATTGTCTCCAGCTCAGTCTGAGTCAGTAAAACCAACCAAATCTAGCTGATCACCAACAGAACAATGAATACCAAACTCTCTCGTACCTTGCACATAGTGAAAATTCATTGTCTTCCTGATACAATTGAGGCAAAGTTGTGGTGTTATAGCCCTGCATACTCATCACTGTAAGAAGGAGAGTAATGGGTGGTCGACTCAGGAAATTGGTGGCGAACTGTAATTACTAACTTAAATTGTTGCAGGTAATTAATCCACTTGAGTTGTCGAGTTGTTTGTAACTTTGACTGGGATGGGGCAAACTGTAAAGGCTTGTGGTCAGTGAGAATGACCGTCTCCTTACCAAGGATATAATGTCTCCATTTCTTAAGAGCTTGCACAATGGCATATAGTTCTTTTTCATACGTTGAATATCTTCTAACAGTGTCATTAAAAGTTTCAGAATGAAAAGCGACTGGGTGACCAGACTGAGTGATCACTGCACCCAAGGCATAGTCCGATGCATCTGTCTCAATCTCAAAGAGTTGATGCAAATAAGGTAACACAAGTATTGGTGCAATACAAAGCTTGTGTTTGAGCTATTAGAAAGATGCATGTTGTGTCGATATCCATTTGAAGACAGTTTTCCCATTTCCCTTGGTCAACTGATTCAAAGCCCAGGCTATGTGACTAAATCCGAGTATGAATCGTCGATAGAAATTCGGCAAACCAAGAAAAATTCTTAGTTCATGAATGATTTGAGGAATGGGCCAATATTTGAGGATTTGTACATTGTCTGGATCGACGTGAATGCTTGCAGAGTCGATTACAAACCCCAAATATTTGATATTGTTCATCACAAAGGAAAATTTGTCCATGTTCAAGTAGAGTCGATGTTGTCGGAGAGAGTCGAGGACTTGTCGAAGTTGTCCGACATGTTCTTCCCATGATCGACTAAAAATAAATATATCGTCGAGGTAGACAATGACCCATTTGTCGATGAAAGGCCGAAGAATGTTGTCCATATACCGCATGAAGGTTGTAGGTGCATTGGTTAAGCCGAAAGGCATGACTAATGATTCAAGCAATCCTTCCTTGGTCTTGAAAGCAGTTTTCCATAGATCTGCGGGCTCGATTGGAATCTGATGATATCCCGACTTGAGTTCGAGCTTAGTAAAGAATTTAGCACCTTTCAGACAGTCGATGAGCTCGTCTATCTGTGGCAGAGGGTATCTATTCTTTACCGAAATTTTGTTAAGGGCCCGGTAGTCGATGCACATGCGCCAAGTCCCATGTTTCTTTGGAACAAGGACGACTAGACTTCCACAAGGAGAGGAGTTGGGTCGGATATGAACTTTGTTGATCAAATCTTGAATTTGTCTGTGAATCTCTTCATTTTCGAGAATGGATCTTCTGTAAACATATGCGTTAGGTAATGAAGAACCAAGAGCAAGTTCAATAGAATATTTTACCTGGAAATGTAGAGGAACTTTGTTAGGCTCTTGAAATAGGTTCTGGTACTCATCAAGAATATTGTCGATCTGCTGTTTCTGTCGGGAGTTGCACTGGTCGGTGAGTCGACTGGTTGCTGCAGTCTTCTTGTAATTTTGTGGCTTAATCATGATCAATGCGAATTTATGGGCATGGTTGATGAGATTCTTCGTCTGTTTAGAAGATATCATTGCAACCGTTGGTGTAGGTCATCTCTTTGGTATGTCGTACCATTGGTTCCGAATTTTGACAATCACCTTCTGATGTCGTGATTGGTAACATCCATGCCGATCCCATAAGTAAGGTGTCCCAAACAAGGCATGAACTATGGAGAGAGGTTCCACATAGCAGAGTACTTCATCTTCAAATGGATTAATGAAGTAGGTGAGTTTGCACTATCGGGTGATCCTTAGTTCCTGTCCACCCTTCATCCAACTGATGTTATAAGGCTGAGGATGTGGAGCGGTAACAAGACCAATTTCATTCACGAGATTATCAGAAATAAAGTTCTTCTACCTACCATTATCCACAATCATATGCAATGGATTGTTTTGAACCCATATCTGTGTATGGAATAGGCGTTCTTGTTCCTCCTCGTCGACGATAGTCGAGGCTATTGGAGTGGTCGATGTCGATGTCAAAAGGGTCGTTTCTTCTGGGCCAGATTCTACCAGATTTTTGTCGAACAAGTAGGATGTCAACACTTTTTCCAAAAATGTCTTCCAAGCTTTGCATTCAGACGTATCATGCCATGATGAATTGTGGTAATCACACAATTTCCTGGTAGGTTGCTTGCTACGATCCCTTTTGTCTTTTTGAAAATTCTTTTTTCCATGAGCTTGCTTTGTTGAAGTCGGCTGAGAAGGTCTTGACTTGTCGAAGTCGACTGGTGCGTTCTTGTCGGGTGGTCATCCTATCGGTTTAGTTGCGAAGCGTGCTTTTCCTTTCTGTTTGGATTCAAGATTAATGGTATAGCTGAATGCATCCACAAGCGTATCGACAGTCAAAAACTCCATCTCCTGCTGAATGTATGGGGATAATCCACTGACGTACTTCAAAACAAGCAATTTCTCTTCTTCTTGAACGCCAAGTCTTTCCATTAGTCGATAGAACTCGTTGGTGTAACTCTGTATGGAATGGTCTTTCCATTGCCTTAACTGTCGCCACTTCTTATATTGTTGTTCAAATTTCTTGGGCGGGTAAAACTCCTTTCGGACATATTCGACAAATTTCTCCGATGTCTCTATGGGGTCTCCACTTTTTTCCATCTTTGTCGATAGGTTTTCCCACTAGCAGTGCACAGATGTTGACATCTTTAAGGATGCAATGGCGATATTTTTAGCTTCCGAGAGTTGATTCACAGAGTAATAGGATTCCAATTATTGTACCCAATTGTCGACGGATTTTGCGTCAATCTTGCCTTCTAGATTCAATATGTCCAAATTCATTTGCACCTTGAATGGAGCGATTTTTTCAGAGTTAGATCTTGTCATAAATCCTCTTGATTTCGAATCAAATCGTGTGAGAATCTCATTGAACTGAGTGAACATTTCAGTTCGTTTTCGAGCCAGGGCTTGCTCTATGGGTTTCTCTTTCTCGTCAATTGCATGTCTACTGTCTGTTTCTTCTGCCATCTTTGAAGGTAGTGTCTGCTTGTGTTAGGAACCCATGTCAACCCTTCTATTTACTTTGTTAGTATATTGTTGTTGGACGCATATGCTTTGTAAGTCGTCCCGTAGTATTTGTTGATCTATAGTTTGTATTATTGTTGTTGGACGCATATGCTTTGTAAGTCGTCCCGTAGTAATTGTTGATCCATAGTTTGTATTGGCCCATGGTTTGTATTGACACATGGTATTGACCCATGGTATTGGCGCCTAGACTTAGTATATAAGTTTGTGTTGAGACCAATGAAGGTACCGTGAAGTTATTTGTATTGAACTTGCTCAAAGGAGGTTTCCCCCTCGAAGTGGCCTGCAATCAATAAAAATGATTTTGAGTTTTGTTATTTCTGTTATCTCATGTATTTTCATTAATTAATTGTTGCAGGTTCTTCACATTTGGTATCATAGCACTTTCTTGGGCTCGATGGGTGAAATTTCTGCCAATTTTTTTTTCGCATCTGTTGTAGCTTCAGATCTAGGAATAATCCCTATTCGCTTAACTGTGGGAAGTACTTGGGAATAATCCCTAAAACTCATTGTGAGGAGTATCACAGGAACCCCGAAGTAGCTGGCCCATTGAGAGGACCTGCCAGTGAAAAGGGAAATGACCCCTACCTGATTGACTAGTTCTCACCCGTGAGGTAAACCAAGAGCTGTCGTTTGTGGCAAAGTGGTTATCAGTTTTACCTGAGTTGTGGAGTGAGGGGTACTGCCCCAATATGCAAGCCATCAGACAACATTGATGGCCGAGTGAATCCCCTAAACCGACAGGAAGCCGAACATACCTGGGGTCCATATCTATTTTCAGCTGAACTATTGACGATCACTTCCGCGCCATTGCAGATCCCTCTGTTCCCGGTCACTCTTGCGCCGTTGCAGATCCATTCCAAAATTGGTTCTAATCCAACCATTTTAGATTCATTCTAAAATTCGTTTCAGATTCAACCATTTTCGATCCATTCCGAGCCGTTCTAGATCCCACCGTTTTCAATCCTTTACGACAGCCGTTTCCGATCCATTCTGAAAAAAGTATAAAATTCTGTTTTTCGCCATATCTCCCTTGTTTTAACTTTGTTTTCCCTGAGAATTCACTGACACCCCTGCAATCCCATTCTGCATATTTCACTCCTGAGGACCCTATCCCAAATTCCACTTCCCAAAGCCAAAAATCTCACATTTGTCTATTTTTAGGGTTTGCCATAACTCCTTCGATTTTCACCCAATCACCCTCAAATTTTTCCACCGTGTCCATTCCCTATTTCTGCTTGTTTGTCCCTCTCTGACAAATTTTCCCATTGGAGAACTTGTTCCAAATGAAGTTCAAATTGAAGAAGCCATTGGAGACCTTGTCCCAAATCAAGTTCAAATTGAAGAAGTCATTGGAGAACATGTCCTAAATCAGGTTCTTGTTGAAGAAGACCTCTAAAATGTCTTCTCTTTCTCTGGATCTACAACCTTTGCTCCTACAACTTACCAAGTTTTGCACAAAAGCGTCAAAGGATTTCCTCCATTAAAAGAAGGGAGTGGTCAAGAACCACCATTCAAGCACTTCAAAGTGTTTGGATCTCATGAATGGTTTCACACCCACTTCAAAAGAAGGAGGAGTTCACAAAGGTTTGCAGGGATCTTCACAAAGGTCTTCATCAAGAAGCAGTTCACCTAGTTGAGAGCTACTTTGGGAGTGAAGGCATCTTTTGAGTAGGCCTCTTAAATTTTTCTCTTCACATTCTCTTTTGGGGGGGGGGGGGCAGTTCCATGTGTTTTTTTCCCTCTTTCCCAGTTTTTAGAGAAATTTTTTTATGTGTACATGGGTATCTAATTATATGGCTGCAAATTGTCAGGACCCATTTTTATTTTTTCACCTAGCTAGGCTTATGGGGGGTGTTAGAGTAAATAACCCTCTACCTAGCCACCTAGACCTTGACCTAATAACTCTAGTGGGCCAAACCCCATCCAAATTGACCAGTTGAGTCACCCTAGAGTTTACTTCTAAACTTTAAGGATCCTAAACTACATTATTTGTCTTTTTTTGGAACTCATGAAATCTATTTTGGCATATGAGGGCGAATTTCTTCAATTGGGGCTTATTTTCCTTGATTTCATGGTCCCACATTGCAAGTTGATTTATGGAATGAATCTAGGGAGTTTACTCCACTATTCAGGGACTCCATACACCTCCCTTTTAGTTATTATGAAACAATTCCTCCCTCCTTGAGTGATTTTAGGGGTTTGCATGCACATATAGTCAGTTGCTTGCACATCACTCAGTTAGAACTAGTGATTGGGGAGTCTTGGGTCAGTTAAACTTAGTCTAAGTGAGTGTGCATGGATAACTAATGGTTTTTGTCTCTAGTTAAGCTTGAATAGTTTCCAAGCATTACATGAGCAATTCAAATAGCCTCTTGACCTAATTTGAATTGCCTTGCTATATATTTTGTTCACCTCCATTCATTACAGTTAATGAAATACATCATCCTTTTATTCTTATATGCTTCTAGTTTCTGTGTAATGATCTATAATAAATGATTTTTTATATGAATAGTTGCTTGTTGATTTTATTTTCACTATATATATCTTTAGTTTATGTGCCTATATCTATATGCTCAAATTTCATAAACTTCCCTTCTGACTTCATAGCACTAATTTACACTCTAGTGACCCTAATGGAACCCTAATGATCCCAACATCATCATGGTGACCCTAATGGAATAAAATCCTTCCAAACAACGTCCAACTATCCCTAAATTGGCTTTGAATGTACCTAATCTCACTATCCCTCCTAAAATCATTTGAAAGTATCTATTCTAGTACTTTCCCTTTATCAAGATATCTGAAATTTGTAAAGCTATTAGAAGTGATTAAGGTATATACTATGTTGTCATAATCCTCCAAATCATTCCTTTTAAAATCCTTCATATTGACCTTTAAACCCAATTTTCCCAATGGATAAGACACTAGTCTCCAATCCATCCATCCTTATTCCTCGTTTTCTATTATAAACCATTTTGCTAATGCTATCTCTTCATTTCACCTTGAATCTAATTGCAAGCTTTAGTAATCCTATCCTAGGGAATCCTCCCTTGAGTTGGAAAAGAGCCAACCTAAAGAGTAGAAGTGGGTTTGGTGTGGCAACATTGGCCTCCCTCTTAGTTTCACTAAGCCCATACCTAGAGATTTAGGACTTTATCTTGAAGGCTATGAATTTGGGTGATAAAAATTCTAATTAAATGTAATGTATTTTGAGAATTGTTGGAATATTCACACCATCATTTTTGTATTTTGCATGCCTGCATGCAAATCTGCATGCTTTGCATGCCATTGCATGCATCCATTCATCATCATGGTTGTCTCCCCAACACCTAGAGCTTGCTTCTACCTTTCCAGAGCCTGTCTACATCCCCCAATTGGCCTCCTACCTACCTAATGCGCCCTCCTTGACTTCTCTGCATGGAAAGTGCACCTTTCCCACCTACCACAGCCAGTTTGGGCACCTTTGCTCACCTACCACCAGTTATCACTCAGTTAGGGAACCTTATCTCACCTATCAGGATTTATCATTCAGTTAATGCATTGATTGAGTAGTTCTTCCATTGATTGCTCATGCTGACTGCTTGTAGCTTCTAGTTATCTAGTTCTATAGTTCCACTTGACTATTTGACAGCCTCATGCGTCCCCCTTGGAGTCTCCATTCCTTGATTTATGCCTAGATGGTTCTGTTAGACTCAGTTAGACACACTTGACTGACTATTACCATTTATGACTGATACTATTGACTGGATGATGTCTCCATTGTTATCCAAGCTAGACTTTGAGTTAGACAGCCTCATGCACCCACCTTGGAGTCTCCATTCCCTGATTTATGGCTAGATGGTTCTGTTAGACTTAGTTGGTCACACTTGACTGACTCTTACCATTTATGACTGATACTACCAACTAGATGATGTCTCCATAGTTATTCATGCTAGACTTGAGCTCAGATTTGAATTCACTAATTGGCTAATTCGAATCCTATATGATGAATTATCATTGATCATTGTAATACATTCTCTACATTCATTATTCATTGTGATATTGACATTGTCCATTATTCCGTGTTTATGAGTGATTATTGAATGCATGCTTCTTCTTCTTTGCAAATAATCTTGAGAGTTAGATTGTGAGTTTGTAACAGTTGCTAGATCCCTGCACATTATCACATGGTATTAGAGCAGTCAGCAACTATTCGAATTGTGGCCATTGCAGCAATTGCAGCATTTCTTTGAGCAACTACCTTTCACTTGTGCACTAGAATCCTCTGAGTTTCCACAAAAAATCTTGGTGCTATTACTTGAATTCATTGGAGAAATCCAGTGAGGTCTATATAGGTGTGAAGGAATTAGTATATGTGCCAAGTGTCCTTAAGGTAGTGTTCAGTCAAAGTGTAACATTCTCCATCAGCAAAACTCTTCTTGTTTTACAGGTTTCGAAGTTTTCTGCAGTTGCAAGAGTTTTTTCAGTTGTAGCAGTAGATTCGAAAATGAACAAAATCTTCTACGTATCTGGAAGGAGTTCCTTCTCTCACTCCATTCAACTATGATGAGTGGAAACCAAAGATGGCATCATATCTAAAGAGATGTGGTCTTTTTGATGTGTGTACTGGTATTAAGAAGATTTTTCTTCCGATGGAGAGAAAGAAGATTGGCGTGATGCTTGTGACGGAGCCTCATAAAGCATATGTATTACTATGTTTTCCAATATGGAATACTACATTGATCTTGATGAACATCCAAGTGATCTATAGACTAGATTGGACAAATTAATTGGAAGTCAGGAGGAAGAGATTGATGCTATCCATGTGGAAAGCAAGCCCAGTGATACTTCTTGCAGTGCTCTCTCTATTCATGACTCGGCCTTCATCATCTCCCATGATGAAGTTGTTCAAGATGAAGTCGAAGTACAACATATGGTTTCAGTTGTTCCATATTCCGATCTGATTTATGAGCAAAAGATGTCAGTTACTGCTCTAAAAGTTGAAGAGATCTCTGAAATCTCTACTTCCCATGAGCTTGATGATGTGCGAAATGATGACCTATTGATCATTTTGGAAGATTTGGGAGGAAATACATTTTCCCTCCTTGATCAAAATATTCCTATGGACTCCTATTTGGTCATTAGCACATGTTTTCAGAACTTCACCGAAGATAGAGGACTCTACCATTCACTTGGATTCAAGTCTCATGCATATCCTTGTGATTTTGGTTTTGATCTCACCACTGTTGGTTCAAAGAAGATCATAAGAAACCATCCTCAAAATCTTGGATCTGATTTGAAGTTCAAGCCATCACCATTTCTTCCCAAGAGGAAGACAACTCTTTTTGAGAGAATGCTAGATTCAAATCCACAAGAACCTGAAGATCTAGCACCTATTGGTTCATGGGACACCATCATTGTTGCATCCACCAGTGATCTTGTTGAAGATTCACCATCATCATGTCATAGTTTCCTTGGTCATGATCTCACCTATGTTGGTTCAAAGGAGATATCAAGGAACTATCTACACATTCATGGTTTTGATTCTACCTCATTTGGTTCGAATCACATGCTTCATGATGATCTTCATATTATGTTTTTGCAGCATGATCCAATTCTTCCCAAAAGGAAGATACCTCCTCCTTTGATTGATGATCAAGAGAGATAAGCATCATCAAATCATATTTCAGATTTAGAGTTTGGATGTGATGCTGACCCAGTTGTACTTGCTTCTTCACATGAGATTTCAGATTCAGAGTTTGGATGTGATGATGAGCCAGCTGTAGATGCATCTTCACATAATATTTCAGATGGATATGATGATGATGGAATGTTAGATCCAGATCCAAAAGAACCTGAAGGTATAGCAACTGATGATGAAGATGAGCAAATGGGAGATCCAGATCCACAAGAACCTGAAGATCTCTCACCTGATATTCCTCCTCTTCCTCGATGGGAAACCACTACACTTCGATCTGCTGGTGATTTGGTTGGCGATCCACATGATCATAGAAGAACCATATCAGATTTTTAGAATATAAGGTTTCATCCTTCTCATATTGTTGATCCATTTCAGATCGATCGATCCTTCTTCGGAAAAGAAGGACACTTACCTCCTTCAGGGGTGAGAGATGATATGCTACATTAGCATCCTTCAGTCTATTTTGAGGGAGGGATTTCTTCCCACTGGGTTTTCCCTCTTCCTCACTTAGTTTATTTAGATTGATTGTACAATCAATCTAAATAAACTAAGTGAGGAAGAGGGAAAACCCAGTGGGAAGAAATCCCTCCCTCAAAATAGACTGAAGGATGCTAATGTAGCATATCATCTCTCACCCCTGAAGGAGGTAAGTGTCCTTCTTTTCCGAAGAAGGATCGATCGATTCAGTTATCATTCAGTTAGTGCATTGATTGAGTAGTTCTTCCACTGATTGCTCATGCTGACTGCTTGCAGCTTCTAGTTAGCTAGTTCTAGAGTTCCACTTGACTATTTGACAGCCTCATGCACCCCCCTTGGAGTCTCCATTCCTTGTTTTATGCCTAGATGGTTCTGTTAGACTCAGTTAGACACACTTGACTGACTATTACCATTTATGACTGATACTATTGACTGGATGATGTCTCCATTGTTATCCAAGCTAGACTTTATGTTACACAGCCTCATACACCCACCTTGAAGTCTCCATTCCCTGATTTATGGCTAGATGGTTCTATTAGACTCAGTTGGTCACACTTGACTGACTCTTACCATTCATAACTGATACTATCGATTGGATGATGGCTCCATAGTTATTCATGCTAGACTTGAGCTCAGATTCGAAAGCCCTACTTGGCTAATTTGAATCCTATATGATGCCTTATTATTAATCATTGTAATACATTCTCTACATTCATTATTCATTGTATGATATTGACATTGTCCATTATTCTGTGTTTATGAGTGATTATTGAATGCATGCTTCTTCTTCTTTGCAAATAATCTTGAGAGTTAGATTGTGCGTTTGTTACAGTTGCTAGATCCCTGCAGATTATCACAAGAATAAACTAGCGTAGGTTTATTAAGTATTGAGAAAGATAATAAAGAAATTGAAATGTAAATTTATAGGTGTTTAGAAATATTATAGTTAATATAGATTTATGTGAATTTATTTGAGTTGATTTTGAACCATAAATTGTCGTGGATATTCCATAGGAACAATTTTTCACAATAGATCTCACAACTTAATTCATTATATTAACTTATTCCATAAAATGCTAAATAAAATGGAACTGAAAGGAAAATAACTAGAGCAAAATAACACATCCATGCAAATAACACAAGATATACCATGGGAAAACCCACTAAGGGGAAGAAACACAACCATAAGTGAGGACTAATATTTTATCTTTTTTTCTCCAATATGTAGTGCAAATACAAAGAAAGAGGTACTCTCTATGGAGTTACATATGACTCTACGACCATAATGGCTACTACAAGAGCTCCTACTTTCTCTATTCTTCTTTCAAATCCACTCCCATGTTTTTTCTCAACTATATAACAATACAATAACATCATAGGAACGAAACCCCTTATTTTCCTAACAGCTCGATATTTAGCATAGCCCGATAGCCGTTTAGGGTTAGTTCTAGGGCTATTGCATGCTTCAACTCTCGATTAGTGTTAGGTTTTTGGACCTTCTAGAATTTTCTTGAAATTCCACATGTGAATAGCTCCACATGTGTGAGAAATGAGAGCTGACATGGAATCCACTCGATAACATGGTGGTCAACTGAATAAGTTAACTTGCGAGAGGCATAACTTCCTCATATGGACTCCAATTGAGGCGATTCTTGGACTATTGATAAGGTCTCAAATCTATGTAGTGTACGTAGGGGCATAGCAAAAGTGATGAATTTTGAACCCAAATGTAATACCCCTATTTTTCCTTAGTGTTTATTGGATTCAATGTAAATATTTTGTATATGCAATGTGTGTTACCGTAGTGTGGAGCTCCAGGCCAAGGCCCCACTAGTAGATGTTTAAGGTTATTGCAGAGGCAAGTATTTGACAGTTTGATTATTCATGGGTTGTTAATCCATGAAGAAATGTAAATGATGTAATTATTAATCAATGCAATAAAATACCCAAGAAGATGGCTAAGGAGGCAACCAATAAGAAGGGGCCATGTGTATCCACTAGGGAAAGGTGAGGGGGTTATGTGATTGGTACCCATTTTGCCACATGTCAAACTATGAACCCTTTTGAATCCTTTGCTAACATTAATTCGGTTGCAGAGGGTGGTTGGGAACCTTGTTGCTGAAGCCGGTGGAGTATGGAACATGCCTGCAATTTCGTATGGTAGGGCATGGCTCCAATTGCTTGTCTTGGAAGACACTCAAACGTCTAGGAACTAGAAGAACTGGTTTTGGGGCTACCCATGGGGGGGGAGAGAACTGATTGGGGGATTCATGCATTCACAGACCCACAGAACCCAGCCAAGAAAAGGAGCAACAATAGTCGTGATTTCCTGTGTGAGTGAAATATCATCGAATCCATTGCCATAGAAAATTCGTGCGTGAATCTAGTCTACTCGGGATACCCATGAAAGAACCCTGAGATGAGTTACGGAGCTTAAACAACCTAGGGAATCTGTGAGAACATGGGATTTGGTTTGCTGGTGGTTAGACTATGGGACATAGCTTAGTCCGCAGCTCTGAGAAGAACCAGCTTGGTTAGAATGTGGTAGAAGGTCAATAGAGATTTGGGTTGCTTGATAAATCTAGTGAAGGCTATAATCTCATAGAACGAGCAACTGGACCTTTCTATGCCCACCCTGAATAAAATTGGAAGGGAAGAGGCCTTGAGGGACTGTGTAGCAGAGAAGAGGGTGTTCCTTGTGTTGGGTGAGGTAGGTAATGTGGGTGCCATGTATGTTGAGTGTTGAGATTCCTGCAGCTTTGTGGTTGAGCTCACTAGCTTAGCAGCACCTTCCTCACTATCCTTATATGCTTGATAAACCCACTGTAGGTTGGATTAGCATGGATAGATTCCTTGGAATGCTTGATAAACCCAACTACAGATTGGCTTAGCATTGGGATGGAACCTTGACTATGAGAGAACCTGATAGCCCTCCTTAGTTGATACACATCCCAGCTCGGGGGTGATCTCTCAGCTGAAAGAGTACAGGATGGACGACGATGTAAGGTTGGGTGGAACATTGCTCTGACTTATCCAGTTGCTTGGCAGCTTCAAAAATTAAAGATAAGTACTTCTTGGTTATGCTAAATGTTGAAGTTCTATTGTTATGCCATGGTTGCTTATGTTCAAGTCATTGAATGTATGTTTTTATGAATTGATGGATAAGTAGATCATTTGTAAGCCTAAGTAGATCATTTGTAAGCCTAAGTAGAAGGCCGAGTTCATGTTATATACATCATTCCATTGTATGAGTTTATTGTATGATAAGTCTTGGATGTTGTAGATATAACTCCATGCCCCTTACATATTGTAATTTATTGATTAACCCTATGAATGAGTTGTATGATTGCACCTGATCTTGAGGAGGAAGGGGATACCCTGATGTGTCTGAGAACCTCTATGTGGGTCAAGTGGAAGGGAAATCCATGGCAGGAAGAAGGTTAAAGTCATTTAAAGTGGAGTTGTGAACAAAATGTTCAGTTGGAGAAATGATGGGGTTAGAGACCTCTGCTCAGAGTGGAGGTTGCACCATTGGATAGAGCTCTCCAAGAGCTTTCCAGCGGTATTCCATTTGGACCTTGGAGGAGGAATTTATGCCACTCCGAAGTTGCTTTGGAAATTCGTTGTTGTAGGGGTGTGGTTCCGCATTCCCGCATCCGCAATGTAGATTGCAAATTGCGGAAGGTAAGTTTTCCGGTGGGAAATTCCGCATTTCCGTATCCGCAATTGCGGATTGCGAAAGGGAAAAATCGCCCCGGAGATGGAATAGAGGGTCCCGCATCTGCAATGCAGATCGCAATTGCGGATCTCGGATTGCGGATCACAATTGCGGGTTGCGGATTGTAGAACGCAATTGCGGATTTGCATTTCTGGATTCCGAATCGCAATTGCGGGTTGCGGATTGCAGGTCCGAGCCCATTGCGGTTGTATGTGAAATTTGAAGGTTTAAAGAGGAAACAAAAAAAAATATGTAGTTGGAGGGTCTGCCATGCCTTAGAAGGTCATCTTGAGGTGTGGGGGACGTGACAAAGTGGTATTCTAGCTTCAGTTGCAACACTGGGAGCTGTTTGGGCCAAACTGTGAACGAAATTCGCAAACAGAGAAGCATCGTGGCATTGTTTTAACCTGAAATTTCTTATTAACTGGATGATTCCAGATTGTGTAGATGTTTTAAGTTTTATACACTCTTATGTTGTCTAATAATTGTTCGATCATGCACAATGAATGCAGCAGAATTATAGTTGAATCATGCAGCAGGGCAGCGTGCAGGAAAAAAAGGAAAATGGTAACCATTAATGATGCATAGGACCCTTATGAGCCTGAAGAAGATGTACTGGGAGAAAACGTGCAAGAAGAGCATGCCGAAACCGAATCTAATGGAAGAAGGGAGCAAGTAACTCCCCAGAACTTGGTTGAAATGATGGTGAGATTCAATGAGAGGTTGATGAAGGCTCGGGAAGAGCAACACTAGCTCAATGCTGCCATATTGTAGATCCTCATAGACATGCACCAAAGGGTAAACCTTGGTTCCAACCCAAGCAATATGGGTAGAGAAGAGAAAAATTCAAGTAGTCATTCTAGAGGGTGTTCCAGGAAGAGGACTCCAAGCCCTAGAAAGGGTTCTGTGAGCAGAAGCCACATAACACCCTCCTCCAAATCACTTTCCAGCAAGTCAGATGACTCCACGGATTTCCAAAGAATCCCAAGGCACACTAACAACAGGTTTGAAGGAAGAAGAAAAGTACAGAGGAGTCCCACAAGGAGATTTTAGGAAGGCAAGACCTCCCACTTTTGAGGGAGAAAGTAAAACAGGCCAAGAAGCAGAGGCATGGCTTCTTGGAATGAAGAAGTATTTCAAAATGCATGGTTATTCAGAGGATGAAAAGGCCAGAGTTTCCATTTACAATCTGAATGGCAGAGCTTCCATTTGGTGGGATCATCTCATGAAAGTGAACGGAACCAGTGGAAGAAGGATCACCTAGGAAAGATTCGAAAGATATTTCAAGGATAAATACCTATCAACTAGTTATTATGATAGCAAGAGAAAATAGTTCAATGAACTCAGATTGAGGTAGAATACCATGGAAGAACATGTTCATAAGTTTCTGGAACTATTGAGATATGTAGACTACATCAAGGATGAAAGGGTGAAGATCCAATGGTTCCATGGTAGTCTACCACAAAACTACAAAGATAGAATAGAATTCATAAATCCACCAAGCTTGGATGAAACCATTAGGATGGCAGAGCATTGCTATGAGCAAAGTAAAGGAAAGTCAGAGGTGCAGCCAACATGGAAAGGAAATCCCAAGGAAAATTTTGAACCAAGGAAAAGTGGATTCAAACCACTATTCAGAAATCATCCCATAACCTTTCCACAGGGACAACAAGCAAGAAGCGGATTCAAGCCAGCAGTAGCAGTAGACAAAGCATCAAAAGGACCACTTCAGTGTTGGGGATGTGGAGGAAACCACATGCTTAAAGATTGTCCTACTAGAGGAGAGAACCCCGAGAGCTTGCACAACCTGGAAGAAGCAACTACAGTGGAAGATATGGAAAGAGAAACACCTAGAATTTATGCAACACTGGATGACCATCAAGCAGACCATCAATCAACAATGATAGAAGTTGAACGTAAGATTGCTAAGAAATCTATTTTTGTTTTAGTTGACCCAGGATCTACTCATAGTTATGTGTATCCTAAGATAAATGAAGGATGTTCTCTTGGTAAGATAAAGCATGGTAAGCCTTGGCTAGTCCAATTAGCCACAGGTACCAAGAGAACGGTGAGTGAGGTAGTGTCAGAATGCTCCATTGAGTTGAATGGACTCCCCACCCCAAAAAATTTAAATGTTCTACCGTTAGGCTCCTATGATGCTCCAATAAGTATGGGCTGGTTGGAAAGACATAGAGTCAAGGTTGAATGTTATGAGAAGGTAATTGAATGCCTTGGAAAGGAAGGAATACCAAAATTGGTAAGAGGAATTCCCAAGCAAGTTTCAGTGAGGCAGATTTCAACTCTACAGTTGATGAAGTTTTATAGAAAGGGATGCCAGTTATATGCAGTCCACATATCAGAGCCATCAGAGGACAAAGGACCAAGGACAAAAGACTTATAGATATTGCAAGAGTTCAAAGATGTGTTTCTAGATGAAGTGTTGGGATTGCCACCCAAGAGAGAGATTGATTTTTCCATTGATCTTGTTCCAGGGGAAACACCCATCTCCAAGGATCCTTATAGAATGAGCACACCAGAGTTGATAGAGTTGAAGATGCAGCTACAAGAACTAACGGATAAAGAATATATCAGACTGAGTGTATCACCTTGGGGTGCACCTGTGTTATTCGTTAAGAAGAAGGATGGAAGATTTAGACTGTGTATTGATTACATGCAGCTCAATAAAGTGACAATTAAGAACAAGTATCCCTTGCCAAGGATTGATGGCTTGTTTGATCAGATTGAGGAAGCTAGGGTGTTTTCCAAGATTGACTTGAGGTATGACTACCATCAAGTGAGGATAAAGGAAGAAGATATTCATAAAACAACTTTCAGAACTAGATACGGCCATTATGAGTTCACTGTGGTGCCATTTGGTCTTACAAATGCACCTGCCACATTCATGTGCCTCGTGAATAGTGTCTTCAGCAAATACCTGGACAAGTTTGTGATTGTGTTCTTGGATGACATTCTTGTCTATTCAAGGAATGAAGAAGAACATAATGAACATTTAATGATGGCGTTACAAATCCTTAGGGAACACCAGCTGTATGCCAAGCTAAGAAAGTGTGAATTCTATCAAAAGAAGGTGTAGTACTTGGGTCATGTCATTTCAGCAGAATGTATTGCAGTAGATCCAAGGAATATTGAGGCCATAATGGATTGGCCTACTCCAAAGAGCATTGCATATGTAAGGTCCTGTATGGGTCTTGTTGGTTACTACAAAAGGTTCATTGAAGGCTTCTCCAAGATAGCTTACCTAATCACTTCACTGCAAAGGAAGAATATCAAATTTGCATGGTCTGAAAAATGTGAGAGAAGTTTCCAACAGTTAAAGGAATTACTTACCAGTGCACCTGTCTTGAAGATTTCATATCCAAATAAAGATTTTGTAGTATGCACTGATGCTTGCATTGAAGGGATCGATGGAGTGATAATGCAAGAGGGGTTTGTAATTTTTTATGAGTCAAGGAAGCTGAAGGAACATTAGAAGAACTATGCCACACATGACCTAGAGCTAGCAACCATAGTTCACACACGCAAGAGGTGGAGACATTATCTCTTGGGAAGAATATTTGAGCTCAGAACTGGCCATATGAGTTTAAAGTACTTGTTTGACTAGCCGAATCTAAATGCTAGGAAAACAAGGTGGTTGGAATTTCTGTATGAATTTGACTTGGAAATTAAACATGTAAAAGGTAAATAGAACAAAGTTGCAGATGCACTTAGCAGGATATTTCATATTACAGCAGTCAGTAAGTGTGAATCGGATTTGAAGGCAAGAGTCCTTGAATCTCAAGCAAGTGATGAAGTGTACCTTCAGATCAAAGGGAAATTACAGTGAGGAAAGATGGATGAGTCATGCACAAGATACCGGATTGGAGAAGATAATGTTCTTATGTATCAAGATACCAGGCTGTACATTCTAGATAGTGCAGATCTGAAGAAGCTTATGTTGGATGAGTTACACCAAAATCCATATTCTGGACACCCAGGGTATCAGAAGACTATAACAACAACAAGGAAGAAGAACTTTTGGCATGGTATGAAGAAAGACATATCTAAGTACATTGATAGGTGTCAAAAGTGTCAACAGGTCAAGGCAAAGCATCAACATTCAGCAGGATTGTTGCTGCCATTTCCCATTCTAGAATGGAAGTGGGAAGTGGTCTCTATGGATTTATAACAGGTTTTCCAATGACAGCGAAGAAACATGATTCAAACATGGTGGTGGTGGACAAGCTATCAAAGGTAGCTCATTTAATTCCAGCCAAGTCCACTCACAAGGCCAATGACATTGCAGATATCTTCATGAGAGAGATATTCATATTGCATGGATTTCCCAAGGCGATAATTTCATACCGTGACACAAATTTCACATCTAATTTTTTGAAGGGATTATTCCAGGAATAAGGAACTCAGTTTAAGTTTAGCATAGCCTATCATCCTCAAACGGATGGTCAATCTGAGAGAGTAAATCATATTCTTGAAGATATGTTAAGGATGTATGTTATGGACAAGCCATTCAAGTGGGAAGACTACCTACACTTAGTATAATTCGCCTACAACAATGGACATCAAGCATCATTGAAGATGAGTCCTTTCGAGGTATTGTATGGCAGAGGATGCATAACTCCAGTGTATTGATAAAACCTAGTGAACAGGGTAGTGCTTGGACCATAAATGATTGAAGATATGGAGCAGGAAGTTGTTAAAATTAGGTAGAATTTGAAGGTAGCCCAGGACAGACATAAGAGGTATGCATATTTGAAGAGAGTGCAGAAATAATTTCATATTGGGGATCATGTTTATTTGAGAGTGAGACCAAGGAAGAGTTCCATGAAGTTGGGAAGTTGTGCCAAGTTGGCACCCAGATATTGTGGGCCATTTGAAGTCCTTGATAGGATATGACCAGTTGCATATAGGATTGCATTTCCTGCTACCATGAAAGCTCATAATGTTTTCCATGTCTCATTGCTTAATAAATATATACATGATCCTAATCACATAATTGATTGGCATGTGATATAGTTGGAAACCGAGGGAGAGTTCCAAGTAGAGCCTATGTGCATACTTGACAGGAAGGTCGCTTTGCTCCGGAACAGGGCCATCAGGCAGGTAAAGGTGCAATGGGAGCACCTTAGTCTCGAAGAGGCTTGGGAGCTGGAGGATTCCATGAGAGAGGCATTCCCATTTTTGTTCAGTTTTGAGAACACCAAGGACAATGTTTTTCTAAGGAGGAGGGAGTTGTAATACCCCTATTTTTCCTTAGTGTTTATTGGCTTCAAGGTAAATATTTTGTATATGCAATGTGTGTTACCCTAGTGTGGAGCTCAAGTCCAAGTCCCCACTAGTGGATGTTTAAGGTTATTGTAGAGGAAAGTATTTGACAGTTTGATTATTCATGGGCTGTTAAGCCATGAAGAAATGTAAATGATGTAATTATTAATCAATGCAGTAAAATACCCAAGAAGTTGGCTAAGGAGGAAACCAATGAGAAGGGGCCATGTGTATCCACTAGGGAGAGGTGAGGGGGTTATGTGATTGGTACCCATGGTGTCACATGTCCAACTATGAACCATTTTGACTCCCATGCTAACATTAATTCGGTTGCAGAGGGTGGTTGGGAACCCTATTGCTGAAGTCGATGGAGTATGGAGCATGCCTACGATTTTGTATGGTAGGGCATGGCTCTGATTGCTTTTCCTGGAAAACACTCAAGCACATGAGAACTGGCTGAACCGGTTTTGGGGATACCCATGGGGGGGAGGAGAACTGATTGGGGGATTCATGCATTCATGGACCTACATAACCAAGTTGGGAAGAGGAGGAACAATAGTCGCGATTTCCTGTGTGAGTGAAATATCACCGAATCCATTTCCATAGAAACTTCGTGCGTGAATCTAGTCTACTTGGGATACCCATGAAAGAACCCTGAGATGAGTTATAGAGCTTAAATAGCCTAGGGAATCCACGAGAACGCACTATTTGGTTTGCAGGTGGTTAGACTATGGGACAGAACTTAGTCCGTAGCTCTGAGAAGAACTAGCTTGGTTAGACTGTGGTAGAAGGTCAATTTAGAGTTGGATTGCTTGGTAAACCCAGTGAAGGCAGTAATATCATAGAACTAGCAACTGGACCTTTCTATTCCCACCCTGAATAACACTGGAAGGGAAGAGGCCTTGAGGGACTGTGTAGCAGAGAAGAGGGTCTTCCTTGTGTTTGGTGAGGTAGGTAATGCTGGTGCCATGTCTGTTGAGTGTTAAGATGCCTGCAGCTCTGTCATTGAGCTCACTGGATTAGAAATACTTTCCTCGTTGTCCTTATATGCTTGATAAACCCACTGTAGGTTGGCTTAGCATGGGTAGATTCCTTGGAATGCTTGATAAACCCAACTACATATTGGCTTAGCATTGGGATGGAACCTTGACTGTTAGAGAACCCGATATCCCTCCTTAGTGGATACACATCCCATCTTGGGGGTGATCTCTCACCTGAAAGAGTACAGGATGGACAAAGATCTAAGGTTGGGTGGAACGTTGCTCTCACTTAGCCATTTGCTTGGCAGCTTCAAAAATTAAAGATAAGTACTTCTTGGTTATGCTAAATGTTGAAGTTCTATTGTTATGACATGGTTGCTTATGTTCAAGTCATTGAACGCATGTTTTTATGAATTGATGGATAAGTAGATCATGTGTAAGCCTAAGCAGAAGGATGAGTTCATGTTATATACATCATTCCATTGTATGAGTTTATTTCATTATAAGTCTTGCATGTGGTATATATAATGGTTAGATCTAACTCCACGCTCCTTACATATTGTGATGTATTGATTAAACCTATGAATGAGTTGTATGACTGCACCTGATTTTGAGGAGGAAGGGGATACCCTGATGTTTCTCAGAACCTTTATGTGGGTCAGGTGGAAGGGAAGCCATAGCAAGAAGAAGGTTAAAGTCATTTAAAGTGTATTTGTGCACAGAGTGTTCAGTTGGATAAATGACAAAGTTAGAGACCTCTTCGGAGTGGAGGTTGCACCATTGGATAGAGATCAAAAGCTTTCCAATGGCACCAACCTTGTTCTATTTGGACCTTGGAGGAGGAAGTTATGCCACTCCGAAATTGCTTTGGAAAGTCGTTGTTGCAAGGGTGTGGTTCCGCATTCCCGCATCCGCAATGCGGATTATGGAAGGTAAGTTTTCCGGTGGGAAACTCCGCATTTCCACATCTGCAACTGCGGATTGCGGATTGCGGATTGCAGAAGGAAAAAATCGCCCCAGAGATGGAATAGAGGGTCCCGCAATCCTGCATCCGCAATGCGGATTGCAGATTGTGAAACGCGGATTGTGGATCTCGAATTGCGGATCGCAATTGCGGGTTGCAGCTTGCGGATTTGGAATTGCGGATTACGGATCCAAGCCCTTTGCGGCTGTATGTGAAATTGAAGGTTTGAAGAGGAAAAAAAGAAATATGTAGTTGGACGGTCTCCCATGCCTTAGAAGGTCATCTTGAGGTGTGGGGGACGTGACACCAAAAAACATCGTTTAAGCCCTCAAATAGGCCTTGGAAGGTCCTGGACCTCAATTCTACAAAGTGAGACCTGCCCTTAAAATGGGCCCTATAAGCCAATTCATCCAATCTTTCTACCCATAAAGCACCAAAATAGACAACAAATTATATATTGATCCACTTCAGATCATATTTTGAGAATTTGATTTTTATTACTCGTTAAAGAAGTAAAGAAGCATATCACATATTGGACATGCCAAATTGGTTTACGTAGACATTAATATGATATTTTATCCTGTACATATATATATTAGAGTAATAGTCCATTTTTTTTCATTTTGATTTATAAGTGTTACAAACATGACACATACACTCTTACAACAATGAAATATAAAGCAATTATTAAGAAAGGTGACACCCTTCTCTAACATTTACTGAAAGATGGTATAATGTGGATTATTTATATTAGTAGAGGGGATGATTTGGTATGGTGTAAAGTACCAAACCAATGTTTAAATGACAATATTATTCACTTGTGGTTACTTGACATTATGGCTAAGTGTCCTCATTATTGTATTACTAGGTTATGGTTCAATACTTGACGTAGTAAACACTATTTTATGTTATTGTAGGTGGTTAAGGCCACCCTAGGAATTTATGTGGTCCCATAATCCACTATGGGCAAAGGTGCTCATAAGTTGTGTATATACATACATACCTTACAATGAGTCTTTATTATCATGATCTTGGATTCATCGGTGATTAATTATTTTTCTTAAGGCTGTGTTGGCCAGATTTTCTGAATGAGACCAACAAGGAGAATCAGCCCACACAAGTCGCTTATTGCAGCTTTGGGTGTGTTTGGGTTAGTTGATTCTCGCAGGTTATGGTCTTGCTACCATCTGAGTTTTCACCCTTCTTAGGAATGATACAATCACTTAAACTCAGAAAAAGTAAATACTAAATTAAATGCTAATCTAAATTAATCTATCTATAAACTATGAAATTTTCCTAACTGTTTCTAGTTGTTTTAAAATGCTAACATAATTCTGCTCTCTTTATGAGAGAGTCTATGTTTTGTTTTGGGTTTTGAAATAAGAGTTTATCCAATAATTTAAACAACTAACTTGCCTAATTTAACTTCTGCTAAAATTAACTAAGAAATGTAAACTAAAATAAATCTAAACGCAAATTAACTCTACCTAATTCTATTTACTAAACTATCCTGATGAGGAGCATGATTCAAAATTCTTGATGTGTAAAAGAATAATTTGCAGTCATCTAGCATGATCAATTGAATAAAGAATATTGATTTATAAAAGAGCATAAAATCTCTCAGCAAACTTCTATTCAACTGTAAAAATAAAATCTTACAAATCCCAATCAAGTACAAAGATGATTGCACAAACACTAATCTCTGGTCTCAAATTATGCCTGAGTAGAAATACACAGGGCTTCCATCGATATCCAGAAATAGTAGCAGAGAAGATTACTTTACAGAAAAATGAATACCCTACAGCTCTCGGGTAACAGCCCTTCGGAACTATAGATCTTCTCTCCCCTCTTGGTAGTGTCTCCTCCACTCTGCAAACAGAAATTTTACACAATAGAAAACAGAAAAATGAAAACAAAGTTTCACTTATTCTGCCTAGACCTCCCCCTCTCTGGACAATCAACCTCTGATTCTTTTATAGGCGTTTGAGAATCGATAACCGTCTTCTCAATTACGACTTTAAATATTTCCAGAAATTCTGCCACATAATCTCCTTCAGAATCGTCTTGTTCGTTGAATTTGATGCGTTGTTCTCCGAGGAAATAACTCAGGAAATAGAACTGAGACTTTTAACCTCAGTCATTATGAAATTGTCACAACTAATGAACAATCCCATGATGAATCGACAGGCTTCTTTAGGGAGAGTAACGTGTGGCCTCTTTAATTTGCAGCGAAACTGCTGCATTTCTGATAATGTTCTATCCGCATGATTTTCATGTAATTATTTACAAACATACCTTGGTATTAAAATCCTTGTATTTGCAGACTAGTGACGTGGTATATCAGGCCTTCTTCCTTTCTCTTGGAAAATTGTTATGCACATTCAATATTTTGAGGATGTGGCGATTCATTCTTTTCATAAGATCTTCTTAAATAAAGCATTCAAACTTGATTTACGTAAGTCCAATAGCTTAAACTGTATGTGGTTGGAGCACCATCTTCTTTCCCACTCACATTCACAAGTCAATGTTGAAATTACAAGTTATGTAAGTTTATTGGAAATGAATAAAAAAAAATGAAATTATAAGGGTACATTAACTTTGAAGAATAATATACCCTAAATAAAGTTAATATTTTTTACTCCCGAAACTCATACATGTCCCAAAACAAAAACCAAAATAAGTGCATCAACATGATTGGTAAGAAGATTTTAAACTTCCTTACTATGACAAGACCAATAATGTAAAGGATTCATAATATTACAAATTATTAAAGTGAAGCAACAAGGTTACTCCATAGTGAAAATATGTAATATCATGAACAAATAATTAATTTCATTAAATGGGATCTAAGTGAGACAATTTTGACTTTCTTTTTAATTATAAAAGCTTATTAAAGTTTTCCCAAATGACTTTTGTACTTTAAGGAGAAAGATCACTCAATTAAAAAAAATAAATAAAATCTCCCTTTAATAAATTATTATTTAAAAAATAATAATAAAAACTTCATAATTATAAAAGACCAAATAAAATCTCCCTTTAATAAATTATTATTTAAAAAATAATAATAAAAACTTCATAATTATAAAAGACCAACTAGTTTAATGTATCAAAATAAACTTATACCACAAATTGTTCAATAACAATATAAGTTTTAAATTGAATTATTTTGTGTCAAAACCATCAATGGAGAATTGATTTTAATGAAAGTTTAATGTTTATAAAAGTTGACACATTATTCAAGTTTGAAAATGATAGCTTGATCTCATTCCTTGCTGTATATTATCTCAAGTCATAGGTCAACCATGTCAAAATTAAGCGATTAAATATCAACCCGCTAAAAGGCCACAAAATCACTTATACATTTGAAGATCAAAATTGGCAAGACGGTCGAAGCATCATATCCATTCAACTAAGCCAAATCAAAGCATGTAAGTGATTCAACTAAGTTCAAACCAGAGAAAGCAAGTATTGATGAGCACCCAAGAAGTCCAAAAGTCAAACGATAAAGATCATCCCAATCAATCACGCAAGGTAATATAAAGAAAAACCAAAAGCTAAATATATACAAAAATTCTAATGGGGACCCCTTTATTTGCAAAATCAAGGGGAGTTGTTGGGGTGCCAACAGGGTGCTTTATCTCTTTTTTAAGGTTTATGATGTATTAGGGTTTTCTTGAAGTGTTCACCACATATCCATGATCTCTTTATTATCCCAACATGGTAACATAGCTAGTGTGAACTCTTCCTTCTTTATCAAGTGTTGTTTAAGGGTTGTTTTAGGTTTGAACTAGTGTTTTGTTAGTGCTCTTTTTGGGAAAGTAACACATTTCTAGGATTTTTAACCCTCTCCTTCACCTTTGACATTTTTTTTTTATCTTTTCAACATATTTAAGGGAATCTTTCACAAGTTTCTAGAATTTTTAAGGTAATTCCATCCTCATTCGTCCTTTGTTAAGAAAAATACTGTGGTTTTTAGGGATATTCAAGTCTGAACCTAGGGTTTTTCCAACCCTCTTTTAGGAAAACAACGTTTTTATGGTTTTTTACCCTCTCCACTACTAACACCCTTCTCTTTTGTTTTTGTTTTTGTTTTTTCTAGCAAATTTGAAGGATTATTATTGCAGATTGATGCTCTTCTAAGATAGTCCACCCTCTTGATGAGTAAGGGAAATCTTGTGTTGTCCGCAATGCAAAGAGGAAATCATAGTGTGGTTGGGTGCTTGGTGAAGTCTCCCATAATGGACAGTAAGGGGTAATTCCCCATGGACCCCTTAATAACACTAAGACCCCTGCTAATGGGGCAATTCCTTCATTGGGTTTACTACAAAAGATATCTTAGGGGTAATTCCTTGAAACTCTTGGTTCTAAAGGCATGGCCTCAAGTGTCGTGGAGTCTCATTATCATCCTAATTTTTCTCACTTATTTCGCCATGGGAACTTTAAGTTGGAAACATCACTTTGGGAGTCTTAGCCCTCATTTCCACCATCATTTGACCCTAATTTGTCATCTTGAGCCAAGTCAAACCCAAAGATTAATCAGAAATCCATAGCTAAGTATTCATCCCTTTTACCATGCATGAGGCATGGACTAAATCCTTGAAAATATGTGTTATGACCCTAAAATGAAAAATAATTTTCTTTTTGCTCATTAATGCATGTGCGCCTCCAAAAGCAACATAGTGGCTAATTGTGGACCTTACTAAGCCATTATTACTAATCATAGGGTTTGATCTAGTCTTCATTAGTTATCCTTATCTCATTACTCCATTAAGGTATTGGGATTGTTCACATTGAAGCTAGCTCTAAAGAGAGGTCTATCATTTCACTTATAAATATAACTATTGATGTCACCTATTTCATCCACAATCCATTGCAAGTTATGATGTTGGAATTCCAATAGAGAGAGTTTACACGCTAGCCACATTCTTTCTACCATTTGGGATTGCACTTACGCGATCAAGCTTGGAGTTGCTACAACAACCATTATTGAGGTGTTGTTTGTAAGTTCTTGTTTCCATTGGCATAATGAAATTATATTCATTCTTTACTTTGTCTTAATAATAATTTTGATATTAGATGCATGTCATTGTTTTGTATCTTCTTTCTTGCATAGGATAAAGTAAGGAAGAAGTATACTAGTGTGTAGTCTTCTTCTTCTTCTTTCTTTTGTTTGTTTCTTAGGTTACATAACTCGTAAGTAAGGATTTTTGGTACACCATACTAACAAATAACCATACATAAAGTCTTTCGACGGGTCATCCCTAATGTGGAATTTAGATACTTTCTATCAATCCCTTGATACTACCGCTTTTCCTCTAATATCGTCAAGCCCCGTAAGGGGGCTACCCCATTTTGGAACTCATCTAATCACTGTCCATCATATCCATTATCCACCTCAACACTTTTCCACATCATCAAGTGTACACCAAGCATGGAAAACAAGGGTTCTTTAGCGCAAAAAAATAATAATAAGATTTCTCACTTAGCCATTTCATAATTTCAAGGACCTATCTGGATCAATAACATTACCAGTGATTTGGAAAGACAATTATTACAAATCCTTAAATGTCCAATTTGGTACCATTGGTTGAAAAAGTGATGATGTTGAAAAATTGTCAAGGTAGAGATATGTTTTGGATGCTTTTTTAGTGGTAATTAAATGTGACATTTAGTCTAAGGAGGAGACTTATACAAATCGTAAAATATAAGGAGCAAAGTACCTGCAACAAAAATCCCAAAACATCTATGAAAACCAATAAATGTTTTTATGAAGTATGGAACTCTTTACATAATCGATTTGTTGAAAAAATTGCTATTTGATCTTTAAGTACCAATCACCCACTACTACATAGAACTCTTTGTTAATCCATGTATTCGTATTGGGTAATTCTCAAAATTCATGTTTTCTTGTACTCGAATAAGTTCTTTAACAAACCCAACTTTGAAATGCATTATCCTTTATAATATTTTTGGGGTCAACTTCAAGTAAATTTAGCATCTCATGTCTCTTGGACTTACGCGAGTTACTCTACAAAGTTGAACATAGAAATAACTCTAATTCCGGGTAAATATAAGTCTATGTACTACATATCACTTTGCACAACTACTTCTATGAACCCCACGCTTGATTTAACTAAGATTTATAATATTTTGACTCCAAAGGTGTAAAACAAATGTTGCATAATTTTTTTTTTCAACCATGGGAACAACAACCTCCCAAGGGTATATCCAACAGCCCGCAAGCCAGATATACCACTAACTTGTGACTCAGCAGGGGCTGAGACGTCCCGAAGCCCACCGGGGTGAGCCTCTATCCCAGGGGTCGCCTACCCTTTGAGCCTTGTCACAGCGGATCAATGAGCAACCCTACCCCCCGCCAGTTTTGAACTTGTGACCTCCACAGAGATAACACATGTTCTTAACCATTAGGCCCAGTCAGGTACTCTCACAAATGTTCCATAATGTTAGAACATGATATCAAGGAGATTGAAGGTAATGTTAGAACACAATGTGAGGGAGCTTGAAGGTTACCAAATGCATGGGATACACAAATCTAAGTTCTTGATCGATTGAGATGTTACTTTGAGGCCCTAGATTCTTTACTTATTGGGACACGACTTTTTGTTACTCCCTTTGGATTTGAGCTCGTATTCTATTGTTATTATTATTATTGTGTAGAAATGCACCCATTGCTTCCACACTATAGATTCTCGAACTTTAGTCTTATTTTTATGTATTTAATAATTAAATACACTTTATATTATTTTATACATTATTCTTTATTGATGCTCGGCATGTCATAACTTTAGAAATTTAATGTCTATTGATGTTCAATAGCGACGGATAAATGGGATTCAAGAAAGAAAAAATATGTTTAACATGTAAAGGTGTAATGTAATGGGTGATTATAGAAAAAAAGAGAATATGTTTAAACTAGCATTTTCCCCAAGAGGGGCAAAAGGAACGTTGAGCGGAAAAGTCCACAAGGAAATAAAGTTAGTTTGGGCAGATTATGGGCAATAGGTCATACTGGCGTCATTGAAACAGAAAACAAAATCACAATTTAAGTATGAATCTTAGACTAACTAATAGAAGTACCTCCAAACATGATGTAAACAATTTCAAAGTAACCCTGAAAGCTAACAAGGTGAGGCAACTGAGAATCAAATACAAATAAGAGATATGTAACACTAGTTTTTGGAACACATTTGAATCTTGGAATGGCCTATAGCTGTATTAGCTCTAGGTTCAAGAAACAATCAATTGGGAAACATACCCTAAATAAATTTGTCCCTAAAATGGATCTGGGATGGGTATGTATAATGAATGTGTTTTTTGTGAACCTCGTAATGTTGTGAAGTATGATTCCTTTCGGTATCAGAAACCATCGCTATAAAGGATAATGCAAAAGCCAGGAAATGAATACCACTAAGCTGTAAACAAGAAGACAAATTTAATTTTAAAAAGAGCAATCAGTTGGTTGATCATTTAATCCTACGATAGACATAACAATCTAGGGCTATTTGCATAGATAGAATCCTCTATGCAAAGCAGAAAGGTAACTACGGTATTATATCATAATACAATTATTGTAACTGTTCGAGCAAAAGATGAGAATGCCATTTCTATTGCCTACATCAAAAGGATGGACACTTTAATTGTTATACATCAAGAGGGATTGACACTTTTAATTCACTTGTAACAAGAGTAATCACTAAATGAACCTCCTAGAATCTTCCACTTCATCACAAACAACAACCATCATTGCATAAAATATGTTTTATCATTTATTTACAAAAGCATATTTCAAACTTACGAAACATCCAAGTTTTATGATTATATATGTATTATAATTAACAACTGCTCCATAGATTTAGATTTGAAATGATCTCTCATCATAAATCTGTATGAATCATAGAACACTAACTTTATTCTCATATTAGCTCGTGATGCATAAAAAAAAAGTACATGGTATAACCGACAATAAAATTAATAAACAAAGAACCTTGCCCTTCATTAGGGAAGGAAACATGCTTAAAACAAGTAGCAACCATAGTGACCCTAAAAAAAACTGATATATCTTGAATTTGTTTAATATTATATTTAAGGAAGCATCAATACCTTTGTGGTGTAAGTTATCCTTTGAATGTGTATGCATATAGGGATAGATATACCACTTAATAATTGCTTTGGTACTACTAATTCTTTTATAAACTTAAACACCTGGTTATGTTATCCAATTTTTTGAAAAGCATGACTCGTTTCGCAATTGATCTACCAACTACCATGTTTGTTATATATATATATATAAAATAATAATAATAATATTTATAATCATATTAATTATCTTATACCTAATAAGTTTTGAATGTTTATATATATTATGTAGACTTAGTAATGATTTTAATGGGATTGGCATTCAATCAAGCACATCAACCCCTATATGTACGTTGATGTTGGTGGCGATGATTGTTGAACTCCTCTGTGTTGGATGGACTTGGACCCACTTCCATAGCCAGAGGATGTGAACATTGGTGCTGGGTAGGTTCCTTCAATCCCAGGGGAATCAAGCCAGGCTTGGGATCCCTATTTTTGATCTACTTTTGTTGAGGACATAAATGATGACTCTAACTCTAAGCATGAGGATTCATATGATATTATTTAACAAATTTCATAGTATCATGTTACATGTATGATTAATGATATTCGATAGTGGTGTCAGGTGATGATGATGATGTACAATGATAATATTATGATGAATATGATGACAATTATAATATATATTATGATGACGATAGATATATATATATTCTGTTTCCCTGGATTTTTTTAAAATTTGTCGTATCCGTTTCTCCCCCTGTATCCGTATCCACTCTAGTGCAACTTAGGATGAGACATGGTGCAATTCAGATTTCAGCATATGTGCTTCATCCTTTGCATTGGAAAGCTGCCATCCTTAAGTGATTATAAAACTCTGGTTCAAAACCATTTATTAGGTGTTTGGCATTGTGTGAAGGTGGTATGTCTGAATGTGCTTCAGAAACAGATGCAATAACATATTTCAGGGATCCGAATTTTGTATAGATAGTTTAAGGATCTGTTATTAAGCATTAAGAAATTATCCTCAAGTATGTTGTATTCTGACATGGATCTAATGTATCATTCTGAAATCATTGCCTTTCTTGTAGTTATGAGTTGAGAATGTTCCTTTTTTTACTTATTATATTTCTTTTTTAATCATATTATTATTATTTTTGAAGTAAGATCTAGATTAAAAGTTTATTTTTTAAAAATAAAAAATAGATTAATAAAATCACTAGCTATTTATAGCATCTAATAATACATGTCCTTACTTTTAATTTAACAACTAAGTTATAACTAGCATAGATCCATCTTAAACCCGTATCTATCAAGCACCGAGAGGGATCCAATTTCTTGAGGTGTATTTCTTTTTTTAAATTTAAACTCAAGAAATTTGATCTCTCTTGATTGATAGATCCGGGTTTAAGTTTTAAGTTTTTATTTTATAAACGAACATCTATTTTTTAATTACTTTTCATAATATTTTATTTTATGAACCAACATGGATTTTTTTTAAATACTTTCCATAATTTAATTTTTTATTTTATGAGCCTTTATAAACGAAAATCTATTTTGTTAGTAACAAACATTACATCACGATGTAACGTTACATCACACACGTTACAACATCTCCCCCATACTGGACTATAGAGCACCTCGTTTCACTCGGAGCAATAAATTTTTCCATCTTCAAAAAAAAAAATCGTCCAACAACAAAATTCTATGCTGGTTAAGGTTCTTCATTTAACGGGTTTAGGTGAAGGATCCTACCCCTAAGCTTAGCTCACCGTTAGAAAATTTGAATCTAGGTGAACTGCCAGCCTTCGATTGGCCCTGTTTACCAAACATTCAAGCAAAGGATGGTTTAATGCCTCTAACTCAAAGGATTCAGTCCTACTCGATTTGGTCATGTGCTTTTCTTACATTTTTTTTGAAAAGAAAGTTAAATTTAGGGAATTTAAACCAGTTGGTTCTTTTTTTAGTTGATTTAATTATTATGTGTGACAAAAAGTATGATCCATGGAAGTTTAATGAAAAAGAATCACTAAAATAGAATAATTGAACCAAAATTTTGAGTGGAATTTAGCATTAGTACGTTTCTTTTTTATAATAATATATTGAACCTCCATTTTCATTTGCATTCTATAATTTACAATATACTTGTCCATTTGATTTATAGGAAAATCCAAGAATATATATCTCCAATATTCTGAATTCAAGAAAAATGTTTTTTTTAATATGACGTGGAAAGTTGAGGGGCATTCTTTGATATTTGTTCCAGAAACGGTGCAAATTTAGTGACAATTTTTTAATTCAAAAATCAAACCGTTTATAGTTATGCAGGTCGTGCCGAGACACTTCAAAGCCTTCTGATTGATGCGCGTCTGCTAACCGAGATAACATCCAACGCGTGTCGAGAGAGTGGCCACCTGGCAGAAGACGCGTGCTCAAACCACTCTCTGTCACATATTTGAATGGGAAGCCGAGCACATTCCAGCCATTCTATCTTCTACAGAGTGACAACATATAGGACATTCATTAGATATTTTTTTTACTCATTCATCTCCATTATTTTGATTTGAATCGCTTGAGTTTTGGGTTTTCTGAACTGATAATTTGATTTTCAAGGTCGAGATCCATGGCTTCAGAACAAGAGAAAGCGAGAAAACCTTCTGGCCAGGAGGCAGAAGAGAGGCGGGAGAATGCTTCTGATAACAGAGTCTGCAAAATGGATGGCACATGTTGCCAAAGATGCCAGCACCGAGTCTGCCTCTTCTGCATTGGGAAGTCTCAAGGATGGCACCATGTCGGCCCTCAAGGGCATTCAAGAAAAATTTGAGTATGCCAAGGATTCTACAGTAGGAAAGACTCAGGAAGTCAAGGACACCACTGCTGAGAAGGCCAAAGAGACTAAAGATTCCACCATGAACAAGGCCGGGGAGTATAAGGATACTGCGGCTGAGAAGGCTCAGTAGACCAAGGATTCTGTAGCAGACACGACTCGAGAAACTGCAGATACCACTATGAATAAAGCGCGCGAGTATAAGGACTCTACTGCTCAGAAAGCTAAGGGAGATAAGAAACTGTGGACACGTGATGGAGCTACAAGAAAATAGTGACTGTGATATTTCCTCTCTATTTAACATGCAAACAACCAAGTGGAGCTGGAAACCCACACACTCGTAGTTCACGATTAGAATTAAGCGTCATATTTCTGGTCATATACACATAATAAGCTAAGCTTTTTTTCCCCTATTCTAACACATCCTTTCGAAGTTTTGAGAGTAAACGCTTCTTTGGCTTCGCTTCTTGTTAGCCTTTTTTTCGCAAAAGAGATGGCATCTACAGCTTGTGTTGTAGAATGCATTGGAATCCCCAAGTATGGCACTGCATTGGCTGTCGGTTGCCCTCTGCCTTCGTCATTCTTTCATGGTGTCAAGCTCGGCTCTGTTATGCGTGTTGATTTACCCAGATCGAACAAGGTTTCCATGACCGCAACGTTTCCTCCCAAGGCCAAGTAAGTACTTCAATTTTTTAAACCCTAAGCTCGTAATATTCAATTCGGGGGATTGTATTTTTTCATACTTCGATCCCGGATTACGGATCGTTTGTTCGAATTCATTGAATGTTTTGCTTGTTTTTCTCTTTTCGGAGGAATGCTTCGATCGTGTTTTGGAGATTAGGGGAGATATTGTTGTGTTGTTAACTGCCGAATTGCTTGTTGAGCGCTAATTGGTTTAATATTTTGTCTCGTCATGGCTCTGGTACTAACCCGATTAGGATCGACCTCGAGGTTGCTGCGACATTGTTGGCAGCCCCTGGTAGCGCCAGGCAAAACGAAGAGATATATATGGAAAACTATGGAAACCATAGAGGGATGGTCAAAGACAGGACCAGCTAAATTTAATTGCACATGAAGCTTATGGGGAATGTTACCGAGCAGGGCTATGCACGGAGGCCGCGAGAATCATGCCATAGCAGAAGCTTGTGGCTGCGGGAACAGCCAAACGATTCCTCTACATGTTGCTCTGATGTTGTTGGCTACCCCTGGTAGCCATCTACGCCAGGCTTGGTAAGCGGCAAGCTGCGACTTCAAAAAACAAAACAGAGTTTAGTATATGTCATTGAGAAGCATAACCATCCACGTGGCAGCATTCCATTTGCTCTGTAAGTGAGTATTCTAACGTAAAAATCTAAAAGTGTAATGCAATATTTGGGAATTATAGAAAGAAGATAGATTATGTTTAAAATATAAAAGTGTAATATAATTTTTAGATTGTTAAAGATAATTATATTTGATGGTTAGAATTTATTAATATAAATAATTAAAATGTTTATTAGTAGGAAAATTTGATTATTTTTAATTATATATATAAAACTTAAATATAGTTAAAAGTTTGTTTTTAAAAAAAATTATTAAAATTTTATGAGTTTCTTCACTTAAAATTGTATGTAGAAAAAATACATTATTAAATAATGAAATTTCAAATTAACAATATGTCATAAAACACAATAGATAACTCACAACAAAATACATGACATAGTGAGGATATGCCATATTACAATACACAAAACCCCCCAATATAAAACACCAAATTTGTTGGATGATGGTGTCTCTTTTGGTATCCATGAGATATATTCTAATGATGTATCTGTTTGTATCTCTTGCATTGATGTGATTATATGAATATTACTTTAAAAGCCAATTTTTATTATTATATCAATATCACTTTAAAAGCAAAAAATTATAAGATGGAGGTAGGCAGTATAAATAAAAGCAAATGAAATTTATAAATTTGTATTTATTGAATTTGTAGAGTGATAAAAAATAGAATAATATCATTTTATTTTTTATTATATTTAAATTATTATAAGTCCATCTTAAATTTAAGATTTTTTCAGTCGAAAAAAAAACGTACTATTGTTATTCATCGAATCAAATAGTACAAAGATATTTCACCTCCTCTAATGAGTGGTTACAATCAGCATAATTCACCTCCTCTATAAGATAGAGGTACATTCTATATGTCCTTGACCATATTCTTTTCTGTTTACAATAAAAAATATAGCTCAGATCATATCAGCAAGACTCATATCCACTTAGTTCAGAAAACTGTATCATCCTACAAAATGATATTACAAAAAGTATTTAAAATATATAAATATCACCACAATCCTGGATGCTGGCTTCTATCCATTCCTCCCAGGATACATATCCTTCGACACCTGTTAAAGCTCTTTTTGATAAATCATCAGCCATCCCATTGTGTTCCCTGTAGATATGAGTAAAGGTAATATTTTCCTGCAAATCGATCTCCAATCTAACACGTTTGCACCAATGGGATAGGGCCAAAACATTTAAGTTAGATTCTTTTGAAGCCCATTTTATAGTGACTCTTGAGTCACCAAAAACCAAAAGATTAACCAGGCCAAAAATATTTGCACATCTCAGAACCATCCAGAGAGCTAAAAGTTCAGCTTTCATATTGTTCCCTCTACCACAGTTAAGCCCAAGTGTAAAGTAATGTTCCTCATTCAAATATATGACACCTCCAGCTGCACACAGTCCATCCTGTGCAGCCCCATCAAAAAAGCAAATGGGTCTGTTGACAATATAATTAAAAGGATCAACTCTTCTGACCACAGTAGGAGTAAATGGCACAGAGTAGTGTTTTACCAAATTCAATACAGTGATCCCACAAGCCATAATATCTGGAGTTTTTCCTTGAAATGTACAGAGATTCCTATAATACCATAGTGCCCAAGATATGAGCACCGGGGTTTGAATGGAGTCCCTAGCTTCTCTATACCAACAGAGCAATTCTTCCCCAAAGGATGTTTTCCCCCAAGCAATTGTATGTTTGAGCTGTGTTCTGCAGTATTCCCAAACTTCCATACCGAAAGAGCAATGGAGAAAAATATGATTAATAGTTTCTGAATTATTCTTGCACAAAATACACCAGTTAGGACCCATCCATCCTCTTCTAGAAAGGTTATCCCAAGTCTTCAATGTACCCTGGAGAGCATGCCACAAGAAAACTTTGTGCTTCAGTGCCAAATTCCACTTCCATATTGATTTGTACCACCAGTGTTGTGGATAAATACAGATCTCTTGCATCATCCTGTCATATGCATATTTGGCTGTGACGATACCAGTCTTCTTATTCCCATTCCACACCATTTTATCATCGAGTTGTGTCAGGATGATACCATTAGCATCTAAGTTTCTAATATATGTATCCCAGGATCTGCCTTCTTCATTAAATAGACCCAGATCCGAAGACATAAGCCACCTCTGCTCCAGGTTATCACGGATGCGATCCAAAGTACAGATACCAAGGATTTTCAGATAATCCAGCATCTTTTTATTTATTTGAACAGGATCTGTAATGCCCATAATATCATCAATACCAATCCTGACAGTCTTTCCATTGCCTACAATCCATCTGATATCCCGTAGAATCCAATTTGATGTTTTCATCATCCCATGCCAGAGGGGTGAGCATCCCGAAGTCAATGGCATTCCTCTTCTAATCCATTCCACTGGATCCAAGTTGATGTATTTTGCAAAAGAAATTCTGGACCAAAGGTTTTGATTGAAGATACATCTCCAGAGACTTTTTGCCCTAAGTGCCATGCTAAAAACAAAGATATCCTTTATACCCCAGCCACCAAATACTTCCGGTTTGGAAATTGTTTCCCAGCCAGTCATAACTAGAGAGGCTCTGTCAAGACTCCCACTCCACAGGAAGTTGAAAATCATTTTCCTGATGACATTAAGAATAAATTTTGGTATTTCAAGGAGCGATAGCCAATAAACCGGGAGTCCAAGAAGTACAGCCTTAATCAGGATAATTCTACCCCCCACAGATAATAATCTATTTGACGAATGGGTAATTCTGCTCTCAAATCTTCTCACCAGCCACCACCAGTCTTTAATCTGGTAATTATTAGGTCTTAAAAAGAACCCCAAATACATAAGACCATCCTCTAATGGAAGGAATTTAAAAGGCAGAATATTCGAAATATCAAGTCTTAAATCATGATCCACATTCTGATAATAGAAGCAAGACTTAGTAGCACTAATCTTCATACCTGAAATTCTGCAGAAACAATCCAAGATGTTTCGAAAAACTCTCCATTCCGCCACAGTAGCCAATCCAGTTAGGAGGATATCATCCACAAAGATTAGGTGAGAAATGAGACAGTCCAAACCCAAATCCACCCCTTTCAATAATCCTTCTTGTTTTGCAAACTGTAACATTCTGCTAAGTGCATCCACAATCAATAAAAACAATAAAGGTGACAGTGGGCATCCTTGCCGAATGCCCCTGGTGCATTTAAAAAAGGAGGATGGAGATCCATTGACTAAGATGGCAATGCTGGCAGATGAAATGCAGGACATGATCCAATTTATAACAAGAGGTGGCATTTCAATTTTAATCAGAATAAGTCTCAAGAATGTCCAGTTCACCCTATCGTAAGCCTTTTCCAGGTCAAGCTTTAACAACAAAGCACTAATTCTTCTGCTTTTGATAGAATGGATCAGTTCTTGTGAAGCCCCAATGGCATCATGAATCTGTCTATTGTGTAAGAATCCAAATTGTTCTGCAGTAATATGCTTAGACAGGGCCTCTTTAATTCTCTGAGCAATGATTTTTGAAACCAATTTATATGCCAAGTTGCACAAGGCAATAGGCCTATAGTCACCAAAGTGTTCCGGCTTGCCTTTCTTCGGAATAAGTGTAACAAATGAAGAATTTAAAGCCCCAGATGAGAAACCCCACAACCTGGTGAACTCAACCATTTTCAGTAGATCGTGCCCCATGATATCAAAGAAATGTGTATAAATTTCCACCGGCCACCCATCGGGGCCGGGACTTTTTTCACCAGCAAACATCTTCAAAGTGAGTTCCACTTCCTCAATTGAAACCTCCCTGGCAAGTGCAGCAGCATCAACATCATCAAAGAATCTGGGGAAGACGTCAGCTATATGCAATTGTTCTCTTAAATCTCTGTTACCCTCCTCTTTATAGATGTTTTCAAAGTGTTTGTAGGCAGCCAATTTTAAATCTTCATCACCAGAACATAAAATTCCATCAGAATCCTTCAGATCCCAAATGGCATTCATATTACGACGGGCTGAAGCATATGAGTGAAAGAACTTTGTATTCTGGTCACCATAATCTAACCACAATGCCCTGCTCTTTAACCGCCATTCTTTCTCCTCCCTAAGCAGTATTTCAGCCCGCTGATGTTCTAACTGTTTCACCACCTCAAATTCATCCTGCCTCAGCTTTCCCAGATAATTTTCATAATGGATCTTAAAAATATTATCTTCAACAAGGATGAGTTCCTTCTTATCGGCTTCCTTCTTCTTCTTTATCCAATCCTTTACCAAATGTTTGAGTCGTCTCATTTTGTTACAGAAAAAATCTAAAGGATTTTCCCCCTCAACATCATCCTTTGTCCAAAAATCTTTAACCAGCAAACAGAAATCGTCCTCCTTCAACCATGAATGGTTGAATTTGAACGGTATATTGGATTTAAAACCATAATCATCAAACTGAAAAAGGACTGGCCAGTGGTCTGAAATCTTATAACCATGAGTCCACGCCCGATATCTATGAAATTTTTCCAGCAGAGAATTTTTGACCAAAAACCTATCCAGTCGCTTGTGGACACCTTCATCTCCACCCCTGCCATTACTCCAGGATGGACTCAAATCTGTAGGAACAATATCTATCAGATCATGCTTCAGAAGATAACTGTTAAAATAATCCGCCAGGGGGTCAAGTCTGGCCCTTTTCCCCCATATCTCCGAAAGATATAGAGTGAAATTAAGGTCTCCGACGAAAATGAGGTTTTCATCTTGCAAAATACCTGAATCCGAAAGGGAGTCCCAAAAAACCAGTCGGTTTATGTATGGAGCATAGCAATTGAACACAGAAAAATTTTGATTCAGGCCAATACAATGCCCTTTCAACAATATCCCCCAATCAGTCTTGTAGGAAAGAAATGAATATAACAAAGGATTCCATGCTACAGCCAAACCGCCCGAGAGACCTGAAGCATCAACAGCAGAAACCTCCCAGTAAGGTAAAATATTCCCCAATTTTTGCACAGCATCAGCCCCCGAACACATTGTCTCTTGAATCAATACTACACCAGGTCTAGTAGTTTGAAAAAGGTTGGATAGGGCCCTAGCCCTCAAAACCCCACCCAACCCACGTACATTCAAAGAGATAAAGGACATTAGGAAATGTCAATAATGGGAATAATGGGTATCTCTGCTCTAAGACCCAAAACTTTGTCAGACGAAGACTCCCCATCACCATTGCTATCTTTTTTCTTTCTTCTGGCTTTCCTGATTGTCACATTTTGAAACTTAGTTGGTAAAGGTAACACATTGGAATCCTTCGCAGGATGTTTGGAATAAATATGTATAGGTTCCAGACCACCCTCCCGACGAACACTACCATCCCCCAAAGCTTCAGAAATAGTACTATCCAATAATTTTTCAGGGGTGACGGTATCCCGATTTAAACAAGTAGTATCTGAAGTGGCTACATCGACAGCCTGAAAAACCCCAGAAAGAGTACCAATGGGAGAACCACCAGGACAATGTATAATCTCAGAAACCCCGGTCGGATATGTACTACTATCACCAACAGGTTTACCCAATACATAATTATTGTCCAGATTTAAATTAGTAGAGGCAGGAATGGGTCCATCAACGGCCTGAAAATCCCCAGAAAGAGGTCCAGTGGGCGAATCCCCAGGGCAATGGTCAATCTCAGAACCCCCGACCGGGTATAGACAGCTATCCCCAACAGGCTTTCCCAACACAGAATTTGGTGTAGACAAACCATGTCTCAATTGAACCAACCCCAAAGAGATACGTTTGTTTAAATCAGACTCTCTATCTTTAATATAGTCCAATTCTTCATTTGTAAGAGCATTAAATGCAACATCCAGAGAAGGACTTAACTTACCCGTAGTCGCAGTCTTCTGTGCAGTCTGTTCCAAGCAAGCCTTATCACAGGAGTTAGGTTCTGTGGAAACCCTAATCGAATCATCCGGGCCCGAAAGGGACTTAATAGATGGATTCCGACAATCCTCATCTTTCAAACCAGCAAGACGGACCGGGCACTTTGCCTTTGTATGGCCCAGCTCCCGACACCAGTAGCATCGGGATGGAACCCGAAAGTAATCCAGCTTCTGGGTCCAACATTTTTCGCCCCATTCAATTTCAATTGAGGCCGGCAACCCTAATCTCACATCCAATTCCACAAGGAATTTAGCATAACGCCTGTCAATGCCCATGACAGAGTTTTTATCAACCTTCAGACATCTGCCAACAGAATTTGCAATACCTGCCACTGTCTCCTCTGTCCAGATTTCAATTGGGAGCGCAGGTACAAGCATCCAAAAGTGCCGGATTCCTAGACGCTCATGAATGGGGTCGAAATCAAGGTGCCACCTCTTCAGATTTAATGACCCCTCCTTGAAAAGCCAGGTTCCATCAAGGATACGCAACATCGATTCATTTGAGGGGAAGATGAATAAAATCCATTGGTTTACCAACAGGTTGATTCTCGGCGTATTCCCCACCAGCGGCGACCAGTTAACCTTCACCCATTCTGCTAACTCGACCTTAGAACCAGAAGCGTATTCCAGACGACCTACCAGAGCTCGATCCGCGAGCATCTCAACTCTGTCCAGATGTGAATTTGCAGGGATAATAAAACGCTGTAAACTCTCCCTAGCTTTGTAAGTTTTAGACTTTCGTCTGCTACGCGCCTTCTCACCAACTAGCCTAGGGTTTCTGCCATAATCCGTCTGCAAGGAAGGTGTGGCCTCAACCCTATCATCAATCACTCCACCGTGAGAATGGCTAGAAAGGGAGGGGTTCCCATTCACAAAAGGCATGATGACCCGAAAGATCGGTGTATCCCGGTAAAAAACCACCTGTCCTTGTCTGCAGGAATAGGTGGATAGGTGTAAATAAAAACGCTCCTGAAAAATCTCCCGTACAGTTCCACATGTACTGACCTCAGATGACACCACTCACAGCATTCCACCTCCATCCTCAATCCCCAAGTCGATGATACCTGACGATCCTGCAGTACTACCCTGCAAAACCCTAAAAGCGACCTCCATGATCTCCCCCGATATCTGCTAAACCTATCATCCATCTTAAATTTAAGATATTAACTTAGGGATTGTTTTTATACTTAAATCCAATATACGTATATCCTAATTTATAAAACATCACATTTTTGTGGATTTATATATCATTTATTTTAAAAATGATTTTTCTTAGATTTTATTGATTGCAGAACGAGACATCATCCTCGTTTTATGGTGCTCAAGAAGGGGCCCGAAGGGGACAGCGAGCTGACGTCAGGTCCTGCAGAGGACACACTCCAAGGCATTGCACTTGCACTGCACATACACCGCACAGATAGACCTGCAGAGCACACACTCCAAGGCACTGCACTGCACAGACACTGCACAAACAGGAAGGGTGCACGCTCCAACGCAATCAGTTCTTCGAGGCTAGGGCATATTGATGCTGGTTTTGTGAAGGGTATTTGGTTGCTATGTGCATTTTTGGCTATATTTTCATTTGAAAAGTAAATAATCAAAGCAATGAGGTTGCGTTTGGGATGCCAGGAAATTGCAGACTATTTGCTTGGAACCTTCACACCAACGTTCAGTGTGCATAGGTATTCCCTGTCATAAAACTCATTCACTGATCTTAGCATAGGCAAAACTAAAAACAATCAGGCATTGAAGGAGCCGGTATCATATTTTTAGAGAATTACGAGCTGTCTGTATACCATTTTTCCATCTCTTTGTGATGGTTGATAGAGTTAACTGCATGAACTCATGCAGTAGATTAGATGCGCTGCTCACAGGCCTCATTCAAATCTTTCAGCAGAACTATCTGTTGGATTTACAAAATCCTGAAAGTGAGCGAAACCCAATCTACGAGCACTTTCTGAACATTCTCATGAAGGGCGTTGAATTGGTGAACAAGTGTGAGAAGACCAACGTTTTTAATATTTTTCATCACGTAAGATACGCTTCTCAAATCCACCAACTGGAGAAGGAGATCACTGACTTTTTTCAGTGCCAGATGCCTCTCAACATTCTTCTTGACGTGAAGAATCTGATAACAGAGCTGAAGAGTTTTCGAGATCTTTACTATCTGCGGTCAATGGATGAGAACAACATGAATGAAACAATTTCGAAGCTCACAAATGATTCCCTCGAGAATGCCATGTTGCTTCAAAAAATGCGTCAAAGGACATGTTTGATGGAGCTTTTGTTGAGGATCCTTGTAGTTATGATGGGTTAATACAGTCTGATTCTAGAGTGGATTTGAAGAAAAATATTTGGAATTTGAAGAATATTCTACTCCAGAAAGAGGTGTCCGTTGTGGGGGTGAAAGGTATGGGAGGTGCTGGAAAAACTACTATGGCATGGGCCCTATGAAATGATAAATAAATTGAAGGTGTTTTTCTGTTTATTCAAACCATTTTTATCTCTTAATATACACTCTGTTTACTCTTCGGTTTTAGTGAAAAGCCCAATTTCTTGTTCATATTTTTTTATTTTTTTATAAAAAGACCGATAATTTTATTACTAGGACAGACTCATTTGATGTAGATCTAAGATACACCTCCACGTTGTGAAGCTCCAAGTTGTATATGGTATAATTTGTGTAGTTAAGTTTTAATCACTCTTAATGTCAAATTGGCGTCATATGGAGTTTCATTGTTGTCTCGAGGTTGGAAGTCCAGGTTAGAACCTCATATCTGTTCAACTATGGTATCAAACACCATTTTATTTAAAGTAACCGCCTGCAAGACACAATTAATTAATTTACCATAATGATAGCGGGTGCCTGCATGGCTTGCAGGCGGTTGCCATTTACTCTTAGTTTTGTATGTCCTTGAAGGATGAAAATGATGCGCTCATTATCCCTTACCTCCTTTGTATAAATGCCATGACATGACAATTTCATAGGATGAGTATTGTTTTTCTTCTCTAAAATTTGAATTTAAGTTTTCCTCTTTTTCTCGCTCCATGAACTTTAACATCAGCTACCATCTCTGTATATCATTTCTTATATATATATATTTCTTATATATCTTTGTATATGTGTTGAGGTTGGACTGCAAGAACGTGAAGATGAGGAGGCATTTAAATTACTTGGATAGTATTGCAGCTCAACGAATATTGATACACAGAACCCTATTCTGGATTCTCACATTCATGGTATTCATGGTTTTGGTATTCATGGTTTTGGTATAGGGCTAATGCTGTTGATTTTGTTGACAACCCTCCATCCACAAGCTCCCCGGTGGGGACTCAAAGAGATCCACACCAAAGAACTAGACGCCTCAAGAGCCAGCGAGTGTGATGGGGTAGCTGCCTGCCTTAAGACAAAGATGGAAGTGAAAATCCTTGCGCATAATCCTATAAAAAACCGAGCAATATTTTATAATGAAGATATTCGGGTTGGTGCCCTTATGTTGGAGGGTGTGTAGGTCGGGGGAGAGTATGTTATGAATATATTCGGGTTGGTGCCCTTATGTTCGAGGGTGTGCAGGTCGAGGGGGAGTATGTTATAGATAGATTTTATCAGGAGAGGCTTTAGATGAGCACCATAAGGGATGTTTTTGGGTCCAATGAATCAATTCCGTTGGATGCCTCCATAGGGGAGAGGATGCAACAAGAAGTGGGACAGTGTAACATACCCCAAATTTTCACATTAGTATTTTAGTGAAATTTTCAAGATAATTTTTCGCAAAGATACTTAACTCCACAAACTTCATACATATGAGGTAAGATATTCAATTGTGTCAAAACTCTAAATGCTTAATTAGAGATTCCTGAGGTCTCCCATCTTAAGGTTTAAGTACCTTCTTTTATCTTATTTGAGACAATTATAAGAGGAGATAGTACTTCTATAATCCATATAAAAATTCCTTATAACTAAATCAAGCAATATGATACCCAATATGATTACACAATTTAAAATAAACATGACTTCCAATCAAAAGGACTTATTCAAAGACATAAATAACAAAAGCATCATAGTGATCAATAATTAAAACATAAAGTACACATAAGTGACACATCAAAGAGACAGACCATTTTTACCTTGGTTCACCCAATCCTTGGACTAAGTCCACAAAACCGTCCTATCTATATATTATTGTCAAAAATTACCAATGTTACAATCTACAACTCATTTGTTGCCATCACACTTAATTACTACCACCAAAATACTACTCGACATCACTTAACAACCCTTAATGGTCTTATGCATAGATTTGGATACTATGCTTAAAGTTTCCTTCATGCCAAAGAGGGTTTTATCCCTCTTCACCGCTCATATACCCAAAGGGGTATATATCAACCAAGATTTTTATTAAGAGAAAACCTGTATAAATTCCATATCTTAACTAAGGGAAGTCTTCCAAAAATATATAGTCTTCAATATTTTAAATAAGGAAATCCTCCCCTACTTTTTCATATATTAAAACATATTTTCTTCTCAACATATTAACTAAGGATAATATCTCATATTGACTAAGATTAATATTCTATATTGTAAAAATATATTGCAATATCTTAAATAACTCATATTTCAATATATTAACTAAGAATAACATTCTATATTCTAACATATTGCATTATCTTAATATCTCATATTTCAAATATTGACTAACATTAATATTCCATACTTTAACATATTTTAAAGATATATCTTAAATAACTCATATTTCAATATATTAACTAAGAATAACATTCTATATTCTAAATATAATATATTGCATTATCTTAAATATCTCATATTTCAAATATTGAGTAAGATTAATATTCCATACTTTAACATACTTTAGACTACCGGGTTACTCCACTGGGCTGGAAACAGTCATTCTTATAATAAGATTCTATATTCTAACATATTGCATTATCTTAAATATTTCATATTTCAAATATTGACTAAGAGTTACTGCGATTCCAAACACTTGGTATTTTATTAAATAACATGAAACCCAATGTTTGTTTTAATACGGTAATAATAGAGTCTACAAGGGTCAATCGAGTTGTAGTGTTGCATAATAACCATCCATTTATTCAAATAGAAAGGCAGAGGTTGCACTATAGCTGACCTGACTTTAGCATACCAACAAACACGATCAACCATTCACACCATAAGATACAGAGCAGGTCAAAAGAAGAAAAAATAACTTTGTCAGACTATTGGATATTTATGACTGCGATCCAAGCGAGTAAAGAGGTAAGGTGGTGGAGATACAACTTCAAGGAATCGGTTATCTCTATAGAGAGGTCACCGATCTGGTTATTTACACAGATATCAACTTAATCGTATTGTCTAACTCTGTTCACACAAGATCGAGTTCGAAGGTAATAGGTCACTAAAGTAATGTCTGCACAGCAACCCTTGTCTACTACAAAGGTTACCTCCGTCCTAGGTTGTGGGGAACGACAATACTTCACACAAAAGTAAATCTTGCAAACCAACTGGGCTTACGACCGAGATCCCAAGCTCACGCAGAAGTAACCCAACAACAACGATCACATCCGATCGTATTCAAACTATCAAGGGCATACTATATATATATATATATATATATAGAAAATTACTAATTGTGCAAACCACCGCGATAGCACCATATACACACAATAATTAAATATTGGCATACAACAAGCTGGAATCGTCATTTTCCCATGCAACACACAGTACTTAATATATATAAATGAAAGACAAATAAGCTGGAAATTGGATCACGCTATCTACAGAAAGAAAAGGCATGACATGCTTACCAGAGTCTATTAGCTCAACTTTGATAAAAATCATAGGCATAGATCCTGCGTCAAATGCCAGAATTGTTTCCCCAAATGCCAGACTTCCCATACCGCTGCAGTGAGCTCCTCCCCCCCAAAAAAAATTCGAATCGGAGTACCATACCATCCAAATAATTGGATGCTGAAAGATAGATCCCCCCTAATACCCCCGATCCCCGTTTATAAGCATACAATCGCACTGACAGCTGGGCGCTCAGAGAACCATCCAAGTTCAAAGGTGTCGAGGGCGTGTTACTAATTGAATGTTCCACATGGAAAAAAATGAAATGAATGAATTAGAGTGCTCCATAAGGACGGTTAGACAGACGACAGCTCGACTAGTTTGGTGTGTTCACAAGAAGGAGACAAGATCCTTAAAAAACTACTTAACCATGCCATTTGGCTAGGGGTAGGTAGGATTATTATGCTTTCTAAACTAATTCCCTATTTAAATATTTCCTTAACCAGGAAACTCACTAATAAATTTAATATGTTTATATTAAAAGGTTTTATATCCTTTATGAAGTGAATTTACATTAGTAAGTTCAATATTTAATATAAACTTCATTCGTAATACTTCATAATATTTATATAGGTATATATATATATATATTCATACATATATATCTTATGTATAGAGAGTGTGTTGTTATTTATATATATGACATACATACATATAATCCTTTCCATATGTAATATACATATGTGATTTATGTTTCTCCCATAACATATGTGTCTAAATGATCAATTACTGTTAGTGCATAGGTATTAATATTGCTTTATTGTCCTAGTTTTCTTAGGATGTCACCCAAGATCCTTTAGAGCATTCAATCATTCTAATTTTTATATGCTCATTAGTATAAAATTATATATATTTATCTTAATTCCCTTTTTAAGATTTTAGAAGTTTATCAAGATATCTTCCATATCTTCTAGTGATAAATAGTAGTTTATCCTAATGACTAGATAAAAGCATTTGGTGATGAGATGCTTTGACGCCCTTCGTCGTAACTAGGATGTCAAGACGTCCATAAATGTTTCTTTGTTTTTACTTAACACTTTGGAATCAATAATTAACTAGTGCTAGGATTTAGGTCTTTAAGTGACTTTCACATTTTTTAAGGGTATCTTTGGTATCCCTAACCAGGAGTATCCGATAATCCAACTTTAGTGACTTCTGGTAAATATAAATGTCTACTTAAGTTCTTGTGGCATAAGGTTAGCATCGGTTATCAAACTCAAGACTTCCGAGTCACTTCAACTCTTACCCTTAGTGAATTCCGCTACTCGTCGTTATTTGTGTATGTCTTTAGTTGACCTCTTAAGAGTACATCACAACAATACTTTTCACGGTCCACCGGTGGGGCCTTGGCCTTAAGCTCCTCACTAGGGCCACAATCATAGTTACAATATACATTTACTAAAGCTAAAAATGAGAGATGTTACATACTCCTCCCCTTAAGAATAACACCGTCCTCGGTGTTCCACAGATTGTCTTTTGAATCCTTTTACTCTCTTTCGCTTGTTTAATTTTCCTGCTTTGGCCGTCTTCACATTTTTGCGATTTCCACAAGCTCTTATGACTTATATCCTACACATTATACGAATCATACAAGATCTTCCAGCATAGCATAAGTATACAAAAATTTCAAAACAGTAAATGTTCATCATTTTTCCTCATCCTTGAGGGAATATTCTTCCTTACTCAAGCATTCATTATATTCACACATAAGTGTATCCAATAGTCCAGTTACAAGTTAAATCATTTGATATGAGATTGTATTGTTATATCATAAAACAAATCTTTCAACAATACTTTGTTGATCATCAAACTCTCCTATGAGTTTGAAACTTCAACAACCCTCTGCTGAACACATAATTCTTCCTTGAATTCTGTCATCGATTCATGTGGACTTATGGGCTACACTTTTGAGGTTACTCTCATTTTTTATTGCTAGTCAAAAAAATTTCCTCCTCAAGACATCAAACAACGTCCTTCCTCCATATGTCAATCTTTGTGCCTAGGTATTTGCCATTGATACCACCAAACTCTTTCGCAATTCCCCTCAATCCTTCTTGCTTGAGTCCAGGAATTTCTTTTCCACCCAGCCTCCTGCTTGAGTCCAGGAAAAGTTGCTTTAGCAAAGCAGAGTTGGGTCAATGTTTTCCACCTCAAGCCTCCTGCTTGAGTCCCGAAATATTCTTTTCCCCTCAAACCTTCTCGTTTGAGTCTAGGAAATATTCTTTTCCCCTCAAACCTTCTCGTTTGAGTCTAGGAAATATTATTTTCCCCTCAAACCTTCTCGTTTGAGTCCAGGAAATATTATTTTCCCCTCAAACCTTCTCGTTTGAGTCCAGGAAATTTACTTAGTAACAATCATTTAGTATTTCTTGCACGCCACATGCAACATAATAACAACAAAATATTAACAAATGTATTCACCTATTTTGCTTATCGCATGCTATGCATTTTGATGATCACACATCATTAATTCACAAGTCTAACACTAATCATATAAAATCCTGTAAAGTAAATCATTACTTACTCTTGAGCGATTTAGCTCAACTTATCTATAATAGTGGTTTTAAAATTCATGTCCCTCTTGGATTATGACATTGGTCATAATCCAAAATCACTTCCTGAAATGTTAGTATAAAAGAAAAATTCCTTTGTTTCAATTGTTCAACAACTGAACACATTAGTTCCATAGCATTACGCGCAGGCTTGCGCATCCTCTTCAATTCATTCCAATGTATAACTGTAGCTCTTCAATATCTTTTATGTGAGTCTAGGTCAAGTCTGCTAACAACCAAACATGTTAGTATCATAATTTAAATATATATATTCATTTCAAATTGAGACATATCATCTAAAGATTCTCTTCTCAATAAACTTTCAATGTTAAAAGATCCCAGGTTTAATCAATCACAAAAAGAAAAGATTAGGATTCTTCTTTTCCTATAATCAAACACAATCCCTTAACTTGATACACATCAGTCTTTGTTTAGAATAATAAACCCTAATGAAGAAACAATCATAATGCCTTCTACTGGAATCATTTTAAACTCCTAAGAATACCGCTTGTAATTTTATACAGAAATACATCCTTAAGCTTATACTTAGGTTAAGTAATAAAATGACATATTTTTCATATAATAGTCAAACACATTAGTCAACTTACCACATGAATTCATTCACATCCTTAACTCATAACCTAGTATATCAAATTCATTCTTGCCATCAATACTCAAGAGTAACAAATAGTTAGGTGATGATTTACACGAAACTTTCATAAGAACTATGTAATATCAAATTAAAATGTAGCTTTATATTTTGAAGATGTTCAGGTGGTTTCACCTAGTCAAAACAAGCTTACTTCATTGGAGCTTAATAATACTACATTTTAACATCATGAAGCTCATAGGTAGGGTGCTTGGTAATTTATTTGCTACTTTCAAACCTTTCATATATCTATCCGTACATACTTCAATTAGTTTTGAATCTTACGACTATGTCTAGAATGTTCCTTACATGCTAACATTAATTGTAACAAAACTAATTACTTCGAATCATTCTTTTAGACATGAAATCATTTTCGACTATAGCATTGACTAGAGTATTACATATGCATTCCCTATTATAGGTTTTCATGGAAATAAATCACTCACATACTTGTATCAATAAACTTAACTAAGTATGAGTAATTTCTACCTTATGTAACTCTCATAACCACTTTGCACATATACTAAACAAATACCATATTCCATGACAATACTATGCAACAATGTGAGTATCCATATCTTTTATATAACCAGGAAAACGCGCGACAAAGATAACATATCTGACTCACAATGAGGAAAGGAAATGATGAAAATACTTATCTTTACTCCTTTGGAGAACTTCGAAGTTTGAACTTTGAATGACATTACCCCTCGTCCATTCCAGTTCATGCATTCAAAAATGAAACAAAACAATTGATTAGTAATTTTAACTACCTTCATACTTACTTACTGGATGTTGAGCTCATTAGGCCCCAGTCTTGTAACCTAATGCTCTGATACCATTTGTAACATACCCCAAATTTTCACATTAGTATTTTAGTGAAATTTTCAAGATAATTTTTCGCAACGAATACTTAACTTCATACATATGAGGTAAGATATTCAATTGTGTCAAAACTCTAAATGCTTAATTACATATTCCTGACGTCTCCCATCTTAAGGTTTAGTTACCTTCTTTTATCTTATTTGAGACAACTATAAGAGGAGATAGTACTTCTATAATCCAGATCAAAATTCCTTATAACTAAATCAAGCAATATGATACCCAATATGATCACACAATTTAAAATAAACATGACTTCCAATCAAAAGGACTTATTCAAAGACATAAATAACAAAAGCATCATAGTGATCAATAATTAAAACATAAAGTACACATAAGTGACACATCAAAGAGAGAGACCATTTTTACCGTGGTTCACCCAATCTTTAGGCTACGTCCACAAAACCGTCGTATCTATATATTATTGTCAAAAATTACCAATGTTACAATTTGCAACTCATTTGTTGCCATCATACTAAATTGCTACCACCAAAATACTACTCGACATCACTTAACAACCCTTAATGGTCTTATGCATAGATTTGGATACTATGCTTAAAGTTTCCTTCATGTCAGAGAGGGTTTTATCCCTCTTCATCGCTCATATACCCAAAAGGGTATATATCAACCAAGATTTTTATTAAGAGAAAGCCTCTATAAATTCCATATCTTAACTAAGGGAAGTCTTCCAAAAATATATAGTCTTCAATATTTTAAATAAGGAAATTCTCCCCTACTTTTTCATATATTAAAACATGTTTTCTTCTCAACATATTAACTAAGGATAATATCTCATATTGACTAAGATTAATATTCCATACTTTAAAGATATATTGCAATATCTTAAATAACTCATATTTCAATATATTAACTAAATATAACATTCTATATTCTAACATATTGCATTATCTTAAATATCTTATATTTCAAATATTGACTAACATTAATATTCCATACTTTAAAGATATATTACAATATCTTAAATAATTCATATTTCAATATATTAACTAAGAATAACATTCTATATTCTAACATATTACATTATCTTAAATATCTCATATTTCAAATATTGACTAAGATTAATATTCCATACTGTAACATACTTTAGAGATATATTACAATATCTTAAATAACTCATATTTCAATATATTAACTAAGAATAACATTCTATATTCTAATATATTGCATTATCTTAAATATCTCATATTTCAAATATTAACTAAGATTAATATTCCATACTTTAAAGATATATTGCAATATCTTAAATAACACATATTTTAATATATTAACTAAGAATAACATTCTATATTCTAACATATTGCATTATCTTTAATATCTCATATTTCAAATATTGACTAAGTTTAATATTCCATATTTTAACCTACTTTAAAGATATATTGCAATATCTTAAATAACTTATATTTCAATATATTAACTAAGAATAACATTCTATATTCTATATTCTAACATATTACATTACCTTAAATATCTCATATTTCAAATATTAACTAAGATTAATATTCCATACTTTAACATACTTTAAAAATATATTGCAATATCTTAAATAACTAATATTTCAGTATATTAACTAAGAATAACATTCTATATTCTAACATATTGCATTATCTTAAATATCTCATATTTCATATTTCAATATATTAACTAAAAATAATAATCTATATTCTAATATATTTCATTATCTTAAATATCTCATATTTCAAATATTGATTAAGAGTTATTGCGATTCCAAACACTTAGTATTTTGTTAAACAACACGAAACCCAATGTTTGTTTTAATACGATAATAATATAGTTTACAAGGGTCAATCGAGTTGTAGTGTTGCATAATAACCATCCATTTATTCAAATAGAAAGGCAGAGGTCACACTTCAACTGACCTGACTTTTTTTTCCAGGAAAAAAAACTACTATTGATATTCATTATGCTGAATCAAATAGTACAAAAAAATTTTCAACTGACCTGACTTTAGCATAACAACAAACATGATCAACCGTTCACACTATAAGTGTTGCATAATAACCATCCATTTATTCAAATAGAAAGGCAGAGGTCACACTTCAACTGACCTGACTTTTTTTTCCAGGAAAAAAAACTACTATTGATATTCATTATGCTGAATCAAATAGTACAAAAAAATTTTCAACTGACCTGACTTTAGCATAACAACAAACATGATCAACCGTTCACACTATAAGATACAAAGAAGGTCAAAAAGAAGAAAAAATAACTCTGTCAGACTACTGGATATTTATGACTGCGATCCAAGCGAGTAAAGAGGTAAGTTGGTGCAGATACAACTTCAAGGAATCGGCTATCTCTATAGAGAGGTCGCCAATCTGGTTATTTACATAGAGATCGACTTAATCGTATTGTCTAACTCTGTTCACACAAGATCAAGTTCGAAGGTAATAGGTCACTAAAGTAATGTCTGCGTAGCAACCCTTGTCTACGACAGAGTGTGTTGGTATTTATATATATGACATACATACATATAAACCTTTCAATATGTAATATACATATGTGATTTATGTTTCTCCCATAACATATGTGTCTAAATGATCAATTACGGTTAGTGCATAGGTATTAATATTGTTTTAGGATTGTCGTAGTTCTCTTAGGATGTCACCTAAGATCCTTTAGAGCATTTAATCATTCTAATTTTTATATGCTCACTAGTATAAAATTATATATATTCATCTTAATTCCTTTTTTAAGATTTTGGATGTTTAACAAGATATCTTCCATATCTTCTAGTGATAAATAGTAGTTTACTTTAATGATTAGATAAAAGCATTTGGTGATGAGGTGTTTTGATGCTCTTCGTCATAATTATGATGTCAAGACGTCCATAAATGTTTCTTTGTTTTTACTTAAAACTTTGGAATTAATAATTAATTAGTGCTAGGCTTTAGGTCTTTAAGAGACTTTTCACGGTTTTTAATGGTATCTTCGGTATCCTTAACCAGGAGTATCCGATAATCCAACTTTAGTGACTTCCGGTAAATATAAATGTCTACTTAAGTTCTTGTGGCATAAGGTTAGCATCTGTTATCAAACTCATGACTTTCGAGCCGTTTCAAATATTACCCTTAGTGAATTCCGCTACTCGTCGTTAGTTGCATCTGTCTTTAGTTTACCTCTCAAGAGTAAATCACAACAATACTTTCATGGTCCACTGGTGGGGCCTTGGCCTTGAGCTCCTCATTGGGGCCACAATCATAGTTACAATATACATTTTACTAAAGCTAAAAATGAGGGATGTTACAAAGAGAGAGTTGTGAGAGTGCAGATCAGAATCTATGGAAGAACGATAGTGGAGCTCATGAAATGGGTCAAGCAACGTTTTAAGTTTGTGGTGGAATGCAATGCTCATTTCAGTATTCCTCCTAACAGTCCATTCACTACATTTTGCTTTCCAGGCCCGGAGAGAAAAAACTTGGGTTCCATTGACTAATTGTGATTTGTGTTTTTATTGCATATATTGAGAGAGAGCGATATAGTTTGTGAATTTCTTGACCATTTACAGTTCTTGCAGTAGATTTTCTTGACACACAAACAATATAAAGCATTTTGAGATATATCAGACATGATGGATATTTGCTCCAGTTTGTAAATAAATGAATAAAACAAGTATAAAATATTGAATAAATGAATTTGCTTGACACAAACAATATAAAGCATTTTGAGATATATCA